>CM053771.1:453005095-453090176 GCA_028658325.1 Potorous gilbertii | reverse complement strand
GCCTCTGCCACAGCGGCCGCTTCCCAGGGGGTCCGAGTCCCGGAGATACCCTGCTCCCCTCTCAGCCCATCTCTCTCACTGACCTGTGTGTCTGCGGGTGGAGGGACCTTCGCGGCCACCGGAGATTCAGGTCCCTGACACCTGCTGGGCTCTGCTCGCTCCTCTCAGTACTGTGTGGCTGGGGCGGGGGAGGGGAGTGCTCGGCAGGACAGGACTCCGCTCCTGTCTGGGGTACCTTTGCGGTCGGTTTTTCAGGGCTCTCTGCAATGGAAATCTCCTTCACTGTGTTGCTGCGCGGCTTCCACTGTTCCAGAATTTGTCAGGAGTTCTTTTTACAGGAAATCTATGGCCTGTGGATTCGGACCTAGCTTAGGTGAGTCTTTCTACTCCGCCATCTTGGCTCCAAAATATCACTTTTTTTAACCTAAAAAAAATTTTATTCAGTTTTGCTGGTTGGTGATTCTTGATTGAAATCTTAACTCCCTTGCCTTATGGTGTATCATATTCCAAGTGATCTGATTTTTTAATGTGAAACCTCCCAAATCCTGTATAATCCTGACTCTAGCTCAATGATATTTGAATTGTTTCTTTTTGGCTGCTTCCAATTCTTTCTTTTTGATCTGTGGCTATGATGTTCCTGGAAGTTTTCGTTTTGGGATTCTCTCAATAATTGTTTTGCCTTCTGGTTCTAGTATACCAGCACAGTTTTCTCTGATAATTTCTTGAAAGATGTTGTCAAGGTTTTTTTTAAGAAAAATCTTTGGCTCTCAGGTTAGTCCAATAATTATTATATTATCACAACTGGATCTATTTTCTATGTCAGTCATTTTTCAAATGAGATATATTCTTCTACATTTACTTTTTTGATTTTATTTGATTGTATCTTGCTTGATGTCTCATAGAATCATTAATTTCCACTAGTTCAATTCTAATTTTTAAGGAATTATATTCTTCAGCGAGCTTTTGTACTTCTTTTTCTTTTTTGCCAATTCTATCTTTTAGGCAGTTATTTTCCTTAGTAAATTTTTATATGTCATTTCCCATGCTATGGATCCTTTTTTCACGATTCTATTGCATTCCCCTCATTTCTTTACACAATTTTTCTTGTACTTGTCTACTTTGCTTTTAAAAATCCCATTCCCCTCATTTCTTTACACAATTTTTCTTGTACTTGTCTACTTTGCTTTTAAAAATCCTTTATAAGCTCTTCTAGGAATTCTTTTGGGGCCTGAGACCAAATTACATTTTTCTTTGAGGCTTCACATGTCGCCATTTTGGGATATTATCTTCTTATTTCTTGATCGTCCCTATCACCATAGTAACCTTGTAGAAAAGCTCTTTTTTGTTTTTCTGCTAATTTTTTCCATCTTTTTTGTGAATTGGTGTTTTTGTGAGTGAACTGGGCTCTAGTACTGCACTGTCCCAAGCTTTTTGTGTTGGAATTTGGGGTCTTACTGCTGGCTTTCACTAGCCTTCAGAACTTAGTTGCTTGCTTTCTTGTACGCTTCACTTCTGCTTTGTACTACACAATAGGGCCTCCTTGTTGGCCTCCCATGGGTGTGGGGTTTAGCTTCTGGCCTCCTCTAGGGGTGGAACTTTCTTGCTGGTTTGCTATGGCCCTGGAGAAGGGATATTGTGGCTGGTCTGACCCAGTGGTGGGGATGCTTCTGCTTGGTTGCTATGGAAATAGGGTCTCTCTGTTGGTAGGTCCCAGGTGTTGGGGACTCCCTGCTGGGCAACTCCACTGTGGGGTATCACTACTGGTCAGCAGTGGGGTCAAGGTCTGGCTGGCATCCTGTGTTGGGGGCAGGACCACTGGGTGGGGCCTTGATGCTCTGCATAGACTGATCACTTGTTTAGGGAGCTGCTGGTTTGCAAGTGAGCGAGACCACAATGGTGGATTGTCTCAGTCTTGGAGCCTTCCTGTAGCTCCCCTGCTCTGAGGCTGACTACTGCTGCTGCTCTTGGACCTCACTCCCCTTCCCATCTAGTGGAACAGACCTTTCCATCTAACACTTAGAGCTCTCCCAGAGTGGGGTGAACTGACTTGGGAGGTAATGAATTGTTTCTCACTAGACATTTTCAAGCAATGGCAGATAACTTTGGGGGATGGAGTGGAGGAGATTTCTGTTTAGTTACAGGTTGAACTAGACAATCTCAGAGATTCCTTTCAGTCCTGAGATTCTATTTCTCTTTTTATAGTAATGCTTCCAACCAATATAGCTCTCCACATTTAAGCCCAGATTCAGCCTACTCCCACTCACAATCAAAGGAGGATATTAGCAAAGCTTTGAAAGGGGTTCTGAGGTGGAAAATATTCTGCCTGGTTCCAAAAGTTACCTTCAGGCATTTTGAAATGTGGCAGCTATATTGTTTCAGAGGGTATGGCAAAGCTAACTGAAAGCTTTTATTGAATACCACAATATCTAATGTGGAAAAGTAGAGAAGTTTCACGCTTTAGCAAGAGAGAGAGAAGGAAAGAGAGAGATCCCTTGCTCAGCCATCATTTCTTCCAAAATAGAGAATACAAAGACAGAATCAAACTTTTTCCCACTATGGCTCCCTTCATGTTGCCTCTGACCATCATTTTCTGATATAGAGACAGGATATCCTTTTTAAGTCCATACCTTTTTTGAGAACAGTATAGGGCAAAGGTGAGGAGCCTGTGTCCTCAGGACCATATGTGGTGCTCTAGGTCTTCAAGTGCAGCCCTTTGATTGAATCCAAACATCACAGAACACCTCTTTTTAATAAAAGGATTTGTTCTGTAAAACTTGGACTCAGTTAAAAGGCTGCACCCAAGGACCTAGAAGGCCACATGTGGCCTCAAGGCCACAGATTCTCCATGCATGGTGTTGGGGAAAGCTGGTTCTACTGCATTAGGAATTTTTTTTTTCTATTTCATTCTGCTTGCTTTCTGAAAAGTATGTAAAACATAATGCACACATTTTTAAAAAAATTGTCGTCATTGCTTACTTTTGAACTTCCTTTTCATCTGTGCGTTAAAAATACTTTCATTGGCCTTTTTTCCTTTCTGCTTCATTACTGTTAGCCCTTCTTTCCCTCTTAACCCATCTCCTCTTAACCAAGAGAGAGAAAGAATTCTTATAATAAACTTAATCAAGCCAAACGAATTCACACAGTGGACACGTCTGAAAATGTATGTCTCTACACTTTGTATCTATTTGTATCCCTCCTTCTCAAGATGCAGACAACATGCTTCATCACAGGTCCTATGGAGACTTGTTTGGTCATTGAATGGATCAGTCATTAAAGTTGTTTTTTCTTACAATATTGCTCCTTATATAAATTATTCTTCTGGTTCTAATTTACTCTGCATCAGTTCGTATTAGGATTCTCTGAAACAATTTCTTTCATTATTTCTCATAGCTTAAAGAATTAGATTTCATTCATATACTACAGTTTATTCAGTCATTTCCCAGTTATGTAAAAGCCCACTTAAGTCACCCTTTGCGATTCTAGTTCTTTCCATTTCTTCTCCCGTCTTCCCCCCTTTAATGCATTATTAACTGAATGTATTTCCTGAGAGTAAGTAGGGAGGAAGAGAAAAGGAGGTTTCACTTTAGGTTAGTGGGAATTCTGAACATCTATCTAACCACTCCCTTCTCAAGAATTTTGGTCCCATTTATGGATATAAATACCTATGGTTTCGCCCACTGAGAATGTGCCCTCCTTAACCAAGCTTCAGCTTCCTAATACAACAGACACTAAAGTACACTATGGATGTGCAGCTTAGTCTAAGGTTTATGAAAGATTTTCTTTGCCCATCAATTTTCTCTCTACACTGTGGATGGGAGACAGCCACATGTGGTGATTTGGCTGGGCTTTCTAGTTTCTTCCTAGGGGTATAGATAAACAATTTATGGTACCTTACAACACCTTGATCAGCCATCCCTCCACAATATTTATGTACCACAGAGAAATAGAATTCTTACTAATTGTCCTTGTGGTTTTAAAATTCTTTACAGAATATTTCCCAAGTGATATTAATAATATAATATAATATAATAACGATAACGCCCATTAAAGCAACTGCAGTAAAGTGATTGGATAAATATTGAGAGCTGTGGTTAGAAAAATGGGACTACAGGCATCCTTCTGACCACTAGCTTGAGGAAAGGCCCTGGGAAAATCCTTTGCTCTTTCTTTCGGTGAAACAGAAATAACTGTAAGAGGCCAAGGAGGATGTCGATAAGGTAATGGAGTCATACACATGACTCTCTGGCCAAACTCACCTCTTTGGCTGCCTGTTCTACAGTCATATTAAGGTTTGTTACCTTCTAGAATTTGATAAAGAAATATTTAATAAGGATTATTTATACAGTTTCCCAGTTTTGGATGTAGAGTTGGTATCTGAGTGTAGATATAGGAACAAAATTAGGAAACTTAGAGAAAGCTCAGGATAGAGAATGTGCCATGTACCATGCTCTGTCTTCCCTCTGTCTCTGTCTGTCTGTTTCGTCTCCTGTTTCTTCTCCACCTCTCTTTCTTCTGGCATCCTACTCTGTTTAATCCTTAGCTGTCCTATGAAGTGGACCCTGACCAGAGAAATAGTGCTAGGCAGAACTGTTAAATGGGCAGACTATATATATCTCCATTGGCTTCTCACCTTTCCTTTTGAGTTTTCTCCAACTGTACAGTCCTCGTTCTTCCCTTGAGATATCTCGATGCTCATGCTGGCAGTCTAGGACCCTCTAATGCAGGATCCTAATCAGGATGGCCCTTTCTAAGCCATGCTGCTTTCTGTTGGCCTCTTCCTTTGCTCCCCCAGAGCTATGTGAGGTTTGATTTGACAAGCTTATTCTCAGCAAAGCGTTAATAGCTGATAACAGCTTAATGTGTTACTCTTCCCAAAGGTGTTTGCCTTTTTAACAGGGGTACCCTAACTTAACTCGAAGGAATCACTTGCTCATGGTGATGGTGTTGGGCTTGATAGAAGATTGCTGGGGAGCTCTTATTTGGCCAGAAGGCTGAGAGGGGCAGACTTGCCACCCCCCAAATCTCTTGTGTGGTTTGCTTCTTTTTGCCTAGGCTGAGCCTGGTTTGAAGCAATCACTATCAGCAGTAGAAAAGAAAAGAATGGAGGAGAAAGAAGAGCCAAGAAGTAAGGGGAGTCTCTCCTAGAGCATAGAAAAAGAATAGGGTGGTAGGATATCACAAACACAAAGCTGTTGTTGGGTGGTGGAGGATTGAAAGAGGTCACACGGATGTGCCTCTATGCCAAGTTGGCATCAACTTTAGTTATGTAGACTTATTTTATTGTGCAAGGATTTACAAGCCTTCTTAGTTTGGATATCTTATTTTTTCTTGAATAAATGAATTCTTGTTTTTCATGGCCACACTTTAATGCTACCCACATTTCAAATCATACTTCATTGTTACCTACATGTGTCCCAGCAAACTGTTCAATCCTAGAAGAATTTTGAAGCAAATATAGGGTTAAAAATAGATTACTGGGACCTTTATACATGATTTCAGTAGAGCAGATGATGTTTTGTAAATAGGGTCCCCAGTCCTGAATAATCACTTACATTTTTCCTTTGGTCCTTTAGATACTTTTCTTCTTGTTAGCTTTAGTGTATATGCCAATATTTTTATTTGTACACATTTATACATACATATATGTATAAATATAAATCTGTTTTTGTATACACATATATATTATAGCATCATAGCGTCAGGGATGGTGAGAAAGAAAAAGACACACATTCTAAGAATTATGGGGGAAATGTCTTGTATTATTTGAGAAACAGGAATTATTTTTAACTTTACAAGGGATATTTACTAAACATGGTCAGTCTATAGCTACTCAAAATGATTTTAAACTGAGCAGCATTAATAATTCCGTGACTCTTTGCCTTTTAAATAGTATCCCCTCAGTTCCAAAAGTCTGGGATGCTCTAAATCCCCAGTGACACCTGCTGGGGAGAGCTCAGCTCATTTGCTGCAGGCTTACCACCACCAGACCTTGTTGCAATGCAGAGCTACAGGCAATGATGTAAGGGGATGGTTTTCTGCTCCACACCTCCCAAGCCAATCTTCTCATTTCTCATGCAGGTGACCTCTGCCAGCACAATGATGAACTAGAATCTCACCACTCTTCTCAGGGGAATCAATTTCCAACCTGACCAGGCCCCAGGAAATAAGCAGGGCTCTATCAAAGTTAGAAAATCACACATTAAATGTTTTTATCTGAACAGCTCTGCTTCCTTTGTCTGAAAACTCTGAGGTGAAAGATGTTACTTGAGCCGTATGTTTTGTTTAAGCATAAACCAAATGATGTTATACTGACTTGGATCTGAACATATTGGTTTATCTTACATGGAGTTTAATTGATGCAAACTTATCTTCAGAGTGTAAGCTTTGCAGGGAAAATACCAGCCCTGTGTTTCAGACTGCTCCATTTCCCTCTAGGCAGAACAAAGAGGAAAAGGACAGTGGCATCCAGATTTCCATTTCTTCCTTCCATATTTGACAAGCCATTACAAAAATAGAGTTGTACTCTTGAATGCATTCGGTATTGCCTCTTGTTTCTTTCGCTATCCAATTGTCGAATTTCTCATTGAGCCAAACATCTGCATCCTTGGACAGAGCAACTTGTGTGGAAAGTCCATGTTAAGTGATCAAGCATGGCTTTGTTTGCACTTATTCACGGCTCATCCAGCCCTGCAGTAAGTGGTTTTGCATATTAACTAAGTGCACAGTAACCTTCCTTTACCTCCTCAGAGCTCCACCCCCTCCCACCCAGCCTCGGGAATCAACACTGTTACTTGGTATGAGATACGCTGAGGAAGCTGCCAAGTGGTTGCTATGGCAACTGTTCTGCTTTCAACAGCTACTTTTCTGGTTTGAAGTAGGGTGGGAGAGCAAAAAAAAAAAAAAAAATACAGACCTGGGGATAACTAGAGGGTCTGCTGATCAGAGTTCAGATAAAGAGGTTCACTAATTTTCTGGCACCACCTAAAATAACCAAACGGATGTGGGAGTTACAAAGGAACAAACAAAAAAGGTAAGTGAAGTGGAAGGACAGTAATTAAATTATTTGGTTATGTTCCCAAGCTGAAGCATTACAAATTTATATCACCTTATCTCATCTAGAATGCTATTTTATGAATCTTTTCATTTTTGTCCAGAACCAAACAAAATTGATAACTTTTATGAGATCATAAACTACAGAGAAAGACAGAGTGGGATCCTAACATCTGAAAGTCATTTTCTAAAACTCATTCAGCTTTGGAACAATGAAGTATTATATGCATAATTAGCTGAAAATCTGTGATGGGGTTGAAGCCAAGGTGAAAATTTCTGAGCACCTTTGAACTGTGAAGTGACCCTGTAGTTCAGAAAGGTAGGTCAAGAAAGATTCTGATTTGGGACAAGGTTAGTTTAGGATCAATATGAGGAAAAGGGAAAAAGTCAGGAAAGAAGATTTGATAAGAACGTGAATAGAAAGCCAGGAAGTCAGAGGTATGAAGTTTCATAGAGATCAAAAACTGGTTCAGGGACCTGGTTTGTGATGTTTTTGGCTGTTCCCCAAGTGAGGCCATGACCAGCTCAGAAGGGATCATAATGTGGGTAGAACGGGAAGAAATCAAGGGACTGGTAGAAGCAGGTTATATGATACCAGAGAAGTCAGTTTTATAATGTCTTTCCTGTTTCCTAGCTTTCCTTGACTTTTTTCTAATGTCAGCAGAAATTTCCTTGCACCTAGTAGGCCTTCAAATACCTGTTGAATGAATAAATGGATTTCCAATAAAATCTCCTTCTCTTGGCAGACATACTCAGCAAAAGTTGTCTCAATTTGACCTTTTATATTATTTACTTATTTCAAGAAATGGTTTTGATGAAAATATTATACCACAAAGTTATTCACCTAGAATACTGTTTAATGAATATTTTCATTTGTCCAAAGTCAAATAAAAATGATGAATTCATTTCATTAAAGACACATAAGGGAGTAGGAGAGTGACAGAGTAGGATTCTAACATGAGTCATATTATGACATTATTTTCAATGTTCTTAACTAGAGGCATATGCAAACATGTATTAAGAGTCTCTTAATGGCTAACTTTTTATTTTTTTGAGGTGTCAAGGTAGCTATAGCCACGAGTTCTGGTTTTTGGAGAAGGTAACTCTCCACAGGTAGCAAATATAGCAAGGTGAATATTTTACTCTTGACACAAAATAAACTCATTTCCTCCTATATGCCCAAGATGTGGTAGAGATGTGTTTATTGTCAATTTTCTGTAGCTCCTTGACACTTGAATTCTTTGACTTTGAAAAAGAGTTGTTTTGGGGGAAGGTGGAGCTGGGAAGAGAACAGAATGAAAATGAAATCGGGAACAAAAAAAAAATAGAGAGAGTACAAAATGACTAAGCTAAATTTACTTCCAAGTTAGGTTCCAAATTTCAGCTGAATGAAACTAACTATACAACTCAGAAAGCATTTCAAGGTTAACAAAAGCTAGGAGAAATAACCGGATCAGAAATCTTTTTTTTTTCTGAAAAGGGAGCTAGTTTAAAAAATGGCATAGTGATTTCTATTAGGCAAAGTTGGGTAAAGTAATTGACACCAATCTAGAGGTGTACTAGAGAGCCCTTTAGATTGTATTCTATACAGTACCAGGACTTGTAAAGTACTTACAGGCTGAGTCAGGAAGTTCTCTAGTCAACCTGTAATATACTGGAGGCCCTATATCATGGAATATTAACTGGGGACCAAAGATAGTAAAGATGTGATTAAAATATCCATATCCAGCCAACCTTTATTCCCTGATGAATTCCTATGATACCAGAAAACAATTGGTTAATTTCACCTGTCAGTTGTATCTCTTAAAAGCACAGACAACGTTTTAGTGCTCAAAGAAATTACTCCCTCAAATGGCTGGTTGGAGGTGTACCAAATTTTGTGTTTGAGATCAGGAAGGAGACCAGGAAAAGTCTCTTGGGGTAGGGGGAAGCAGGGAATAGAACAGGCAAGAAAATTCAGAAATGTATTTGAACTGTGCTATAGATTCTTTCCAATTCCTTTTCTACTGACCTAGTCTAATTCAAGCAGCTATTACCCATGTGATACATCGCTGCAGTTGAATTTGTTTGTATTTGCCAGCTCAAAGGCAAAGTAAAGCAGATTTTGGAGCAAATCACCTTCAGGGAAAAGACTGCAGCATATTACCCACCCACCTACCCCCCTTCCCCCAGCATGAAAAGGTTAATTTGTATAAGGCTGCTGCTTCCACAAATAGAACATTATCCAGCGCTGAAGATGAACCACCAATGAAAATGTTGTTCAATGATGTCATACTTATACCTGCTGCTTATTATTTGCCAGCTCACAAGGATGGGGTGGGGAGGGGTTCTGGAATCTGGCATTTCATTGGCTGAGAGCACCGTCATTCTAAAGACTAGAGTTTTAGGCATTGCAGTTTCTCCACAAACCCCAGAACCTTGTCAGCTCTTGCACTCTTATGAACTCTTTGCAAATGCTGAGTAAATTCTAAAGATAGCTGATTTACATGACATCAGAGTCTAGGTCCATCCTCTCTCTAAAATAAGGTCAAAAGAGGCATCAATAAAATCCTGAGAGGTTTCTCTCTCTCTCTCTCTCTCTCTCTCTCTCTCTCTCTCTCTCTCTCTCTCTCTTTTTCTCTCTCTCTGTCTCTCTGTCTCTGTCTCTGTCTCTCTGTCTCTCTCTCTCTCCCCTCTTTCTCAGATTAACCACTTAAAAGAGGGATTTTAACTCTGTGTTTATGGAAGGATCATACTTCAATAATACTGTTCCCAAGAGAGTAATGGGGAAAATGTTCCTTTTTAAAAAAATTTTCTCATTATAATCTAAAATCCTACAATGAGCACATTTTTAAAGTGAACTATCTTCAAAATGTACGAGTTCTTCCAAAAATCAGTGGTCTTCATCTGACTAGTTTGTTCTGAATGGATTTTTAAAGCTTTTTCCTATATTGTGGCTTTCTCAGACTTTGTACCCAAAATCTAACGTTTCCTAGGGAAATTATGGCAGAGGGATTAGAAAGACCCACTTGTACCAACTGAGAAAGGATATCCTTAACTTTAATTGGCTAATGTGCCAATCAGACTACACAGTCCCTACTGAGAGGAAGGATGCAGGGAAGAATTCTGGTCAGTAACAGTTGCGACTATAATAACTGACACGAGTATCCAGAGCTCAAAGATTCTACTGGGATAACATGGAGGGTGGGGCCAAAGGTAAAGGTATTATTGCTTTAAGTAACAGTTCCCCCCCCCCAAAAAAAAACTGGATACCTACTATATCCAAAATATTTTGCTCAGTTTACTGAACTATCAATCAGCATTAGGTTCTCCTGTATCCTCTGGGAATTTACAATCTAGTTAGGAAGAAAAAAAAAGGAATACATAATAATACATAATAGCAAGTTAACAAAGAATATAACACAGTTTGTGATTTATACCCAGAAGGCAATGGAACTGAAGTAGTAACCTAGAAGAGCCCCAACATGGCTCTAAGAAGACCTGGTTCAAAGATAATGAATCAACAACTTACTATGTGTTAGACAAAGTACTGGGTTTTGTTGTTCAGTTCTTTCAGTCACATCTGACTCTTTGTGACTGCATTTGGGATTTTCTTGTCAAATGATAGTGAAGTGGTTTGCGATTTCCTCTCCAGTTCATTTTACACATGAGGAAACCGAGGCAAACAGGATTAAGTGACCACTGCAGAGTAATAAAGGTAGTAGTAAGTGGTTGAGACCAGATTTGACCTCAAGAAAATCAGTTTTCTTAAATTCAGGGCTGGCATTCTATCCCCTATGCCACCTAGCTGCCCCAGTGTACTAAGTACTGAGTGTACAAATACAAAAGTCTCCACTGTGTAAGAGCTTTGTTTCTATTGGTTCTGCCACTTATTAGCTTTGTGACTCTGGGACAAGTTGCTTCCTGTCGATTATCCTGTTTCCTCATCTGTAAAATAATAGGTATTAACAATACTTTTACTACCTGCCTCACAGGGTTGGTGTGAGGAATTTTCTTTGTAAACCTTTGAGGTGAGCCCTCTGGGATGGGCAGGATTGGGACTGGCAGAGCAGTACAGAAGAGGTTTCTCTTTCAGGGAGGAGGAATAGTTGTTTGCTATTTGTCCTTTGTTCTCAAAGAGGACCAGGAGGACATCAGGGTAGTGATGCCATGACTGGCAAGTGAATTGGATCTAAGTGAGGGAGGGCTTGTACAAGGTCACCAGCCTCACTCTGCCCGGGAGCCATCTGGGTCCAGAGGCAGGGCATAGATCAGGATGACTGGAGATGGTCCCCAGGAGGAATAAGAATATGTTCAGAATGTTCAGAACAAAGAATAGACAAGCTTGGCTTAAGTGGAATGTTCATATTAGAGAGCATAGGGAAATAAAGTTGAAAAGATGGTTATACAAAAAACAGAATAGAAAATACAAATACTTTTGGAAGTAGGACATCTTTTTGTTTTAGCGAGGATAGTAAAATGTGCAACCTAGTTAACTTACATTGGATCCAATGGGGGTTAAATACAAACACAATTTTTTGTAACTTAAATAGAATATACATATGGACTTCTAGGTGCATTTAGAACAGGGGTTCTTGACGATGAGCTTGTTTTTTTTTAAATGATTTTCATAACTATTTCAATAAAATTGTTTTCTTTTGTAATCTAATGCATTTAATTTTGTACATTTAATTTTGTACTTCTGAGGAGTCCACAGATTTAACCAACTTCCCCAAAGGGGCCCATGACACAAAAAAGTTAAGAATTCCTAACTTAGAACTTAAATCAGGGGTCTTAAATTCCTCAGAGTATAGGTGATAATGAATATGCCAAATGGGACTCCAAATGAAAAATCCAGTATGATGCTTTTGGCCACGCTTATTTGAAGTGACTACAATTCTACCTAACTCAATAGATTATTCCCCAAATAAACATTTTACTTTCCCTGCCTATTTTCACTAAGACTGAATGTAACTCATAAGTAAGATTAAGCTTGATAAGAGAAGTGCAAACTGTAGACTTTTTTGGTGGCTCCAGATGAATGCAGGTATACTAGGAAGAAAGCATGGTGGTGTATGGGCCAGATTTACAGCATGTTTTGAAATATCCACATGCACTAAGATATCAAACCAAGAGGAATATTCAATTCAAGAAATACTTTTTATGAGCCCTTAAGTAGAGGTAGATAGGTGGTACAGTAGATAGAACACTGGCCCAGGAGCACCTGAGTTCAAATCCTGCCTCAGATACCTGATACTTACAACCTGGGTGACCCTGGGCAAGTCACTTAACCCAGATTACCTTGACAAAACAAACCCCAAGAAACGCTTTTCCTAGGGAATATTCAGAGCTAAAAAAATCCCAATATCAGGTCATGCTAATTCTCCTCAACTATTGCCGAGGCAATACAAGTAAAGTAACATAAATGTAAATAGTATTGAATCTGGAGTCAGAGATCAGAATTAAAATCTTGTATCTGCTACTTACTACCCATATGACTGTGGGAAAGTCACTTATGTTCTTTGGGTCTCAGCTTTCTTAAATGTAAAAATAGAGAGTTGGATGTGACTTTCCATAAAGTACTTTCTAGGTCAAAATCAATGATCCTGTGAAAATACAGGATTATGGATAAGTATCTATAATTCATAAAGAAAAGAAAAATGAATTTTTCAACTTTCAAGGTATACTCAACAATGTTTTTCTTAAAATACTTTTAATGAACTGATTCACACATCAGCTGAGAATAGCTTAACCCTTAAATCTAGTGTTCCTTCTACCCATTTCTGTAACTACAGCTATAGTTCGAAGATTGAAGAACAGTTATTAAGTAGTTCAGAGACTAAACAAGCATTGTCACTACTGAGTTTAGATGCTACTTCTCATTCTGATGGAGAGAGTCTTGGGCAAGAACAAGGATTAATGCTAGAATGAGGCTTAGAGATTATTTACTCCCAAGTCCTACATTTTATAAAAAAGGAAAATAATTTCTAGGAAAATAAATGACTATGAAGAAACCCATCTCATTTACACATTTACCCTGTCAGCATGTGTGGCAATTCCTTATCTGAGAAACTTCTCAAAGATAGTAAAGGCATTACTGCTATGGAATAAAACCAGTTTCAAAAGAGAATATTTTAAACAGTATTTTTCTACTTGAGATAGGACTTCAATGTCTTTTTGAAAAGAGGTGACTTTTCCTCATGAATTTCTTCAAATTCTTTACTATTAAATCAAAAAATAGTATGTTTGTAATTTACACTTTTGATCATTGTAAAATTTTAAGAGTACTTTGATTTCTGTTAGATATACCCTATAGTCTTTAACCAGAAATTTAATTATTTTTTCCACTTTTTTATATCATCTACAATTTCCATTGTATACTTATCTCACTTCTTCCCATCAAACTATCCCTTATATAACAAGGAATGTAAAAAGGAGGAAGAAAAAACCAGTTCAGCAAACTAACTTACATTTTAACACATTAAAATATTATGTACATACATATTTTTAAATGACATAAACATATATATTTTAAAAACTGACTTTATATGTAATGTTAGATTCCCATGGTCCCTCACCTATGCAATGAAGTGAAATATAAGGTGTAAGGGCCAGAAGTATCTGAGAGGATAGCACCTTTGGTGTGAAGGCTTGCAAGACCCTTTTCAGGACTGATCACCCATCTTTGGTGTCCACCTTCATCCAACTCTCACCTGTGACTCCATGATGCTGTAATGTGTGCAGTGGCCACACCCTGGTAAAACCATCTTGGTAGATGGGCTAAACCAGGCTAAGGATCACCAACAGGCTTCAAATCTGCCAGTCAGTTAGGGGGATGCCTACACCAAGCATATGAAGATTTCTCCTGGCAGAATGGGCAGATGAGAACAATTTATTCCAGTGACCATGAAGGCAGCTGAAGTAGGTGCTGTGGAGTGTCACAGGGGAGGAGGGGGTTTTTAGAAAAAAAACCCACTGCCACCAACAGTAAAACCTGTATGATGTAAAATGAAGTGAGAAGAACCAGGAGATCACTGCACACAGTAACTGCAATGGTGTAATGATAACAAGTTAGGAAAGGCTTGGCTACTCTGATCGATAGAATGGTCCAAAACAATTCCAAAGGACTCATGATGTAGAAGTGTTATCCACCTGCATAGAGAAAACTGATGAACTCTGAGTGCAAACTGAAATACACTTTCTTTTTTGTGATAGGGTTAATATGGAAAGATGCTTTCCATTATTTCACATGTATAATTGGTATCATTCTGCTTGCCTTCTCAGTGAGTGGGAAGGAGAGAATTTAGAACTCAAAATTTAAAAAGAAAAGAATGCTTGAAAATAATTGATATTTTAAAAAAGAAATTCACTCCATATCCATGGCTATGAAAGTTTTATGGAATGAGCTTTACTATTCAGGCCACATATTCATTTATGTTGGTACATTGTATAAGATATTATTCTAAATAAGACATTACTGCCAGATTGCATTCCTCAAAGGAAAAAAAATATACGCCTAAAAACACATTTTAAAGGAGGCCGGTCAATCAGGGCCCAGTCCTCAAATCATATTTCATATGCCCTACCTTGTTTGACTGATAAGGAAAATTAATGATCCTGCTTCTTGAGCAGGGATAATGGAAGTACCCTTCCCCTCATGTTAGAGCATCTGCAGTTCTCTGTTTCCTATTGGATTACTTTTGGGACTGCTGAGTCAGAAAGGAATATTCATACAAAAGGCCGAGGTGTATTTTCTTGCCTGGTGCTTTTGCGGGAGGACTACTTGCTATGAACTCTGGGTGGGAGATCCCATCCCCTACCAAGACACCATATGCCTGTGAATGTATGGTTCCTTTGTTCTGTTTGTCTCTTTTGTTTATTATTTCTTGATCTTAGGCAACTTGAGTATCCAGAGATGGAATGGACAAGGTTATTATCTTGGCAGCTTTGAAAGGTCAGAGGAGTCAATAGTAATATAAGAAAGAGAGCAAGTAGTGGAGTCTGCTTAGACTCACAGCAGTAAGGTCCAGTGAGGAGCCAGACCTGAGTAGGGCCCAGCTTGGTTCAACCTAGCAGCAAATTAACTCAGTACTTGAAATACTACCTTGTATATTTGGGGTAAGAAACAGTGAGGAATCCAGGATGCTTCCTAGGTTGCAAGCCTGAGGTATGAGGAGGATGATGTTGCCTCTACAGTTATAGGAAAGGTTTAGGGGGAAAATAATAAATTATTTTTGAGACATATTGAAGTGGTCTCTTGGACATCCACTTTGAGATGTCTAAAAGGCAGTTGGAGATGTGAGATAGGGGGTCAGCAAATCGATTAGGACAGAACAGGTAGATTTGAGATTCATCAGCATAGAGATGGTAGTTGAATTCATGAAAGCTGATGAGATCACTAAGTGAAACAGCATAGAGGAAGAAGAAAAGATACCCCAAGATGGAACCTTGAGGGACATATTCAGTTAGAGGGCATGATTGGGAGGAGAATCCAGCAGAGGAGACAGAGACAGAGGAACAAGATTGTTGTCATTGTTGCAGTTCATCAATTATTCTCAAAGAGTACCAATGACAACACGAAGCCAGATAGGAGGAAAACCAGGAGAGAATGGTGTCCCAGAAACTTAAAGAGAAGAGAGTATAAAGGAGAGAGTGATCATCAGTATCAATGATGGTAGAAAGGTCAAAGAGAGTAAGGATTGAGAAAAGTATGATAGATTTGGCAGCTAAGAGGTCATTGTTAACTTTGGAGACAGTAGTTTTGGTGGAATGATAAGATCAGAAGTCAGATTGTAAGGGGTTAAGAAAAGAGTGGGAGGAGAGGAAGTGTAAGCACCTATTGTAAATAGTTTTTTTGAGGTGTTTAGTTACGAAGGGTAGAAGAAATAGAGGATGAAAATTAACAGGGATGGAAGGATCAAGTGAAGGCTTTTTCAGAATTGGAGAGACAACCAGGAGAGAAGGAGGGGTTGAAAATAAATGAAAGAGAGGGTATGACAGAGTGAGGCATTCTGCTGGATGAACTGGGATGGTATGGAATCACCTGAATAAATAGAGAGATTTGCCTTGGTAAAGAGTAAAGCTACTTCATCATGTGAGACAGAGATGAAGGAGGAGAAGGTGGCAGAAGGCACCTGAGTGAAGGATGAGGCAAAGGGGAGAAGAGGAAGCCCTTGGCAAGTGGCGTAAAATATGAGGGAAGGTTGTCATCTGAGAGAGTAGGGGGAGAGGGAGCTATGGAAGGTTTGAGGAAGGATGAAAAAATTTAGAAGAGTCAGTGTGGAGAGTGGGATTGTGAGTTGACAAGCTAATTGTTTTTTTTTTATTTATACATCTAGATCCATAGTTTTTCTTGTATATTTGTCCTAATTTCTTCTGTAATCAGGGTAATGGCCAATAAGATCTCAACCTTTAGAACATTCACAGTATTATTTACTTGCTGCCAATCTACACAGTGAGCTTTTTTTGTTTCCCTTCTCTGAATCAGAGTGTGATCATGTATACTGAACTATTTTCTGTAGTTTTCCTGTATAATAATGAAAGGCCTTTTAATTGGATGCTAGGCTGGGACTAAGTGTGAATGCAAAAAGTTAGAATTGATGAATGCTTTCCTGTCTTCACCTGTGTCCATTTAAGCATTATCTACTATAGGCTTCTGGGTAGGGAAGAGACTTTAGATACTCTTTCTCTCTCTCTCTCTCTCTCTCTCTCTCTCTCTCTCTCACACACACACACACACACACACACACACCTGCTATGTGGCTAAGCATGCACTGATGTGTCTTGTTTTCATTGTGTTTACACTTTCCTGATCTTAAGTTATCAAGTATCTAGAATGGGACAGACCAAATATGACGTTATGAACTTTAAAAAAGTTGAAAGAACCATTAATGGTCTGGAAACTAGAGTCCATGGCAAAGTCTGTCAGTAGCCACAGCAGCCTAACTTGGTGATAAGTCAGTTCTGAAGAGTGGCCTTTTTAACCTAGTCCATCAACAAGTGGACATGGCAGCTGAGACACCATGTCCTGTAAGCAAGGAAGTGGCTGCATGTTCATTGGCTATGCCTTATTCAGAAATGAATTTGGTGGGGTAAATATTTGGTAGTCACCAGTTTGAATTCACCTTCTCCAGAGATCGAGTGGATGTAGAGAGGGCATAGATAGTGTGATGTTATTGTAGTTCTGCCCTTGATATATTTTCTTAGTAAATATTTCTTTGTAAAAACCAATGGATGCTAACTGGTTAATTGATACTGGTGAGAGATATTGGGAGATAGACCAGATTGGGGTTGGTGGTTCACAAGTAACGGTATTAGTGAGATTCTCTGTCCCAATCTTTTTCACATTATTTCCAGACACAGAGGTGAGGAGAATTAGTAGGAGAATTCTGGGGACCTGACCTGATAATCTAACTTGGTATGGGACAATGAAACCAGAATCTATGTGCCCCATATCTACAATGGATTTCATTTTTCTCTGGAACCATCCTGGGATTTCTTGTTATTGTTCCATGTTCTCTTTATTTTCCACAGAATTCTACATTTCATTAGGTATTGCTTTCCTTTCTTTTGTCATATGGTATCTGTTGAAAGCTTCAGACTTTCTTTGAGGATTCAATATTCGCCCTTCTAGTTTTAGGATCTTTTTTTTTTTTTGATATATCTGCTTGTGCCCTGTTTTTTTTTTTATTATTTCCTTTCTTTTAAAATCTTTTATGTAAGCGTTTTCCCCTTATATTCCCTTGTTGTTCAGTTTTCCTTTCAACCTAATGCCAGAGATGATGGTGAGGTACTTGTATTCAGAATGATAATTGATCAATAGGAGTTTGGTATTTATGTGGTTTGGAGAAAACTGCAACTGATGGAATAAGGCAAGAACACAATTATAAAACTTTGAAGCCTAGGTACTGAATACATTCTTTCTGTGCTGCCCCATTTGTTTTTAAGAACCTACCACCAGTGTTGGTCCTCAGGTAAAATATACTTTGCTAGTACTCTTTTGACCGTTCCAAGATGCCCTTTTCGTTTTGCCAACATAGTTCAGTATCACAGACTTTATTTACTTTTATGTAGATCTTTATAAGAGCCATATCCTTAAGTCACCCATGTCAGTTAATATATGCCCAGGGCCCAAAAGAAATAAATTGAAACAGAAGAAAATCATATAAAAGTCCCAATAGAAATTTACTATTCTGCCCTTTCTTCCTAGTATATTAGTTTGTCCTTGGAATTGCCAAATGTATTGTTGCAGTAGGGGAAAACATATATGTTACTCTTCAGGCCTAGGGAGTACAACACATTTTGAAGACTGATGAACATTTGTGGATGCAAGTTTTTGAAATGATCTTCTTGGGGAAAAAAAATCTGTTTGGTTAAGTTCAAGGTAGTGGATATGATAAGAAACACATTATAGCAGTGGTTTGACAATGAATAATCTTGGCTTACAGTTATAGATGGGAAAATACCACAAAGGAAATCCCAACCAGTGAGTCATTAAGGAATTCTGGTTTTAAGGTACATCTTCATTATCAGGAAATCTTAGCTCCAGCAGATACATAGATATTCTGGCTTTTTTGGACCCAGGTTAGAAGTGCCCCAAGGGGGAATTTCATGAAGTTCTAATATAAATCCTGGAAATCCCTCACAGTAAATCAGTACTGTCAAAATCTCTTAGTTCCATGTGTTTTCTGGACCTTTAGAAGGCAATCTGGGCCTGGAATATCTTCTCTTTTGAACAACCTATATATCTCTAGAATGGTATCATTGATGTCTAATTTATCATCATTACTGGTGGACTACATGCACCATGTGTTGGCCATGGCCTAGCCAAGAGTAGTCAGCAGTTTTTGACAGGAGAAAGTGGTGGATTTTTCACTAATGGTGGACATTCAAAACTTTCTACATAGGTCTACAATACTGATATCTTGGAAATCTTTAATGAAGTAAGTTTTATTAGGGTGGCATAATGGATAAAGCAAAAGGCCTCTAGTCAAGAAGACAAGTTTAGATCCCAGCCCTGACATTTAGGATCTATGTAACCACCTTTTAATCTCTGAGTTTTTATCTCATCATCTGTAAAATCAGAAGGGAGATCTTCCTTGAGGTTCCTTCTCTCTCTAAATCTATTATCTTATGATCATCAGTTATTACAAAAGTAGACAATCAAATATGATAACAAGCCAGGTCAGCAAGTGTTAATATAGTAAGTGCTTAATTATGTACTAGGCATCATACTAAAATTTATGTCACGGAAAAAGCAAGCAAACAAATAAAACCTTTATGTACAAGCAAAGCTTCTCAAGGGCTTACAAAGGTTGCCTTAATACCCAGAAATAGGGCAGTTCAGAATCCAAGCCTGTATTTTATTTCTGTGCTGTGAAATATCACAGAGAATATTGCCAGCTCTCAATTTACCTCTAATTATCAGAAATAAAAATACCAAGTTGACAAGCAATATGGTAGAATTTCATTTAATTTAAGCAAATTCAGGCTATTGATCACAGCTCCAGAATTATTTGACATCATCTGGCATTTTATGACAGATGTTATATGTTAGGGAGGGTTGGGGGAAAGGAAGATTGTTCAGAAGAGGTGGACTTGAGTTATACCAGCAACTGGTAGTTAAAATGAAAGTGAGTTGGAACAAATTAAATAATACTACAGAGGAATATAAAAATTCATTTTATTGATTTTGAAGTTATAGGTTTATTTTTTTTTAAAAAGAGGCTACTTTACATAGAGATTCCATCTGAGATAAAGTAACTTAGGAATCAAAAAGCGTTAACTATACAAGATAGTCAGTGAATAGTTCATTCTTTATTTCTGTGTTCAGCTTATTTCTGCCTCTCAGTTTATTACTAATAATAAAAACAATAGCTCTGATTTCTTTTGAAGTGCTTTTTCTGTGTCCAATATCTGTGCTCAGATGAGCACAACATGAGAATTAGATCTCATGAAAAATGCTCCCTCCTTCCATTCCATCATCCCCCCAGATTGGTGATATGGGTAATTAGGGGAGGGGACAAATGGGGAGAAAATTTTGGAACCCAAAATCTTGTGAAAATGAATGTAAAAAGTTAAATAAATTTATTTAAAAAAAAATAAAAAAATGAAAAATGCTGTAGTTCATGTTAGTTTTTCTCCAAACTACAATTATAGAATTGTCTTAGGGAAAGAGTAGAATGTCTATGTTATAAAGAAAAAAAACTATTTTGAAGGTAAGAATAGTTAGTACTATTGTATAGTATAGTTGAATAGAGATGTCTAGTATAGATGAATAGAGAAAGTCATTTAAAAAAAAAGTCATTCATGGCATAAAGAGTTGCAGTGATAGGAATATTAATGAATGAAATTCATTTGGAACAAATAGGAGAATAAGCCTAGTAGTGGTGTTTAGTTATTACAGTTGTGTTCAACTCTTCATGACCACATTTGGGGTTTTCTTGGCAAAGACAGTGGAATGGTTTGCCATTAAACAGGTATACAGGATCAAGTTACTTGTCCAGCTAGGGTCTGAAGCCAGATTTGAACTCAAGTCTTTCTGAGTCCATGCCTGGAGCTCTGTCCATTGTGCCAGAGATAGTGGTATATCTGGGCTAAAGGGTATACCGAATTTAATAACTTCTAGAACAAAATTTCAGACTGCTCTTCTGAATGGCTATATTTATCGCTATACTAAAGTGTATTAGTATTTTTGTTTTCCTGCAGTGTGCCCTTCCTCCCCACGAATATATAATTTCCTTTTTTCCCTACAAATTCACCAGTGAACCTTTCTCAAATTATTGGTGATTTGGATCACATTTTTATATGGTTAATGATAGTTTGAATTTCTTCCCTTGAAAACTGCCTTTTCGTATCTTTTTTTAAAATCATTTATAAATTGGGGAATGGCTCTTATTCTATACATTTGAATCAGCTCCTTATATATCTTGGAAAGGGGCCTTTATGTGAGATGCTTGCTACAAAAATGTTTTTCCCAGTGAATTTTGTCTCCTCTAATGTTTGCTGAAGTGATTTTGTTTGCTATGTAAGTGTACAGAGTTTATGGACTGGGACAGATTCAGTTCTGTCATTCTCTAGGTAGTTTAGCTTTTATAATGGAACAAAAATGAGATACTTGTAGGTGTTTTAAAGATTAACAAAAAGAAATTCACTTAGCCCATAGCAGAAGGCTATTCAATAATATACATTGAGGAAATCTCAAGGTGATTCAGCTGCAAAAAGCTTCTTTGTCCAAGTTACTTATCACGAGCCACTAGCCAGTTATCAAAGAGCAATGCTACAGTAACATGTGGCAGTATTGTCTTCATGATCAACAGTCAACCGTCTCCTGAGGCAACCAAATTTGGAAGACAGTCTCAACAGTTTTTGAATAAAAAACTAGCTTGCTTGCCTCTGATCAGTGGAATAATCAGCCATGATTCCAGAGGACCAAAGGGAAATGATGGACTAAATATTCAGAAAGAGACACACATTTTTGTACCCGGTCATTATGGGAATTTGTTTTGCTTGACTATATATATATCTTTTTGTTACAAGAAGGATTTTTTTCCCCCACTAAGGATGGAGAAAGGGAAGGTAGAGAGAGTGCGCTGGTTAAATGACAAAAATTTTTAAAAAGCAGTGAAAGATTGGTAACTACATGGAAGAAGAATTTTCTGGATTGATAATAAATATGGATTAAAATCAATCAAAGAAATTATGTGAGAGGTCACTGAAAGTAAACGGAACTCTGCTTTTCACCAACACTTCCTAAGAAAGAAAGAGATTAGAAAGGCAGAAGAAAAAAAGAATTTTACAGGTACAAAAGGAGGGTTTCTTTTGATTGCATGTCAGTGATATCACTATGAAACATTTAAAATATAAAATGACCATACTGACATATTTCATAGTCAAATACTTAAACAGCATTTTCACTAAATACAGAAGATGTGGGAGAAGAGAGATTAAATGTAGTTTTCTCTACTGATATAAGGTAAAGAGGTATTAAAATATGAAGTTGTTTCACAGGAAATTTGAAATCAGAAAGGAGGAAATGGCTGATTTTCCACTTTCCTATCTCACGTACAACTCCCATAATGTCTTCATTGACAGCTCACTGAATGTGTATATGAGAGGAGTAAAAAGGTGGGGAGTATACAAAAGATTCTAAAAGAGCTTTGCAAGTATTCGTATCACATTTTTGCCAACCTTAATCTCTGAGAGTCTCATTGCATTTACTAGAGAGCAGTAAAGAGTCCAAAGTTACACAGCAATCAGTGACAAAGTTAATTGGAATCTGTTTCCCAACACTTCCCCTTCAGCAATTTTTAACACTCCAGAAAAGTCCTCCTTAGACTAAAAAAAATTTTACACAAGGAATCGCAGAATAGATAATGCATATGGAAGTGTCAGTATGCATATGCCAGAAAGCAAGAAACAGAATTATGAAAAGGTTCATTTTAGTTCCAGGTTTGAGGCTTGAATACCTTTAGTCTAGGGCCTTGAGGCCTCAGGTTAGCCACTCCTGATCTAGGGGAAAGACAAAACAAATCCTCTAGCCCCAATTCCTACATCCTGATAGAACCAACAGAACAGGGAAGGTGAGAAGGAGACATACATAAGAAATTGAGAAAATAGAAACAGGCAGTTAGTAGGTGGGGAATTGATAGAAGGCAACCTTGTTATCATCTCCCGCTATTCTGTTCCATGTCCTTGAATTTATCCCTTTGCCAATTTTATAAAAGACAAAATATTACATTGAAAAAGTTGTCACCATTGAAAAAAACTGAAATAATGTAAAAAAGGAAAATATTTGGGTCTTTAAGAACAGCTGTAATTTCTATTTTTTAAAATGTAAAAGATTAAGGGGAAGATATATAGTTTTTTTCCAATTCAAAATGGAATGAAGAATTATAGGGAAGAGGGACATGAATAAAATGCAAATTATTACCCTATTTAACAAATTCAGGGGTTGGTATTTTTTTGGGGGGGGACAATCTCAGACCTATGATTTTATTAGTATGGGTACTTTTGGTTTGAAATCTCTTCCACTAATGTATGTCAGAAACAAGTCTGTAATTTATAAGTCTTAGAAAATTTCCTGAGGCACGGAGAGGTAGTGATTTGTACCTGGCCACACAGTTGATATATATCGAACCCTGGTTTTGCTGGCTCTGAGTTAGGTTCTCTGTCTCATAGCACATTTCCTCTTGCTTAATAAGACCATGCTCATTTACTCAAACATTTTCCCTTTGAGCTTGCATTTGTAACCAGGGTAATGGGCCCATTACACACTTATTTCACATACTTTTCTGTTCATCACTTAACCTGATTCACCTTTATGCTCACAAATGTTCAGCCTGGTGACCAGCTTATTTTGTATGCATGGTAGCCATTACACAACTCCTACTATTATGAGTTTCCAGGATGACCCTTGAGGTTCCAAGTTTCAAGTTGCCAAATGTATGGCAATGATCTAGAACTCGATGATCTCGATCAGAGGAGGCATCCTAATTTTCAATGGAGAAAATAATTAGATGAACAGCTGATTTCTTCATATCCGCCATTGTATTTTCCCCAGGCATGTGGCTACTTGGTGGTGCAGTGGATGGTTGTTGTTCAGTTGTTTTCAGTTTGTCTGACTTTTGGGACCCCCATTTGAGGCTTTCTTGGCCAAGATACTGGAGTAATTTGCCATTCCTATCTCCAGCTCATTTTACTGAGATGAGAAACTGAGGTAAATAGGGTTGAGTGACTTGCTCTGGGTCATATAGCTAATAAGCATCTGGGGCCAGATTGGAACTCAGGGCTTCCTGACTCCTGTTCTCCCACTCTGTCCATTATGCCACCTATCTGCCTTCTGCAGTGGATTGACCTGAATTTAAATACTGCCTCGGATTCTTATTTAGCTATTTGACTGTGGGCAAATGACTTTTCTCAGCCTCAGTTTCTTTATAGGTAAAATGAGGATAATACATAATAGTACCTACCTCACAAAGATGTTGTGGACGATCATATAAGATTACATGTTATAAAACCTTAAACCTGTGTATAAATTCTATCTCTGTTATTATTTACTTATTAGATTTCCTTCCATTTAGAGAGAGGAGCAATAATCCAATAACAGATGCTATCTCTTAATTGTGAAAAATTTCCTAAATAACTAATATATATGTATATACGTATTACAAAATTACAAAACATAATATAACATGAACAAAATATGATGAACTAATGATATCTTACTCATGTGTCTTTTTCCTCCTTGTTTATTACTGTTTGCCATCTGAAGATGTTCTAGGCTCCAAGAATAGTCAGTGAGAACATGTGAAATGAATTAATGAGCAAATGTAAACCTTGATTGAGCACAGTAAGAAATGATGACGGGGTGGACTTCAGAAAACCATAGAAAGACTTTTATGAGCTTCTATGTTGAGTGAAGGGAGCAGAACCACGAGAACACTGTTCACAGAAACAGCCACAGTGGGCGATGACTGATTTGGATAGACTTAGCCCTTCTCACCATGACAAAGACCTAAAGCAATTCTAAAGGACACATGATGGATGGAAAATGCCATCCACATCCAGAGAAAGAACTATGCAGTTGGATTGCAGAGTGAAGCATACTATTTTGTTTTTTTGTTTTATGTTGTTTTGTTTTTGCTTTCTAATGATTTTTCCACTTCATAATAATTCTTCTATGCAACATAACTAATGTGAAAATGTATTTGATAGGAATGTATGTGTAGAGCCCATATCAGATTGCATGCCATCTTGGGGTGAGTGTAAGAAGGGAGGGGAGAAAATTTAAAACTTATGGACGTGAATGTTGAAAACTAAAAAATAAATAAATTGGAAAAAAAAGAAAAAACATTGAGCTTTCACTATGTGCAAAGCAGTATGGGGAATACAGAAATGAGCAGCACACAGTCCTATCCTCATTGGAGCTTATAAATCTGGTTTTAAAAATATTTTGAAAGATTCATTATGAAAAAATACTCTCCACTACCATGGTGAGAACTGTTGAACTAAGTGAAAATTGAAATATAATTTTTCCTTCCTTCCTTCCTTCCTTCCTTCCTTCCTTTTTTCCCTTTTTTGGTTGATATAGTTAACATGGAAATATGTTTTGCATAATTTCACATGTGTAATTCATATCATATTGTTTGTGAGTGGGGAAGGAGGGAGTGAGAAAACTGGAATTCAAATTTTAAAAAGAAAGGAAAACTAAAAATAAATAAATAATAATTGAGGGAAAACATTTTGGTATATGTATTTCAATACAATAGTTTTCCTTTGTAATCTTTTGTATTTTAAGCATTTGAAATATCTTCTAGGAAGGAAACCATAGGTTATACCAGACCACCCAAGGGATCCATTCCACTAATAAAAAAAAAAGGTTGAGAACTTCTGTTTTAGAAAACTGATTCTGGGAAAAGAGAAAGGCAGGCCTGATGACTTCTAATAGCATAGAAGGAAATCAGGTGAGCTTCCTGCTTCCCATTCTTTCCAATCACACTTGTCACTCCTATGGGTTACTGTAGTATCTAACTTTAATAACTCGAAGAGTTAGGTGATCTAACAAATGAATACTTTGATGTGAAACTTACATCAGTTTCTCTTCCTAACTGAAGTTTTACTACTTCATTTCTAGGCATCTTTAGCTGTTTAAAACATCTTTTTTGGAACAGATGGGCAATGAAGTCAGGTAACCCAATGCTGCTTTTTACTAAATACATAAAGTGTTCTTTTTCTCCAATTGCAACAGCATATCCAGTTTTTAATGCTCACACAGAAAAAAATCCTTACATTCTGGGAGCTATGCCTGTCTCAGACAATATATAAGCATAGCCCCTAGCAGTCTGCCCAAAGTGTAACAAATCACTGATTACTTTTCCAGCCAGCAGTGCTAAGCCTGGGTTGGTAGGGGGAAAGGGAGAAGGATGGAAATCAGAACTCTCCCAATCAGCAGCAATTTACAGTAAAGAACAAGTCTATCCCAAAGCAACCCAGGGCATATGCCGTGAGTGCCATCCTCCCAACAGTGACATTCCCCAATGCTTTGCCAATGTTTGCTTCCATCTGTGGGATTCTTCTCACCAACTGTCAAGTCTTCAGGTATCCTAAGACAGCCTCAGAGTGTTTAAGTTTGATTTTAAATGAACATGTTCATACCACTGTCTTTTCTTCTTGACTTATTATTTTTATAGGAAAGTCACCATGAAAGGTTAGTCCCTGAAAGTCTTAGCCAGTTAAATGTGCAGCATGAGAACATTAAGCCCTGCAGTCAGACACACAGAAAGCAAAGGGGAAAATGTTCCAGTGGGGCTGCAGTGTTTCAGCATACGCAGGAATGATGTCATTTGTTTTCACAGAACCCACTTGAAAACTGTTCCTGCCTTTCAAAAACTGCAGTAGGGGGCATCTTGCGGAGACTTCCTGCATACCATATTTCAGAGAATGTTAAAGTTTACACTGCATCAAAATCTAGCCAATCACATTGTTTACTCCACTCTGTCCCCCATTTTCGTTTGTCCTCCTTACTTGAAGTTAATGTAGTGTTAGATTATCATCCAGTATACTCTGACCAGACTGGAACTTCAAGAGTATCCCTGGATGACTCCACTTTAATATCAAAACAGCATCAACACACAATGTTGCTTTATACCTACTACCTTTTTTTTTAAAATAGACATCCTGCCTATAGGCGGGTATTTTGCCAAATAAGCATCATCATTAGTCTCTTTGTAGAACCTGATATTAACTACGTTCTTTGTAATCGTACATTAAGCATTCTTGTTTTGTAAACCTTTGAGATAAAATGCCATTTTCATTGTAGCAAAGTCATAGAACAGTTTGGTTATTTGGTCTCATAGTAATAAAATTGGCAGAACGAGGACCTCCACAATCCAGTCTCAGGCTTATTTCATTAAACACCAACAGCAATAATAGTATTTATATAGCACTTTAAGGTTCATGAAGCACCATACAGAGAAGTAACTGAAACCCTGTCACACTTTTCAATATGTGAATATGTCTATGAATTGGATTCCAAATCTAGCCATGCTGTTGACAAAAGTTCAAAAGTTCCCACTGTATTTCAACTGAGGAAATTGAAAGGACATATTTCAGTTACTAAAATGTGATATAAACAGATTGCCAGTGCATACTTTATGACCATACTTTCTTCTCTTCCATTTTTACATATAATTATTGTTCTTCCAGCCTTAAGTATATGTAAGTAATATACATACATCTTACATTTCTCACTTCTTATACCCTTTGATTACAGGATCTGTTAATACATTACCTAAAACACTTCTGGTTCTTTTGATAGATTTCTTCTTGAATACCATTCAGAGTGGTTTTGATCTCACACATCCACAGAAACCACTCATACTAAAATCTCCGTGACTCTTTAATAGCTAAACTCAAAGATACATCTTTGCACTTAGATCAACTCCTTTTTCTGTCTTTTATTACTTTGTATCTGGAGAACTCTTGCCATCCAACATTCTACACTCGTTTACTCTCTTGGTCTTATGCTACTTCTTGGTGTACTGATCTTTCTTGACCATGTTACCCACTAGTATCACCAAAGAACTCTGATCTTAGCTTGGCTCCCTCCTTGCTCTTTTCTCTTCCATACTCTCTGCTTGCAATATTTAATTTCCTCCGATGATCCGTTTAGCAAATATTCATGGGTTTGTTGTTTGTTTTTAACACTATCTGTAATTTCAATGGATTAGAGAATTCCAGGAGTGGAAACTCCCATTACTAACTACTGATCAACAACTTCTCTTCAACCTGCAGACTTGAAGAGTTATATAGGGGCATTGATAAATATCTTGCCCAGGGGCATTCAGCCTATATGTGAGATACAGGGCTTGATCCCAAGATCTCTACCCATGTTCTTTCCCATTTCTATAGATAAAATCTAGAATAGTATGTGCCCTATTTACATAAGTATAATGTGGCATCTCATATCATAACCTTGATCTCTCATTCTATCAAATTTTAATACTACTAAAATTAAATTTAATCTCAAGTAGCACCTGAAACTTGGTTGTGTGCTACAACACAGGAGATACCATCTCCAGAAGTTCCTGACTGTTGGTGGATAGAGTGTTGGGTTTGGAGTTAGGAAGACCTGAGTTCCAATGGAACCTCAGATACTTATTTAGCTGCGTGACTTTGGGCGAGTCATTTACCCTCTTTTTACTTACATTTCCCCAACTGTAAAGTGAAGATGATAATAGTACTTACTTCCCAGGGTTGCTGGGAGGATTAAACCAAATAATATTTGTATAGTACCAGACACACAGTAGGTGCTATAGAAATTCTAATTATTAATGCTATCATTATTGCTGTTGTCCGTGTCATAACCAAGTCTTTCTTTTGCTTCTTACTCATTTTCAAACTATGGCTATCTTTTTCCAATTGTATATCCCACACATGATTAGCTTATCAGGGACATGCAAAAGAAAAACACATATTTTGTAAGAAAATAACCAATGGAATATATTTTCTCAGTGAAATAAATATTTACAAAAAAATTCTTTAAAAACCCTGAATTTGATTACAATATTTATTGAGCATATACTATATTTTCCCCCAAGGCATACTCGTGGGGTTTTAACCCAATAATCTATTTCTCTAGCTCTTTGGAATCATTTAACTAGAAAACCCTCTGGTATACTCGTGGGGTTTTAACCCAATAATCTATTTCTCTAGATCTTTGGAATCATTTAACTAGAAAACCCTCTGGTATACTCGTGGGGTTTTAACCCAATAATCTATTTCTCTAGATCTTTGGAATCATTTAACTAGAAAACCCTCTGGCATACTCGTGGGGTTTTAACCCAATAATCTATTTCTCTAGATCTTTGGAATCATTTAACTAGAAAACCCTCTGGTAGAAAACCATCTAGTAGGTCTTTGGATTTTTGAAACAATGGAAGTTCCCCTCTAAACTTTTAACCTCATGATAAATTGAAGTTTCCCTAAATTTTCTTCTTACCTCAGGATGGATCACCACAGCAATCCTTCCCTAGGCTAGTACTTTTTAATGTCTGAAGAATCTTCTTAAAGACCTCTTTTTAAGAACCATCTGTCCTTTTGAGCCAGAATAAACATATGTATATTTTAAAATCCAACACTTATTCCATGCTGGAGTTGCATCTCATAGCCAGGATCCAAGATCTTTCCCAGGTCAAGAAGTGGCTTAAGCAGAATTCTCCTGAATTTCTCTAAAGGAACACTTTAAACTGCTCATCTTGACAGACTAATAAGTTATGTTTTGCCCCACACTGATGGCCTTTTTGCATCCAGCTGGGCTCCATGATAATTGGGAGCCCAGTTCTAATGAGGCACAGCTGGCTGCTTAGCTAGGCCTATATTTGGAGGACAAACCTCCCTTAAAGAGATAGTTTCTACCCAGCTATAATACCTAAAATCAAATAAATCTTTACTGAAGAGCAGGCTTTCATTTTATCTTTGTTCATGAGTGTGTATGTGTATCTGTATATATTGTTACCCTTTCCTGAAAGTCATCTTTCTTTCCACTTGTTAATCTAAAACATTACTGATGTATTGACATTTTCTCTTTTTTCAATCATTTTTCTTCTTCAAAACATCTAGAAAACTAAAGTTGATTTTAGAAAGCATGAATTTTCTCATGGAGTACTAATCATGAGAGTATCAACTAAAAAATAAAATATGGAAAATATGGGCACAAGATAATAAGAGACATAGCACTTTACATTCATCATGCCATTGGAACCTTACTGTGAGGTAGAGACTATAAAAATCCTTATTCTCATTTTGCAGATAAAAATCTGAAGCTCAGAAAAATTTAATGTCTTACCACGGTCACATAACTGATAAAGTGAGCTGAATTAGGAAGCTTCCTTGTTCATACATTGAATGGTTCTGGCTCCCACACTGATGGTCTGTAAAATGGACATGAAATCAGAAGCAGGTCACTTGTGACTAAATAAAAGGTGTGTATGTGTGTGTATGTGTGTGTGTCTGGATTAGCTGATAATTTCCTAACATAAAGGAGCTCTTGTAGGAATATGAAAGTTTCCCTATGTAGTAAATAAATATTAACTATACAGTGACAAAGAGGATGATAATTCTAGGTAAGTGATGAACCATGTAATAAAGGGATAGGTGATACAGCAGGAAAGAAGTATTTAGTTAGGATGCAAGGTAGATGAAATACAGTGGAAAATATGCAATAGACAACATCAGTGTTGAAAATGGTCGTCCAGCAGGAAAATGAGGTTTTGATAAGAGACAACATATTCAATCACATATATGACCAAAAAACTAAACTCCATCATAAAAGAAATCTTTTCTCATTAGAATGTCTACAGTGCAGCAGTGAATATGTTCTCATTATTGGGGATGCTTCATTTACACATTCATATTTTAAGTTCTAGTCTCTGAGGTGGTATCTATATAGCCAGAGAGAAGAGAGAAGCTGAGCAATTAACCGGATAATTCAGTTGGTATAAATAGATGTAGACAGTAATGGATAATTCAGGCAAAAAAAAAAATCCTTTTTCAATAGGGATTTTTTAAAGAGCTTGAATTACTTGGATAATTACCTTACTCCCCCAAGTCATGTGGCTTGAATATATACAATGTGAATGACATCAATAATAGATTTTTTTAAACTTGTGCATCTGCAGTGGGTATTAATTAGAGAAATCAAGGACTGAGTTTTCTGTTGGTTTTATTGGATTATTAATTCAGTTTTGGAAGAAAAATTATAATGGTTGTTGATATATAAGCCCCTTTATATGTCCATACAGCTATATGTGTCTGTAATTTTCTATATTTTACTTTGCTAATTCCATGGCCCAGAAAGAGTAAAAAAAAATATCAGCTACGATAGACCCTTGCTTGCTTTGCATTTGGGTTCCTCAATGTGATTCTGTTAGTTATCAATCATAGCTAATTTTTGTTAATGTTTTTTTTCTGCCATTAGACTTCAAGCTCAATATCAATCATAAAATATTTTGGACATCTGATATTTCATCCATTCATTGCAGTCCTACCCTTGTTTCCTTTGTAGCGTGAAGGTGGTTCTGGGTTCAGATTATGCCTCCAGAACTCATGCTCTGACTAGAAAAATTTTGAGCATGGACATAAGTTGATGGAGTAATGGACTGGTATTTTTTGCAGCATCAGTCTAGCTAGGTTTGAAAAGGCTTATGACTTTACCCGGTTAACCACAAGAGGATTTTTTTTTTTTTGGCAATGACTCATGTATCAGAGATTATCCTTGTCTAGTTTGTAGAGGAGTCGAAATCAACCCACACTGACAAAATTACAGATCCTTGAAATATTGAAGTGAATTATTTCACTCAGAAATTATCTTTCCATTTAAACTTGTTTTCTTATATGACTAGAAATCCCATAACATATTAAGAACATAAAATTGCTTCCTCTTCTTTTTACCCCTAGCTGCTACAAGATACTTCCGGAGAGCAAATGTCTTTGGACTAATAACAGGCAGAAATTACCGTCCCTTTCCTTTTCAGAGTTTGCCAGTTATCTTTGTAATTCAATAATGTAATCAATGTTATACCACATTTTTGAGTTTGGGGAAATAATAAAATTGTCTAGAAACAAATCAGCTTTCTGCTGAGATTAATTTAAGCACAGAGCAGGTTGGAAGGAGGGATGCGATAGAGACATTTACCTCTCTCTCCAGTATGATACCAGGTGACCACATACTCAGGGCTGAAACACAGCTCAGTAGCATTACATCACCATAAGCAACTTTCATTGGCTGCAAAAAACTTCAGGACAAGACAAGCTTTCCAGTTGCTGTGTGAAAACTCTTGCGGACTCTTTACTAGAAGAGAGACTTTTCTTATATCCATGCAGCCATCTCTGTATTTACTGGATCTTATTAACCCTTTATGATGAATATTTAACTTCATTTTATCCAGTAGTTTAAAATGTAACCTTCTAGAGAGAGGGGTATGTGTGTGTGTGTGTGTGTGTGTGTGTGTGTGTGCGTGTGTGTATTGGATGGTGGGGAACATATATTTGTATGTGCATGTCTTTTCTGTTGTGCTCCCCAATTTTTTTTTCATTTTACTTGTTTTTAATTATATGCCCACAAATTCAGTGTTATTGTACCTAACATAATTTGTCTCTCCTTCTGGCCCCCTTCCTGCTTGAATCAATCAATTTTCCCCACCCCCACCCCTTTATCATTACCTGTTCTGTTCTTAGTCTCTGTAGGCAAAGAGCAAAGTTTTAAAAGAGTACAAAAATTTTTATTTTGATGAATTTCATTCGATCTAGTTCATAGATTTCCTATTTCCTTATTGGATTTTTTTCTATTGCATTCTATGAGTTATTTATGTACTGCTTATTACCATGGTGACTTCCAAACTAAAAGCATGTGTGTAATCTGAGAGGCCAAAGGGGGTTTACTAGTGGGTGTGATAGTGAAAGTGATAGCAAGAGTATGTAGCTGCATTTTCCACGCAACTTCTGGTCCCTATTCCTATTGCCCATGGAAGTAATAGATTTTAGGTTAATTTAGTGGGGAGGGTGGGGTTGAGAAATATATGTGTATGTGTGTGTGTACATATATATGTGTATATATATGTGTGTACATATATGCATGTGTGTGTACACATACATACGTGTGTGTATACATATATATGTGTATATATATATATATATATACTCAAAATAAATATACCATAATCTTTATAGTTGAGGCAAAAATATCTCCCCTTTATTTGTAAGGGTTTTTCCTTCTTTTTTGTACATGGGATATAGACCCTGAAATGTGGTACAGTGAAAACGTCTTGGTTTTGTAATCCAAGACCTGAGTTGAAATCTTGACTCTGTCACTTGTGTGCTATATAATGTGATTCTGGATAAGTCACTTAACCATCTTTGGACCTCAGATTGTTGAGGGCGAATCACAGAGATTTTCCTTTAGTTGGAAGTGACTAGAGCATGGGTGGGGAGTCTCTGGCCTCAAGGCCAGGTGCGATCCTCTAAGATCCTCCAGTGCAGCCCTGTGACTGAATCCAGACTTCACAGAACAGATCCCATTTATAAAACGATTTGTTCTGTAAGACTTGGACCCAGTCTAAAGGCCTCACCTGAGGACCTACAAGGCCACAGGTTACCCACTCCTGGACTGGAGTCATTGACATGCTGTTTACGTCAGGCACATACTCCTCTACTTGTGGGACTGCGCTGCCTCCTCAGAAAGCCTAGAAAATCCCCAAGCTCAGGAACAGAGAAGATCTTGCCTCTAACTCAGGCCTTGCTCTCTCAGTTGCATTGCTGGAAGGCCAGAAGGGATGTTCCTGCTAAGACTACACACACATATGTGACTGCAGAGAAGCTATTGCATCTGCTTATTTTGGTAGGAGGAGCAATTAGAAATAGGAAGCCTTTGGTTACTTCTCATTTACATAGAATGACGTTGGGATTCCAAGGTCTCTGAGCACGATTTACATACTAGAATATTCATATACAATTCTATCACCAATCTTCTGTGAAAAGAAATGAGCATTCATTGTGACAGTGCCTGTTCATCTATTTCTGATTTTCTCTCCCTACAAAGATTGTAGAAATCAGCGATGGTAGAAGTGGTACCCAGGAGGGTTCATGGACTCATTTCAGACCTGAGGATGACTCCAGAGAAACTGGTTCAGTTTCAGTGAGGACTTTGCTCAACAAAGAATTAATGGCAAAGAAGGGATTGTTATAAAATGACAAAATATGCAGCATGCACCCTGATCTCCTCAAATAAAAATTGCTTGCACTTTTTATGTTTTCCCACATGTAGAGCTCAAGACGAATAGTTGATTCTTTATTCTCCTTCTTTCCCTGGAAAATTTAGTTTGAGAATAAATGGAATAAAGATGAAAATTCACATGGGATATTTTGACTTTTAGGTCAATAACTCAGGATGTGTAGTTTTCAAAATTAGCTACATATGTTTAGTTGTGCCATTATTTATTTATGTAGCGCTTATCCCCATGGCCTGTAAATGACATGTAATAAAACAGGTGTTATTATTCCCATTTCTCAGTAGAGGAAACTGAGGTTCTGAGCCAATCAATCAACAAGCATTCACTAAGTGTCTGTTACATATACTGAGCACTGCTAGGAATTAGGAAGATAAAGACAAAAGTGAAACAGTAACTGCCCCAAAGGAAACAATACACACATATTATAGGCACATGTAAAATGCATGTAAAATAAATACAATGAATTATTAACCCAAAGTCAGCACAGCATTTCTAGAAGGTAAATTAGCTTCTGATAAGATAGTGTAAAAATTTCAAAGGTATGTTCCTATTATATTACATTAAATTATATATTACATTATATCATATATGTCATATTATATTATCATATATCATATTATAGATCATGTTATTATAGATCATATCATTTTTCAAAAGGTTTCCTCTGAGTACATTGTCTTCCTCTATTCTAATATAAGCTCCTTGAGGGGAAGAACTATATTTTGCTTTTCTATGTATTCTCACTCTTAGCAGAGGGACTGGCGCATGGTAGATGCTTAATATGTATTCATTAATTAACTGACCAAATGCCTATTTGCATCAATAGTTCACGACCATTCCGTGGCTTAATTGGTGTCTTCATGAATTGATGGAGACAAAAACAAAAACAAAGAAACTCCATTCATTCATCTCCTGGTGGCTAAACTTCTGGGGATGAGACTGTGTACACTTAACTAGACTGGCCCTTGGATAGCACACACACACACCCACACACACACTGTGTTGCTGGACCAGTATTTGAAGTTTGGCAGGAACTGTCATAGTTTGTGTTCTGTTGGCCCGGTTTTCAAGAACCCAAAGTCATCTGTAAAACATGATTTGGCAAAAGCAATCAACAATCCTAGGAAGAAAAAAGAAATAAGCATTTATTAAACACCTACTACATGCTAGGTACTAAGTGCTTTACATGGATTATTATATTTGTAGAATACATTTATCACAACAACCCAGCAGTGTAGGTACTATTACCACCGTTTTATAGTTGAAGAAAGTGAGACAGGCAGTTACATAGTTGCTCAGAGGTACATAACTAGTAAGTGTCTGAGGTTAGATTTGAACTTAGATCTTTCTAACTCTAGCTTCAACTCTCTATCCATTGAAACATGTAGCGGCTGAGCTGCTTAGGAACCAGGCAACGTGCTGCACTCTGGGGATACAAAGACAAACACGAACTAATACCTGCCTTCAAGGAGCTGACATTTCAGCTGGGAGGATAACATGTCTACACACATACATGTCTACTACAAAATTATGCACAAAGTAAATATGAGGTAATCTCTTGGCAGAGGCCTTGGCACCTCAACCCATAGGGAAAGGTTTCATGTAGTAGATAACGCTTTAGGTGTGCTTTGAAGACAATTGGAAGGTTTAAGAAACAACGTGAAGAAGGAGCTCGTTCTGGGCACAGGGACAGCCTGCACAAAGGCATGGAGATGTCTGTTTGGAACACAGAGTATGTGATAGGGAGCAATGTGTAACATATTTAGAAAGGTAGGCTAGAGTCAGATTGGGAAGAATTTTAAATGCCAGAAAGAGGCACTTGAGTTTGATCCAAGAAACAACAGGGAAATTCTCTAGCTAGTTTCCCTCATCTCCATTTGGAAACTGGTCAGATCAGCAAGCTTTGGTATAATAGCTTCTTTGGGCTTCAATCATCTGTTAAATTGGAGGGACACCAAAAGTAGGTGGAACTTTTTATGTCCTTAGGTGATCGGGAAGCTGCCATCAAGAATGGTCCCAAGGTGGTTTTGCTGCCTTTTAGAGAATACTAATCTGTCTTGTGGAGAAGCAGGGGAAATCTGATCCTATCATAGATTTTGGGGAAAAGATATAATTTCTGTTTTGGATGTATCAAATTTGAGATGAATGGAAGATATCCAGTTTGAAACATCTAACAGGCAGATGTTAATATAGGACCAGAGCTAAGGAAAGAGACCAGGATTCAGCATGTAGATCTAGGAGTTATCTGCATAGAGGTAATAATTAAACCCATGGAAGTTTATGTGGTAATTGATAGAGTATAGAGACAGAAGTGAAGAGAGCTCAGGACAGAGCCTTGGCATATACCCAGAGCTAATGGGTTGGATGTGGATGATGACCCAACAAAGCAGTCAGACAAGAAGAAAAAGGACGAAAAGAGAGCAATGTCAGGAAAATCAATCAACCAACTAACAAATATTTATTAATGCCTACCATATATGAAATACTGTGCTAGATACTGAGGATACAAGGCAAAAATAAAAGTTGTTGATTACCATGATCTTACATTCTTTTGGGCCGACAATGCAAATATATATAAATATATAAAAGAGATAAGATAATTTAGATGGGAAGTCAATAGCAGCTGTGGGAGTAGGGAGGTAACCAGAACAGTCCTCCTGTTCTTGAACTGAGTCCCCAAAGAAGCCAGAGTCTTCAAGAGATAGAGGTGAAGAGAGAGAATTATTACAGACATAGGGAATATCCAGTGTAATGGAACAGAGATTCGAGAGCATTGTATGAGGAAGAGAAAGTGGGCTAGTATGGATAGAAAGATATCATATATGAGAAGACTGGAGATATAGGAAGTGGCCAGGTTGTAAAGACTTTTAAACATTAAATTGGGTGGGGGGTGCAGTTAGGTGGTACAGTGGATAGAGCACTCTCCCTGAAATCAGGAGGACTTGAGTTCAGATCTCAGCCTCAGATACTTACTAACTATATGACCCTGGGCAAGGCGCTTAACCCCACTGCCTCAAAAAAAAAATTGAAAGTATTAAATTGGAGAATTCGCATTTGATTCTAGAGGTGGTTGCTGTCCTTTGTGCTTAATGAGGATCAAAATGATATCTTTATGTTGGAGTTAAGGTACAGTGTGTCTGACTGTGAGGGATCCTAGAGGTATTATATTGGAACCCCCTGGGGTTTCTTGATTAAGGGATGACATGGTTAAATCTATACTTCAGGAAAATCACTTCGGTGGTAGTATTGGCAAAATGTCTGAATTAAGATGTTGGCTATGCCAATGTACAAGAGAGATGTGGCAATAGAAATGACAAGATTTGACAGCTAATTGGGTATATGAAGTGAGTGAGAACGAGGAGTCCAAGATGACACCAAGGTTTTGACCCTGTAAATAGAAGGATGGTATAGTCTTCAGCAGTAATCTAGAAAAGGAGGGAGAATAAGTTTGGTTATAACATGACCGGCGGTTTTGGGATTTCTGTGGAACAGTCTGAAATGTCCAACAGATTGTTGGTGACTTGGAATGCCTAAATTTGGAAATACAAATCTGGGAACCATCGATGCAGAGATGGTAACTGAAATCATGGGATGTGAGATCATTGAGTAAAAGTATATAATAATATCAACTATAATAGCTAGTAAAGCTAATGCTTTACAATTTTCTCATTTGATCTTCACAACAGCTCTAGGAGGTAGGTGCTATTATTGCTCTACTTCACAGATGAGGAAACTGAGGTGGACAGTGGTCGCATAGCTATTAAGTGTTTGAGGCTGGGTTTGAACTACAAGTCTTCTTGACTCTGAGGCAACTGATAGCTCAGTGGATAGAGCATGAGACCTGGAGTTAGGAAGACCTGAATTCAAATTCAGCCTCAGACGCTTCTTAGCTGTGTGATCCTTAACTTTTGTTTGCCTGACGAAAAGATCCACTGAATCCATTGGAGAAGAAAATGGCAAACCCCTCTAATATCATTGCCAAGAAAAACCCAGTCATAGATATGGTCCTTGTGGTCATGAAAAGTCAGACACAACTAAATGGCTGAACAATGACACCCTAACTCCAGCCCCAGAGTTCTACCCACTGAGCTACCAGAGCTTTATGGAAGTTTCAAAAAGTCTATGGAGTCTTTTAAGAATAATGTTTTTGAATGCATAAAATAATATACATAGGTTTATGAAGGAAACCAATTATGTTAAAGTATAGTTATCAGAATATTAAAACAATACAAATTCACTGACTCCAGGTTAAGATCACCTGTTTTCTAGGGAATCTTTCTTCAGTTCTGATTTTCTGCCAGACATTTTTCATGATAATGGCAAACATCATTGGCAAACATATCTCTCTGCTTCATGTCTTATTTGAGGTTATTGAAGTTATCTTTTTTGTGGTTATCAAGATTTTGTAAAAATTTTAGCATGTGTGTAGGGACACATTTTTGGAGGAAAACTTTTAAGCCTACATTTTTTCTCTAGCAATTAAATGATTCTTATTTTTCTAAATAATTTACAAACAATATGCGTTGTTATTTCTTTGTACCTTTTAGTCAGTTGCATAACAGCAAATATATGACATACTATAGAATATCATTTGCAAAAATATACCTGTACCACGTTTAGATATTTGTATCAGGGATGTCCTTGATACATATATAGAATATTCCTATATGTATTTGGTAAATTTGGGGAAATATGCATATGAGTTTATAGTCAGCATCCTCTTGATGACCTACTTTTGTACTCATAATATCTGTTAGCTTTCCAATCATTCAGTAATTGTCCTTTTTCACACATGTTGAGAAATGGTGCCTCAACAGCTTCTAAATTGTCAACTCCAGGCAGATATTCTGTGTATATTACTTTATTGGTCTGATACAAGTACTTTTTCCATATCTGTTTGCTTTAGTGGCAATTATCATGGTATTTTAGGTTAAATGTGATAGTGACACTTATTGATAGTGAAAAATAGTTTGCTATAGAAATCCTATCAACCCTTCTTTTTTTGTTTATTATTTTTCTTTTAACTTTATACTTAAATTCATTCATGTTAAGCTAAGTTAGACTGGGTTTCATACTTAGTGATCTAATTTTTTTCCCCTCCATTACTAATTGCTGTCCCACAAGGTGATTCTGTTCATAACCTTCCACCATTTTTCTCTGCATGATTTCACAAATGAATGTTTTAAAATGGTATTGCCTTTGACTGACTCATCTGTCTGCTTATCAAGGAGATCAAATATTTGATAGCCAATGTGCTTTTAGGATGTTTTTGCCTACTCTTTTTGGTAATTTCTTCACATCATATAAATTTTCTTAGGAAATGATCATAATTTTTATTGAACTCTTCTCCTGTTTTCTGCCTTAGTAGTTCGTTTGAATAGTTCATGTCAGACCTGTTGCAATTGTACCCTTATATTTTAATTTTCATTATTTCTTTGAATTTGGTGTTAATTTTTATCTTTACTCTATCAAGTCAGTTGTTTGACTACATAAACTGATACCAAAATGACCCCTGTATTGGTAGCCATTTTTTTTCACTGAGATATATTTTGAACTTTGATACTTTGGGTAGTGTAGCTGTTAGAACATGGCACCTTTAATTTAGTAGTTATAGGTTCAAGCAAAATGTAGTAAATTTCATTTTTTTGAAATCGTATGATATTCACAATTTTCAGAATCTCAGAACTTTCCTTTTGAACAAACTGTTCATGATACATTGGTGTGAAACTTTTGTATAGTCTACAAACCTTTGGCTTCATGTGTTCCTTGAGGTAGAGTCATGTTTTCTCCAATATATTTTTCACCATCCTTTTCTATGCCTACTTTTATATTGCTGTACATGTAAATATACAGCTCTGAAAAAAAAAACAACGCTTGAACTAGATCCTAGGCAACATAAATATGAAAACCCTAAAACACTCACAAGACATTAATATCAAATGTTTCTTGGCTTCAACTGTAACTGACATAAAGGGGTTCTAAGTTAATTTCTGTGGCACGCAGAGTATGATGATTTCTAAGCATAAACATTTCTACCAGGCTCAGTGTTTGCACTATTTGCAAGGCCTAAAAATTGGTGACTGAGGAAATGAATAGAGTAGTAAAGGCAACATGAAATCAGGCCAGGACTGACATTCTGTTAAAAGCCAAAGCAAATGAAGTTTGATTCAGTAATGGAGATTTAGGAGGAAGACAAAATTTTAGCCAGATTTCTGAGAAAGGTGAATCAAATAAAGAAATAACATCAGGATTAAAAATGAGTAAAACTTTAATGAATAAGCCCATACTTCAACTTCTTTTTCTCTCATTCTGAAGGTAGACTGGTTAAGAAGAGCTAGAAATAAGGCTTCTTCTCCAATAATCACACCCAAAGTCACCCATAGTAGGATAACCTACCCTTAGACTCTTTTTACACTATCAACCATTTCTTCCACTTTTTTCTAAGTGGTATTTGTCATTAATGAGGCCTAAGGTTTCATTAACTTTTTTTTCTATCATATCTGCCATGAGCTATGTTGACTCATGTTGAACATATAACACACAAAATACCTCAAATCTTTTTTTTTTTCTGATAAGCTTTTTCTCTAGCTAAATTTCCCTAGTCACATGTCCATGAAGGTAAGGTTTTAATCCAATTGTAACAACTTACATTCCAAATGAATTTTATCTGATTTGATTTGACCCAGTGTTCTAGGCTTTCAAGACTCTCAAGGACTTTGTCCTCCAATGTGTTAGCTGTACCTGTCAGCTTTGTGTCATCTGTAAATTTTATAAGCCTTCCATCTATACCTGTATTCAAGTCATTGATTACAATAAACTTAGAGAGCATAAGGTCAAGGTCTGATCCCTGGGAGATTTCACTAGAGATTTCCTAGGTCGATATCAAACCATTAATGGCCACATCTAGTCATCTAATTCTACAACCACTTAACTTGACTACTTTTTAAAGTACATCTCTCCTTTCCCCATCCCACAAAAATAGCAGGATGAACTTCGGCAAAATCCAGGCAAATTATATGGACAGCCTTTCTCTATCAAGCATAATAATTATAAAAAATGAGATGAGTCTGACAAGATCAGTTCTTGATGATGCCATTTTGATGGTTTGTAATATCCATCTTTTTCATATATTTACTAAACCATTCCTCTAATGATATTTACTACAATTTTTATAGGAATCAAAGCTGAGCGCACTGACTTTTAGTTTGTATTATCTCTCTGTACCCTTTTTTGAAAATTGGATCATTTTCCTTTCTTCAGCCCTGGGGTACTTGTGTTGCTCTGCAAGATCTTTCAAAAATCACCGACAGTGGCTCATCAATCAATCATCTATTAAGCACAATTGCTTTTGCTTTCATCTTGGATGTCTTTTTGGAAAAAAAAAAACAAACCAGTTGGTTGGTTTTGAGCTCTATTTCTTTATATCAATCCCTTCAGATCACTTTTGTTTTTCTTTCTCATCGGATTTGTTTTTCTTGCTGTCCTCAGAATTTCATTCTTGATAGTTTCTGATCCTGCTGGCTTTCCTTTCTTAAAAAATTGTAGGCCATAGGATCATATCTATTCTTCTTCTCTGAAACTTTGATATTTGCTTTCTTCAAACGCAGAATTCATGTCAAACTATGCCTTAGTTTTCCTCTCCTCTCTTATAAAGTCTGAAGTAGTCACTTTTCTCAAAGATTTCCCTAATTTTTTACCATAAAATATGTAGTTGCTTAGAGTATGATTATGAATAAAACCTTTTCTATTTAATCTCATGAAGGGTGAAATTATTTATTGTCATATTTTTGGCAGAAAAAAATTTCCAGAAGATTGAAGTCCCTAATTGCAGTTATATCGTGTCTCTGAGCCATGCTTTTTATTCTAAACTCCATTTATTTCCTCTTCCTACACAGATAGTTATATTCAGATGACAATATAATTTCTATTTCTACCTCCATTGAACTTCATCCATATATTATCCACCACCCTTCTCTGCTATAGTCCTTAAAGTTTCTTGTGTGATCGTATCTTCATATTGTACAGATCTACTCTTTTCCTCATCCTAGTGCCATAGATCCAAGTGTCAGGGAGTCACCAATCATTGCTACTCATCTCTTTCTAGATATTATGTCTTAGCACTTAGAATCCACACCATTGTTTCTTAGACTATGACCAGTTAACTCATTGAGAAGGTCTTGTTTAGGAGTTCTTAACTTGAAGATCTGTTTTATTAAAGTATTTTAATAACTGTATTTCAATATAACTGACTCTTTTGTAATCCTACATTCCTTCTCTTATGTATGTAAAAAATCATTCTAAGAGGTACATAGGCTTCACTAGACTGTCAAAAGGGTTAAAAACCCTTGGTCTAGTTCCTTATCCGTATTTTTCTTTCTTTTAAGTATTTCGTCCTTTTTATTCTCACTTTTTCCTCTATAGCACTGCCCACCTCCTGACATGCCAGAATTTCTCTCTAGTTCTTCAGATAGTATTGCTTTCCTTTCCTTTGCATTGAAGTCCCCTTTACATTATTCAAGCAACATATTTCTCTCTGATATCCCAGTCAGGATTCAGACATTCCTTGGACTCCTTTACTTTTTATTCTAGAAGAGAAACTAGCCTTCTTTCTGAGCAAAGATAACACTCACTTAGCCACGGATGAAATGAAAACATAGTGGACTCTCTTCTGCTCACTGCAAACTGTACCTGCTTTTCATAACTGCCTGAAATAAGATCCTCCATATTTTATTGCCTTTGCGCGCAGCTCTCTCGGAGAATTGCTTGGGGGGTTTTGGACTCCAGAGTTGCTGTTGTCCTCACTTCATCAGCACTTTCTCACCTTGTTGGAACATTGACAGATACATCAAATGTACATTTCTTAACTAACCTCTTACCTCATCTCACTAACGTACCAACTTAGCTCATTTATGTTGACTTGCCTTGGTTTACCAGATTCCTAATCCTTCACCTTGATGTCCGTTTCTCCTTGAGACTTCCTTCCAAGCCCTGAATCCACCTTCACCTCTGAGTGATAATTGGCTTATCTTGTTTTGATACCTTAATGACCTGCCTTTATTCCAGAAGATTTTAATATATAAATACTAATATTTTATCCTGTTTTAATACTATTAATTACTTCTAGTTGATTATATAATTCTATTAATTAAGGCTCCCTTTGACTTTCTACTCTTCTTTGTCCATCTCAGGTCCTTTTGTTTGAGCCCTTCCTATCTATTAGCTTTCATCCCTTCTGTTGGCTTCTTCTCAAGTCTTCCCAAATCCCCCGATTCAATCTCTGAACTTCTTTAAAATTCCCAAATTCTCTAAGTTTTGATCAGGATCCCTTCTGCATTTGTCTACTTCAACTTGAGCTCTTCCGTTATTCTGTCCTTCATTCAAGTTCTTCATATTGAACCTGAAAATCAGAAATCATATAAAACAGGGTGTTTTGGAAGCAAAAGAGAAATTAAGAAAGAGTTTTCAGGAATATTTGGACCAGAAATTTGCAAGAAGGAGCTTTGCAAATGGTAACAATAACGATAGCTAGCATTTGTAGCAAGCTTTTAGGTTTGCAGAGTGCTTTACAAATGTTTCATTTCATAGAATATTTAGTAATTAGATAATTATTCAATCATTTGATAGTGAATGTTTAATCATTTAATAAACATTTGGTAGCTTGAACTGAATTGAATTTGAGCTGAACAATGAAACATGTCATGGATTTGTGTGAATTAAATAAACTCTGTTTCTTTAACCTCTCTTTCCCCGGAAGGTCTACCCTTTACTGTGAACCAAGTTAGCCTAAGAAAAACGCTTAAGAATCAATTCTTCCCTCCTGCTTACTAACATTATCTTTTGGAACTCATACTGTCTTTACTTCCTTTTGTGGTAGTGAGCTAATGTACCAAAGCCCAGAATTCACTGTCATACCTGATTGATAATTGGCTTATCTTTTTTATTGATATCCCATTGCCCTATCTTTATCATAGTATATTTTAATATGCAATACCTACAGATGCCTCAGCTACTCATATTTTATACTATTTCTTTAGCTTTGCTGCCTTAAAGAGCACCTGTTCCTGAGTAGTATTTTTGTATCAAAAGAGTTTTCATCATTGGCTTCTCCCATGCACCCTACAAACATGCCTAGAGCTCCCCCATCCTTAAAAAGTTTCACCCCTCCACCATTCGCTCGAGCTAGTATCCCTATAGTTCCTCCCTTTCACAGACAGATGCCTAGAAAAAGCTGTCCATATACATTGCTTCCACTTTCTCACCTCTCCCTTACTCCTTAATCCTTTCCAGTCTGGTTTCTGTCCCCACTACTTGGCTAAAACTGTTCCCTTCAAGATCATCAATTATTCTTTATTGTCAAATCCAATGGCCTTTTCTCATTCTTTATCTTTCATGACCTCTCTGCTACATTTTGATGCTGTTGACCATGACTTCCTTCTGAATACTCTCTCCTCCTTAAGTTTTTGTGCCCTTGCCTTGTTTATGCCATTGTGACACGCTCTTCCTACCTTTCATATAGTTCCATCATAATCTCCTTTGTAGATTTACCACATTGTCCAATGTGTCTGTGTGTGTCGTAGGGCTCTGCACTGCCCCTTGTCCTCTTCTGCTTTATGCTTTTCTTTTGGGGATCTCATCAGCTTCTTAGGATTCAGTTATCATCATTTTCCTGAGTTTTACACCCACTTCTCCAATTACCAACTTTATCCCTCCATTTGGATGACCCGTAACCATTTCAAACTCAACATGACTCAAACACATATTATTTATTATCTTTCCTCCTAACCAACCCCACCTTCTTAACATATATGTTACTATAAAGTAGATCATCATTCCTCCACTTACCCAAGTTCTCAATCTAAGATTTGTCTGTGATGCTTTCATTCTTTTTCTCCTCCCTACCCCATATCCAATTAACTTCTAGAGTTTGTTAATTTCATTTCTTCAAGGTCTCTTGCTTCTGTCTCTTTGTACTCATATTACAACCACCCTAGTTTGGTCCTTTATCATCTCTTACCTGGCTGTTAAAATATCTTGCTAATTTGTTTCCTGAATTCAATCTCTCCCTCTCCATTCCATCCTCCACACATCTGTAAAATGGCTATTCCTAAGGCAGTGATGTGACCATTTCATTTCCCTTCTAAGAAACTTTCAGTGACTCTCCAATTACCTTTAGAAAAAAATGCAAATGTCTCTGTTGTGCTTTTAAGGCCCTTCCCAGTCTGGCACTAGCCCATTTTTTCTGGGCTGCTTATCCATTGCTCTCACTAATACACTCTATAACTCAGGCAAACTGACCTACTTGTTCTTTTTTGTACTTGACATTTCATGTCCTGCTTCCTGGCTGTCTGTGTCCCGGAATGTTCCCCTATCTCACCTGTACTTTTTGTAACTTCTTGCTCTTTTTAAGTCTCAGTTCAATTGTCTCCTCATTAAAAAGGCTTCATATTCCTCCAGTTGCTCCCTGACATCACTTTGTATTTATTTTGCATGTATCTTTCATGTGCTTACTTTTACACTTGTATCACTAGAACGCACATTTGTATACTTAGAATGTAACTTAATGAAAGACAGAACTAATTTTCATATTTGTATCCCTAGGATCATCATAGTACCTGACACATAATAAGTACTTAAGAATTTTCTTGTTGATTGATTGATTCCCCTAGGGTAATTCCTCTTCTAACATCAACCTTGTACTTCTAATGTTGGATCACTTCCTGCTCTCCTTTCTCCCCTTCTTCTATTCATTAATATTTGAATTTATTTTTGAAATTCTATAGATGGTCCTGCCTGTTTTGGTACATGATTAACCACTTTCATCATCACTCTTTCCCTGTAACTTCATCATAGGTTATCTACCCCACTCAGAACAGTGTTCTCCACGTCCATCAAATAAGACCTACTTCATCTCAACTGGAATCATTTGCAAAATCTTATAGATTTTGTATCTACATTGTATCCATGGAATATCATTCACATAGTGTCAGAGTTGAAAAAGAACTGACAAACTTTTCAGCTTAGGGGTTCTTAGCCTGAACCTCTTGGGCATTCTGGTGGTTTATGGACCCCTTCTCAGAATAATGCTAAATGCATAAAATAAAATGCATAGAGTTACAACCCCCCCCGTGCCAAAGATTAGTAAAAATAAAGATATTTTTCCCATCAATTTCTGTGACCCTCTGAAATCTATCTGTGGCCTTGCAGGTCTATTGATCCCAGGTTAAGAAACCTTGATCAAGTTCAACAAGGGGAATACTCTCTTCAATAACCCCAACAAAGAATTGTTCAGCCTTGGCTTGAAGAACTCTAGTGATGGGCAATCCACTGTCTCCTGAGGAGTCATTCCGCTATTTGGATAACTAATTATTAGGATTTTTTTCCCCTTTGCATAGAGTCAAAAATCTACTTCCTTACAATTTGTACCCATTGCTTCTCTTTATGCTTCTCATTCTCATATGGAGACAAGCAGAATAAGTCTAACACATCATAGCCTTTTAGCTATTCAAATATGTCCTTCCTACATCTCTTTAAGCTTAATGTCTCCATTTTTCTGCCGATTCTCATATGACAACCTAGGTTCTCATCATCCTGGTCACCTAGAGCTGAACATAATATTCAAAATAGAATGTGACAAGGGCTCAGAATAGTGAGACTATACCTTCACTGATTCTCCACTGTTTACTTCTCTGAATTTCTTCCCCCCAAATTATATTAAACTTTAGGTCCATGCAGATTTAAGATTGTTTTCTACATGAAAAATAAAGGGAGTCTAGCCATGCTTTTCCCATCTTGTCCTTGAGAGGCTGATTTTTTAAACCCAAGGTTAGATCTTTATATTTATCCCTATTATATTTCCTTTCTTAGATTACTTTTTGTTCTAGCATATGTAATAGCTGTGTCTCTCAGCATAGTGTCACCCTCAAATTTGAATAACATGCCATCTATGTCATTATCCAAGTCATTGAAAAAGTGTTCAGGAACAACTGGCAGAATGGTGAAGCACTCTATTAGAGGTCAACTTCTTGGTTGTTATCAAGATATTAATGGATTTAGTCATTCAATTAATTTTGAATCTTCCTAATTGTCTTCTAGCAACACCTCTCAATCTTACCCACAAGTAGAGCGTGAGAAACTATGTCAAATGTTTTACTGAAGTCTAAGTATATTATGTCAAAAATATTTAAATGATATGTCAAACTGGTAATCTGTTTTTAAAAGAGAAAATAAAGTTTATCTGTCACAATCTGTAAAGATGAATTAAAGTTGACTATTAATGATCACTGCTTCTTTTTTTAGATATTCAGAAACCATCCTTTTGATAGTATGTCCTAGAATTTTGTTAGGAATCGAGTCAAGCTCACTGGCCAAGTTTACTCCAGTGACTGTTATCCTTGTCTCATTTAATTTCTATCCTCAGATTATCCTTCCTGGAGTATCACTCATTATAATTTCTACCCCATTATGGATTTTTAAAATCAGCTTTCATTCCCCACAGATTCAGGCTTATATGTTTGGTACATTTAATGCTGAATACATAGTCATTGTTCAGTAACTTCTCTTTGAGTGATTAAATCTTTGTAAACTGGTAAAGATAGGTTGGCTGTTCTGCAATATTATAGCAATCATCTGCAGTTTCACTGAACTCCATGTGTACAGGAGGCAATTGAGCATTTTTTTAATAATATAAATCTCTTATTTAATATGAGGAAGATTGGATCTTAAGGTCCAACTTCCTTAATTAAAAAAAGAGGAGCTTTAAAAATTCTTCAGTATTTTCTACTTCTAAGTTTGTGGCAGAAAAAGTGAATCTTGGTATCATCATTTTTTATAATTTTTACTTCATTTCCTTATGGCAAGTATTACACAAAGTTACACAAGATGATCAACTCTCTAGAGAAGACATAATTTGAATTTGTGTTGTGAGTTTGGTACAGGATTTCCAGTTTGTAGATGGCCATCTGACTATTTTAATGATTCACATACGTTTAGGGCAAAATACCAGACTTTGTTCTCTGAATCTAGTTTTTGAAATGAATCAATGAATGCCCTTTAAATATAGTTTACACAAGTGTCCAATTGGAGGCATAACCTGAATAAGATAGGCAAGTATCCCTTGAGAACCTGACCCTCAGCAGCAGTGAGCATGCACGTAAAATGGAGATTTGTTCATCTTTAGGAATTCCTTCTTTCCTAGTGACTAATAGTCCCCTTGTGATGTATAGAAATCAAGGTGTTACGGGATAGTTGCAGTCTATTTATTGACTGCACTAGTGTTCTTGGATGCCATCTCTAATGCTCTCTTCTTTTATCAGAAAAGAATTCCTGTCATCTACTTGAAGCAGCAGTGCTCCCTCCCTTCACTCCACATGTCAGCCAAATGCCACATTCCCCCCCATCACAGCATCCATCAAATAGCAGTCAGTCACAGGGGAAAAGGAACACACACACACACCCACACACATACCCACACACTCACACACACACACACACACACCCTCCCCCCCCACACATACACACAGGAAATCTCCCATATAAAATGACAGTCTGTTTAGACAAAGCTTATGCCACATTAGATAGTTATACTAGAAAAGACTATTCTGGCAAACAGTTGTATAATCTTGGGTTCTCTATTAATAACGAATAATCAGTGACTTAAAAACCTCATGTTTTTAGAAAACAGAGTTGAGTTTACTTATTAAGTGTAAGAGAGTGGAGCTCTTGCTATTTATATTATGAATTTTAAGATACTTGACCTGGAAGTGAGCACATTATTTTCACTGTCTAGAGAGATTAATTCACTGGGAGATATTTCAGTTTGTTGTTCTAAGTACTATGCTACTTTTTGCTAAAATACTCATAAAAAATAAAGTAGTCCCCAATTTATTGCTAGAGCCAGACAAGATATTTCTACAGATCATTAAGCAAACACAGATCTACATAATGTGAGAGAATGTAATATTATTGTGATTATTTAATATTTACTGAGTCACCACAAAGTGCTGAGCACTGACTTATACTGTGGGGTCCCAAGCACCAAAGTAGAAAATGAAGTTTTGACCAAAAATGTTTCCTTGGTTTCCTGTTCTGGGAGCTGATGTACAGTTTAATCCACTGGATTAGAGCACTAAGAACCCCGTCCCCGCCTCCCCAACACTCTCACAAACATTTGTGTGTTCACGGAGGGTTATAATGTTTTCATTTGAGATGCTAACTGCATTGTGCTTATTTTTAACCCATATTGCACAGCTGTGGTGTTTTTAGTGCCAATTCTCTGCACATCTATTAGTGTTTGGATGCTTCCATAATACTTGCTTTCCTTCCAGACGAGTTATTTTGAAATAGGTGGAGTTGTGATGCTGCATGTAAGTTTGAGACCAATTGTCCATATTTAGAAAAATATTCGGTTTGAGATTCTAAAAAAGATAAAGATGTGATAGTCATGATGTGTCAAATTATTAAGAAGAATTCAACCTCCAATTCATATTGAGAGGGAGCAGGACATCACAGATAGACAGCTGATCTTGGGAGTCTGGAGCCCTTTCTCAGACACCTAATGTCAGCATAACCCCGTATAAAATCATTTAAGCTTTCAGTGCCTCAGGCAGGTCTGATGTCTGTTAGTCACAGATTAGGGGCCTGTCATCATTGATAATTAGAGTTTCCTCATTGGGAATTTCCTGTACCATTAAAATCATAGGTCTTCTCCCCTCCCCTAAATGTATACAATGATATTTATCTAACAGGAACAGGAGAAATTTGAAAACAAAAAGTGTCTAGGGAAGCTTAAAAAGAGAACCTAATAGAACCATATCTACTTTGGATTTGTTTTGACCACCATGTAGTGCATTAACGTGTTGTATTACTTTATTATCCTGGGGATAGAGGGTGTATGGTGTCATGGAGAGAGAGCTGGCTTCAAAACTGGAAAGGCCTAGGTTCAAGGCTCATTTTTGACATATCCTGTCTGTGATATTGGGCAAGTTACTTGGTTACCAATCAATGCTGTTGGCAACCCTCTGAGAAGTATAAATTGCAGAGAAGTTGCCAATCTGCATGTATAAAGGCAAGTTTCATCACTTGGGCATTTTCTATTACAGTGAAATCACAGGTCCAGCCCTTTATCCTTGAGATAAATTCTGTTGAATTGAATGATTCATTCAATAAAATCTATTCTAAAATCTATTGAATGCTGTTTTAATGATTACTGAGTACTGTAATATTCAGTGATCCTCTATTAATCTCAAAAAAAACATTGAATCAAAAGATTAGTGTTTGCTAAAAAGGTGTTTACCAGGGTCATAGAGGGTCAGTTCTACAAAGGCCAAAGGGTCTGCCATGACATGATCCAGAACACAAGGTCATCTCAGTTGTAATGACTGAACACTCAAAGCAGATAGCCTCATTATCCATGAAGTAAATGAAAAACTCATGTCCATATGATAACATGCAGTTAGACAGGCATTCAGCTAAATTAGTGTATATTAATACATGTTCTTAGGATAGATACTATAGTCAGTATTGCCCAGTATTGAACTGGACCAGTGTTGAAAGGGCAGAGGAAAGTATGCCTGTCTATATTAGGAAAATAGCTTAGGCTGTTGCATATCATGAAAAATGGCTTAAACTAGAACTAGGTGCTAGAAAAGACATCATCAAGATGATGTATGACCAGAAAAAGATAGGATAGGCTGGTCACATAGCAAAGATGAGGGATAATGTGAATAGCTTGAGCCCTTCACAGGTACCTACAGAAAATTAAAGACACAGAAGAAGGCTTACAGCATTTGGGATAGGTGGTCTACAGAGAATTAATGAGAGGAAATGAACAAGATTATCAGAGGTATGCGAAGATATGAATAGGTTGCCATATACATCTTGAGGAAGAATCTACATGCAGGAAATGATGTTGATTCAGGTGTTAAAATATCAATATGATATATTTTCAGTAATAATAAGATACTTCTTAGTGGTTCAGTGCATATCATATGTTGTTTACAGGATGCTTTTAATAGTAAAATAATTGATCTATATACATCTTCCTATTGGGTTTTCAAGAAGGTGGTCAAAATTATGGTATTGGTGCAGAAATATGAAGTTTACTGTACCTAGTCGTAGGGTGAATCTGTAATTTACATACATCATATTAGGTGATGAACTTTTACAATGAACTATTACTACTACTAAGCAAGGGATTTTTCTCTAATTTTTAAAAATAATAATCTTTATTTTTATTCTGAACTTAACAGGTACCAAACAGAGTTGATATCTGCATATAAAAGATAGAATTAAGTACATGAAATTGTAAGTCTATTATGTATAGCTTGCTTTTCTTTCTGATATATATAATAAGATCAACCTGTTGCTTCTCTGGTCCACTTTCTGGCTTCCCTTCAGTTTTGTCTTCTATAATTTCTCCCAGATTCATTAAGAATATGCTCATTTCCTCCCCAAATATTCCATTCAATTTTTCTTTATTAAATAAAATGAAGTGCGATTCCTTCTTCCCTATATAATCTCATATTTAATAGCTTCATGAAATTAAATATTTATATGATGCAAATTTTTTTCAGTAGAGGAAAATGCTCTTTTTTTCCCCTACATTGTTTCCAGATTAAACATATTGTGGTTAAAAAGTTTCTATCTTGGAGAAGTTGTTGGAAGATAAAAACCCTAGTACATTGTTGGTGGAGCTGTGAATTACTATAACCATTCTGGAAAACATTTTTGAATTATGCAAAGTGGCTAAAATGCCCACAAGTCTTTGATTCCTAGATTCCACTGCTACACCTATATTCCAAGGAGATGACTGATAAAAAGAAAGGTGCCACAAACACCAAAATATTTATAGCAGTATTTCTAGTAGAATGGGAAACAAAGAAGTTGTATGTGGATTGGAGAATGGCTAAACAAATTCTAGTATGTAAAAGTGGTGAAATATTACTGTGCTGTAACAAATGACAAATATAATGAATACATAAAAGCCTGGAAATATTTACATGAATGAAGTAGAATTAAGAAAACTATATACAAAGTGATCAAAACAATGTAAATAAAGTAATAATCACCACAACCCCTCCCCCGCAGAAGATGAATGTTTAAAAATCACAAAAACTTGGTTATCATTGGAGAAAAAAATAAGAAAACCTTTTGCGTTAGTCCTTCCCAGAGGTATGGTGTTTGTGTGTGGGGAGGTGGGGAGCCATTGGTATGCAACATTGCATATTTTGCAATATTTTTCAATGTGTTGATAAGTTTTGCTGACTTTTTATTTTCTTCCACTTATTCTTCAAAAAATTTCTTAGTATAAGTGCAAGTTTTCTGTCAGGAGGGAAGAGAGCAAAAGGAGAAATTTACACAATGTGAAAACAAAAGCTTACAATAAAACTTTTTAAAAAATAGCACAAAGTAAAGTGTATAAAGTTTACAACTTAACTTTGAGAAACGCAATATAAATAACACATTAATAATATATATTTCACTATATAGTGGAGGCAAATATGATTGTAAAACAGAAATGCAATGGTACTGACCTGTTTGACCGTATCTGCATTTAATATTAATCCAGAAGGGTTGTGTAGTTATTTATAAATATCTACTTATGTCTATTTAAAAGATTTATCAATAAAATATATATTAAGGAAAAAGAGCATTGTTTTCATCTTTTTCACTTTACATATTGGTACACCTTACTCTGGTTAAAAATCTTCAGTGGCTTCCTAATACATTCAAAACTTAAAATGAGACATTTTCATTAAAAATAAGAAATTATAATTTTTTGACAATATTTAAGAGCTTCCAATGTTTGGCATTTGTACCTTTGCAACCTTTTCTCTATTACTTCCTTCTTTGAGCCATCTGCTGATGCTAAAGTGGTCTCATTATTTAGAGAACACTACTTGACCATTCTTGTTTCAAGTCTGTTACTCCTCCCTCCTTTCCCATCTTAAGGTCCCTTCTCTTTTCTTTATCATTTATGTGAATCTCACCCCTCCTTTCAACTCTGGTTTTATCTCCTCTCATCTTCTGACAATCCACTAAGGTCCCTGTCTTGGCAAAAGTCTGAAAGTTTCACATTTACTAAGAGGTGGGGCAGGGAGCGGGGATAGTGTTTCAGAATAGAAATGCTTTCAGGTGACAAAACAGTGGTTGTGCAAATTAAACCAACAGTATTGCTATTGTCAGCATTCAAAACTCTGAGTTATTCCCCTGTGTTTTGGATTTCTTGGCTTTCATTCCTCTTCTCACCATCTGTTTTCCCCTTATTGGGAACCCTGACAGGGACCACAGATTCCCACTGTGAATACCTCCTCTGAGCTGTCCTGCAGGTCTGCAGTAGTTCCACACTGATATGGTCTTCTTTCCTCTCAAGTTCTGTGGTATGCATCATCTATGTTATTCTGCTAGCCTAGTCCTAGATTTCAAGGTACAGAAGAAGAACCTCGCACTCAATTGCCTTAATAATGGGTGTTACTGGAAGGATATAAATTGGGTTTAATAGACAAAGGATGCTGAGAAATGCATATGCCTGATTGTCTGATTGCTGTCCTTAGGCTTTATAGTAGTTCTGGTTTTGAGAAATGAAGCAACACATGTGATAGTCTCTGGAAACCAGCCATACCCAGCACTTTACAGGCTGGTTCTGGACTGCCTAAGGAGGTTAGGGTCTATGACATATTATACTGAGGCAGACAAAGGGTACTATGAATCTAGGACAAGCACAGCCCAATCACTTTGGCATACATTAATCTTGAAGAGTTTGTATAAGATTTAATATATGTAGGTTGATAAGAGTTCCTTTTGAGTCAGGGGGTACATGGACAGGGCTTAATTTTTCTTGTTGTATCTGTGTGTCTGTGCACTCTCCTTTATAGAGGAAGGAACCTACTTTAGGCAGACTGCATTAATTGAGATTTAGCACTTTTCATGTTTTGCCTTTTATTATCATATGCATTTTTATGTATAATTTCTATCTATCTATATCTGTCTATCTATCTATCTATCTATCTATCATTTATCTATCTCTTTGAAGGTAGATAGGGACCAGACATTATACTTCCCCATATCTCATATAAGTATATAACAAAATGCTTTACTCAAGAAATAGTTTTTGTTTATTTGCTTGATGATCTCTTATGGATCAGGGACTGTATCTGTTTGAGCTGTTAGCAGCAGAAACATCATGAGCAGCACATCCCCTTCAATGTGGGACTTGAGTGTGATCAATCATATTACAGAGGGTAAAACTATCAGCTACTAAGAAAATGGTGGAGTCTTATCCACGGAGAATCATACAATCAGCACATATTAACTGAATGCCTACTGTGTGCTAGGTGCTAAGGATGTAGCAAGGAGTTTAAGTGTTTGCATTATTTCCTAATGAAACAGTGATGATTTTCATTAGACTAATTTTCCAACTGTGAGATTATCCTGGTTTCTATAAAAGAAATAAAATTCTATTTCTCCTTAAACACACATTCATAATACTAGCATGACCTGGCTAGTTTTATAATGCAAGTAGCTTGAGTGATTACTAAAGAACCCCTTATGAAATGGATAATAAGACATAAATACTATTTGTTTTCTTTTAATAAACAGCTATGTCTATGTCTGGCTGAAAAACAGACAAGGATTTTTTAAAAATACCTCCAATTTCTAGGATATATAATGAGCCACATCATCATAGAACTGATTTTATTGGAAACGTCATTGGGCAAATCACCTTGCAGCTTCCATTTCAGGTGCCTTTGGAGCCCAAAATAGAATAATAATACTTAACATTTCTAGAGGACCTACTGTATGCCAGACACTGTGCTAAGCAATTTACAAATGTTGTCTCATTTGATATTCACAACTATCCTGGGAGGTAGATGCCAGTTTTATCTCTACAGATGAAGCACCTGAGACAGGCAGTGTTTAAGTGACATTGCTAGGGTCACATAGCTAGAACATATCTGAGGTCAAATTTAAACTCAGGTGTTCCTGACTCCAGGCCCCATGCCCTATCTACTATGCCACCTTGAATCACAAACAAACCTTTGATGAAATAGAAATGAAACAGTGGTGTTGAGAGATAAGGATAGCAACCATGTTTAGACTTTCCATGTTAAAGAAAGAAAGGCACATTTCTTTCAGCAAACACTTATTATGCATAGCAATATGCTAAGTGTTAAGGGTAAAATCAAGTAGAATCTGTGACATTTGCCCCTAAGGGGCTTATATACTTACTCATATTTATACATGTGTACTCTTATATGGATAAATAGCAAAACAAGGTAGGAAATGACTTTAATCAGAGAAAGTTGGGGAACCATGTCATAATAATTCATATTTACAAATAAACTTAGCTATCTTAATGTAGAGTTCAGTGAGTGGAGACTGTGACTGCTTTTCAAGGTGGGAGTTATTGGGTCAACCTATTGTGTATGAGGGAAGAAATGAGAGACAGTTGATAGTTTTGGAGGAGTAGAAGCACCGAAATTTGTCAGTCTATCAACAGGCAAGTCCAAAAACAGTAGATAGATGCAAAGAGATAGAGGCGGACAGAGACACAGAGACTGGCACAGAGAGGCAGAGATAGTTTTAAAGACAGAGAGGCAGTCACAGAAAGATAGAGAGGGACAGAGAAAGAATGTGAGATGGGAAGGGAGGGATATGGAGAGACCAGGAGAGGGGAGAAGGGAAAGAAAGGGAAGGTGGAAGGGAGGTTGGGGGGAGACAAAGCTATCTTCTCTGTTAGGCTGTAAGAGCCTGCTGCAAGATAAGCAAACCAGGCTGAGAAAGACTCAAGATAAATTCTGGTCCAGGTGTAAAGTCACACATCATTAACAGGAAGATATTTAGAATAGGATCAAAGAGTAGGGGTTACTGAGTTCAGCCTTTCCACTATGCTTTTTTTTCTCCCTTAACTTCTGTCTGCAGGAGTGTTGGGCTCAGCCCTAACCAGGTCCTCTCTTTCCCTCACCCCACCCTCAGTGCATCGCCATCCATTTGGCCTGATGAGCCTGGCAGCTAATGCAGTCAGGTTATGAAGATATCAGCCCCATTTTACTCCGAGAATGCTTACCCACCATCCAGGCTTGTGCTAAAGTCACCACTGTCCAACAGTGACATGTCTGCCTAGGTCACTTGACTGGATTCCCTGGTGCCTGTCTAAAGTGGACATGAACACCAGATGCAGGCAGAATCAGGGCTAATTTCTGCCACTAAAGCAGCCTTAGTCTGGTAAGGGTGATCACCAGGGAAACTAGCCTGATTGGGTCTTGGTATCCTAAAGCATCAGGAGAGAGTTGTATCAGGCATGGGTCTGATGAGAAAGCCTTGACCAAACAGGCTGGGAAAACTTGGAAGGGGTGTTTGTAGCACAGGAAGCTCTCAAGGCGAGCAGCTGTCTCCAGGAAAGAGCCCTGTAAAAAGCAATCTTTAATCCTGGGGAGGTCTGACTTCCTGAGTTATTCTAGATCCCTTGGCAGAACAAAGTATGCATGGGGCTAGGGGGAGGAGGTAAAGGGCATGATTTGAGCTGATCACATGTTACAGGTCGATGACTGACTCACAACAAGATTTTATTGTTTCCATGGGTAACAATGTATTGTAAACATAGTTCAGAGACTCAAGTCATATCATTTCCTATCTGATAGAAATGAAATTTATTTCTCTCCATGGGATCTCCAGTATTAAAGTATGAAAAAAAGCCTGAAAAAACAAGGCTGAAAGAGGGATTTGAAAGGAAAAAAAACCCCAAACCATCAGGGAATATCTTTGCAATGACTTGTCAGATGGGCAGAGGAAAGTTTTTCCAGGAATATGAGGTTGAATACAAGTTCAGTTTTCATCTGTGCTTTCATTGGAGCTCAGTCAAATAGGGACGTAAGAGCACATGTCAAATAAAAAAGCTGGGGCATCACTCACTTTTATAAGGTGACTACTGTGTGTGAGTTCTTCTGCTGAATATATGATTTACACATCTTTCAATCACAGCTACAGAGCCTCAATGTAATGGAGCCAAGAATGTTTCCTCATCATGGCCCTTTGCCAAAACATACTCAGCTTCTACACTCAGTTTGCTGTCCTCATTGCTGCCCAAAGGGGCCATGTGGGCTCCAAGTTCTTTTCATACCACCACTGAAAGTATTCTGTCAACTAAGCAGAAGGTTCTGTTAACACAGGACATTCTGAGATGGATGTTGTGATGTGCTGGAAATTCCCATCCATGGAGGGTAAAGTGAGGCAGAAACATATGAGATTAAATTACTTGCAACATTTTTTGTATGGAAATGATGTAAGAACAGGCAATGGTGGATGAGTGACTACTACTCTCACTTATCAGCATTTATGATGAGAAATTGGGAAAAGGCAGTAGTTCCAAGCCAGTCATGAAATGATAAAGCCAGATACAGACAGGATTAGAAGTATACCAAAAAAAAAAAGGAAGTACTCTTGATGAGTGCTGAGATTCTGCAGCTAATGTTTTTTGAATCCTGTTCATTTCATTGAGAAATAGACAATTTGTGATATCCTCAATCATTCAAATTCTTCTCTTCTGGCATTGACTGTGACTGATTGTATCGATGTAAAAAGATCAATTTTAAAAACTATTGATAAGGTTTTTCCCCCTCAGTAACAATTAAGAAAAATTTATATTTTATCATGGTCATGTTAAGTATGCTTTAAACATTTTTAAAAAATAAATTTACCAAACTATGGTCAATTTAATGAGTTTTCATACACATAGCCTATCCTTCCACTCAGGAAAAACAGTAGAAGACTCAGTTTATCAGGCAATCTCAGTGGACTAGAAAGGAGACTGGTAATGGATTTGGCCTATGAAATTTTAGGATTAATCCTACTTTATTGATAGGAAATTTGAGGCCAAGAAGTTTTTTAATTACTCAGTGAAAGATTAAATTTCCATAGTGATTGTGATCAATTTCATTGACATCCAATGAAATATTGCATATACACAGTATGTCACTATGGAGAAGCTAGTATTTGGAACATTAGTTTTGTAGCATTACTTAGAAAAGATAACTATAGTCAAATTCATTTTAGGTGCTTTATCTGGATAGGTTTTTTTTTTACAATGGAGACTGATGTCTGAATTTTCCAAACTTTTCTAGGTATAGTTAAAAAGAGAAATGAACTTTGCAAACTTTTAATCCTCCAAGATAGCAAAATGTAGTTAATGTATACCAAAAATGTATAGCTATATGTCATATCTGTAAATTCATCTGTATGGGTAAACAGAATATCATGAAATATCTTATCATCATCCATTATAACAACAGACATTTATGATCATACTACTTAGTATAATCAGACAACTTAACGATTATGCAAACTGGTATAGCCAAGTAGGGCACTGAGAGGTAATTTCTTCACTAATTTCCTAATCTACGGATTCTGTACTTAGGGAAAAGGTTAAATCGACACAGAGAAAGTACAGTTCAGGAGCATTATAATATCTAGGGACAGTGAATTGTTATTTTTGTTGTGACTAGACTAAACCTGCGATTTCATCAGTGTCAGGAATTTCTAGGAGAGGAAACACCGTCTATCCAAGGAGATCTATACCCGATCAGCCACTTAGAGCCTTAGAGAGGTCCCTGAAGAGTTATAATGAATTGCCAGAGTCACAGAGCTGATATATGGCAAAAATGGGCCTAAAACCCTGACTTGCTGGCCAGCTCTCTAGCCATTACGTAATGCTGATTCCTTGTTAAAGCATTATACAAGTACATTAGCTTATAGAGGGTTAGTTGTCTAAGGCCAGTCTTAGAGTCAGGGTTCAGATTTTGGTTTTGACACATACTAGTTGCATGACTGATGCGAATAATTTAATCTCACAGCGTCCTCAGACAGCTCTCTATGGCAATTCTTACATCATAGCTAACTTTTATATAGAGCCTACTCTGTGCTAGCCACTCATTTCATCTTCACAACAACCCTTCAAGGCTGGTACTATTTTATAAATTTTACAGATGAGGAAACTGTAAGGCAAAAGGAGGTTAAGTGACTTGTGCAGGGTCACATAGCCAGTAAGTGTCTTGAGGCTAGATTTGGACTCAGGTCTCCCTGACTCTAGGACTTGTATTCTATCCACTGCACCACCTAGCTGTTCATTATAGACAAGTTGCCATTCTGCACCATGAAAGGAATTTGCATACAAGAAGTATCCAAGATGGATGATATTATAGCTTCTTCCCCTCTCCCTTACATATAGTGTTGTTGCCAGTTTTATAAATCATGAATCTTTAGGACAATAAGTTGTAGAACAGGTCTGATCCATATTAGTAAAGGAAATTTTCTCATCGGAGCTTCCCTATAGCAATGACAACAATGAAATCACAGAAAAGACAATGTTCTCCATTCTACTCTAACCCTTTAAGACAGTCTACTAAGTCAGGGAAACATAGAGGTTTACACTGGTGAAGGGCATATACACAAGAAATCATGTATCTTTGAAATATTAAGTATAGGATATAAAATGATATTATACCTTTGGGTAAAAAAAAGTTAGCATTAATTTAATCGAATATGAAAATGCTAGTGCCTTCTTTCCAAAAGTTTCAAGTACTTTGTTCTTATGTATAGTCATTTACCTTAACTCGACTTTTTCCACTTCACTCATTTACTGCCTAGTACAGACTTAGGCTTCACTTCTTACCTTTTTTATTTACTCTTTTGATGGTTTCTGATGATCCCTGAAAAACTAATGGCCACAATACATAAACAATCAAGATGTTATTCAATAGTGATCTATCTAAAGACACAGTCTCTAGGAATCCATCCGGTCCAAAAGCAAAGGCTGCCTGGTCTCAACCCAGTTAGGACCAAGGACAACATCTATGTACTAACCTAATATGTGCTTTTCATAAATACAACTTCAAAATTAGTTTAAAGTGTGGTTGATTGTATCTTTATTTCATTCTTTTAAAATATTTATTTTTATATCTTTTACAATGTATATATGTATATAATATGTATTTAACAATATGTAATATATAAAGTATGCAATGCATATATATTAATAAAGTAGCACTTATATATGTTACCATGTAGTAGAGGTACATGTTAAAAATATTTTTATCCTTGTAGCATAGTATCAAAAATTTGAAGACTACTCTAGATTCCTGCGTGCCTGAGAGTCATTATAGTTTAATCCAAGTCTGACCTTTGATTCACAGGCCATAGGGAGACTGGGAAGTTTCTGGGACCTCTCTAGGAATCTGCATAAAGGGAATCCAAAGATTTCTGAACTGAATCCAAACTCCTTTGTCTGTGCCAGAGTCAAGTCTAGACAACCCCTGATTGGAACAAATCTGTTTAGAGGGACTCCGAATGTGTGCTGACCCAGAGTCTCTTGGGCTGAACTCTGTGGGGAAAAATATATCTTAGAATTACGAGTTAGAGGCAAGTTTTGTCAGCTCCTCAGGCTCCAGGATCAACAGGGCAGACATATGCCAGGAAATATGTGGGACTACAGGGCCAAAGTCCCTCCTGGGGAGATAGAACATGATTTGAAAAGTGATCTGAGAGAGTAAAGGGAATTTCATTTTCTGGATTAAATCAAAGATGCCCAGAAAACCAAATCCAAGAGACCAAGGGTAGAAGTGGTAAACAGGAATCTGGAGTAGCTGTTCCAAAGCCAAGGAAGTTAGCACAGAGAATATCATTCAAAAACAATATATAAGTTATGAAGGTACTGTTGAGATTTTGGCCTGTTATCTCATAGTAGAATTCAAGATAGAATTATTTTCTGGTATGCATGTTAGCCATGTCCTCTTTTGCTTCCTTGGATTGGATTTCCTATGGGCTGCCATGTTGGCTGCTCTATCTCTTTAACGTAGCTTTCCCATGGGACTCAACACTCTCCTTTCACCTAGAACTCTTCTCCAGCACTATCATTTGGTGGGAAAGTATTAGTGGAAGACCCTTATTAACTCAGAGACAGATGTGGTGGGTGAAAGATGAAATGAGTGAGGAAATAAAGGCTTGATCTTCTTATATCAATTTATTAAGCAATGCATGGCAGTTGCCCAATAAATTGGGATCAGATCTCCTCAGTTTAGAACTGGACCCAAAATATCAGGCGAGACTGTCTTTTACACATTAAAAGCAATCAAAAAGACCAATTAATTAAAAAATATGAAATTAAAGTCTGATTTCTAATTGTATTAAAGATTAGGGACTTTCCAAATTGGGAGGGGCATATTGAACAGGTGTAATTTTTTGATTCAGAAAAAGAGATTTTCTAATTCCCTCAAGTGTCTATGTACAATCAAGGAACATGGAAATAGTAACTGATTGATCAGCATGGGGCCAGCTTTCAGATAAGACATATGCGTTGCTTGAGATGTTCAATTGTGAGAAAGCTCCTTCTATCACTTTTTGGATGTGATTGAGTTTCTGATCAGCATAAACTAGATCTTTAGATAAGGGTCTCTAAATAGGAGGTAGAGGCGGTTCAGTTTTCCACCCATTCAGGGCTTGCTTCAAACAATGCAATGAGGTTTTCTCCCAATTCCTATAACTGAATAAAGTTTTCTCATAAGATAGAATTTTGACTAATTCCCTCTGCTCCTTCATTTTCCTCACATACATGTTGCTCATGACTTTTTGTGTCTTTTCATCAGGTCTGTAATCCTTCCAACCTACCAGATACTTACATGAGTCTGTAATTTCACAAAATCACAGAATTACAAAATTTGAGAGTTGGAAGGGACTGGATCTGTGATTTCATAGTACAGAAAATTCCCATTTGAGCAAAGTCCTTCTACCAATTCATTTGAATACCTTCTCTGAAATTCATAGGCTTAGAGCTACTTAAGAAACTTAGGTCTCACCTGCCTTTCCTAGGGTCACACAGCCAATCAAGGCAAGACTTGAACCCAGGTCTTCCAGGTTCTGAGGCTGATTCTCTTTCTTTTATATAATGTTGCCATTAATACTATAGAATACCAACATCACCACCAAAGTGATAAATACCAGGAGTTTGAGATTGTGGTACAATGGTTAGACCCCTTATGCCTGTGACTCCCCGAAGGTTCTAAGGCAGGAAACTTGTTTATTCAACTTGTTTATTCCTTTGGATGTAAGCTGTATTACAAATACATTATTAGAAATAGCCAATGTTGGGTTGATTTGAGAGCCTGATGTTGGTGCCTAGCACTCTGTATTGGATGCCCAGCATGAGGATGTGACTTAAGTTGTGTGATTATGGGTAAATAAGTCATGGAACTTTGCTAAACTTCATCTTCCTCATCTGTAAAATGAGACAGTTGAACAGCAGGAACGCTGAGATTCCTTCTCCCTCTGAAATTCTGTGATTTGGTAATCCTGATAAGAGAGAGAGCATTAAATATGGAGCAAGAAAACTAGGATCTGAATCCTTCTTGCTTGACCTTTGGCATATTCTTTCACCCCTCTAGACTTCAGTTGTCTCATCTGTGAAATGTGGAAGATATAGCAAATGAGCTAAGCTCTAACTCTCATGACCCTTTCCCTTAGGTAGACATAGAAATTTTTACAAAAAAAACTGCTAATGGTTATATACAGGCAGAAAGTATTAATGCTTTCAGTAACTCAAAAATTGGATATCAGAATCAGGAATGAAATTAGGTGTAATATTTAATTTTCTGAGCTTTACTGTGTCTTTTAAAAAGACACTTAATAGTAACTCTTGTAGGGGAAGCCATTCAAACTACAATTTAACCCTCCTTCTCTCCCCCATCTCCCAAAGCTATTAAATACCCTTCCCTTTTACTTGATAAGGATGTTTGGATTCTTCTATTTCTGTTACCTGGAATCCCAGTATAGTAAGGGTTTATCAGCTTATTCATGAGATTATAGTGGGTCCTAAAAATATAGCTCTTGGCTGTTTTCTCCTTCTTTAAGATTTCTTTCCTGTTATCTTTTCCCCACTTCTAGCTGATCTCTAACTTTAAGAATTCAGGTCCCATTCACTTCATCTTTAGCTGTATCTACGTGGGCAATATGAGAACTACTCTTTGGTTTAAAAAAATCTAGAGAAATCGGTTCTTTTCTCACAGGGATGGAGGATGTTTATAAATGAAAGGTCCATTTTAAAGGATCCAGTTATAAAAACATTCTAAAATGTGTAAGTGTTGGTATAGTCTCCAGAGTTTTTGCAAAGAACATTGCCAGTAAAGGAGCAACATTTATTTCTAGGGCATATAAGATACTTGTCTATTGTCGTCTAAAGATAACTTCCCCCCTTACTCTCTAGAGTGTGGCACTGAATCTTAAATAGTCAAATCACACTATTTTTTTCTTGTGTTTAGATTGGTTTCTTCCCTACCACAGAGTAAGTTATTTGCCCTTTCAGAACAATGATGTTAAACTGAATCTAGCTCTTTATTATGAGTATCAGTAAGATCATTAAAATTGTGAAAAAGTGTAATTAACTTCAGAATACCTCATAAGTGAGTTTTGGTAATTTTCCAACTAAGCTCCATCCAGAGGACAACTGAATTTTGAGAAACATTGGAGTATAACATTTACAGTACAGTAACAGAAGTAAATCTCATTGGGTCTGATGTTGCTACCTCAGCAAACACTCTAGAAGTTTGGTGAATATAATACAATGGTTTCCTACTTTTTTTTTTTTTACAATAACCTCTTTGTAACATCAAAAAAATTTTTAGAGCCCCAAATGATAGTTGTTATACTATTTGTATCTGTTAATTGGGAAAATAGATAATGATGGAAAGCTACTATGAATTAAATGATACATAGTCACAATTGTACATATAGACGAAAAAAAGTAATACGCATAGTGAGACATCATTAATTCAGCCTACAGAAGATTTGTTTGCTTATTTATCATACCAAGTCATCTTTATATTTTGTTATGACATAACAATATATAGTGATTCTTACCATCAGGAACAAAGTCTTAGGCATGGCCCCTCCTTTCCAACACCAGCACCTCTCCACCTTGGGAAAAGCAATAGACTATAGCCCTCCATTACCAGGAAGCTGGGCCTGGGATGGAGCTGCTATTATTTGCTGGGAGACTGAGAAAAATCAACAAAGTATAGACTTTCATAACCTGGGACATCTAGACACCAGAACTCTCTCCAGCAGAGCTCTGCCAAAGATCAGACCCCCAGGGTGAATAAATAAATAAATGACTGCTCTCCATTACTACCATTCCACCCTGGGATGGAGCTGCCATTATTGCCAAAGGGGAAGGATGAAACAATTAATAATGACATCATAACTGAGAGTATTTAGACATCAGGCTTATCATCAACAGAACCCTACATAGGACCATAACTCCAGCCATCAGGATTCTTGCTAACCACCTTTCTCCTCCTTGGAAGCTCACTCAGTCACTCTGTATCACCTTTTTTCCCAAAGGATGGGTTTCTCCTAGCCTCCCAGGTCATACTCTTTTCTCAAGGAACTTTTCAGCTTACTTCCTCTCTACCCTAGTCTTTATCTTCTTAAGGACTTCAGTATAAGCCTTTTTGCTCTTGTAAACATCCCAGCCCTCTAGTTCGTTAGATCCCTCAGTTCCCATGGCCTGCGTACATTCATCCCATCTCAGTCATATACAGTGATGGTCATGCCTTTGATCTCATCAATGCCTGACACTTCTACCTCCAAGATGCAGAACCCTAAAACTACTTTCTGATCCTAGCGCATCATCTTATGTGTTTCTCTTCCCCACTCTTTCTAAATCTATCCTTTGTTCTATCTAAGACCTCTGGTAATTCCAAACCTGCTTGTTCTCTAAGTCTATTACCTCTGCTTTGGCCTAATTTTCCTTCTTTCATCATTTTAATCTAACAGTTAGCTAGGATAACCATATACGGCTTTCCTACTCTTGGACCCTTTGTCACCTTGTCCTTTCACCTTTGATGTCTTACCAAACCCTAATCATCTCCTTTCTCTAGTCCCATTCAAGTCTTATTGAATGTCACTGGAGAAACTTACAGTACTGTGATGACCGAGTCCACTACAAATTTATCTTATATGATCTCAACCGGGTCATCCTGGAGGCACAGAAGTTCTTTTATTATCTGGTTTATTCTCTTTTACTTTCTACAGTGGTTAATCAAAACCATCTCTTCTTCCCTCAAGCCTATTATACCTCCTGTTTTCCCTCACCATTTCAACAAAAGGTTTCATCTCTATTTCTGAGGCAAGAAATTTGGCAATTTCTGAGGCAAGAAATTCTGAGAAAATAGAAATTATCCATCCTCAGCTTCCTCTTCTACCTCAAAAATCTCTCTACATTTTCCCATTTTCTCCTGTTTTTGCTCACATTATGGACAAAGATGAAGCCCTTCTCTTAGCCAAATCCAATCATTCTAGTCTCCATGGCTGGATTGCAATCCTTGTTCTGTTCCTTAACTGTATTTATACTCCTTAAACTCGGTTTGGGGCCTGTTGTCTTCTCTCAGATAACTTTTCTCTTGGTGATCTCACTATCTCCCATGGATTTGCTTATCATTTCTCTCCATAGGACTCCCCAGTTTTTAAATCTTTCCCTAATCTTCCCTCTGCGTTCCTATCCTTCATGGATACCCCCAGACTTCAATATTTGTGTTATAGTCACCTATGTGTGCAATCATTTTTTGGAATCATTCTTTACAGTTTTCTTTCTTTCACTACCCCTGCCTACTCACTCATTGCCTTTACTGCCAAATGTCAATTCCAAGTTTAGCTGCAAATTTCATCTCTTTCTTTTCTTCACTCATATGGCCGCCACCTTAAATTAGGCCCATACCCGTCTCATCTGCTCTATCACATCCAGTCTCTTCCCTCTTTAATCCATTCTTCACATGGCTGCCAAATTATTATTCCTTAAGCACAGGTCTGATCATGTCACTTTTGTATTCAGAGAGCTCCAGGGACTCCTGCCTTTAGGATAAAGTATCAATTCCTCTGTTTGGCACTTACAAGCAATTCACAATGTAGTACCTATCTTTCTAGGCTTATTTCATTGTATTCTCATTATATATTCTTCTTGATCAAACTGACTTACTTGGTATTCTCCAAACTTGATTTTATGACGTCCATCCATATGCCTTGGCGTAGATGATCCCCCATTCCTTGAACACATTCCTCTCCTACATCTGCATCTCAGAATTTCAATCTTCATTTATGACCCAGGTCTTGTGCTGCCTTTTAGGGGAAACATTTTCTGATCACCCAGTTTTAGTATTCTTTTTCTCCTCATGTTTTTATGTCCTTTTTTTTTATGTTGTGTCACTCTGTGAGAATGAAGCCTTCTTGAGGGCAGGGACAATTTTTTTGTTTTGTCTTTGTGGTCTGAGAATGTAGCCCAGTACCTTGCACAGAGTAGGTACTGGAAGGAGCTAATAATAGATTTGTTGTTTAAGCCATAAATGTCACTGTCTCTCCAAAGTAGAAAACAGAGTAGACAACTATCCAACCAGTCGGGAAAATTGCTACCTAAAGTGAATGCAGAAACAATACCTTAGAGAAATGCTGATGGTATTAAAAGGATGCTAGGGAGACTATGGCAGTGACTAATTGTGAAATCGAATTCTTGATTCTCATTGAACATTTGCCCCACTGTGCCCTAGAATATTGGGGCTGTGGCAACCTAAAGTGAATACTCTATTTAAATCACACTGTACATTCCCAGTCAGAAGCCTTACATCCTCTCTGGACCTCATGTGTTCTGTAATCTTCCTTCTGGCACTTTATAGGCTATAACAACTACATAAGAAAATAATATTGTACAACCATAATCGTTATGAGAAACATGTAGAGATGACTTAGGAAGGTTAAATATTCAGAATAAAAAAAAATAATTTGCAGTGTCAGGGGAAAAGTACTCTTGCTTAGTTCTTTCAGAACACCAGTGTTATGATGAGGACAATTTGTTCAACACACATTTTGCATATAGAGAAAGAATTTTGATTGTGCAGCCTATAATAAGCCAAATGAGACTTGTAAAAACAAAAATATAGTTCTTCAGTAAATCACAATTAGGTACAATTTGGGGAATTTAGAAATTTTAAAATTAAAAGCCATGAATATGCAAAAAGATAATTCCTTATAGCTTTATAAAGAAAGGAAGATTATACCCATTCTTCTTTTCTTTACTCAAGAAAAAAACATACTTTTCAAAAGAAAAATTATCATGTGTACCATTTGTATTGGTCTGAATTTAGGCCATACTATCCTCAATCAAATTGGAATTATTTAAAAAAAACATGGATGAGACCTAAATTTGGAATTGTTTTTAGTGCATAACTTTTGTTTTTCTTTTTAAAGATACCTCATATTAGGGGGTGCCTTGTATTGAGAAGAGGAGTTTGTATTTAGACCTACATGGTGTATGCAATCCTTATACACAGAAGACACTGGATATACCCTATTAGTCTAAAAAGAGATTATGTTCCCTCTTCCAACCCTTAATAATTCTCTCTTAAAAGCAAAACACCCAATTTATTCATCACAGCAATCCTATGAGGAAAATATAAGGGAAAATGTGCCCATTTCATAAATGAGGAAATACAGGTCTTACAAAGAGATGTTGGTAGTGAATTAAATATTACTGAAATTTCTTCCCATTTTATGCATTAGTTTTGCACTGACAATTCAATGTATTTTCAAAGGATTTACCCTATTGACCAATTGGAGATCACTGTAATTGTACAAACCGTATCAGATGTGTTATTTAAAAATCTGGCCCATTATTAAGCTCCAAAATTCAAGCTTTTGAATGCAATGGACACTAGAGGATAAAGGAAGTGAACCTATTTCTATATGACACCAACACAGGCAGTTGAAAAGTGACAAATGCAAAGAATGAGCTTTTTTCCCCTTTTTTCTATGATACTCATCAAAAAATCTGACTGAATTGGCCCATTGTTTTTGAACTTCATAGATATGAGCCCTCACCAGTCCTTTTCAGGTTGCAGCTTCAGGATACAACACAATAAAATCATTCATTAAAATGATTAAATCATATAGCAACAAGAATCACACAATAAAAGTCGGAATAATACAGCTGCCTATTTCATGTTCCTCTCCTTCTGGCTAGGTCTTTCTTAAAAAGATGAGTTTTCCTCTTCTGCTTTTTTTTTGGTAATCATTTGTATAATTATATAATTAGTTGACCCATTTTGTTTGTTTCTTTATTAGCCATTGATTCAGCAAATTATCATAATGAGAAGGGAGAAAAAAGAGAACATTTATCTGACACAATTAGATTCCAACCATTTTCAGTAATGAATTTTCTTCCCTCCCCCCAATCAGCCATAGAAATAACAGGAAAAATAAGGTGATTTTTCTAACAAGTTTAGACATAAAAAATTTATTATCTGCTATGACTTAGATGCTTGGAAAATTCTACCCACTTTTTAATTAGTGACCTGCAATTTAATAGCAAAATGTTTTGTGGTTTGAGCTTTGGAGCACTTGGAATATTATTAATCAATATTTCTTACAAGAAACAAGGAAATTTCATTGTTCTCCAAGGATATGTCTATATTGCAGCAACTTTTTTTTTTAAACAAATGACTAATAGACACAGATGTGAGTAGTATTATCTTAATAGCAGAATTGTTTGGGTCTGTTGAAATTTATGCTTAAGCATGCTGTGAAAAGTACCACATTCAATCACAAATTTGATTTGAAGTGATGATGTGAGTTATGACCAGTGACATACCACTTACTGCTTCTAACAATGTCTACCTTTAGGTTGTCAGTATAAAAAAATGTGCCATTTAAGGTATTTCTAGTTCATGGAAAAATTCAATTCTCTGCAAAGTGGGAGAAAAAGATGGTTGTGGAGAGTAGTGTGTAAGTGTGGCAAAAATCAACACATTATTTGGAAAGTAAAAGAGCAGGGAAAGTGTGTGAACAATGAGACTAAGGAGGAAGGCAGAGCACTGGAGATAATATTTTCAGGCTATCAAGATTTTTCTTTGGGAATTATACTCCTTTATGGTTCACTGGTTGGTGGAACATAGTAAGCACTTCATTGATAAATGCCATTCATACCTCTCATTCCCCTCCCCTCCAATTCCTTCTTCTTTTTTTTCCCTCTCATGTAAGAGACATTGTTTTATGGAATAACTTACCATTGCAAAGGATAGTCAATCAATCAAACAACATTTGGGTGCTTACTGTGTGTTCTAAGTGTTGGAGATACAAAGAAAGGCAAAAACCTGGTCCCTGTCCTCATTGAACTCACATTCTGATTACAGAGACAACATGCGAATAGCTGTATTATGAAATAGAGACAGTTTAAATGGGAGCCTCAGATGGAAGTCACAAAGCACATAGGGTGGAAAAACTCTTGAAGGTTGTGGAAATTAGGTCTGGCTATATAAATCTGGGTATTATCTGGTTAGAGATGATAATTTACCTTTGGGAGCTAATCTAGAGGGAGAAGAGAAAAAAGCCCAGGATAGACCCTTTAGGGATACCCATGGAAGCATGACCTAGATGAAGATCTATCAAAGCAGATGGAGAGAGCAGTCAAACAAGTAGGAAAACCAAGAGAAAACTGTAATGAAAGTCTAAAGAGGAGAGAAAATCCAGGGAGAGAGGATGATTTTTGGTTTCAAAGACTACAGATTGATTTCCAGGAAAGGTTTGAAATAAGAGCAAGTAAGATCCCCAGATGTGGTATGTGGGGATGCCAGAGCCTGAATTGCCTGATGAGTTTTTGTGCTTCTGTTTTAGTGAAGAGTAGATTTGTTTTGGGAAAAGGCAAAACCTAAAAGTTTGTCATGCATGGAATCAGGTATAGTTTGTGTCCTAGCAGTCCATAGATATCCAAGTATGTGACTGAAATTGAGAGGTGCTATAGTTTTGAGGATAATCTCCTAGCCCCATTGGTGAAGATAAACAATACTAGGATTGAGGGCTTCCATAATGTTGTGTTGACCTGGAGCATTTTGCAGAAATGTCTTGATAATGGTGAATCTCTACTTTCAGAATGGAAGGTACATCTTGAAAGTTACAATGAACTAGTTTGGGACAGTATGAGGGAGAATTCGGATAACCCTGAAGCAAGACTTCGATGGTGTTTTGTTTCCTTCCATGTGAATGCAAACTGTTCTTGGCTTGTTGATGGCACTGATATGGAGACAAAAAAAATTAGCCCAATGATTGACCTCTATTTTCACCAAGTCTAGTCAATAGTTAAGATTGGGGTGGACAACTTAGTTCATAGTATTCCATGGTGAATTTTCAAATCCCATTAGTTTCTGGACTAGTCGGACAGATGTGTTGAAAAGATTAGGCTTCAGAAGTGTCATGGCCTCCATATTCTCAGTTAAGGAAGTGATCTCCTTAACTTTAACCAATGTTCCTATTGACTACCCAAGTGGTTTCCATTTAATTTGACCCATATTGTCACTGCATACTTCCCCTCCCAAACATTCACTCCCAAAATACAGTCTGATTATTGTATCACCACTAGAACCTGCAATTAGCTTCTTACTTGAACTTGGGATTTAATTCTTTTCCTCAAATTCACTTCTTCCCCAAACCCATTATCCAACATGTCCTAGTGGAGGAAGACAGTCTAAATCTCTTACAATAATTATCCATTGACATCCCAAGTTTAGTAAAACTGAGAAAGTGTGATATTCCTTTTCCTCTGAAACACAATGGCCAAGAGCAAATGGCATCTAATCCTCTGTCTTAGAGGGCAGTTTGAATGGAGACCTTAAGTAGCCCCCAACTTATGGTTGGACTAGATAGTGCCAAAGGTCCACTCAATTTATTATATGGAGAACAGTGGAGGCAATCAAGCTTAGGTTGTTAGATAACTCTGTTAGCTTATGGTATTCACTAACATTCAGGTTAATGGTGGAAATCACGGTGGGCCATACATAGCCAAAGCTAACATTGCTGCATTACTGTACTTTCATCTTCCATCAGTATTTCTCCTATTTTTTTTACCCATGTCTTTTAAGATGAATTACCTCCTCTTAAAAAACCTTCTCCAGAACTTTCTGTGTTCTTTCTGAGGGACTGGTGGTACCTATAATGGGAAGCTCCTGATGTTTGGGGTGTCTGTCTTTAGTTCAACAGAACCTGGATGCCCTCTTAGACTAGCCTCAGTGACTGCACTGAACAGCAAATAGAGTTCCTTAACTTTAGGCTTTACCAGCAAAGAGTCAGAGGAATAGTTGGGGGAGGGGATTCCCTTTATGAGTTAAGCATCAACCTTTATGGTACAAGGGGTAGGGTACTAGATACCTCAGTCGTTTTCTATTAGAATTTTGAATTCTGGTTGGAGACTTAATGAGTTTCTTGATAACAGTGAGAAGAAGACAAGGAATGGTGACTGAAGCCCTTCATGGGAGACCTTCTTTGTAATTTTCCCTTCGACTGTGAATGCAGCATTATTCCAATCCCATTGAGCTACCTTCTCATAGAGGGAGTAAAGAGTCGCTATAATTGTATGTTTCAAGAGTCCTCAATCTGACTTTTCAGGGCCAAATGGTCATTTCCCACAAATTCTACCTTGGATAATGATTGTTCTAAGCCAGATATAATTTAAACCAGAGGTTTCAAACTCTAAGGACTAGCACAACCTTCAAGTAATTACTATCTGAACCAAATTAAAATGGAAATGGAAAATGTTTAACAAAATAAATAAACAATACAACTTAGAAAACGTTAGTTTGCGTTAGTTTTCTAAGCCAACCTGCAGTTATGGAGATCTGTTTCAATTTGATTTTGTCACCACTGATTTAGACCAGTTTGGTGGTTCATTAATGTTAAGAATTGCTATTGGACATGGGGACCACATCTCAGGATTCAGAAAAATTGAAACATGGTAAACCAAGAATATCAAGTCAAAGAAAAGTTTATTTAATTGTATATAGAAAAGTAAAGAAACAGTTTCAAGATACAGGATTGGAGATATGGAGTTTGAATCAGACTCAGCTCCTGCTGTTTCCCAACCTGAATCACAATTGATAGATGCTTCTCTCATATCCCATCCACACCCAATTAGTTGCTGACTTTGATTGAGTCTTCCTCTATAAGATCTCTTGTAGCTATACTGTCTATGTCCACCTCCACCATCCTAATTTAAGCTGTCATTGTCTCTCTCCTGGCCTACTGTCATAGCATCTAAACTGCCTCCTTGCCTCTAATCACTCCTCTTGCCAATTTATCCAGTCCATGGCTGTCAAAACAGTCTGGTAATGGAAAACTAGAGGTGGAAGTGAATGTGTAGTTCACCTAACCCAATCCCTTTCTCTCTACAACATCCCTGACAAGACTCTGCTTGAAAATTTCCTGTGGTGGCATGAGTTCTCACCCTCTACTGAATCAGTCCTATCTATCTTTAGAAAAGCCTCATAGTTCTTTCTTAGATTTAAATAAAATTAGTTTCTCTGTAGTTTCTACTCATTGATTCTACTTGTATCTAGAGCCAGAGTAAATCTAAAGCTTCTTCTTCATATCAGGTCTTTGTATATTTGATGACAGTAATTATAAATCTTCTAAGTCTTCTTTTCCAGACCCTATCTATCCCCACTTTCTTCAAAAGTTCCTCATATAAAATAACTTCAGTGTTTACGACATTGGGGTGACTAGCATGGGCATTGTTGTAACTATTTTACTAATGAGGAGAATAAGTTGCTGAGCCATTAAGTGACTCAGTTGTCAAGTGTTGCACTGCTGGCAAAAGCAGTTAAATAATTCATAAGCCCTTTATTAATTCTAGTCAATGACTCACTGATTTTCTGAGCTTCCTTGAAAAAATTTCTCTACCACACAGGTGGGGCTGGTTACCCACTTTGAAAGTATTATGAGGACAATGCAGTCATTCCATGCCCATGAAGTTTATGTAGTTTATGTGACCCTTTGACTCTAAGATTGATCAACTTAAAATACCATCTTGCTTCTCCAATCTTCTGGCCTATAAGTTATCTCCTTATGGGTCTGTGCCAGGCTGCCAAAAATCACTGATAAAGAAGCCAGAGTGGGAGACAGCAGTTCTTTTGAAGGGACTAGGAGGAAAGTTGGATTCTTCAATGATGCATATTCCTCTGACTTCTTTAAAAAGAAAAGAGGAAAAGGGAGAGAAGTTTTCTAAGTCACTGCAATCATTTTGGCAGTCAGTTTGCTCATAGCTCATTTTAACTGCTGGTTGCAGCCTCAAGTTGCTTCTTTTTGTTGGAAATAAATGATCCAACTGAAGTTCCTCGATAAATGATACCAGTGAGTGGGGAATACTTTAAGAAAAACAAATGAATAAGACTCGGGAAACAAATACAGAATCTCTACCTCCTACCTTCAAGAACTATTGTAATCTCCTTATCTTGGTGAAGGTGGAGCACTTAACACTGCTTGTTTAGCAAATAAGCTACTATAAGATGCATGCCAGTGATGAGAAGGATCAGTGCCCAACCTAGGGATAAGTCTCATGGCTCAATGACTAGAAGGAAACTCTTTTAATCTGCCAAAGAAATGAAAAAAAACCATCCTGAGCTCCTGTCATTTGAGTATTAAAAAACAACAGTTACAGCAAAAACCCCAAATCCAAACTGATTACCTAGTATTCATCTGATTCTTTAGGAATAGTTTTTAGGAATTTTTTACTACTTGTCATTCTTAAAAGTCCGGAATAAGAAGGTAAGCATGCAGAAGAAAGATTTGCATCATTGGATCAGAACCAAGAAAATTCTCTCAACCAGAAATCAGCTTCATCTTTATTCATTTTTTTTTCATTTTGGTTTCCTTGAAAAAGTAATATATCACTTTTGATTCTCCTAACTTTTTACAAAATATTAAACTAGTTAAATATTAGGATGCACTTTAGTTTTCTCCCAATAATGAAACATTTTTACATTTGAGGCTAGAATATGGAGGGTGCAAGTTATAAGCACACACACATGCATATATGCACACACGGGCAAACAGAAAGAGTCAGAGAGAGAAACAAACAGATGACATATGACAATAAGCAGTGATATCCTCTGGACTCTATGCTGTATGGGAAATGAAACCCTGGGAATACTATTCTCGGTTATACCCATTACGTCTGATTTTTTTCTTAAACTGACCTCATGACAAAGTATTGCATTTCCATTGTCTTTATTCTGTAGCACAATTGAGAATCAATTATTCATCCTATTTGAAGTGTCTGCTCATTTTATGTCCACGGAAAGCAAAATAACCAGTTTTCAGGTTTACTGGCTTTTTCTACTTAAGAGTTTTGACAGTATATTTATTGCTTAGATGGATGAGATCACACCAAAATAATTCACTTGGACATTTATAAAAGAAATTGAAATACATTTAATAGTTGAACTCAAACAATGAAAAATATTGTGGCTACCTTACATGCCATCTTTTAGAAACAGTAGTTATTTTCTTCTTGTACATAGCACATTCTCACTTGTACATAGTAGTAGAATTAGGTACAATCTATCCATTGTCACCCTAATTTCCCCTTCATCCTTTTATGTGGCCCTATAAACAATAGATTTGGTAATCCTGGTGCCAGTGTCTAGGATCAGGACAAAACTGGTGCAAGAGAGGAAAGAGAGGATAGGTGTAGCATATTGTATCATAAATATACATCTGAGGCAGAAAAGTTTTATAAAATATTACTGGTGCTATCATGTCTTCCCTGACACTGTCCTGACTCCTTGCTTTGGAGCATCACTATGAACTCCTAGCTTATCATTTGTTTAGGCTATTGGATTTGGTTATCTCATGAACTCTGGCTTGATGTAGAACAGTATCTTGTTTATTTTCTGGATCATAAATTAGACCATTTTCTCCATCTCTAGATGAGTTCTTTACCTCCAGTCTTGTAAACTGTCTTACTGTAATCCACCATGTGATGCTTGTATGACCATGTACAGTATGAAAATGTCTCAAGTTAAGTGCTAATACACATAGACATAGTATTTATCATTCATTCAAGATATTTTGTTGTTTGTTTTTCATTTTCAAAGAACAATGACATTACGGGATGATGCTTTGATTTCCCCATGAGTTGGACTTAAGTGAGGCAGAGGTGCCTGAAGTCATCAGTCTCACGCTCTCTTCCAGAGTCAGTGAAGTCCAGTGACAAGCCAAAAATCAGGATGACTGCTACTTGACTGGGATGCAGTGACCAAGCTCTAAGTGCTTCATGGCACCTGCTTCTGGAGCCTTCATGGTCCAATGACCATTAAGTTGTTCTCATCATCCATTCAGCTGGGGGAAGTCTTCGCATGCTTGGGATAGACATCCCCCTATGAGAAAAGATATTTTTATGATTCCATGAGTAAAAGTGAGATCTAACAAACTACAGGCATATTAAATAATGCAGAATAGTAGTTTTATTAATACGTTGTTTTGGGAATATTTAAGTTGTATATGCCTATATTTGTTAACCTTAACTAGATTGCAAGCTCTTTCAGATAAGACCCATATCTGTTATTTCTTTTCCTTCCTTCATTCCCCCCTTCCTTCCTGTCTTTTCTTCATTTTCTGCTTTACTTTCCCTCTCCTTCAGATTGTTCTGTACATAGTGGGCACTCAGTGAGTGATGACTTCCTACACATGATAAAGTGGATAAGAGTAACACCTACCTGTCAGGATTATTGTGAGAATAAAGTGAGATATTTGTTAAGTTCCTGTCAAATCTTAAAGTGCTGTATAAATGTTAATTACAATGATGATATAAATTTTATGTAAAGAATAGCAGAGATGAACTGGTTTTAGAAAGAGCCATTCTGAGTGGTGAAATAAAGTAAGCCTAAATGTATACTTACATCATAAAGTATTTATTCTATGCTTTGTCTCCATTAGTGAGGGTGAGGGAGTCATTTGGAGAAGCACAGTCACAATGGAGGTGACCATTGCTAACGCCACTGAGTGATGAGTTCTTCAAAATGTAGTTTGCATCAAGTACTTTGCACAAATGTGTCATAAAACCCAAAACAAAGCCTGAACATTATAAAGTCCGCAGACATGTTTGTCTGTCTGCATAATCTTTTAGTTAACAAATATTTGTTGTCAATGAGTCAGGCACTATGCTAAACACTGCAGATAGATACTAAGGAAGGTAAAAACCAGTTCTAGTCCTGAAGGAGCTTCTATTTTTACAGCAGGAGACAACATGCAAACAACTATGTATGAGCAGGATAAATAACCAACAAAAGTAAGGAGGAATGTTGCTTGTGGTTCAGTTGTATCAGATTCTTTGTGACCCCATTTGGGGTTTTCTTGGCAAAGCTACTGGAGTGGTTTTCCATTTCCTTCTCCAGCTCTCATTGTATAGATGAGGAAACTGAGGCAAACTGGGTTAAGTGACTTGCTCAAAGTCACATAACTCTTAAGTGTCTGAGGCTAGATTTAAACTCAGATCTTTCTGATGCTAGACTTGGTGTTCTATCCACCACAACATTTAATTGGAAGAATAGGAAAGGTTATTTGCAGATGATATGATCTTAGTTGAAACTTGTAGGAAGACAGAGATTCTAAGGAAGCAGAGATTAAGAGGGAGAGAGGGTCAGTTAGAGAGTCAGTCAGTAAAAATGCACTGAGTCTGTAGCTGATAAGTCTTATGTGGAAACCAGCAAGGAGGCTAATGTCACTGAATTACAGAGTACATTGGGATGCACTATATACGAAGACTGGAAAGACAGAAAGAGGACAAGGAATGCCACTAATTTAAAGCATCTGATTTATACAGGAATGAAATAATGCTTTTAGCACAACAGAGATATTCTATTTATGTTTTATTTGGGAACCTTTAGCTTGTGCCAAGAGATTATAAGCAACACCATGAAGAATAGTTTGTTTCCAGAGACTCTAAAACTTGGTACTTAAGATATGTGACCAGAGCTGTTTCAGAGGCAGATATAGTGAGGAACAGATAGGAATGAAAACTATGAAAACTTTAATACTGGGTGTGGAGTAGAAGCTCAATAAATGTGTATTGATTAACCGATCACATGACAGAGATTACTAAATTTTATTTTATTTCCTCAATGTTTTGAAGATGAGCACCTAAGAGAAAAATTCATGGATATTCTTGAGAAGCAGTCTGGTATAATGGATTGAGAACCAGCCTAAAAACCAGGAAGATCTGGGTTCAGTTTCATCTCTAGTACAAACTGGTTCTGTGATCTTGGACAAGTCACTTTGCTTGTCAGTGCATACATGCACTTCCCTCATCTCCCCACCCCCACCCCAGCCCGTATGCCTAGTGCAGTCAAACTAGATTTGTAATTGCAAAATATTTAACAAAATAAATAAAATAGAACACAGATAATGTTAATATGTGGCTTTCTAAACCAATATATGGCCATAAGGCTTCTTGTGTATGGTTTAGTGGCCCTGTTTCTATTTGAGTGTGACATCACTGTTACACAATTCTCTAAGACTATAAGTAGCAGAAAAGGTGCCAATCTGCATCTGAATATTGTATTCCTTCCTTTGGAGTTTCCTATACCCATGAAATCAAATTTTTTTCTTCTCCTGTTATTGAATAGTCAAGAAATATGATTAAGGAGAGCAAACCTAATGATATCAGTATATAAGAAACTTGTAGTTATTTGTGGATCCATCATGTTGTTAATAATTTGGAATTTCTATCATAGACACACATGCAAATATATATATATATATCTATATATATACGTATTAATATATGTGTGTATGTACATATAGATATAATCTATATACATTACATATACACACATGTCCATATATCTGGCTTTGCTAATGACATTGATTTCATTGATGTACACTTCTTGGAATAATATTAAACTGGTAATTCTTCCTGGATTGATAATATCTCAAATAGATTCTTCTGTCAAATGTACTGAGATAAGACAAAAATATTCATGGACAAAGGTTAGGAAAGTGGTTAGGCCTGGGCAGTGAAGGATTCAATAAATCCAGTCTAGTTAAGATTGTAAGTAAAAGGCATAAATCAAAACCTCTAGTGATAATACCAGAAAAAATTACAACCTAGTTAATCAGAGGTCCTTTGAAGAAAATCTTCCACTGTCTTCAGATCGGAAGTCTTTCAGTGCCTTGTGTTTGCAAAGACTTCCTCCTGAGTGATCATTCACAAATGGTTAAGATTGTTAGAGATACTATATTCAATAAGTGAAATCTTATTTTTAAAAGAATTTAGTGTACAAAATTAATACACAGTGTTGAGGTGGGGGAAAAAGAGCTAATAAGATAATTTCCTCATCACCAACTCTTTCTGGTTTGAACAATCAGCTGCAATATAATCAGAGAACCAAAGCTTACAAAAGAACCAGGGTGAGATTCTATCTCATCCTGACATCACATCCATAACTGTCTAACTTTGCATAAGAATATGCAATTGTACCATGCTCTCCTAATACTGAGCTGTGCTGGGACTTAATAGTAGATGAATGCTTTGTATATTTTCTGAACCAAGATCTCACTTCCTTGTCCTGTTACAGCTGTACCTGTCACCCCATTCTCTACCTCAAGCATTGTTCGATGTAAGAGAATAAATTTACTCTAGAAAAATATAAGCTATTTCATATCCAGCCCCACATTGGGGACCTATGGAGATAAATATATCTGTAAGTCAGAAAAATTACAAATTACCCAGGCCAATAATCAGATTTCTCTGTCAGGGTGCTCTCAGTATGAATGAAGTGTCTCAGAGCTAGAGAGAATTATTCTTAATTTACCCTTCTCTTTCAGAGGACTATATTTGATGTTAGATCTTTGGTAATCTTGTTTTGTGGGAAGGGATCTTTCATCTTTCATATCACCTATGGAAGAGAATTAAATAAGAAGGAACAAGTTAAAGGAAACTGAATGTGAATGGACCCCTTTTCAGTAATGTTAAGTAGAAAATGACAGCATACAGATGCTAGTATTTTTCCTACTGTGTTTCAACTTTTCAAGCAAAATCACCAATAGAGACAAATATTTACTGCATACATAAAATGTATTTTATATAAAATATATGAAACCATTTGTTTTCAGCAAATTTTTGTGGCAAAATTGGGGAAAAATGAGCTTTTATACTTACTTTGAATGTTTCATCAGCCTTCCTCTGAACCATATTGAAACCTCAACATGCCTTCTTATTCTTATCTGTTTCTTTCCATAAGTATTTTATAAAGGATATATTTAGTACCTTGATGGCCTTCTTCATTTTTTTAGCATCTTTGTGTACAAGTGTGCTACTTTATCTTTCCCTTTATTGTCTCTCATTCTCACTGCAGGACTGGTCCACCTCTACACTAGTATCAATGCCACTTCTTGAATTAAAAAATTATACTGGATAACATACTGAAGTCTTCTTGAGGCCAGGGTACACCATTCCTTTGTTCTTTGCATTTGTAATTTTAATAATTCTGGGATGGCATTTCATGTTTTATAGTCATATACCATTACAGAGAAAGTGCTATTAAAAAGATGAATTTTTAGTGGTGAGCATTTTTGATCTCCAAAAGTACTGTGTATTTTCTTAAGTGCAATTCAACCTGAGCTCTTCCTGATGTTCACTTCTAATTCTAGCACTTCTATAAGAAATACATACTTGTGGACTAATTTAAAAGTCTTTTTATTCTATCTAGCGCATGTCATTTATTGTCTTGGAAATAGGCATTTTTCATCCATGTTGTCTTTGTAGTGTGAATGGTTAGAATAAACTCGTTCTCACCATTGTAGATTTCACTGAGGAGACATTATGGTATTCTGCGACTTGTGATTGTTATAATCTCATCTATGAATAATAATTTGGAAAATGTCTTTTTGTTCAGGTATTATCTTGAACAACATTCATGATCAGTTTGGCAGATAATCCAGGAAGGTATCCCTATATTCTCAAAAGCTGTGTTAAGAGAATACAAACGTGGGCAGGTTCTTCCATATTGGGTAGGCTTTAAATATGGTCCTAGAAACAGACTATGTCCATTTTGAGTTCCAACCTAGCTAAATGTCTAAAGGTTGGCTCATCACCAATATGTTGGTCGTTCTGTGATGTATTCATTGATCATAGCAATCCATAAAATAACAAAAAGTGCAAACTCTTCTTTAGTTCCATGTGATTTTCTTTCTATTTCTGAAAGGTGGCATGAGGTACAAAGAATCACACTGTTTAAATTGTCTCTAAACATTAATTCAACTGTTAAATGTAAAATTCTTCTTCCATGACCAATGAGTCAATACACTACTGGAAGAACTGACTAATAACAATCCTTATATTCAAGATTTGTGAATGTCGATTTCAATTTTATGAATGAAATCAGAAGAAAAAAGCAAGTTGCAGTTGAATAGAAAGATAGATGATGTACTGTTTTTTCTTGGAGAGAAAAACAAAAGAATCGCTAGAGTTGTTTTGTGTGTGTATGTGTGTATGTGTGTGTGTGTGTGTGTGTGTGTGTTCCAAAACAGTTCACAGACACCTGGTCCTCTTGTATTGTAGTGCTCATAATAGCATTTTCAGAAAGACCCCAGTGAAGATAATTCTAGCTTAGGTGCCAGAATCTCTATCAGAAAATGAAGAAGTAGACAAATTTTACAATAAACTTAGTAAAATTCTTAAAGAACTCAGTAAGATTCTCCTAATTAAAACAAGTTATTATTTTAATAGTTGGTGACCACAAAGATTGGTATAGGGAAAGATGTCCTAAAGTGTTGAAAATATTAGTTTTTGGGAGTAAGAAATCAGAGATTTGAAAAGTGTGTAAGTTATATTGAAGTCACATATCTATAGATCATAAATATTTCTTCAAGAAGTGATAAAAGTATTTAATACATTTAACACTCAGTGAAATTTTTAAAATGAGACTGACTATAGTTAAATGGTAAGAAATCACTGGTTATCAAAGAGGAAGTCATTTTAAGATTTGCTATTTGTGTATGATAAGATTACTATCTTGTTAGAGAAAATATAGAAATCTATACAAATTTATAATAAGTGACACATATGAGAAAATACAATACTCAATTGAAGCATACTTAAATGGATGACAATATTGATGGGAAAAAGGGGAACTGCATAAAAGAAATCGCACTGACACATACTAGGACCATTTTCTAAGGGAATTTAAACAATGTAAATGAATAACTGCAATGAGATGAACAAGTTGAAAAACAAATGGAACCAACAAATACTTGATGGTCTTGTCAGATTGAGAAATGTGGTGCTCAAGCTCCGTATTAGGTAAGGAAATAAACTCATTCATAAAATATTTTATAGGGAAATGGTGGAGGTTTATGAGCATTAAGATCTCATAAAGTAGCAAGGGAAAATAGAGGAAAAAGAAAGTTAATAGAAAATTTGGTGCAAGGCCTATTTAAGCCAGATCATTTTGATTGTATTTGAGGATGAAACTGGAAGGAAGGCAAAAGCAGATTAAAAATGGAAAAGATTTGTTAAAATTTCTATTTCAATATATTTTCTCCATCAGTGACAGCAGAGCCACCACATTTAGGTGATGAAATCAGAGTTCTAGATGTAATTTCATTCAATTAAACTTAATTCAATAAAATTGAATTTAAGAAATATTTGTTATGTAGCAACAAAATGTGTTTGCAAAACACTTTATCATACATCTCTCATTGAATTACCAGTAAACATAGGTGATTAGTACTCTAGATATCTTATCTCTCTTTTACAGATGAGAAAACATCAAAATAACAGAGGAGTTATTTAAGTTACATAGCCAGTAAATGTCATAGGCAGGATTTGAATTCAGGTCTTCTGGAATCCAGGGGTAACACCCTATACCACCATGTTTCTTTCAAACTGCTGTATTTAGAAGTAGGAAAAGCCCTAATTAAAACAAAGATGAGAAAAAAGCAGAAGAAAAAGATGAAGTGTATATAGCAGATGTCTAGGCTGGAATCAAAAGATTTTTGATCCAATGAAGAATTTATACTCAAATTATTTGAAAGAAGGAAAGATACCATAATCTTGGGGAAAAAAAGACCTTGTTTCTAGAAAAAAGTGACTGAGAAAATATCAGTAACTATTGATAAGTATCAACTCATATGCTTACTCTCCCATCCTATAGGAATAATCTATACATGTATCAAATAATCTTTGAAAGAAGTATGAGAATGATTTTACAAACATTATTGCTTAGCATACTACAATTGGGTAAGATAACAGATTCATGAAAAGTTATGAAGAATTGATTATTGAACCAAATAGTTTTTTATGTTATAGAATTTTATATGACTTTTAAGAGATATGAGATATATTTTGTTTAGGGAGTATCTTCAAGGATATACTCTAAAAAAAATAACATTTGTAAGTAATAGGAATAATATGATCTTATATTTGCTGTGTCTGTATCAGCTGTGTGATTCTAATGTTTAATCTGCTATAGAAAATCACTTGTAAACCTGTAATGCCTATCCCAGATATATGCACTGATTTACTAACACAGTGCTTTATCCAACCAGATACATGTTACATTCTTGTTAAGTATGGTATTTTTTGCCCGTTTTGTTTTTCTTGGGTAGCTTGTTAGACTTATCTTTTTTAAATGATCATGGATCTCATTTAAATGGCCCTTTAATGTTTTTGAATTCCTTAGAAAGAAAATGTCATCTGCAAACAGGAATATCTGGAGGATATCACTATATATATGAAGAATCCCTCTTCCATTTTGACATTGTACATGAAGTCTTCCATGAGAAAGATGAACATCTTTGATGATCATATGTCTCCCTGTTTTATGCCCTAATCTATATTAATGGTCATTGTATTATAAAAATTATCTTAGACCGCATATTTAATAGGATTCTTTATTACTAACATGTACATGAATATCTCCTAGTTGGAAGAGAACCTTTAAAACTGCATTTTGCTCTACTGTGTTAAGTATTTTATTCTAATCAATAAAAAACAGTGGGATCATGTACTCTCTGTACCTTTCACAAGTTGTAAATGTATATTTATATTCTATTTGAATGAATACATGTTCTGTATCTGAGAATCTCTTGCAAAAGTCTCTCCATTACCTTATGTTGCCATCAAGGATACTCTTAATGCAAATGTAGATCATTTTTATAAAGATTTTATAAGGATGAAAACATAGACATGTGAATTCATGCTTATTAATGTTATCTTGATCACTTTGGGAGCTGATAATATAATCTCGACTTTTTGCCATTCTTTTTGCATATTTCCTTCCCTGATAAAACTTACAAAATGCTCCCTCTATGCTTTTTAAAAATTTCTTTAAAATTTTTATTTTTTAATGTTCTACAATCACTACCATAAAACTTAGATTTTTCCCCCCTACCTACCTCCCACCATCTTCTCCCTCCTCAACATGCCATACAATTTTATATGGGATCTACACATACTTGCCTATTGAATACGTTTTCACTATAGCTATGCTGTGTAGACGAACTAAAATAAATGGAAGAAATCATATAACAAATCAAAACACAATACACACACACACACACACACACACACACACACACACACACACGCACACAAATGACCTGCTACATTCTGCAAATGAATTCCATAGTTCTTTCTCTAAGTGTGGAAGGCATTTTGCCTTAGAAGACCATTGGGAATTTTTTTTTTAAGTTCTTGTGTTGTTACGAAGTTCCAAGTCTACCAGAAAAAACTCTCACATGCTGTGGTTGTTGCTGTGCACACAGTTCTCCTGGTTCTGCTCTTTTCACTCAGCATCAGATCACGTATGTCCTTCCAGGCCTCCCTGAAGTCTTCTTGTTCATCATTTCGTATGGAGCAATAATACTCCATTACATCCATATACCATAATTTATTCAGCCATTCCCCAATTGATGGGCACCCCCTTGATTTCCAGTTTTTGGCAACTACAAAGAGTGCTGCTATAAATATTTTTGTACATGTGGGACCCTTTCCCATTTTTATAATCTGTTGGGGATACAGTCCTAGTAGCGATATTGCTGGGCCAAAGGGCATACACATTTTTGTAGCCCTTTGGGCATAGTTCCAAACCATTCTCCAGAATGGTTGGATGATCTCACAGCTCCACCAACAATGAATTAGTATTCCATCTCTGCCACATCCTCTCCAGTATTTATCATTTTCCTGTTCTGTCATGTTTGCCACTCTAATAGGTGTGATGTGGTACCTCAGAGTTGTTTTGCTTTGCATCTCTCTAATCAAAAGTGATTTAGAGCATTTTTCTCATGATTATAGATAGCTTTAATTTCTTCCTCTGAAAATTGCCTAATCATATACTTTGACCACTTATCAATTGGGGAATGACTTATATTGTACATTTGACTGAGTTCTCTATATAGTACAGAAATGAGGCCTTTGTCCCCAAGATTAGCTGTAAAAATTCTTTCCTAATTTACTATATCCTTCTGAATTTTGGTTGCATTGGGTTTGGTTGTGGAAAAACTTTTCAGTTTAAGATAATCAAAGTTATCCATCTTGCATTTGATAATGCTTTCTATCTCTTCTTTGGCAAAAATTTCTTCCCTTCTCCATAAGTCTGATAAATACACCATTTCTTGCTCCTCCAGTTTGTCCATGGTCTCAATCTTTGTACCTATATCGTGTACCCATTTGGACTTTATTCTTGTGTACAGTGGCAAGCATGGATGGGTCTATGCCTAGTTTCCACCACACCATTATCCAATTTTCCCAGCAATTTTTGTCGAACAGTGATTACCTATCCCAGAAGCTGGGGTCCATGGGTTTATCAAACAGGAAGTTGCTATATTCCTTGGCTACTGTGTCTTGAGTGCCAAGTCTATTCCTCTAGTCTGCCCTTCTGTTTCTTAGCCAGTACCAAGTGGTTTTGATAACTGCTGCTTTATTGTACAACTTGAGATCTGGTAGCGCTAGGCCACCTTCCCTAGCATTTCTTTTCATTAGTCCTTTTGATATTCTGGACCATTTTTCCTTCCAGATGAATTTTGATATTATTTTATCCAGCTCTAGAAAATAATTATCTGACAGTTTAATTGGTATGGCACTAAATATGTAAATTAATTTAAGGACAATTGCCATTTTTATTATATTAGCTTGGCCTCCCATGAGCAACTGATGTTTTTCCACTTACTTAAATCTGACTTTATTTGTGCAAAAAGTGTCTTGTAATTCTCTTCATATAATCCCTGGGTTTGTTTTGGCAGGTAAACTCCTAAGTATTTTATAGTGTCTACTCTAGCTTTAAATGGGATTTCTCTTTCTATCTCTTGCTGTTGGACTTTGTTGCTAATATATAAGAATGCAGAAGATTTGTGGGGGTTTATTTTGTAACCTGCAACTTTGCCAAAGTTGTTTATTATTTCAAGTAGTTTTTTGC
>CM053771.1:452985328-453004595 GCA_028658325.1 Potorous gilbertii | reverse complement strand
AGGTAATTTTAAAGGATAAATTTCAAAGCTATTTGGAGCAATGGGATGATCATTGGAATAAATGGAGAGTCTCTCAAGGCAACTACTTTGGAGGGGATAATGTCTATTTATTTCCATATATAAGTTCTGAAGTGATATTTTTTTTTAAAATCAGTCACATTGCTTTTGAGTCATGAGTCATAAAAATTTAAGCAAGACAAATTAAAATGGCTAATATGTATTACTAAAAAAAAAATTTTGATGGCCTTCTTTTTCATAAATTTTCTTAAATTTTATGTAATCAAAATTATCCATTTTTCATTTTGTAAAACTTTCTATATGTTGTTTGGTAGTAAATTTTCCCTTATCCATATATCTGACAGAAAAACTACTGCCCGCTCCCTTAACTTGCTTTTGTTATCACCCTTTATGTTTAAATAAGATATACTTCAACCAAACCTTGGGAAACCTCCAAATTCAGAAGAGACTTCTCTGATAATGTGAATAGCCATGTAGAAAGGAAGGAATCTGGTAGAAGAGCTCAACATAATACCTTCTGGAAAAGAAAGCAGGGAAAGGACTCTCAAAGGAAAAAATGTTGGAATATGGTGTACATACCTTGAACCCAATTAATAATGTCAGACAACTAAAATGGCACTAAATCAACAATCATAAGAAAAATATATATAGGGGCTTTCCAGAAAAAAAGGAATAATGAAAAACGAAGGCTAAGCATCACCTCTTTGCCTAATGATAATTTAGCAAGAGAAATAATAATCACTTTAAATGAATAAAATCAAAAAAAAAAAAAGAATTCGGTCTAAACCCACATCTCCCTTTATTGGTTCCTTTGCCTCTTTAAAAATGAAATTATCCCTAAACTAATGCAAGAAATTATTAGCTACTCTTCTTTTTGCAGAGAGACAGACAGACAGAGAAAAAGAAAGTCAGAGAGATAGAAGGAAGGATGAAAAGAAGGAAGGAAGGAAGGAAGGAAGGAAAATAGAGTGAGAAATTCCAGAAATGATGCAGAGACTTGAAGACTTCCACTCTTTTATATCATGATTCTGTACTAGGCTTGCATTCTCTTTCCTAAACTCTTCATCTATTTCCTTTTTTTGTCCAGATGACTCTGTTTTGCCTCCACTAATCTTCATCAAATTTCCTTTGCCATGTTTTTTCTCTTGTAGTTCCTTTTAAATGAGTATACCTTCAATATATGAAATATTTCCCTGCAAGACTCTAGACTTTCTTAGGTGAACTCCATCCCTGACCAAGAGCCTGACATCTCTGTTTTTTAAGGTATGGTACAGAAATTGATGTAGAAAATCATTGAAAAATAACACATATACTAATATGTGAATGAAATAGTGTTACACAGTCTAGGTCTTCTAATCTTTTGTTTCCATTCACATCATATCAAAAGAATTGAAAATGCTTAAAATATAACTGATATAACAAGTGTTAACATTTACAATACACTTAACAGAATGGCTTATGCATATTATCACATTTGACTGTTACAACAGTCCTATGAGGTAGACAGAAGTACTATTAGCTCTATTTTAGAGAAGAGAAAATTGAGCTTTAGAGTGACTAGTTCCAGACTATACAAATGAACCACAACTAAAGCTTAGATCTTCTGATTCTGACTCCAGGGTCAGATAGCAGAGAGATAGAGTATGGAGCCAAAGACACAAAGCTGCTTAAAATAAAAGATAAGTAAATGATAAGCACTATCACAGTTCCATTTTTTTAAAAAACTTCAACTGTGCAGTTATAGTGCACATAACTTTTCCTACCTAAATTGGAGCCATCAATAGAGTCACTGCAGTTCACTACTCAGCTGTCTTTTTCTGAAAAATGACTCGTTGACTTTACACATTCCATTTACTGAAGACATTCTAAACTTCATTTTCAGCTCAGACTCCAGAAACTGACTTAGTTAATTGGGACAATTAAGAATCACCAAGGGTATAATTGCCCCTTTCATTTTGCTTTGGAAGGGAGGAGACTGATTTATTTCAGAAAATAAGAGCCCAGGAGCCTTCTAAGAAAAAGAATGAGAATATTTCAGTTAAAGAGGAATATGAATGAAGCCCTTTGGGAATCAAATTTTAACTTCAGGGGAAACGAAAGTCATTCAGATATTCTTCAGGACACTGAGGCACTATGAAATGTCTTCTAGCATTTCTTCTCAAACTTCTGCAAGTCCTATTCTATTTAGAAGACCATGTTGACCACCTGCTTTCCCTGGCTATTGCTTGCAAGAAGAAGAAAAAAAAGCCTTCCCTAGAATGTATGGGAAGATAGTTCTTGCCTTTTATGAGATGCCAATAAAAGCTTTCACATCTAAATTATTCACTGATGCCAGGAGCAGAAGTATAGGCGATTCTGTAAACATCAATATGAGGAAAGGCCAACCCATGAATGTAACATGACAGCTCCCAGTACATGAGTACACATACACACACACACACACACACAGCATCATCAATGGTCACTTGACTGTACTTTGAAAATCACTACTTTATGGGAGACATTGACATGATTCTCTCAGATTCATACATATAGATATTTGCTGGGCTCAGTCATTCAGTAATGTCTGACTTTTCATGAGCCTATAGACTTAAAACCAAGATAATTATTAAGGCATTATCTATATCATCACATATGTTTCTTTAAGATATCTTTGTAAGTCTATATATGTTATTCCACAGTAGAAACTGCTGAAAGATTGAAAAACTACAACTTTTGCCACCCATTGTTTCTTGAATAACTACATTTGATTACTCTGGGGTTTTCTTTGATTATATTTCTTTGTGAAATCACCATCTTCTAACAGTGCTCTTTACAAACTGTATTACTGTGAGAAAGATGATCAAGTCTTTGCTGAGTCTACATGATACTAAAGCATCCAGAGGAAGAGTATAAAAATCAGTCAGTCATGAAGCTGTTTTGTCCAAACACCATGTTCCTGAATATAAGAGCCAGCATAGCACTGTTCTTTCTACCATGAATATTTTAATTTGGGAAGAAAATGAAATTCCCTTCATCGTGCACTTTGAAAATATCTTATTAATAGCCTCTGGCAGCCTACTTGTCTTTTCTTCTGAGTTCAGTTCCACTTATAGCTTAAAAAATCATGACCTCTAGAACTTATGGTTGACACCAGATGGCTCTCACTTTGTTGAGTCTAAAACAAAGCCAATTAAACTAAAAACAAAAATAACATTTTCCTATGATTTTTTTCAGGTGGTCTGACTGAACTTTCCATGAATTCTTAATTTGGAGTAGTAAGACAACGACACATCTCCTAGAAAGAAGTGCATTCATTTAGTTTAAGGGTGATGTTCTGCCCTAGATCTCAGCAGAGAGCTGGATAATGCACTCTATCAAGGTGAGAAAAATGATACAGAAAAGGGGGAAAATGAATTAGCTATTAGTCATGAAGACTAAGGAAGATAAACAGTGACGCTGGAATAGGCACAGATTTTGGAGCTCATCATTGCTGCCAAATCCTCTCACAGCTCCCAGTGAAGGCAGCCCTTCAAGTGAACCCTGTGAAGGCCTGGAGGGCATGAGATATTTCTTAGTCTGTCCATGAGAACCACTAATCTCTGGGGAATGCTGCATTTAAACATATTTCTAGATAAGTATTCAGTGAGGGTTTTAATGCAGCAAATGAGAATTAGGTATTGCACCTCAGCCTGTCATATTTTTTTTCCAAGCTTCACTCTGAAAGTAGGGGAGTTAGTCATCAGTCACCTTTAAACTACATTCCCAGAATCCTACTTTTTTGAGAAAGGCTTTCTTCTTTTCAGGCAAGCCATAAATGAAAGGCTAAACTGGGTTGATTCAGCTCTCTAAGGTCACCCTAAGTGTTGGTGTCCACCAGATCTGGTCCTGTTCCCCAGCAGCATATGCAACTCTCTAGGAACTATGATTTGAGGAGCGTCAGAAAGCTCCGTTTCCCCAAAAGTGTCTCTTCCCCTACCCTGACCTGGTCCATCATTTGAGTCCCCTTAGGCCTTGGACAACCAAAGCTAGGGCAATGTGTCTGAAGGACTCCAGTTTTTTACAAAGTGAGTTCCATCCAGCTTTTACTTACTAATATATCAGCATAGATTTATTTATCAAATTAATTCATATTCTAGGACTTGAAGGGATGCCATAGTTATTTAGTACACCTGGAACAACTCCTCTAACACATGGGTCCCTAGAAAAGTTATCCCTGGGTTAAGGAATTCTGGACACGAACACCCTCTGAAAAACTGTAGCTTATTAGTTTTTACCACTGTGTTCCTTTTTACTAAAAACAAGACATTTAATCTAACAGCTCACTACATAAAGTGAAGAGGTCATCCCTTCTCTCCCAGGGGGATTCTCTCCCAGGGATTCCTAGAGAATACACATAGAAAGAGCATATATGACCAAGAAAAAAAAAGGAAATAGAATAGAAAATGTGTGATGGGACTTCACTACTAGGGCTTCAAAACAGATCTCCCAAAATTCTCTTTGGCTGGCATGAAAATGAAGTGATGAGTATTTACACATTGGGAACAAGCACTTGCTACCAATCAAGACCTGATTGGTTGCTTTTTATATTGTTTAGATTTAAGGAAGTATTAATAAATATGGGTATACCTTTTTTGGGGATAAGGGGGAGAACTTGGTCGTTAAACATTAACCAACATACCTTTATATTATTCTATAGACATTTCTTTTACATTTAGCAATATTATATGAAGCCATCACCCAAATGGAAGACTGGTTACTGGTAGTTATTAATAATAAGACTTTCAAATGTGCATTTCTCTCATATGGAATTGTTCTGTTGTCCTTAAAACTCCAGTATACTAATGCTTGTCACATTCAAAATAACACTGAGTTACATACAGTGTTTGCTTTTGTAATCATTTCTCTTAGAACATGAGCATACCTATGCCCCAAATAAGTGAATTGTAAAGGCAAACTTAAATGAGCAACACAGTGCCCCATATGAAAGGAAAGGAGTACCTTAAAAGAACAGTACCATATATATTCATTCATTCATTCAACAGTCATTAATGACATGCAAAGCACTGTACTAAGAACCAACTATGTGTTAGAAATGGATCCATTTCTTGAAAATGGGTACATATTTTTATCAAGCAAATAAATTGCCAAATATTGTACAAGCATTTTGTATCTTAAACTTTTACATTTTAATAGATGTAGTATTATTGTTCACCCTAAGGAAAAAATAAACAATAAAAAGTACTCAAACAGAATAACTCCTTGTGATAAAATATTTCAGTGCCAATAGAAATTGTTGTGAAAAGCAAAACTACAAACTGGAGATCCTTTTTACCTTATATGCCTTTGATGTAAACTCAATACTTCTAATTTAGATTAAAATATTTTAGACATAGAAAGTTCCCTTAGATTCTATCTATATGTTTTCATCTATAAGGTAAAAAGGATCCCCAGTCTCTAGTTTTGCTTTTCACAATAATTTCTATTGACACTGAAATACTTTCTCAAATAGAGTTATTTTGTTTGAGTATTTTTATTGTTTATTTTTTTCCTTAGGGTAAACAATAACTTGCTTAAAATAATAGGAAATGGTAAATGGGAGAAAGTCACATATGATTTCCTTCAATTATTTGCACTTGCATCTCAAACCCGGTAAAAAATTCTGTAAAAATAAAACAGATCTACTTTTTAAAATTTAATTGATATTTTTTAAAACACCTTTACACTTCCAAGTGACATTCTTCAAAATTTCTACAGACTCATCCTTTATAACAAAAAGTACAATAAAGGGAAATAAGACAAACATATTGTTCATATCTGACAATGTATGTCTTATTCCACATCTATAGTGCATCAAGATTTCAAACCTTCTCTATAACTATTGTCTTAGATTTAAAGAACTGCCCAGAGCACTGAAGTTGAATGACCTGTCTAGAATCATGCCACCCTAATGTATAGGAAGTGGGATAAGAACCAAACATCTGCGTAGTTCCAAAGCTAGCTCCCTATTCACTAAGACATCATCCTACCTCATTTCCTATGGCACAGTAATATTCCTTTATATTGATCACAATGGTTATCCATGTTGCTTCCACTTTTTTGATGCCATTAAAAAAGTGAACTCAACTTTGAAGAATCAATTTAAACAATATTTGACAATTTATTTGCTTAATAAAATACGTACTCATTTTCAAGAAATGGATTCATTTCTAGCACATTTCTTAGTACTAAATTGATGGTGGAGAAATGGTGATGCCAAAGGGAAAAGGGGCAGTGCCTTCTACTCTTTGAGTTAAGTGAAGACAAATTAGGTTTGATTCAAGAAAAAAAGGCACTCGCATTTCCCACATATTTTATAGATGATGTCACACTAAGGAGTCCATTGTTCAAAAGAATTTGAGTAACTACCATGTAGCATAAAAAAGAAGGGGCCAGCCTTTACAGTGAACAAGATTTAATTTTTCATCAGAGCAGTAGAGAGAATGCTATTGGAGTTCACCATGTTCACACTATAAAGAGCATAAGTGAGGAATTACATGAAAGTAGCAGATGAGTCTGCAAAAACAGATTAGATACCCCTGGAAGATTAAGATCTCCCGTAACAGTAGCAATCAGTGTCTGTCACAAGCTGGGTTTACTCTCCAGCTGGCTAAAAATTGAACCGCAAGGATCATTTTCCATGTTGAGCTGATGTGTCCAGGAAAGCTATTAGGCAATGTCTTAGTCTTGGGGTTCTAGCAACATGCACAAAACACTTGGGCTTTAAAGCTTCCTCTTACACCTCTGTCTAAACAACAGAAGCAGAAAATGAATCCTGTTTGAGGCCAACTTCTGAAATCAGACTTGGCCTGTCATGGAGGTGAAAAAATTGCTGAAAATTAAGAACATATTGGTTTCATACAGTCCTCAAAGAGACCAAAAAAAAGGGGGGCGGGGAGCCTACAACTGCTTTTAAATGCACTTATTGATGAATTTTAACATTCTAAAGAAATTGTGCTTCAAATGTAAAAGTTTCATTCTAAAAAATCAGCCTAGTCCTGATAAAAACCAAATTTGAAAGAGTCATTCTATTTTAGGCTTTTTTCCCCTCAACCCTTCATTACTGCTTCTGGTTTTGTTTTTAAAGGACATTTAGATCTGACATATACTGGTTGCATTAAGCCTATCTCATAGCAAAAATTGTGAAGGAGGTATTTTGTCTCCATGTTCCCTAGCTCCTGTTTCGTGTTCTTTACACCTCCCCTTTCATTCTAATCCAAATGACCTTTATATCATCCCTGTCCTGTGCTTGCCACCTCCCATTTTAGCTGTTATATTACCCTTCATCTTTCCCCAAAACTTACTAAAAGCTGCCTTTTAGTATACAGTATATAGCAAGGACTTTCACTGGCCAGGTATAGTTAGATATGATAAGGGTAAAAGAATGGAGAGCAGAGGAGAGAACTAAGAATGGACTCAGAAGACATGAGACTGAAGGAGGGTTACCATAAGGCTAAAATAGAACTCTCTAACATTATATAACATATATAAACTTACCTAGGAAAGAACTCCCCACTGGATAAAAACTGCCAGAGAAACATAAAAATGGGACAGATATATGGCAACAATTAGTGTTAGACCAGGAGATGATGTCATATTCCACAATAAATTCAAAACGATGCTAGCTGTGTGACCTTGGGCAAGTCACAACCCCAATTGCCTCACTTCTGCCCTCCAAAAAATAAATGAAAACATGACCTGAATATTAAAGATCACACAAAAAAACCCAAAACCCTAGAATAGAAGCATATCACATACCTTTCAAAGCTGTAGGTGGAAGATTAATTCTTTTTTTTAAAAAAAAAATTGTTTTTATTGGTATTTTCTGTTTCTTCCAGCCTCATAGGGATCCCAAGTATCCTTCTCCCTTCTCCCACAAAATCATCATTTTTAGAGAGGAAAAATTAGCACAACTGATCAATACCTTGAAAAAGTTCAAAAACATGTACAATGTATAACACCTGTGGACTTCCCACCTCTGAGTGTCTTCTTATATCTCTCCTTTAAAGTAATGCTTGTTCATTTTAATGTTGTGACATCTACTTTTGATTTTTCAGTGTATAGATGTTCTTTACATTTGCATTGTTTAAATTACTAAGTATATTATTTTCTTGGCTTTGCTTACTTCACCCTGCATCAGTTCATATAGATCTTTCCATGCTTCTCAGTATTAATACTGATCAAATTATACGGTCAAATCATACACATCATTTCTTATATCACAATAATATTCCATCACATTCATGTACAATTTGTCTAGCTCTTTTCTCATTAATGGTCATCTGTTTTATGTCTAATCCTTAACGACTACAAAAATTGCTACTATAAAAATTTGGAGTGTATGAGGACTTCTTTTATTGATGACTTCCTTAGAGTATAAGTTCAACAACGGAACCTCTGGTTCAAAAGGCATGGATATTTTAGTCACTTTATTTGCATAATTCCAAATTGCTTTCCAAAATGGTTGTATCAATTCATAGCTTCACCAGCAATGTGTTATTGTTCCTATTACCCCACAATTGCTCCTACACTGACTATTGCCATTTGGGGGTCATTTTTGCCAATTTATAGCATGTGAGGTAAAACCTCAGCATTGTTTTAATTTGCATTTCTTTTATTGTTGGTGATTAGAGTGTTATTTCATGTGGAGGTAAACACTTTGAAATTCTTCTGAGAACCATTTGTTCATAACCTTTGGCCACATCTATTTTGGAGGAATGGCTATATAGACATATATATATATATATATATCAGTATGTATACATATATGTACACATATGTATATACACATATATATACATAGATTATATTATATATACATACTTCTCTTTTATATACATCTTTATTTAGAAATCTTTAAGCTATATGATAGTTATCACTTATCTTTTATATATAATGTAATTATGATATATAACTTATCTCCTCTATATAATAAATACATTTACTTATTATATCTGATATAGATAAAAGAATATTTATCTTTTAAGGAATAGCTATTAGTCTCATACATATGTATTTTCAATAGCCTCACATATACATATGAGGCTGATAGCTATTTCCCAAAAGATAAGTTATCAAAGGATATGAACAAAACAAGGGAGAACTGCAAAATATTCACAACCATATGAAAGAATGATCCATATCCCTAACATTTACATAACATATATATAATAATATGTGTATATATTATATATATGTGTGAATCTAATAGCCATTCCTCAAAAGACATATGGATATGTATGTGTGCGCATATATGTGAGTGTGCATGTATATATGTGTGTGCATATATATGTACACGCATCTGTGTGTGCATGTATATATGTATGCATATATACATGTATATGTATGTGGGCATATATATGTACATGTCTATACACATATACAGCTTTGTCTAATTTGTTTATATATTTTGGATATCAAGCTTGTTACAGAAAATTGATATAAAGATATTTCCTCCCATTTGAACACTTCTCTTCTTATCCTAGGTACATTAGTTTTGTCTGTTCAGAAGCTCTTGTTCCAAGTAATCAAAGTTATCTATTTTATCTTTTGTAATTGCCTCTATCTTTTATTTGTTTAAGAATATATCTCCTGCCCATCACTGTGAGAGGGATATGATCTGTTTCCCTTCTCATTTTTATAGTATGATTTTTAAATAGATACAAAATATTACTGTTAGACTGTATTATAAAACATGGCATAATGTGTTGGTGTAAGCCTAACTTCCGCCAGACTGCTTTTGAGTTTTCCCAGGTTTTTTATTAAATATTGAATTTTTTTCCCAGATAATTTGTGTTTTCTACTTTATCAGACATTGGATTCTTGAGTTCTATTGTTTCTGATTCCTCCATGTCTAGTGTGTTCCACTGATCTGTCTCTCTGTCTTTTAACCAATACTAGATGGTTTTGATGCCTACTGCTTTATGATATAGTTTGAGATCTTCTTCCTTACTTCTCTTCATCATTTCCCTCGATACTCGATATCATTTTTTCCAAATGAATTTTGGCATTATTTTATCAATTTTATGAATTTTTGTCTTTTAATTTAATGTAGAATGTAGAATTAAATGTGTAAATCAATTTTGGTAGTACTGTATTTTTTATTATATTGGCATAGTTTTTATTATATAGCCTTAAGTACTAAATATTCTTCTAGCTATTTGAACTCTTTTTTTTTTAAGGTGCACTTTATAATTGAATCTATACAAGTCTTTTGTGTGCCTTGGTAAGTCAATTCTCATATATTTTATGTATTTTGTAGTTATTTGGAATGGGATTTCCCTTTCTATTATTTCTTCTTGTGTTATATTATTATTACATAAAATGGTTACGTATTTATTTTTAATAGCCTGAAACTTTGCTAAAGCTATTAATTGTCTCAGTTATTATTAGGAGATGAATTCTTAACCAAAGATGGAAAAGGCAATTACAAAAAAAGAGAAAGAAAGATACTTGTCATTACATAAAATTAAAAAGCTTTTGGACAAACAAGGTTAAGACATGTAGGATAGGAAGAGAAATGGTTAACAATGAGAAGATCCCTGTATCATATATCTGTTAAAGATTAAGTATCCAAAGTGTGTAAACAACATAAAGTGATAAAACCAAAATCCATTCCTCAATAGATAAGTGGTACGAACAGTTAAAAATTGACAACCATTAACACCTACACTAACAAGTATTTCAAATCAGTGATATTAAGTTCTATAAAAATCAAAACAATTCTAATGTTTCACCCCACACACAGCAAATTGGCAAAATAGTAAAAGATGGGAATAGAAGATGGAGGAATTATGAAAAAACGATAGTAATCAATTTTTGGAGTAACTGTGAGTCAACAGTTCTGGAAAGCAATTTGGAATTATGCGAATAAAATGATTAAAATACCCATACAATTTTCCATCCTCCCTTTATTTATGAAATTCTTTGTTGTGAAAGAGGTGTCCATAAATATTTTAATGTCAAGACTCCTTTGGTGGTCTGGTGAAATTTATGTACTTTTTCATGAGAGAAATTATTATTTCTCTAATATTGATAGTCAATTATTAAAATTGGGGAGACACATGCTTTTTTCTCTGTCCTATTTCCTTATCCAAAGTCATCTTTCACGGAATGATGGAAGATAGAATTGACATTCTGCTCACTCTGGATATTGCTACTCCACCCAACTAGATCAGACTTCTAATCTAAAATTAATTCCTGCCCACTGTATTCTACTAAAACTAATTTGGGTGGAGGTAACCTCCATCTAGATTGCCAAAGGTTGGGGGTGATCTGGGTACAGAGATAGTCTCTTTGTCCAAGAGTGAAATGATGTCATTCTTGAGGTTAATTAATTAATAAATAGTGTAATAAGTGTCTACTTGATACCAAGACCCCTTGCTATCTCAACGTTATAGTCAAGTATTTTTGGTTATTGTGACCAGTGAAAATTCATGGAGTCAAGAGATAGTTGTCCCATTCGAGCAACAGCAAGTAGGCTGGCATCACTGGATCATAAAGTAGGAAGGTACTAGGTTGTGAAAAACTTTCCAAAAGCAGTGGGATCACCCCAATAGACCAACAGGAACAAGCCATTAATATAGCCACTATTTCCATGAACTGCTGAAAAGTGATGGGGATCTAGGAATCCATCAAGACACATACTCCAACTGGTAAAATCTCAGTATGGGGTGAAGGTCATCAGTATCAATACTGATAGTATTGATAGTATCCACTGTGCAGGTCTGTGTGTGTGTGTGTGTGTGTGAGAGAGAGAGAGAGAGAGAGAGAGAGAGAGAGAGAGAGAGAAAGAGAGAGAGAGAGAGAAGAAGAAGAAGGGAGGGAGGCATGGGAGGGAGGGAGGAAAGGAAGAAACGAAGAAGAAGAGGAGGAGGAGGAGAGGAAGGAAGGAAGGAAGGAAGGAAAGAAGGAAAGAAGGAAGGAAGGAAGAAAGGAAGGAAGGAAGGAAGGAAGGAAGGAAGGAAGGAAGGAAGGAAGGAAGGAAGGAAGGAAGGAAGGAAGGGAAAAGCACAGATCTAACCATGTCTCTCCTCTACTCAACAAATTCTATTGATTCTCTTTAGAAGTAAATATGAATTTCTCAACCTGACATTTAAGAACTTCTAAAATCTGGTCCCAACATATTTTTTCAGTGTTATATACATTATGCATTTCATGGACTTTATGATTCAGTCAAACTGATCTTCATACTATTCCCTCATGTATGATATTCCATCTCCCATATCCATAATTTTGTACAGACTATTTCCCATAAATGGCTCCCTCCTCATCTCTGCCTCTTAAGACAACTTCTAAGTGAAGGCCTTCCACTTCTGTCCACTTCCCATCTTTCTGATCACCTTATATCTATTCTATATACACCTACAGTATATAATATACAGTACAAGTTGTTGCCCCCAATAGAATGTAAGCTCCTTTAGGGTAAGAATTACTTTCCTTTTGTTTTTGCATCCCCAGTGGCTAGCATAGTGTATGGCACATAGTATGTATTTAACAAATGTATGTTGATTGATTGGTTATGCAGCAGCCAATGCAAGACAACATGGAAAAATGGAAAGTACACCTGCTTTGGAGTCAATATGTGAGTTCCAATCCACTTTCTGATGTTTCTTGCCTATGTGACCATGGGCAAGTCAATTAAACTCACTTATTCTTAGTTTCTTTATCTATAAAATTAGGGATTTGGGGATGATGACTTCTGAGGTACTTTCCACTTTTGTGTCTATGATCCCATGAACCTGTTAACATATGATCTTGAACTCATGACATAGAATAATGTTCCATCTTAGCCCTCTGATTCAAAACCCAATAGTCCACAAAGAGCTAAATCTTTAAGATCTTCTTTCCAACCACCATTCTGAGTAAGATCAGTGGATTATGGGGCTTTCTAGTAATGCTATTGATGAACAGTTCCTTTAAGTAGCTCCTAAGGTCCTCGATCTCAGAAGCAACAATTTTCTAAGACTTCTCTTGCAGAAGTTGGGAGTTGTCATAGCAAATTATATATGTTTCTTGGTGGGCATATCCTACTTGCCACGGTTCCCACAGTGAGAACATATTGGCTCTAGAATTTTCTTCTCTTCCTCTGGGAATTCCTCATACTTCCAACACTGGAACATGAATGAATGAATAAATGAATGAATTAATGTTAAAATTTTAGGTTCCATATATACCAGTTGAGACTGCATTATCTCTGTTGATCATATAAGCTGCAAGACAACTTTCCTAGAGGTAAAAGGACTGAGACACTTCCTCAACTAAAATGACACACTTGTTCCCTTTTTTTGGTTCTGCTACATTTTCTCCCTTTGGGCTAAAAGGTAATTCTTGGCAGGTTTGACATCACTTTTCAAGATTATCCTATCATAACAATGATTGAGAACACCACATGAAGAAAATTAGAATTAGAGACAATTCTAATCTATTCATTTTGTCTTTACATTCTTTAACTGTATGAAATCCCTGCTTAAACTCTCACAGAGACTTTGAATGCTTTGACTGTAATCTTAATGGAGAAGGAAGAGAATTTTTAGGAAGGACAGTTAATTGTGATGACATACAAAGTCTGTGTGAGATCTTGAGAGACCTTTTTCCTGGGTAGATTTCCAAAGTTAAGTTCCATTGTGGAGGGGATAGGGGGAAGATGTGTATTCTGGACAGTTAACTGTCATCATTAGCAGGCTTATGGTTAAGGGTTTTGTGTTTGTTTCCAAGCACCTTTGAGGTATGCTTACTCCAAGGTGTACAGCATTATAGTTCATCCACACCAGAGTTTCATCCATGAGATCACTACATGTGGTTAATATCAACCGGATTTCATGTGAAATCTCATCCATGGGATTGATATGCACTGTTTGAGCATCACAGGCTTGCTCCAGGTACAAAGAAAGACTTCAAATGCTTTCAAAACAACAAAACCTTCTCTGAAAACTTAAAAAAAATTAATGGAATCATTAGTCTATGCAAAAGTGGACTAAAAGCTAAAAGTAACTACTAATCCTCAGGTCTATTCTCTTGTAACTATAAAATTTTCTATTAAAAAAGTTTTGCTAACTATGGAATTTAAAAATGACTGGTTACTGATGTGGGAGATGTGATAAAACATGCGTAAAACACTTTGCAAATCTTGAAGCACCACATAAATGCTAGTTATTATCTGAAGCAATTGCATATGCATGTGTATGTGTCTTTGTGTGTGTGTGTGTGTGTGTGTGCAATCAAATTATTAACTAGTTAAAGAAAAGGTCAGAATCAGCAGCAAATTAAAAAAGAATAAAAATGAGAAGATACAATGAACTTAGCTTAAACCTGACAGACTTAGCTGATGACGAGGCTAAAAATGGGAAATGAAAAAAAGACAAAATTTTGACTATCAAAGTTTCTGATAAAAGCTTAGCCACCGAAATCATCACCACAACACAACAACAACCAAAAGATTATTAGCCAGTAAAATTCTGATCTTTGCCAAAAAGAGGCCTGGCCAAAGACAACACTAGTTTAGATTTGAAAGTTATTTTGCAATACTATGGAGGAGGATAACAGAAAATTACTTTTTTTCATACAAAAAGACAGATAGAGCAAAAGCAAAAACAAGTCTACAGAAAGCTTGCCATGAGATGCACTCACCCACATCATCTCAAGAGTACTTAGAGATGAAACTGGCAGGAAAACAAATAACTGGAAAATGAACAAATTTGTAAATGTTTCTGCAACAACTATTTTAATCATCAGAGACAGACACCACATTTCACCTCTGACATATCAATCCCCAATGTGAAATACCATCTAAGAATATGAAATTGAAAAGAGTGCATAGACCAGAGCAAGTACTTTGATACTTGGGCACATCAGTGAACTTCTGATCTTAACAGATGCTTCAAAGATATAAATTGCAACCTACCTATCCCTGCCCATCTTTGGTATCTCTTGTTCATCTCATTCTATAAGCCTACCTCAAGGGTTCTGACCATACGAGTGAGTCATCCTCTAGTTCCTTTAAAATTATGTGGATACCAAATGAGTACCCAGGCTATCTGTCTTTTATCTGGTCATATATTTCTCTGGTGATGTATTTGGTGCTACTTCTCTTTTATAATTTCTTCATCTGTATCATGTTATAGTTTGATCAATTCATCATGTACCTTTCCATTACTCTTTGGAACACCCTATCTTAAAGCATAGACAGGGGAGGGGAGCCAAGATGGCAGAGTGAGAGAAACGACTTACCTAAACTCTTAGACAGACTCCTTCAGATACCTCTAAAAAGAGAATCTGACCAAATTCTGGAGGTGCAGAATCCAACAGAAGACAAACTGTGGTAGATTCAAAGTCCAGACCAGATTGGAAGGTCCATGGGAAGGATCTGTTCCACGGGGGTGAGCCCACAGCACACAGCATAGCATGTCCAGCCCAGCAGAGTGAGAGGGCTCTGGGAAACCCCTGAGACAGCAGTAGGCAGAACCATCGGACCACCAGCCCAGGGTGAGAGACCAGCAGAGCCAAACGAGTGATAGCCACTGAGTGCCACATATCAGTGCAGCAGCTCCTGAGACTTTCAGCCCAAGGATTAAGCATCTGTAACTAACCTACTTGAACTTCTGGGAGTCAGAATGGTGGATTGATTAGTAAATGCTCTCTCCTCCCCCCTTGAGGACCTTGAAAGAACCATAAAATATTTCCCCAGAAAAGTCCTGGATCAGGAGAAACAACAGAGGGGGAAAATAGTTTTATAACGCCTGAGGCTAGGAAAATAGTTAAGGGGGATTCCTCCCACTGTGGCAGAGGCAAACCAGAAGGAAAAAGACCCCAGGGCAGAGGATACTCGAATAGGACATAGGCAAGCCTCAGTGCCAGGAAAGGAGCCCCAGGAGGGTTGGAAACTCCCACTAGGATCTAGGCATGCCTCAGCATTCCAGGGGAAATGGGAAGACAATAAGGCAGCTGGGATCACCATCCCCTGAGCTTGCCTTTGCCTCAGGTCAGCTGAGGCGATAACCCTTGACCAGACCACCCCTCCCCCACACTTAACAATCTAACCTCAGAGCTGATCCAGGAAACAGAAAACAAAAACCTGCTCTTAGCTTTTCACACAAGTCAGCTCAACACCAAGTTCTGCAGCTTCTAACTGAAAGAACCAGAAGCCACAACACGCAATCAACATCATGAATAAGAAAAAGCAAGAGAAGGGCAAAAGAACCATAGAATCTTTCTATGGGGACAAGGACCAAAACACAGATACCAAAGAGGTCAGTAGTGAGACTGCACTTCCATCTGAAACTTCAGAAGGGACTATGAACTGTTCATATGCACAAACAACTCTCCTGGAACAGCTAAAAAAGGTAATAGAAGAAAAACTGGCCAATGATTTTAAAAGCATAAAAAAAAAATTTGCTGATGAGAACATCTCTTTGAAAAAGGAAAATTGAACAAATGGAAAAGGAAGTATAAAACTTTACTGGAGAAAATAACTCCTTAAAAGGAACAATTGGAAAGATGGAAAAGGAAGCACAAAACCTAACTGGAAAATTGGACAAATGGAAAGGGAGATGCAAAAAAATTAACTGAAGAAAATAATTTGATAAAGATTAGAACTGGGCAAGTAGAAACTAATGACTCTATGAGACAGCAAGAATCAGTCAAACAAAATCTAAAGAACGAAAAGACAGAAGAAAATGTAAAATATCTGATTAGAAAAACAACTGACCTGGAAAATAGATGCAAGAGAGAAAATTTAAGAATTATGGGTCTGCCAGAAAGTCATGATGAAAAAAAAAGTCTGGTCAACATCTTCCAGGAACACATCAAGGAAAATTGCCCAGAAGTGCTAGGTCCAGAGGGCAAAATAGTCATTGAAAGAATCCACTGTTAACCTCCAGAAAGGGATCCCAAACCCAAAATCCCAAGAAATATTGTTGCCAAATTCCAGAACTATCAAGTGAAGGAGAAAATACTACAAGCAACCAGAAAGAAACCATTCAGATATTGAGGAGCTACAGTCAGGATCACACAGGACCTTGCAGCTTCTATATTAAAAGATCAAAGGAATTGGAATCCAACATTCCATAAAGCAAAGGAGTTCGGACTACAACAAAGGATCAACTACCCAGAAAAATTCAGCATAATATTTTGGGCAAGGAGATGGTCATTCAATGAAGAAGGGATTTACAGACCTTCCTGACAAAAATGCCAGAACTTAATAGAAAATCTGATCTTCAAACACAGGTCTCAAGAAAGGCATAAAAAGGTAAATGGGGAGGGGGTCAAAACAAAACAAAACCAAAAAAACTTGTTGCTCAATTTGGGCAAACTGTTTACCTCCCTGTAAAGAAGATGATACCTGTTAATCTTGAGAACTGGGCATCTATTATGAAATATAAAAGGGATATGCATAGAGGGAATGAGTATAAAGTAAAAGATATCATGTTAAAAATATGATTTAATTATGCAAAGGGATTGTAACAAGAAGGGTGAAAAGGAGCAAGCAGAAAATGGTAAATTACATCACAGGAAGAAGCACAAAATTATAGTGAAAGGAAAGAGAGGAGGGAGATGAGCATTGTTTGAGAGGTACTCTCATCTAATTTGGTTCAAAGATGGAAAAATGAACTTAAGTATATAATCTTAACTAGCCCTATAGGCAGTAGGAGGGGAAGGGGGAAGAAAGGGGTGGAAAGCTAAAAGGGAGGGAAGAAGCAGTAAGGGAAGGGGGGAATAAAAGGGAGGGGGGCTAAAAGAAGGAAGGGAAGGCTGCAGGAGGTGGTATTGAAAAGTGAAAACTATTGAGGAGGCGAAAGGAGACAGGAGAGCTAAAAGAAAAAATGGTGGGAAAGGGATGGAGGGAAATACACAGATTGTAATCATAACTGTGAATGTGAATGGAATGAACTCTCCCATAAAATGGAGATGGATAGTAGAATGGATTAAAAGCCATAATCCAACAACATGTTGTTTACAAGAAACACATTTGAAATGGGGGGATACACACAGGATAAAAGTCAAAGGTTGGAGCAGAATATATTGTGCTTCAGCTGATATAAAAAAAGCAGGAGTAGCAATCCTAATCTCAGACAAAGCAAAAGCAGAAATAGATTTCATCAAAAGAGATAAGGATTCAAACTATGTCCTGCTAAAAAGCACCATACACAATGAAGCAATATCAGTACTAAACATGCAAGCTCCAAGTGGCATAGCATCCATATTCTTAAAGGAGAGGTTGGGGGAGCTGAAGGAAGAAATTGACAGCAAAACTATACTAGTGGTGGATCTCAACCTCCCCCTCTCTGAACTGAACTGAATAAATCTAACCTCAAAATAAACAAGAAAGAGGTTAAGGAGGTAAATAAAACACTGGATAAGGTAGATATGATAGATCTCTGGAGAAAATTGAATGGGAATACAAAGGAATATATGTTTTGTCAGCAGTGCATGGTACATATACACATAGAAAACCTGACCATGTACTAGGACATAAAAACCTCACAATCCAGTGTAGAAAGGCAGAGATAATCAATGCATCCTTCTCAGATCATAATACAATAAAAATTAGATATAATAAAAGACCATGGAAAGATAATCCAAAAATAAATTGGATAGCAAATAATCTAATCCCAACGAAGGAATGGGTTAAAGAAGAAATCATAGAAACAATCAACAACTTCATTCAAGAGAATGACAATAATGAGAAAACCTACCAAATCTTATGGGATACTACAAAAGCAGTTCTTAGGGGAAGTTTTATAACTTTGAATGCCTACATTAAATAAAATAGAGAAAGGAGATCAATGACTTGGGCATGCAGCTGAAAAAGCTAGAAAAAGAACAAATTGAAAATCCCCAATTAAATACCAAATTAGAAATACTGAAAACCAAAGAAGAGATTAATAAAATTGAAATTAAGAAAACTATTGAATGAATAAATAAAACCCATAGTTGGCTTTATGAAAAAATTAATAAAATTCATAAATTTTTGGTCAATTTGATTTAAAAAAAGAAGAAAATCAAATTACTAATATTAAAAATGAAAGGGGTGAACTCACCTCCAATGAGGAGGAAATTAAAACAATAATTAGAAATTACTTTCCCCAACTTTATGCCCACAAATTCGATAATCTAAATGAGATAGATGAATATTTTAAAAAATACAAATTGCCCAGATTAACAGAAGAGGAGGTTGAATACTTAAACAACCCCATCTCAGAAAAAGAAATTGAACAAGCCATCAATGAACTCC
>CM053771.1:452931317-452984828 GCA_028658325.1 Potorous gilbertii | reverse complement strand
AACATATATAGATCCTAGCACTTCCTGAATACCACCAACCAATCATCGTTCTATTCCACACTTATAACCTAATAAGGAAAGGCATCTGTGCTAAGCCCTGCCCCTCTCTCTCTAGCCCTCCCTCCTCCCTCCCCCAACAAGTTTGTATTCAAATAATACCAGTTCTTTCTCTGAAAGTGGATAGCATGCACGCTTTATCGTGAGTCCTTTGGTATTATCTTGGATCATTGTGTTGCTGAGGATGGATGAGTCATTCATTGTTCTTCATTGTATAATATTGCTATTATTGTGTACAATGTTCTCTTGATTCTGTTCATTTCACTTTGCATCAGTTTGTGTAAGTCTTTCCAGTTTTTTCTTAAATTTTCCTGCTTATCATTTCTTATAGATCAATTATTTTCCATCATAATCATATACCACAGCTTGCTTAGCCATTCCCCAATTGTTGGACATCAAGGGAGGGCATTTTGGAGGGAAGTATTGGGTAAAAAGACTGAAAATCTAGGGAGAGGCCAGGGTGTTAAATAGAGGAGACTTTTATTTGATCCCTGAGGCAAGGGAAGTTACTGAGTAGAAGGCTGACATGTTCAGCTCTGTGCTTTAAGAAAGTCACTTTAATGATTTTTTGGTATGTGGTGGATGGATTCGCACAGAGAGAAATGTAAGGCCCAGATCAGATAGATGGCTGTTGCAAGACTTCAGGTAAGAGGTAAGGGGTGCCTGACTTAGGATGTGGACTGTGTAACCAGTGTGACTAAAGAAAAGGGGACATAGGCAAAAGATCTTGTGACTATTGAAATCGCAAGATTCCTCCAGTGTCACACTACCCTGAACCAAAGAGTTCAAACCATTGCATCTTTTGGCTTAGGAAACAATTGTACATAGTGACTGTCCAAGAAATGCTTGCTGAAATGGAGTTGAATTGAATTCATCATGGTGTATGCTGTTTCATCCCTTACTCTACTATCTTTGAATTTGTGTTTGTTATGGAAATGAGCAGTAGGGGTGGATACTTCCAGAATCCTTTGGGCATAGAAACCACTAAAAGAGCAACATGTTTTTGCTTTTGAGAAGGATATAAGTAAGCTGCCTCACTGAGGGCAGTAAGATTTAGCAGTGTATGCATCTGGACAAACAGACAAGCAAATATCACCCACTTAAATCAAGGATCCCCGTTTTCATCATTCCTCATTTTTAGAAATCCAGGTTCCAAATGCATAACAAACCCTGTTAGCCAAGTATCAAGGAAATTAGTGTCTTGTGCTCATTAGAGGTATGGAACTCTGTTCATTACCCTTTCTACTGGATTAGATTTTTGTCCTGAAATAGTGCTATCTTCTAAAAGCTGAGACCTGAAATTAAATTATAAACTGATACTATCAACCAACAGAAATGTTATCTTTTGCCAAGGAGGCCAGCAGGCTGATTGATTCTGATTCATCACAGATGTGCTTTGCTAGTGTTGGTTAGGTTTGTGTGTGAGCAGGGATTTATGTAGTACAACATCTGTACTACTTAGCAGAGCTGGTTAGAACACAGTGTTAATGAGGCCAGAAGCCCAGATTTGATCCCTCGGTACTCCGGTTAGCTGTGCTTTGTTCCCTGACTGCAGAATGCAACCCAAATCCAGGATTAGCGATCTCTTACTCTCTTTATGATTTAGGGCCTTGGATGAAATAATAATGAGGATGCAGACACTAGAACTGTGATTTCACTGGTGTGAGAAACATAGGATTACAAAAGGTCTACCAATTCAAGTCAGCCACTTATCTTAGATATTTGCCTATAGAACTTAGTTTAAGTGACTTGACTATAGTCACTCAGCAAGTACAAGTCAGAGGTAAGACTTGAACCCAGGACTTTCTGCCTTCAGGACTGCCTCAGAATAATGGTACTTTACATCTATATGATTAGTTGGTTTTTTTTGTCCTGCAGCCCCCAAAGTTTAGCACATAATAGACACTTAATAAATGCTATCTCAATTCATTTAAACAACGATTTACAATTTTCAAAGCACTTTCCTCACAGCAACCTTGTTAGATGGGAAGAATTATCCCTGATTTACAAAAGAGGAATCTGAGGCTCTTAGAATTTTAGGGTCTTGCCCATGATTACCCATCTAGTAAAAAGTAGACAGGAACGCAAAGGAGGATCTTTTGACTAGGCTAAAAGCTACAATAGTGTGAATTCTTTGATTCAGGGCAGTGCAACACTGAAAGAGTCTTGTGATTTCAGTAGTCACAGAATCTCTTGCCTATGTCCTCTTTTCTTTAATCACACTGTTTTCACAGTCCACATCCGAAGTCAGGCACTCCTTACCTCTTGCCAGAAGTATTGCAGTAGTCATCTAATTGGTCTCTGGGCCTTACATTTCTCTCTATGTTAACAATCTGTCCACCAATACCAAAAAAATCATTAAAGTGATTTTCCTGAAGCACAGAGCTGACCATGTCAGGCTTCTACTCAGTAATTTCCATTGCCTCAGTTGTCCTCTCTGAGGTACCATGTTGCATTTTGGACACATATTCTATTTTTGGTTAGGTTGTAATATCAGCTACATGTGTGACCAGAAAATATGTGTCAGTGACTCATTTATTTTCTAGTAGTTCTCAAAATTCAATCAAACATTGTCTGAAATATTCTATCACCTTTTGAATAATTTCTAAAAAGTCAGTCGTTTGCCAGAATTTTAATCAATTTCTCCCTGCTCCCACATGGTATGAGTAGATTCAATGAGAAACAACACATTCACAAAGTGTAATACAGCTAGTCCCCATTTATGAACATAGTTTATTCTAAAAATTTGTCTTGGAACTCAGAACACATTTTTTTCTCCAAAGAAGCTATTATAAATGTTGATTATGGTCTCAGACTGGTTCACAAAAGCCAATTTAAACTTTAATATAATTGATATGCTGTAAAATTACTGTTTAAAATAAAAACTAACTCCATAATTTCCCTCTCTTACCATAAAATATCATAAAATGTATTTAAACATATCAATAGTTTTGAAACAGATGAAACAGTCTTTGTCATGACTGGGCATAGATACATGAAGTCCAGCCAGTTGTTCACTTTGGATCATATAGCTACTATTTCCTAATTTCCCACACATGCCACCAGAACTTGAAAAGGAAGAGAAAGCAAGGACCAGGCCCTCAAGAAAGGGAGAGTCACTATAATTGGGAAGGTGGACAGTAGTCCTTAACCAGAAGAGGAAATTCAGGTCCCTATTCCTCTGGCTCGCAGTAGAACCAGAGTGCTACTCCTTCAGTATAGTTCAATGATGAGAATAAAGCACTTGGCCAGAGTTATAGACAGATGCCCAACTGAGTAGCACTGGCCAGCAAGGGACCTAGATCTTCTCTAAGAATAGTGCCAGATGAGAGAGGAGGCCAAGTGGAGTACTGGGGAGTGGGCATGGGGGTTGGAATCCAAGGATATTATAAAAGTCACAAAGATAGAGAGGAGAAAGGAGTAACTGAACTAAGTCCTGCCTGGTCTTGTTCACAGATAAGCTTCTTCCACAGTTGAAGCCTTCCAGACATGATACTTCCAGGCTCTCCCCTCTGTAATCAATTCTCCAATGTAGTTATGAAATTGATGTTCATAAAGCACAGGTCTGACCATGTTAATCCCTGCTTCAAGAGATCCCACATTTAGTATATACTTATCTGTGTAGCAATTGTTTTTTTCTCCCAAGCTAATGTAAGCTCCTAGAGGACAAAGACTGTTTTGTTTTTTTGTTTTTGCAACCCCAGACTTATCATATAACAAGCATGCAATAAATCCTTGTAATTGAGTTGAACTGAATTGCATGTACCAGATAGGTCAGTCCCCACAGCAGGGATGATGAAGTACAAAGCAAATGGAATTCGAAGCAGGAGGTATATCCAGGTACCTGAATAATAGGTCAGCAATGAGGGATCAGCAAGCTAAATGAGGGAGGCAGGAATCACAGTCCAAGATCGAGCATGAATTCAAAGAAACTGAATACCCAATAAGTTCTCAGTTCATCCATAATTTGTCATATTCTACGAAGTGACTGTACCTCTATATCTCTAAGAACAGTTGCTCTTCCTTGGCCTTCATTGACCTTCCTTGTTGTTCCAAACAAACTTCAGCTGTAGATTTCTCAGGGTCATTATCAGTGTGTCCCATCTGGGAAACACCTGCATCTTCGTGGCAATAGATATGGAAAGAAGAGATGTATGGTGTCAGAGTCAGCAGAAAGGTGATTCTTGGATGGGAGCCATCGTTCTCCTAAGAGACCTACATCCATTGGTTGTATTTAAATAGTGACTATGAGTATATTAACAGTATCAATGAGAATAAGAATGCAAGTTTCCATTCTGAGCAAACACTTTACCTTCTTACTCCTGAAATAACTTCACCTGTGATAATACTTTAAGGTTTTCAAAGTACTTTTCCTATAAAAATGTTGGCAAGTAACTAATGGCCAACATTGTTTTACAGATGAAGAATTGAGTTGCAGTGAGATTAGATAACTTATCCACAAACGCACAACCAGCAAGTGTCACTGTGAGAATTTAAACTCATTTTCTTTACTCTGTGTCCAGCACTCTTTCCATTATTCCACATAACCTCCCTGTAGTCATCACTTCTTCTTGGCTGTTAACAGAACCAATATCATTTTGATAATCCATCTCAAGGAGAACCGAAATGGCCTAAAAAGATAGCAAATGTTCTCAAGTTATTATGGAAAATCATCTGAAAGACTGTTGAATACCACTATTTAGAAGGACGCTGATGATCTGTAAGCTATAAGAGAAGGGTAACCACAATGATGAGGGACCTCAAGTGCAAGAGTTGGTTGAACAACTGGAGATGTTTAACCTGGAAAAGACACTTAGGATCAAAGGATCATGGCCTATAGGATTATAGATGTAGGGAAGTAAGAGACCTTTAGACCATCTAGTTCACTCTCATCATTTTACATCAAGGAAATTGATCCAGGTCTCCCCTTACACAGATAGCAAGAATCACAAATTTGAGTGAAATATGAGTTCAATCTAAGTTCTCTGATTCAAGAGCCTTTCTATTATACTATGCTTACATGATAAGTATCATTAGACTGAATGTCTAATGGAACATCATGTGGAACTGTGATTAGACTTATTCTACTTGGCCCCCAAGGACAGAATTAGGAACCATAGGTAGAAATATAGAGAGGGAGATTTAAGGGGCAAAAAACACAACTTTCTAACAATGACAGCTACGTGAAATGGAGCAGGCAGGGTCTATGCCCACTGGTGGTTTTTAATCCAGGGTTGGATGACCTTTAGTTAGAAACATTGTAGAAAGGATTCTTTCTTGGTTATGGGTTAGTATAAATGGCCTTTCAGGTATCTTCCATCTTAGAGATACTAGGATTTTAACAGTTAAAGTGACTTGAGGGGAAATGGCTACCTAATTCAGCCCTGACCTGACCCATCTTCACTTAGGAAAACTGAAACAAGGATCTTTATAATACATGTTGCTAAACATAGGGAAATATATGCAAGGGACCAAGCCTAACCTGTCAAAACCTTGACTTAGAGTCACCAGGGAAAAAGTTAACCTATTCTTCTACTACTACAGAAGTCAGCAGAGGTGAGTACTGACTTGAAAAGGAGCATTAATGTAGGCATCGGAGAAAGAACTTCACAGGTGGGCAACCACTGAGACAAGTTGCTGGATGAAAGGGGCTAGAGGTTCGTGACTTCTTTTGATAGGATGAGTCACTATAGTAGCTGCCATCATAAGGAATATGTTTCTATGAGGCAAAATATTTGTCTTCTAACAAAATTCTATTGTGTGTATTTGCTGTGGAATTTAATAGGGAAACAGAGATCATGAGGCCCAATTATGTTTTACCAATAATCTATTTCCAAAGATGACTTCACCATGCCCTTATTAATGAATAATGGTCTATTTTCTCTCTTTCTGTCTCTCGTCTGTGTCTCTATCTGTCTGTCTCTGTCTTCCTCTTTGTTGGAAAACCTAAAATTATGAAGCAGCAAAGAAAATCTATCAATCCTATGGAAGTCCTGAAGTTCTACTTTAGAAAACAATTGAAGATAAAATACAGAAAGAACAAATAACAAGCAGCTGTTGTACAAACTGTCAGAAGGTACAGTGAAACATCAAGCTACCGCTTTATCCACTGATGATATTGAACCAGAGAGGACCACATTTAATGTCCATTTTAAGTTATTTGAGAAAATACCACCTGAATAAGATAGTGTCACAGGTGGTGACTCGTTGGAACATATGCCGTATTGCCCTACTCTGCAAAGCATCAATTACTTGGTGAAGAAGTGCTTCTTGACTGGATCAAGGTTAAGTATATTCAAAATGAAGTACATGAGTTTTGAAAGAAAAGGAGCCAAGTATTTTTACATTAACTCTATCCACATGCAGGAAGTTGGTTAACAAATACAGTAAAAACTATTATATCCATCATTTTATTAATGAGAATTCTTTCTCTCTCAATAGGCATTTATTAAGTGCCTAATATGTGCCTGTGCTAAGCACTGAGGCTATACAAAGAGGCAAAAGACATCCTGCCCTCAAGGTACTTAGAATCAAATGGATGCCATAACATGCAAACAAATATGTATATTCAAACTATATACAGGACAAATTGGAAATAATGAACCAAGATAAGACACTAGAATTAAGAGGTAGTGGGAAAGGCTTAGAGTAGAAGGTGGGATTTTAGTTGTCACTTGAAGGATGTCAGAGAATGCATGAGGAAAGAGAGAATTTCAGGGATGGGGTACAGAGAAAATGCCTAGCATGTAGAGATGGAGAGTTTTGTTCATGGAATGTTACAAAGGCCAGTGCCACTGGATCAGAGTACATGATAGGGAGTAAGGTTAGGAAGACTAGAAAGGTGTGTTGTGCCTTGAATTTATTCCTGGAAATTATAGGGAGCCACTAGCTATGGAGTAGGATGGTGGTATGGTCAGACCTACACTTTAGGAAAATAACTTTGGCAGCTGAATAGTGGATGGATTGGGGTGCAGATAGACTTGTGACAGGCAGACCCACCAGCAGGCTATTGTAATAGTTAAAGTGTGAGGTGATGAGGGCCAGTATCAGAGGAGAGGAAAGAATGTATTTGAGAGATGTTGCAAAGGTGAAATTGACAGGTCTTGGCAACAGATTGGATATGGGGGTAAGAGATAGGAACCCAGGATGACATCTGGTCTGGCAGTCTGGGGGGAGGGTGTTGGGGGGCTGAGGATACCCTAGAAAGTAATGGGGAAGCTTAGAAGAGGGGAGGGTTTAGGAGAAAAGGTAATGAATTCAGTTTTGGACATGATGAGTTTAAGATATCTACTGGACCTCTAATTCCTTCCCTTTTCTCCTTCCTCTTTCTTGCTTTCTCTCTCTCTTTTTCCCCTTGTCTCTGTCCATCTCTCTGTCTCTCTACATGTACATGTGTGTATACAGACACACACACATACACACAGAAAAGATAATGAGTTCAGTTTTTGGACAAATTGATATCCAGTAGATATCCCCTCATCCCTTTCTCTCTCCAAATATATATACACTCCACACACACAGAGATAAATAGTTTATGTTCATAATGATGACTTCAAAGACACTGTATGATCTGAATATGCCTTCTGAATTATCCAAAAAGGTTAAATCGTATTAAGTATAGTTTTGATGTTGAAAATATTTATTGAATTCTAGTCCTTTGAAAATTTTGACAATGATATATGTTAACTCTCTATTAAGCTGTGGTGATTTATTTAACCTCGATGAAAGTAGTATTCTGATGGCCTATCATAGTGTGGAGATGATTGAATTTTCAGAGGTTACGGCAGTAGACAATCTCTAATATATTTGTTAAGTATATTCAAAAAGGCTTTGAGTATGTGTACAACTACTGGCTGTGTATGCTCTTTGAAGAACCAGCTTAGCTAAGTAAAGAGGGACACAGATTAATGAAACTTTTGTAGGTAGTGACCTATAAAAGAGATATAAATTGAAAACATTCTTCAATCCTGTACTTATTACTGTTTAGTTGATTAGTTGTGTCTGACTTTTTGTGACCCAATTTTGGGTTTTATTGGCAAAGATACTGGAGTGGTTGTCATTTCTTTCTCCAGTTAGTTTTACAGATGAGGAAATGGAGTCTAGTCTGCAGTCACACAGCTAATAAGTGTTTGAGATTTGAACTTATAAAGATGAATTTGCCTCATTACGAGGCTAGTGTTCTAGCTGCTTTGCTTATCTTAATATAAGGAAGACAATTGATCTCATTGCTATCATTGAGACTTGGTAGAATGGGACTTACAAGTGAGCTTATAATACCTATTATTCAAAAGCAGTGGAGTAAGATTCAAACAATGGTAGAATCAAATTGTTTAGTTTATACTCATGTAGAATTCCAGAGGAGGGGAGAATTTGGGAGGATCATTGAGTGGAAGGAGAAACAGAAGATATTATCAGAAGCATATGCTAATGAGCATTTAAAGAGGTTCAGAAAAAAGAAGACAAAAGGAGGGAGGAATGAATGCTATAGAAGTGGTTTGTATATTTATATATGAATCGGTTAAATATATTTCCTTCCCATAGCCACGTTTTGGAATCCATATCTTCCTTGAAGGTTTTGTTCAGGTGTCACTTGCTCTGTGTAATTTTTCTTTATTCTTTCACTTGCAAATGGTCTCTCCTTAGACAAATTATCTTTAATTGAGTTATCTGTGTAGTGGTTGCATATCCCCGCTACCTCCTTGTTCCCAGTATAATATAAGATTGTAAGGTTCCTAAAGTTAGGGTCCCTTCCATTTTAATCTCTGTATCTCCAGGGCATCTTGTATAATACTTTGTACTCATTTGGTGCCTTATTGAATTAAATTGAATAAGGGTAATTAACTACACACACACACACACTCATATCAGTACTTAACTGGATACATGTCTTCTAATTCTTTCTTTGTCAAAAGAAAAGCAACTGACAAATTTGTGATCCATCAATGTAGAACAACACAACCCTAATTTTCTTCATTTTTCTTATTTAATCCCCTTGTGATATTTGAAGACATTACAATTCTGAAGGAATACCTGGCTTTTTTACCTTTTTTTTTCATAATATAAGGGCTTCATCATCATTAGTCCTTTGCAATTGCTTAAATATATTTATCTTTCTAGGTTTTTCTTAACTCTTGTGTTTCAATTTTAAAATGTCTAATGTGCTTTGATCTTTTCATTAGGAATGTTCTCTTCTATTAGTGATATATTTTTCCCCATATAGGATTATATTCATTTTTTTCCAGAGTAAATTATACTTGGTTGTAAGTCTTTATCTTTTGCTTTTTGGCATATTACATTCCGAGATTTTCTCTTCTTTAAAGTAATCACTGCCAAGTCTTGTGTAATCTTGACTGTAGTTCTTTGGTTCTTGAATTCTATCTTTCTGGCTGTTTATGGTATTTTTTCCTTCAGCTTGGACATGCTAGATTTTGGCTGTGACATTGCTAGAAGTTTTCATTTGTGTGTTTTTTTCAGGTTATGACCGATTGATTCTATGATTGCTTCCCTCTGGCTCTACTATATTCAACAAGTTTTTATTTAGGAGTTTTTGAAATATGATGTCCCAGCCTTTTGTTGTTGTTGCTTTGGTTTTCAGGAAGTCAGGAAATTTTTAGATTTTTTTTGACTTGCTTTCAATGTCAGTTATTTTTGAAAAAAGACACCTTGTAGTTTCTTCTATTTCTTTTTCAGTTTTAAAATTTTTTTCAAATATTTCATGTTACCTCAGAATCATTGAGTTTTCTATTCAGTTTATTAAAACTTTCAGAGTCTGCTACTTGAGTCAGGTTTTCTAGCTTCAATGTTCTAAGGCATTTATTTTCCTTTTTTTAACTAGGCAGAATTTTAATTTCATATTTTATCTGGTTTTGGTTTTATTTATTTTTATTTTATGGAATAAAACAAGCATTTCCATAACATAGTAGAATAAAAAAGAAGATTGTACATGAAACTGCAAATCTGCTATGCAGAACTTGCTATTCCTTTCAAATATACAACAGAATTATCTTGTAAATTTTTTCTTCCCTCCCTCCAGAGATGAGTACTATTAGAGACAAACATATATGTGTGTGTGTGTGTATGTATACACATATACGTGTATATATTTATATACACATATATATGTAATATTATTCCACAAATATTTCTATTTACTAGTTCTTTCTCTGGACACAGATAGCGTCTTTCTTCATATGTCCTTTAGAGTTGATTTGGGTATTTATAATAGATAAAATAACTAATTCACTCAAAATTATTTTAGAAACAATATTGCTATTACTGTATACAATGGTCTGTTATTATGCCCCAAAGGGTATACATAGATCAATAACTTTTGGGGCATAATTCCCAGATTACTCTTCAAAATGACTGGATCATTTGATGATTCCACAAACAATGAATTAATGTCTCAATTGCTCCACATCCTCAATTTCCCCTTCTATCATTTTGGCCAACCTGGTAGGTATAAAATGATATCTCAAAGTTGTTTTAATATATATTTCTCTAATCAATACTGATTAGAGCTTTGTTTTGATTTCTTCATTGGAAAATGGACTGTTCATATTCTTTGACCATTTATCAATTGGGGGATGACTTGAATTCTTATAGATTTGGCAACATTTTATTTACTATTTGTGAATTCCTCTCCATCTTACTTTTACTCACTATTTTCCTCCTTAGCCTCTCTTTTTACCCTATCTCTGTTACCTTATCTTCTCCCTTTAACTTCTTATTCCTTATTTTATCCACCCATCTAAAATTCCTCCCTTATCTTCTCCACCCCTTCCTAATTTTATTCTATATATCCTTTTAAAGTCCCTCCCCCAACCTAACTCTTAGTTTTCTCACCTCTCTAGAAATTTAGAAAACTTCTAAACCTCTTCAGATGTACATTTTGTTACTTCTTCAACCTAGATGAAGATTCTGACATTACTAGCCCTCCACCCCACCTGTTTCCTCTGTATTAGTTCTGCCTTTCACAGTCCATTTTAAGGAAGTGATTTCTCCTTTTTACCTTTTCCTACTCAATTTTATTTTTTTAGGATGACCTCATTATACAAAACTTAGTCACAACATTTCTTTCAAACTATGTTAGTAATGATAGCAGTTTTAAGAATACTGATAACCTTTTCATATATCATTGGTAAATACTTTAACCATTATCAGCATCTTATAATGTCTTAAATGATTTCTTTATATCTCTTCTGGATCTTTTATATTGTATTTTCCATTGCTTGTTTTGTTACAAATACCTGAAGGTCTTTCAGTTCATCAAATACTCATTTTTTTTTCAGGATTATGCCCAACTTTGCTAGATAAGCTATTCTTGGATGCTCTATGTTCTTAGCTCTATGAAATATAATGTTCCAAGATCTATGGTCGTCTAGTGTAGAAGTTTCTAGGTTTTGTGAAATCCTGATTGTTTATCTGCACTGTTTAAATTTTTTCTCACAGTATTTAAATTGCTTTTTCTTGTTGCTTGCAATATATTCTCTCTCTTTTTCTTTGCTTCCTAATGGGACTGTTTTTCCAGGGCTCAAATCCTCTCTGCCCCTCTTTTCCCACTCATAGTTCTCCTCTATAAAAAGGAGCTTAGTACTGTTTCTGCTTGGATTCCTTGCTCATTTTCTCAGTCTAGAAACCTTTTATAATCATTGCTGGAATTCATATGGAAAAGCTGGGTTCCGTTTTGCCCTTTCATATTACTATTTTAACAGGGATTCTCTTTACCTCCATTGTTACTTAATGTCTTTTTGAAACTTTAAGATAATTTATATAGCCTGGATGCTAGATGTTGGGTCATAATTGAGGGTTGAAAGAATAATTTTTGTGTTTATCTCCAGTCTCAGAAAGAATCAATGGGAACTGATAGCCGTGTGGGGCCACTAACAATGAGAGGTAGTGAACTTTGAGGAAGGAGAGTGAAGAGGAATGGTGTTGGCTAGTCTTCTGAAGCTGACTGTTGTCTGCTGAATGGGTATCCTTATGAAGAAACAAAAATTCTGAAAATGCATGTCGGCAAGGGGAGAATCGGGCAATAAAGTAATAACATTTCCCTTAAGTCACAACAAGCTCCAAAGAGGGCCACAACAGCTTGACAAAGATGCAGTGAATGGTGTATTCCAAGCCACAATGGAATGACAGCTTTGGAGACCATGTAGATTAGTAGTGCGTGACCACTTCTAAGGCAGAGTGGAGAGGTAGTAATAAGGGGAACTCAAAGGCTAAAGGAGAGTAGAAAGTTATGAGAGGTTCAGTTGAGAAATAATGATGAATAGTTAATTTCTGGGAGATGGAATCATGAGAAGCATTCCAGTTAAAGTGAAGTAACAGAATTTTCCATGGAGTGTTACTTTCTCCGGTAGCATTGGTATCTTTGGGATATTTTTTTTATTAATCACTTGAATGAATCATAGAAGAGATACTTGTCAAATTTGCTTATGATATAAAACTACGAGTGCTACCTAGCTATTGGACCACAGCATCTGGATTCAAAGAACTCTCAAGAGGGTAGAATGATTGTCTAAACATATTAAAATAAAACAATAAGAATAAATATCACACCTTGTACTAGATTCAAAAAAATTAACTTCAGAAATATTGTATGGGGAAGTTCTTTTAAATAACGGATACTATGAAAAAGTCACTAGGTTTTAATTCAATGTGGTATGACGTTCCAAAAACTAGTAGTACCTAAGGTTTCATTAAGAGGATCATATTGTCTTGGAAAAGGGAGATTATTGTCTTGTTTTACTGTGACTTGTTTTGACCATATCTCATATCTAAAACACTAACTGCATTCAGGTCTGGGAATCATATTTTAGAAAGAACATAGACAAGTTGGAGCACATTCACAAGAAGGTAGCTAGGTTGGTTGGAGACCGGGGTACAATATTACATGTGCAACAGTTAAAGGAACTGGGAATTACTTAGCCCTGAAAAACAAGTTAGGGGGACATGAAAGTTGCCTTTAAGTATTTGAAAGAATGTTATGTAGGAAAGGGATGATTCTTATCCTACTTTCCCTGGAGTATGAACTGAGAAGCATTCATAGAAGTTGTAGAGGGACAGATTTACCCATGATTTAAATAAACACTTTTTAATCATTAGGTTTCCAGAAAAGAAATAGGCTTGTCTGGGGGGGGGTGGAGGGTTCTTCTTCACTGAAAGTCTTTAAGCAAAGCTGCCTCACCACCTATTGGTAATGTTGTAGAGGGGATCTTCATCAGGTGTCGGTTACTCTACATGGCCTTTTGGTCCTCTTCTGACTATTAGATTTTGTGATTCTGGTGGTAGACTGATAGAAAAGAAAACATAAGAGGATGCTAAGATCCACACAATTTTTAGACTATTTACAAGTATTAGGTTAATAGTGTGGGGCAGCAAGGTGGCACAGTGGCTAGGGCCTGGAGTCAGGAAGAATCTGATTTCAAATCCAACTTCAGATACTTACTAGCTGTGTGACTACAAGTCCCTTCCCCTCTTTGTCTCAGTTTCTTCATCTGTAAAAGGATGGAGAAGGAACTGGCAAGCCATTCCAGTATCTCTGCCAAGAAAACTCCAAATAGAGTCATGAAGAGTTGGACACAACTGAAATGACTGAACTGTTAGTATTCTTAATGGGTGTTTTTTGGAGCAATGGACAGTGAGCTGATACACACTTTTCAAGAAATTGAAATACACCCATTATGATAGTGTCATTATATATGAAAGCAAAAGACATACAAAAGGGGTAGATAAATAGAAGGATGGCACTTAGATGCTCTTCCGTGAGGTATATAAGGTAATTGTTTGAGTGGTTTCATCATGCACTTAAAGACACATTGCTTAGGACAATTTGTAATCATATCTTGAAATGACACAAGGAATGTAAGTGGATCACCCTATAAAAATATAATCTTCATCTGTTGCAGAGGATGATGAAATGGAGAAATTAAATGAAAAATTTGATAAGGACCTCAAAATTTATTCAACATGGCTTTTGACACTCCATAACTTCAAGGTAAAGTAGGCATAGAGGAAAACAGAGACATCTCTGTTGAAACACATAGGTTAGGGCCAAGGCCTGAAGAATCCAAAGGCTTGTCATATACTCATAATCCTCACAACTGTACCTTACAAATGTTTTAGTTAAGAAGAAGATCAGAAGGTGTTGGAGGTGATGAATATAACATCACAGAAACTGAAATTGATGGGAAACCACTGGTTTTAATAATAATAGCTAGCATTTTAATTTTCTAAATATAATTAAGGTTTACAAACAGTTTGAAATGTGTGATGTCATTTGTTTCTCAAAACAACGCTCAGAGATCAGTAGTATTTTTACTTCTTTTTCACAGAGGAAGAAACTGAGGCATGGAAAATTGAAGTTTCTTAACAAGTAAGTATCTGAGGCAATAATGAAACTCAGGTCTTCCTGAATTCATATCCTTTGCTCAATTTAGCTGCCTTCCTGTAGACAACAATTATCTCGGTATCAGTTATCAATTTGTAGTCAAATCATAATATCATTAGAGTAAACCTAAAAATATAGAATATGGATAAATACAGAAGACTAAACATGTAAGAAAATCATTGAGGATGATAAATTCAACCTTACCTATTTAAACAAATTGCCAACTTTTCACAATGAAAAAGCGAAAAAAGGAATTAGTATTGGCACTATCATTTGTTCTTGGAAAGTTTTAATTGATACACTATAGTAACCACAGTGAGTTCAAAAAACTTCAGGATATGACCTCAGTCATCAAAGACTTCATCTCCTTCCAGAGTAGAGAGATGTATTCACCAAGGACTGTGTTGGTATAGAGTAAAAATTCATTTTAAAAACATTTAAGAAGAGGAAAAGGAACATTGTGATCATTAATGCTTCATAAATTGGGAAAGAAAAAACCAGCTGAGAGTAAAACAAACCTTTAAAGATCTTGTCATGAGACTCAGCTCAGTCAAAATATCTTGAGGGTTTTTTGTGGATGAAATTGGAAGGAGCACAACAAATTGATATGAAATGGAACAGTTTTGCCAGTATTTCTATGGTGACAGTGGAATTATCATATTTGGACTTTACTACCTTGACCCAACTGGAAGTGACCTGTTTCTCAAAAAGTTTATTTCATGCTCCAAAGGAAAAGCCACAATTTTCAGACCCTTCAGGCATAGTACTTGACTTAGGTATGGTTAACATTATTTCTCTTGACCCCAAAGGTCAAGGCCTGCACCCTGGGAAAGGGAGATGGGTTGATTCCACCACAGACACAAGTTTGCAATGAATGAAAAATGCATTTGTTGTATACCTATGTACCAAGCACTGTGCTGAGCACTGTGGATACAAACAGAAAAATTGAGATAGTCCCTGATTTTAGGCAACTCTTGCTCTATTTGGTAGAAAGAACAGATAGGAAACATGGATAGATATAAACCTAGAGGATTGCTGGGGGAGGGAAGCATGCCTATCTAACTTTTGGCATCCTGGGCAAAGCCCCAGTGGTTCCACACTCATTAGGGTCACTAACCTAGGACAATATTTGACTATCTCCAATCATATGACTTGTTAGTTGTTTTTGTGGCATATCTCCCAGTTAGAAAGTTGTTCTCATCAGTGGAGAAAGAAGTAAGATTATAGTTGAGTAATAGCAATAGCTCACATTTATATAGCATGTTGAAGTTTTGTCTGGAATATAATTATATTATATTATAATTATTCTCTGGACCCCAAGTAACCATCCTTCCTTTAACTGATCTTTGTCTTGTCCCCAATGGAGCTAAAAAGTTATGTTTTTTTATTTTTCCTTAGACTTCATCATCTTTCAGTTTCTCTGAATAATTTTAGGCTATGAGATCTTAGCTATCATTTTTGTGAACTCTTTGATATCTGTTCCCCACCATCTAGGATGTACATTAGACTACACCATTTAATTCCCCCTTTTATCTATCATAAACTCTAACATAGCATATTCACTTTCTACCAAGTTTCCTGTCATTTCAGCTTTGTCAGTCAATTCTTCCTTATCCGAATTTAGAAAAGCAGTTCTCACAGTTTCAACAAACTTCTGAAGGATGAAATTATTGGTAAATCAAACTAAGAAAAGATTATGTATTGAACATTTAGTGGAGAGCTTCAGCAAATGTTTGGAAAATTGGAAGTCTAACATTACAACTCTATTTTGCCTCGAGACTGACATTGTATTCTGTTTCCTCAACTCATCATTCAATTTCTTGCTAGATGTTGGGTAATGTATTCCCACCACAGTATCACTTCCTTCCTTCTTTCTACCGATCTGTTCCCTAATGCTCTGTATTATGTTTTTTTTTTCCTTTCAATTCATGAATTTCCTCATTGGAGGATATATTCTAAACTGCCTCTAAGCTCTGTGTGTGTATGTATGTATATATATGCATGTATGCATGTGTGTATATATTATTATTTATATGCATATACACACATATGTATATATAATATGCATATAAACATGCACACATACATATATACAGCCTCTAAGCAATATATATATATATATATATATATATATATATATGTAAATATAAGCCATATATGTGTTGGGTATGTGTGTGGATGTATATATATGCATATATATATTGTATATGTATCTCTCTCTGTATATGTATGTGTATATGTGTGTGTGTGTGTGTGTGTGTGTGTATGTATACTAGAGGCAATGTTGTATAATGGATAAAGAGTTGACGTTGAAACTGGAAACACCAGCTTTCAAGTCCTGCCTCTAACATATATTGGCTTTGTGACCTTAGTCAAGTCGTTTACTTCTTTATGCTTTTTGCAACTCTTAGACTGGGGTGTCAAATATAAAGTCACACTCAAGGATCCCCTGTGAGACCACATTTTGACTTAGAACAATACATATTAAGATAATCTGTGTTCTATTGTATTTTTATTTCTTTTTTCAAGCATTTCTCAATTACATTTTAATCTGGTTCCCACTACAGGGGGTTGCATGTTTGATGCCTCTGAAAATCTTAGAGGAAAAGAGTTTACTTACAGCAGAAATTCCAGGGTCAATGAAGTCACAGACCCAATCCCTAATTGCTACTTTATTGTCCTTCTTATCTAACCTCTGTTTCATTTAATTCTGATGCATGAATAGCATATACCAATAAGTTTCAGCAACTGCCGAGGTCAAATTTTCATTCTTGCATTAGAATCTTGTTTTCTTTATTTATTACCCAATACTTTGTGTATTGCAGGAGACTATATGCATGACTTTCTAAGGCCCCTTCCAGGTTACTGTATCCAACATTTCAAAGTTGCCCATAAGAGGAAAATATTTGAAAACCATGAGTCAAAGATCATAGATTTAGAGCTGGAAGTATCCTTAAGGGCCACAGAGTCCAATCTCCTGATTTTACAAATGAGAAAGAAAGAAATTGTCCAGGGTCATGCAGCTTGTAAGTATTTAGGGTAAAATTCAAACTCAGATCTTTCTGATTCAAAGTCCTTTTAGGTAGGAAGATCACTGCTGCAGGTATTCTTCCTCCTCTTCTTTTTCTTCTTCTCTCCCCTTTTTCCTTCTCCTTTACCTCTTTCTCCTTCTCTTTTCTTCTTCCCCTTCTCCTTTTCTTCCTTGTCCTTTTTCTCCTCTTCCTTCTTCTCTTCTCCTTCTTCTTCCTCCTCTTCTTCTTCTCCTTCTTCTGCTCCTTATTCTTCTCCTCCTCTTTTTTTCTTCTCCCCCTCCTCCTCTTTCTACTGCTTTATTTCTCCTTTTCCTCCTCTCTCTCCTTCCATCTTCTTCCTCCTTGTCAAGGAACCTAGAGGTAAAAAGGTCACTCTACTAGTCATAACACCACTGTTGACTAGGATATGACTTTTCCAGAAACTCTCTCAAAAAGACTACAGCTCTATCCAGATGGAGCAGCTTGGTGTAGTGTGCAAAAAATTGGCCTTGGAGTCAGGAAGACTTACATTCAAGTGTTACTTTTGACACACACTGGCTGTGTGACCTTGGGGAAGTCACTTAATCTCTCAGAATACTCCACGGCTATAAATTGCAGAGAAGGTGCCAGTTTAAATTGCTAGAGTGAATTTCCTATACCAATGAAATAACATGTCACAAAAAGTGTGGCTTACTTGAACAACTTCAGAGATTTGAATGAAAGAACTGGAAGGCAAAGTAACCTATAGAAATTATTGAAATTTTTGTATTCATGGGAAAGAGGTTGAAAGAGAAAGAGTATTCAAAATAACTACATAATGCATTGGTGGTATAATAATCTTCTTATTCTTGGATATGGGAGCCATATCCAAGCAATTTTAAAAGCTTTTCCTTTCTGTTTCCAACTATCCTATTTCTCCCATCTATCTCCTCTTTTCTCATACAGTCAACCACCTTTGTTTAGGTTCTTATTACCTCTTACCTGAACTATTGCAGTAGCCTCTTAATTCCTGTCTCTGCATCAAGCCTCTTCCCACTCCAAGTCATCCTCCCCACCAGGTACCAAAAGTGATATTCCTTAAGGGCACATGTGTCCATGCTCCTTCTCTATCTAATAAACTTCCATTGCTCCCACTTGATTTAAAGATTAAACAAAACCAACTCCAGATTAATAGAATGATAGAAATCTAATAAGTAGTTAATAAATGCTTCATTCATTCATTTATGGGGAACATTTCAAGCTGGGCACATGCCAGTGCTCAGTGTTAAGGAGAAAAAGGAGCTTGTATACCATACCCCCCAGCCTCTGAGGAAGAAAGATCTCCTGTTCCAAAGGAGTGTTCAAACACTCATTCTTAAACACTAGACTTAAAAGTGCTTATTCTTTATTACACAGACAGCAGGTCTTGTGGCTTCCTCCCAGCACTATTCTGAGGGCTAGAAAGAAATGCAGCTGCTAAGAATATCTATGGGGAGAAGAGATCAAAGAGCTGTCAGTGGTGGCTAAGCCAAGCTCACTAAGTCATTCTAAGGGCAAGTCATTGAATAGGCATGATATGAATACTTCAGGTATTTCATGGTAGATAAAACTTTTCAGTTGGACCAAAGGTCCTGTTTGCAAAGTGTCAGTAGTTACGGCAAAACCAAAACCAAAGAAACAACTCATACTCTCCACGCATTTCCTAGCAAAGGAAAGCAGAAGACAAGTGGTGATGGGGTAATAGCTTCTGTGAGGGTGGTAGATGGGCAAAGAGAGGAAAAGGATAGAGTGCAGAATGAACTAAAGGCTCAAACAGTTTGGAAATGCAAACATAGTTAGGATTCAGTTTCTCTTATATTTTTAGTTGTAAAATCAAATGGCAAAAGAAAACAATCCATTTCAAAACCTGACTTCCTATTGCACCTAACTTTATTTCAAAAATTCACCTGGGATAAATCTCCACAATTTTAGTCTCAGTTTAAAGAAAAACTCCCTTGCACATTTATGCAGAAGGTGGTGTGTTTATGCATCAAATGAGCGTGAATGAAGTCCCATGGTTTAAGGGTTAGCCCAGAAACAGCTGTTCTGATAGCTCTTGCTCTTCCTGCTGCCTTTTCTTTATACATAGTCCTAGAGTTTTGCAAAACACCTCCTGTAGAACAACATGATATCATTGTTGACTGCCAACTAGAAAGAAGCATTTGGATGATTAAACGTAGCAAAAGATGCCTTTCTTCTTTCTTTGCTAAAGCTATTAAATCAATACCTGTTTTTAGGGACAATAAATACAAGAAAATGTTCAGCAGGTGGTATGGGCAAACAGTGAGCTGCACATTAAAACACAAAAACTGCACACCAAAACTGAATTGTAAAATAAGGTGTGTGAATCATTACCCAGCGCATCCAAAGATGCTTGGAACTACTGATAGCAAAGATATCTCTCAAGACTCTGGCCTGGGTCTCCTGCCTCTCATCCACTTTTTTAGTTCTGATTTATACACAAATGCGTTCCTAACCTACCTGTTCATCTCTGTCTCTGTCTCTTTCACATACACACACAGAGCTATAAATAAAATTATTTTGCCTGGCCAAAATACGTTGAAGGGAACAATAGAAGGGGGAGTTAGTTGAAATGAGGTAGACCTAGGGAAAGGCAATGGGACCATGGAGATGGCAGTTTGGCAAAAGATTATAGACCAAAGGAAGAAATATCAGCTAATCTTATAGGGTAGACAGCCATCTCTCATGTTGGCATCCTGAGGCAGAAACTCTGATTGCCCAACCTATGTTATATCCCTAACACTACCACCTGTGTTTCAAATTAAACATGACCCAAATATGGGAAGGATTGTCATATTTCTCTCTCTTCCTTAGACATAGACATTCTCCACTCTCACAATGAAGTTTTAATCCTGTTCATGCCATGTCTAGGCCTCACTTCCTCTTCAGAGCTTCCCAGAAATTGTATGTTGCTCAAGTGGGTGCTAAATATTCTAGCTGAATAGTCAAAGTGGACCCACGCTCTGTTGGGGAACTGGATCACAAGGTATCCCAGAAGCTTAGGACCTTTGAATGATCCCAAGAGCATCACAAATGAGGCATGTCAGGAGCAAGACAAAGAGCCTGGTAGGTCTGTTGTCGATCAATTAATTAACAAATTATTTATTAAACATCAGCTATTTGCCAAGCATTGTTTTAGGTACTGGGGATATAAATACAAAGAATGACAGTTTCTCTTCACAAGGAACTTACATTCTAATGGGGAAATAACAAATCCATGTATAAGTATCATTTACAAGGTGTCTCCAGTCTTACTGAAGTTTTAAACTTTAGTAAAAACTGCAGTGACACTTTTGATATACATATATAAGGCAGGTAGGTGGTGGTGGCATCTAGTAGCACAGTGGAGGGCCTGGAGTGGGAAAGACATGAGTTCAAATCTGACCTCCAATATCTGCTTCCTGTGTGACCCTAGACAAGTCACCTAAGCTCTATTCACCTTAACAAAACAAAATGCCAAACAGTGCCAGTACTTTTGCCAAGAAAACCTCAGGACAGTATTGGTGCGGTATGGTCCATGGAGTCATAAAGAGCAGGACATGACTGAATGATTGAATAAAAACAATGATATAGGTTTACACAGATATATTTCTCTTTCTATAAATACAAGGTAGTTTGGGAGGGAAGGTACTGGCAGTTAGAAGAATCTGGAAATGTTTCTTGTAGAAGTCTGTGCCTGAGCTGTGTTTTGAAGGAAGAGTCTGTCAAAGAGGCAGAAGGCCTATCAAAGAGATAGGCACATATTCTAGGCATGAGGGGCAACCGCAGGAAAAGCCCAGAAATGGAAGCAAGAGTGTTCTTTGTGAGGAATGGAGGAAAGACCAGTTTGGCTGAATCAAAAATAATGAGGTTGGAAAGACAGGTTGGGGCCAGGTTGTAAAGGGTTTATAAGTTAAACAGGAGAGTTAATTTTTTTTTCTTTTTTCTAGGGGCAGTAGGAAGCTATTATAGTTTGTTGAGTAGGGGAATGCCATAATCAGATCTGTGCTCGAGGGAATGTCCCCTGGGCTCCAACTAAATATTACTTCCTTTCCTCAATGGTTTTGCTGTCTCCAGATTCTTTTTGTCAATCACTCCTGTACTGTTTCCCCTTAGTCTTTCCGCTGGGATACGGTGCAGGACGAGATTGAACAGGCTGGTTGATTTCTTTCTATTTGGAGAATTGGGGTTGAGGGAAACGGAAGAGGATAAAGTTGGGAATTCTTGCACTAGGAGGAGGCAGAAACATCCAGGAAATCAAGCCAAAGGTGACTAACTAGGAATGTGGGTCAACTCAAGTCAACAAGAGTTTACTAAGTGCTTTCTGATGTGGCACACAGGAAAGCTCTCTTCTCAAATTCCCATGTGCCAGGCACTGTGCTAAGCACCAGAGAAGCTAAAAACAGTCCTTGCCATTGACCTGGCACATGGGTCATGGAATTGAAGGAGAAGATTTGGTAAAGTGCTATCTGAAACAGAATTAAGAATAAAAAAAAATAGGATCAATATTGTATCTGAAGGGGGTAACATGAGGCAAGTTCTCAGAGCAGGACCATCATAGATCAGAATCAATTTTGAGTACTGAGCTGGGCAAAGGATTATCTCATTTTGCTTCACTGAGTTGTTCTGCTGGCATGATATATTTGTATATCTGACTGTGTACAACCAGCCCTGCCCTCTAGCTCTCTCTGAATCTGCTTTAGCTAGACAATTCCCTTCATGACTTCCCAGACTGCCCTACAACACAAAGACAGAATGAAAGCAGTGTTTATTATCATTCTTCACCTTAGCTTGTCTCTCTGGCCCTAGGGAATGGGTTTGGTATTGTAAGGTTGGTTGATAGCATCCAACATGAAGGTAATGCCTTGGTTGCCAGGTTTTTTCTCTTAGGCAGTAAGCTGCCCTCTTCTCAAATTACTGGAGTTTAGTGCCATGTTTCTGGGAGTCAAGAATTTTCTTCCAAAGGGATTCTTCTTGCCTTTCCATGAGCTGACAGTTTGAATGAATCTGGAAGGTATCTCTCTCTCTCCCTCTGTGTAATTGTATGTGGAAATTGCACACTAGTGAAATAAGGGATGAATGAGCTTTAAGGTGGTGAATTATCATTGCTAGGTCATAGGACTATCAGCGTGATGGGAAAAGTACTAGTGTTCCCTTTGAGGGTACTGTCTTCTTTGAGATTCCCGGTACCAACCATACATAGCCAACCCCTTTACATGTAAGGATTCCCCTGGGTCATTTTAGTTACCAAACACCTGCCTTTCATATACGTTTTGGATTGCTAATTTTTACATTGACTTTCCTCCAGATGCTCTAAGTGTGATGGGATAGAGTTTTAGAAAAGCTATTGTATTAGAATCGCGCCCTGCTTAGCTAGATGTAATTAGCTTTATCATTACATAGACTAGAAGAATTGACTACCATTTCCTATCCTATCCATATTCTCCTCCCTTCTGATGGGGAAGGTGCCAGATATAGCCATAGCACACAAGATGCCTGGTACACAATGCAAATAAAATACACTCTCTGGACTCCCCCCTTCACTATCTACCTTTGTGCTAATCAAGTCACAGGGGAAATGTTCTTACAAGGGGAACTCGCCAGGTTAATGACAATACAGTTACATCCTTCCTGAACCCTGAGGTTTCAGATCATTTCCTCTACAAATAGTCCTAGCTACTCAAAGACAATGGAGTTGTGGCTAGTATTCTTCCTCTTTAAAGAGCCCAGGTCTATGTCACTTCAATCTCCAGCAATGCAATCGTTAGTTATCTAGTTGACCTGTTGTCAGAGCTACTATTTCTCCCATATGCTTATGTTAATATCTTCAATGTTTTTGTAGGCCTCCTTTGTAACAAGCTCTCTGTGCTGATGTTGTGGTGATACAGCAGTTAGGGGCAAGAAAAAGTAAGAATGCGAGTAGTGGTTTAAGTCAATCATAGTGTTCAAGGTGGAGGTGTAGAACATAGGAGAACTTTGAACAGCATGGAAAGGCACCATTCTTCGTGGTGCTACACAGGTATAGATCAGGTCATCAAATTGGGGAAAAAGTTTGAAATTTTGAAAAGATTTTGAAAAAATGGATAAGTGATGGTATTTCACTCAGCATTGATGAGGTGGAGAAGTAGGTAAAGCAGAGTGGATACATTTACTAGGTCCCCCAGCATCATGCAACAGGCATCGTCTGGCCAACATCAAGTTCTCCCCAGGCAGATAACTCTGTCAGGGGTTCTGTGAGCCAGATGAGACTCCAACTGGTCATAATTATATTCAATTCAGGGTAGCCTCACACTTCACTTATAATCAAGTCAGTTCTGGCTGATGTCCACCCTGGGATTCTTGCCTTTCTACTGGAATCCAAATTTCCCAGACTTTCCCAACTGCAAAACTCCTGTATCCCACACTCCTATACTCACTCTTTCCAGCTGGCAAAATTTGATTTCTCATCCCTTCCACTGCTGATAGAGGTTGCAGATATATACCTTTAGAAGAGATGGAGAAGTCCATCTGACAGTATTCCTCTTCCTGTTTAGTTAATAATGAACTGAACATAGGTTATGAATCTTTTGTCTGTGTTAGGAAAGTTTAATGTAATTGAGAAAGGGTTCAGTGGTCATGAAATTCTTAGCTCCTATGCTTACATAAATGACTAGGGGGTGGGTAGGGAATACTCCAGTTTCAAGAAGATGACTGCTTCTTGATTGTGGCACGCTTGGAACATATACAATAGACTAGTTGAATAAGCTGCGGAATGAGGGATAGGGTGGAAACTGTCCATCTTATCTGTTGCTAGCTTAATTTTCTAGAGTGCTGGAGATATTCCAGACCATTATGGTCTAACTGGACCAAAAAAGGGTACTGAACTTTTTCCAAGTGATGATGCCAAGTCTCAAGTGGCACTTTAACTGTTTAGCAGCTCTTTTCCCCAGATTGTATAATTTTTTTGAGGAATTCTACTTTTAGTGAAAAAATGAACAGGGCCAAAGTGACTGGAAGAAGGATGGTTACAGAACCAGGATGGAGCTGGCTTAGGATAGGATATATCCTGTCGCCAAGTCAGAGGTATCTGTCTCTGTTAGAAACCACATCCTGGTGTACCAACACGAAGGAAGCATTGAATTTTTACTTCCAGTCCCTAAATAATGTTTATATATGTTGGCAGCAGTTATAATATTCTGGAGTTGCAGGTATTAAGGTGGTAACGTGATATGTTCAGAGCTGACACATTGTTTCGCATAGTTCACCGGAGATAAGCAGAGGAGGACAAAATCATCCCTTTGTTCAAATATCTTTTTTTTTTGTTTTGGCCAAGCTAGTCACCCACCTTTTAGTACAAATAGAAATAGAACACATTTAGTTGGGTCTAAAATTTCATATCTTTGTGTCCTCTTCCCCCACTTATTTTTAAATTTCATTTTATTCTGAAATTAAATAAAACTAGAATTTTCATACCGTAGTAGAATAGAAAAAAGATGATTGTACATAGAACTGGAAATATAGTATATATAACTTGTTATTCCTATTAAATAGATAATAAAGCTCTCATATGACTTTCTTTTTTTCCCCTTTTTTCTTCCCTTCTCTCCTCTCTCTCACCCTGGAGATGGTTGCCTTTAGACACAAGTAAATGTATGCACACATATAATATGCATAAACATATATCTAATATACATACACACTTATATGAAAACTATTCTATACTTACATCTCTTTATCAGTTCTTTCTCTGAATGCAAAGAGTGTCTTCCTTCCTTTGTAGTTAATTTGGGTGTTTATAATAGCCAAAATGACTTAGTCACCCAAAATTATTCTTAAAACAATATAGCTCTTACCGTATACTATATTCTCTTGGTTTTGCTCATTTTACTCTTCATTATTTTGTGCAAGTCTACCCACGTTTTCTAATATTGAGCTCCTCATTTCTTATAGCAAAATAGTATTCCATTACAATCATATACTACAATTTGTTCAGCCATTCCCATACTGATGGGCATCCCCACAATTTCCAGTTCATGCCAGGTTCTTACAAGCTTTATAGGGTTTCTAAATAAGGTTGTAGTGTAGGTAGACCTACACGGTGAGGTAAATGGGGGCCATTAATAATCTATCTCTAAGAAATCAGAAGATCTTGGTACAAATCCTAGCTCTGACCTTTACTACCTATATGACCTTGAATGATCAGTTTTCAGTCTTCATTTTCTTATCTGCAAAATGAAAAGTTCGTACCATGTAACTTCTGTGGTCCTTTCCAGATCTAGAGCTATGATTTTGATGCCCCAGCTACGCATTGAAATGTGAATGAATTTATACTCACTGTTTGATAGGATGCAGTAAAATTTTCTGTCCTACTCTTACTTGTTCAACATGGAACAGATATGGTAGTCTCTTTGTAAGACTGGATGGTTCCATGGGGAGCATCTGGATCACCATGTGGAAAGTGGTAGATTATTCCACAATGAAGTCTGTCCTCAATAAAGCAGGAAAAATCAATCATTGGCAGATTTGGAGCAAAGAAGGTCATCAAATACATCATAGAGTTTATTTCTTAGTTTTATTTTATATGTTTGTAGTAGATACCACCTATTACCTTGACATCACTCTGTGGAACACGGTAGAAACTAATTACATTTAGTCAATGAAGTTGGAAAGATTTGTGGCCAAGTCAAAAAAATATCTTGGAAGCTCTACCTGAAGTCCTTCCCACTGTGTGTCCAGGTAGGCTCAATGAGTGGCATTCACTTCAGAATGAAATGTGCCCTGCTCCCTGATTGCATGTTCTCAATAATTGTTGAGCCCATTTTCTACCACAGTAGGACTTTGTGGGACTGAAGTACTGACAGCTAGGTTGGGGGCCATCCACCATGACTTCTGGTTGGTTCTAGAATGTAGTAAGATTTTGTTATTCTCCTGGATTCCATCTCTAGAAGGGTTCTGGATTAGGGCTTATTACAGGTTTTAGCCAAGGGATTCTTTCTCCAATTAGTGTCCTCCTAGGTAGCTAGGTGGTGCATTGCATAGAGAGCTGAGTCAGGAATCAGGAGGATCTGAGTTCATATTTGGCCTCAGCCACTTACTAGTTGTGTGACCCTAGATAAGTCACTTAACCTCTGTTTCCTCAACTGTAAAATGAGGATAATACCAGTATTCAACTTTGCAAGGTTGTTGTGAGGATCAAGTGAAATAATATTTGTAAAGCGCTTAGCACATGGCATGGACTGAAGTGCTTATTCTCTCCCCTTTCTCCCCTTCCACATTTGGAGAATGGGAGATTAGTATTGGGGCTAGCAAGACAGGAAGTTTCTGCACAGATAGAGTGCAGAATCATCCAGTGAGCCAAGCTAAGGTCAATAATTAATGTATATATATTAGGAAGAAGCAAGGGGCTGAGGTTTGAGCTAGAGGAAGATATCCTGATATAAGCAACAAGGTATCCAGCTCAATGAATTTTCTCAATTAACTTCACTGATTAATTCTACAGATGTGGTGTATTTTTATGCTTCCCTCTCCCTGCATGGGTGGTGATGGTGGTGGTGGTGGTAGTGGTGGTAATGATGGTGGTTGGATGGGGGTGCCGATGCCTTTGAATCCTTCTTAGCTAGAGCGTTCTTGACATAGCTATCCATACTTACCTGCAGGGAAGTCTACGTTGAAGGAAAAGTTCACAGAGAAGTCCATTATTTTGCTGACTTTAAAATTTAGCATTCTCACAGAAAATTTATTTTTATGCAAATATCAAATATCCCAAATATCTTAGTAGAAAGTATATTACTTCTAAAGTTACCCATACAGATTTGTAATTCATCATTTGACTAAAAATGTCATAATAAAGGGACCCCCCCCACATACACATAGATTAACATTTCCATTCATTCATTCAGTAACTATTTCTTATCTATGCCAAAGCATGACAATTTCTCCATCTAAACCACTTCTATTCAAAGCCTGTCTGTTCTACCAGCATTGCAACTGCTTAGCTATATTTATGTATTTTCTCAGAACAGGTTTTCAAAATGACATACAAGCCACATTCACCAGGAGCAATGCAAGCCTGTCAGTCAAATGGCATGTATAAATCTGAACTTTGGTCATAGATGGAGAAATTTCAGTTTTCATTTTCAACTCAGAGGGAAACTGTTTTCTTGTTTGATCTGCTGTCACTGTGTACAAATAATAGTGTTGATATCTGCTAATGTGCCAGTCTCATTGCTCTGTCCCAAGGACTAACTGGTACCCTCTTTCTGGCCCAGTAGTCTTGTAGCTCTGAGGTATCAAGGAATCCTAAAACCTTGGAAACTGCCAACCACTTCTTAGAAGCTAAGTATTCCATTTTTTTCCCTTTAAATAAAAAGCTATGTGTAGAATGACCTGTTTTCATATACTCCACATATTTAACACTGTGGGAGAGGCAATGGCATAGCTAGGTGTATCGCTCAGGCAATATTCACAGCACTGAGGGCAACAGTGAATATACTGGTATAGTTTGGAATTGCAAAGTATAACAGACTCTACATATAGAAGGCAGAAGGAAAACATTTATTCAGATACCAGAAAGCCAAATCTTAATACCAGAAAGCCAAATCTGTCATAATAAACAAGAAGTCAATACACGTTAGTGCTGCTGGGGACAAAGGTATTTCTAAGCCTTCCCCCTCCTGCCAGGGCCTTTCCACAAACACACAAACACTCAGAGCTTGGCTGTCTGCTTACTTGTGTTCTGTTTCTCCTTCCACCCATTCAGCAAGCTCCTCCTACCACATGTGACTTAGTCTTCCATGTGATTTAAGCAGGTCACATGGGCTTATTAATGAATGGGAAAGATCTTCCCATTTATATTACCATTACACTGGGTAGCAAAGTGGATAGATGACTGGATCTGGAGTCAGAAAGACTCATCTTTCTGAGTTCAAATCTGGCCTCAGGTACTTACTAGCCATGTGATCTCATGTAGGTCACTTAACCCCTTTCACCTCAGTTTCTTCATCTGTAAAAAGGGAACTGGAGCAGGAAATGGCAAACCATTCCTATATACTTGCCAAGAAAACCCCAAATGGGGTCACAAAGTCACACTTGTCTGAAACTACTGAACAAGAGCCTCAATAACAAGAACAAAAAGTGAGAAGTAATTATGAAAACACGTTCTGGGTTTGTGGGAAATTTTTTTCCCCCTTTACTGGAAAGACTGTAGAGGAGGGTCCTTAGCCTTTTTAGTGTTATGGGACCCTTAGGCCTTTGGTAAAGCCAATGGACCCCTTCTCAGAATATTTTTAAAGAACTGAAAAGAAATCCTGAATTTTACTTTGAGGTCAGTGAAAAGAAAGGTACATTCTTTCTTCCTCCATTCAAGTTCACAGAACTCCTGAAATCAGAGTCCAGGTGAAGAATCCCTGCTGTAAAATGTTTTTAAAAGGTTATGTCACAGGACCAAAAAGGAGTCAAACAAGTCCATTTCAGGAGCGGCTGAAGTCCTACTTAAGTAGGACCTGGATCTTAACTATATCATTCTTCCTAATTATTCTTTTCAATTGTGTGTGTGTGTGTGTGTGTGTGTGTGTGTGTGTGTGTGTGTAGAACATTTCATCTCATATGTGCTTATAATTAATTAGATAGATAGAGAGATAGACAAATGGTTGGTTGTTGTCCTTTGTCCTCAAACAGGCCCAAAATGATATCACTATGCTAGGATCGAGTTTCAGTGTATCCGTTTATGGCTGATCAGACTGATATGAGCTTGGAATGCTCTACCATAGGTAAGGCACAAATAGTCTGAGTGAGCATTTGGGGTAGATACTCTAAACTTGTGCATCTTGCATTTCCTTTGAATTGTTTCCATTCTTCTTTACTCATAGAGCACAACACCTTCTCTTATGTCGGCATATCATTCTGGGTAATCCTGTGCCAGTGTCTCCCATATCACACAATCAATTCCAAAGTTCTTAAGACAGACCTTGAGAGTGTCCTTGGATTGCTTCTTCTTACTATTCTGACCACCATGTGATAGATAGGCATAGATAGACAGATAGATAGGTAAGTAGATAGATAGATAGGTAGACAGATAGAAACAGTATTTGTAAAGAACTTACTATGTGACAGGCTCTGTACTAAAGGCTGAGGTTACAAATTAATGTCAATATGATTGTCTCTACAGTAAAGGGGCTTACATTCTGATGGAAAAAGGCTACCTGTAAGGGAATTGCCAACCCCCAGCCTCTTGGACAGCATTCAGTGGTCACGACTCAGGTAAACTGAGGGGAGACTGGTAAGGCATGAACAAGATGGCGCTGGGAGGAAGGGTTCCACCCCTGTTTTGCTCAAGGCTATTTTCCCAGGCTTTTCAGAGAACAAAGAAGCCCAAAAATGTTTTTCTTTCTAGGAGCTATGTGTCCGCCCTGGGCAGTCCTGGTTAAAGGTAAATTACTTCCTTATAAGGGCAAACTAATTGCTGATAGGTTCACTTAGGGCACTGGTGTCAGAAAAGAGATAAAAGCCCTGCTGACTGCTTGAATAAATGGAGTTCTTACTATCTTGTCTCCCATCTCAGTCATTGCTTACAGCTAAACTCCACCAAGGCCTACAGGCCTCTGCTGGTCAGATAAAGCCTGTGGGCCTGAGACATCAGGCCCAGACTCCCAGGTCCCTAACAGCTACCTATAAAGGGGGGCTGTTAAAAGGATTGGGGTACTCAGACAGGTCACGGTGGGAAGATGGAAATGGTGAGGAAGGCAAGGTAAGGCCATATGCTCACCTATTAGAGCCACAGAGCAGCTAGGACTGGAGCCTCAATTCCCCATATGGTAGAGATATGGGCTGAGAGATGGAGGGCAAGCTGAGGCACCTGCACTCATGACTCCTGGCAATTTCTTGCCTTTCTCCCTCCATATATCTGCAAATCCTGCCAATTTACATTTCCAGTCAGGTTCTACAGCCCCATGGTTCCTTAAACCTCCCACTGGATCCTGTCCCTATTTCCCATCCCACTGAAAAACTCTTCTGTGGCTAGATGGGGCTGAGAGCCAGAGCAAATAGGGAGAAAATGGAAAGAGGAAGGAAAATCACATGATCATGCTGCTTGTAGGTCTTTCATTATTATTTCTCACTTATTCACCTTGACTGGAACATCCTCCACCCAAACTTCATCCACTTTCCACCACTCCATCTATCAATACAAGAGCATAGAATTTAGCTAACAAGGTGAGGCAACAGCATTTGTCAAGCCATTACTATGTGTTCAGCAATAGGCTAAGTGCTAGATATACCAATACAAGCCAAAAGAAAGATGGTTCTTGCCCTCAAGGAGTTTATATTTTAAAGCAGTTCATAGAAAGGAGCTGAAAAGCCTGGGGACAAAAGGGTGATGATGTCAAAATCAGGTGAGACAGAAACAGAGCCAGGAAGGAAATGAAAAATGGCCAGCTTGGGCCCCTCCTCAAAATAGAGTCACTGAGGAACTCATCAGTACTAGAAAGGGGTTGGCATGATAGTGGGCTATTCTAGAGGGAGATGGTAGCTGGGTGTTAAAGTGGTGTTGAAGTCCAGAGAGCCTGAAGCAGAGTTGGGAAGGAAATTTGGAGCCAGTGAGCCTGATTCGAATCTCTGCTTCCTGTGTGACTTAGGGGAAATTTATTTTAATTATCTGGGTCTCAATTTCTTCATCTGAGCTTGTATTATTACTATGTTTAAGTTAATTACATTCTAACCTCCCTTCCAGCACTGAATATTATGATCCAATGACTTACAACTATAACTACTTTCACCTCACACCCCTTTAGTTACCTGTTTCTACTTTCATAGATGCTTCCTTTCTGCCAGAGCCAAAATCCTAGATCCTGGGAGGCACAGAGAGTGGTTTGGATGTGGGGAAGGAAGGGTTTGTCTTGGTCCTCTCCCTTGTCTCTCTGGCATCCATTAGAGACTCAAGACCTGTGTCACCCTGTACACACATATATCCAAAAATATATACATACATGAACACATATTTTTAAAAAATTGGATCTATGAGCTCATCAATGAGGATACTCCCAGTGTGGAGAAACCCTTCATTGGTGTAGATTAGTAATTTATAGTTTTAGAGAATTATCTGGAGTTACTGCAAGATTAAGTGACTTGCTAATGGTCATTCAGTCCATATGGGTCAGAAGCAGAAGAAGAACCCAGGTTTCTCTCTATATAAGGTTGGACCTTTCATCACCTTCCCCAGATTATTTCTCATTCAGGAGACACCAGTGTCGTGTTCATTCTCCATGTAATTGCTTCAAATATACTGTGGTTGTGTACTACCTTCAGCCCTTCACCTGTTTAATTCTTAATTTGATTTGGTTATTTAAAGTGTGCCTCACCCCATTGCCTCACCAACATTCTTAAATCAAGAGAGGTTGTCTGAGCCCTCATGGCAAGGCATATATCAGGATGGAATCAGGACATTAGCCTTCTAGCTAGTATACAAAATAGGAGGCATGGAACATTTTGCTTTTATTGATTAAAGCAGTGAAACCAGAGGATCATCATTTTATAATCAACCTCTAGCATTTTAATAGAGGAGCATTGAGTAGGGCACAGCACAGCTGAAAATTTGCAATCCAGAAATTTTAGTGGTATATATCAACAGAATATCTTATTAGTACTCGCTTTTCTATTTCAGAGTTTTAAAATTTTTTTTTAATTTTTTCTTCTTCATTATGAAATTAATCATCAACAAATGCAGACATTTCAATAATCAAAAAATAACAAGAAAAAAGGTTAAATGAGACTTTATATATATATATACACATATATATGTATGCACACACACACATATACACACACATGCAGTTTTAAAAGTCTGTATTAAATTTACCGACATAGTAAGAAAATTTGCATTATTTGTTTGGTTCCTCTCTGCACTTCTTTTTGTTTGCTCCTAGATATTTTTAAATGTTTTATCGATGATCTTTGTTTTCGCATTTTAATCTCTACCCACTAATTCATATTCCTCTCCAATGGAAAACTTTCTTTAGAATAAGGATAGTCAAGCAAAGCAAATTGATACATTACTATGACTGAAATTAGTCATTTCAATCTACATTTCCATTCCAAGAGTGTCATTAGTAGTCTTGTGTGTCACAATTTCTCACTGCTCTGATAAATGTTCTGAAGTCTTTCAAATTTTTTTTTTATTTTCGTGATAATTCCATAGTGCTGTTCATTTCACTCTTCATCAGTTCATCCAACTCTTCCCTCATTTTTCTGAATCTTTCATACTTGTCATTTTTGTACTATGTGGTACAATTTGTTCAAGTATTCCCTAGTTGGCAGACTTTTTTATTTCCCTAAGTAAGGCAAAGGATAGACAGGAGGTCTAAATCCATATCAATTCTGAGGTTTTTTTTTTAAAGGTTTTATTTTATTTGGAGTTTAAGATACATATGCCAGTAAATCTTTAGCAAAAAACTGCGTACACTTTATACAACCTTGAAAAATTAAAAAATAGTTAAAATATCTAGTGGAGCAAGACTGATTTCACCTTTAGACTAACACCTAGATGAGGAGTCCATCCAAACATGGATATCTATATTACAGGAAAATAGAGTGGCTCATTCGACCATGGCTATCATATAATTGCCATGATACTCAAATAAGAAAGAGTTTTAGATAAGCACCCACTTATCACTAAGCTTGAAGACCAATTGACACTTAGAGGGCATGCTCAGTTTGGAATTAGGTATAAGTATTCACATTCATTTGACATTCATTAATTCTAGCCCTTTTCTGTCTCTGTCTTCTATAGATCCCTCTTGACACTTTTGAGAATCAAAACCCTTCATTCAATTTTTCTTACTTTTTCTTCATCTTTTCTCTTTCCTCCACCTTTAAACCCCACAAGGAGTTTGAATAGAGTACCTGAACAAAATGAAATGGAGCCAGAATTTATTAGGTGGTTATTAGTATTATGGGAAACTACAGAGCATACAGGGCTAAATCTAATAGAATCATATTGAAAGAACAGTAAAAGGGATGAATGTTTATAAGTGCTTTAAATTTGGTGTCAAAAAATCCAAGAGTATGAAGGACACTCATTCTGTCTATTCTTCTATCTGCTAATTTGTTAGTTAATACAAATATTTTGAGTTTTTTATATACAGGGCTATTCTGAATATTCTGAGATAAGTAAGAGTCAATTAGTTAATGATAAGATGATATACTTAGAGAATCCACTAAAAAACTACTTGAAATAATTAACACCTTTGGCAAAGTTGTGGATATAATAAACCCATGCAAATCATTAGCATTTCTATATATTACCAAGAAAATGCAGCATCAAGAGATAGAAAGAGAAATTCCATTTAAAATCATTGTAGAGAAAATAAAATATTTGGGAATCTACTTCCAAGGCAAACCCAGGAACTGTACAAACACAATTACAAAACATTTTTCACATAAATAAAGTCAGATCACTTGGAAAATATTAATTGCTCATGGATAGGTCAAGGTAATATAATCAAAAGGGCAGTGCTATCTAAATTAGTTTACTTATTCGATGCCATTCCAATCAACGTATGAAAAATTATTTTATAGAGCTAGAAAAAAACAATAACAATATTCATCTGGAAGAACAAAAGCTCAAAGATATCAAGGGAATCAATGAAAAAAATGTAAAAGAAGATGGTCTAGCTGTACCAGATCTCAAACTGCATTGTAAAGCAGGATTATCAGAGTGATTAGGTACTGGCTAAGAAATAGAGTGGTACATTTGACTAGGTACATAAGACACAGTAGCAAATCACTAGTAATCTACTCTTCGATAATCCTCAAGAGTCCAGCTTCTGGGATAAGAAAAACTGGGAAATAGTATGGCAGAAACTAGACATAGACCAACATCTCACACTGTATACTAAGGTAAAATCGAAACGGGTACATGCTTTGGACGTAAAGGGTCATACCATAACCAAATTAGGAGAGTTTATCTATCATATCTATGGAGAAGGAAAGAATTTATGACCAAACAGGAGACAGAGAACATTATGAAATGCAAAATGGATAATTTTGATTACATTAAATGGAAAAGTTTTTACACAAAGCCAAAGCAACCAAGATTAGAAGGAAAGCAGAAAGATGGGAAACAATTTTTACAGCAAGTGTTTCTGATAAAGGCCAAATTGCTCAAATATATAGAGAACTGAGTCAAATATGTAAGAATACAAGTCATTCCCTAATTGAAAAATGGTCAAAGGAAATGAACAGGCAGTTTTCAGATGAAGAAATTAAAGCTATCTATGGTTGGCTGGTTGCTGTCCTTCATTCTTGAAGAGGACCAAAATGACATCACCATGATAATTTGTGGAATTTCAGTGTGTCCAACTGTGGCTGATCAGATCAATATGAGCTTGGAATGCTCTCCCACAGATTAGGCACAGATAGTCTGTGTGAATATTTGGGGTGGTACTTCAAATTTGTACATCCTACATTTCCTTTGTGCTGTCTCAATTCTGCTTTGCTCAAAGAGCACAGCACCTTTTCAGATGTGGGTGCACCATGCAGAGTTCTCCTGTGCCAATGTCTCCCATGTTGCACAGTCAAATCCCAAGTTCTTGAGAGAGACCTTGAGAGTGTCCCTGAATCATTTCTTCTTGCCACCATGTGTTTGCCTGCCCCATGTGAGTTCTCCATAAAATAGTCTTTTTGGCAAGAGTACATTTTGCATCCAAACAACATGGCCAGCCCATTGGAGTTGTGTTCTCTGAAACATAGATTGAATACTTAGCAATTCAGCTAGAGCAATGACTTCAGTATCTGGTACCTTATCCTGTCAGGTGATCCTCAGAATCATCCTAAGTTCAAGTGGAAGCGACTCAGTTTCTTAGTATGACTTAGTATGACTCTGGGAAACTGTCCATGTTTCACAGGCATACAACAATGAAGTCAGCACAATGACTCTGTAGACCTTCAGTCTGGTAGTCAGTCTAACACCTTTTCTCTCCCAAACTTTTCTTCAGGGCCTAGCAAACACTGAGCTAGCTCTGGCAATGCATGCATCAAACTCATTGTTAATGTGTGTATCACTGGAAAGTACACAACCAAGATAAGTGAATTTATCCACAGCATTCAAAACTTCTCCATTTGTTGTAACCAGTGGTTCCTTGTATGGATGGTATGGTGGTGGCTAATGGAGCACCTGTGTGTTCTTGGTGTTAATTATTTAGGTCAAAATTAGCACAAGTAGCAGAGAATTGATCCATAATTTGTTACATCTCAGCTTCAGAGGCTGCATTGAGTGCACAATCATCTGCAAATGGAAAATCATGCACTTCCACTTTAGTCTTGGCTTGTAGCCTGATCAAATTGAAGAACTTACCATCAGTATGGTAGTTGACCTTGATGTTGTGTTCATCCTCATTGAAAGTATTTGACAACATGGCTGAAAACATCATACTAAAAAGCATGGGAGCAAGCACACAGCCCTGTTTCACTCCACTGGTGACTGGGAAGGCACGAGAGCATTGTCCACTATCTAGAACCCAGGCAAACATGCCATCATGAAATTGACATACAATACTGATGAACTTCTCTGGCCAACCAAATTTTGACATAATTTTCCATAAACCCTCATGACTAACAGTGTGAAAGGCCTTGGCCAGATCTGCAAACACTATGTACAGACCACTGTTGTGCTTCTGGCATTTCTCCTGGAGTTGTCAATCAACCATATTGACTGCTCTTTGGCCCTTTCTGAAGGCACACTGGTTCTCAGGTATATGACCATCTTCCAGGTGAAGGATCAGCTTATTAAGGAGGACTCTAACAAGAATTTTGCCAGCAATGACTAAGAGAGTGATTCCCCCTGTGTCACAGGACTATCTATTCCCTTTACCTTTATGGAAATGGACAATGGAGGCGTCCTTGAACTCCTGGGGGATATTCTAACCTGAAAAATTCAGTCAACTTTTGTGTGAGCGATGGTCTACCACCTTGTAAATCTCAGTTGGAATAGAATCAGCACCAGGTGCTTCGCCACGTGAAAGGAGCGCTCAAAACCTGTTCTTCAGTTGGAAGTTCAGATAAGAAGGAATTGCCTTTAACCTAAGGTAAACAGACAGCGGCCTCAGCATTGACTGATGATGGTCTGTTGAGAACACTATGGAAGTGTTTGGTCCATCTCTCTAGGATCATGTCCTTATCACTAATCAATGTGACTCCATCAGCACTGAGTAGTTGTGATGCACCATAGGTTTTTGGTTCATAAAAAGCTTTCAGGGAATCATAAAAACACTTTGGATTTTTAACATCAGCACAAAACTGACTTTCATCTGCCTTCTTACTGAGCCAGGAATCTTGCATCTCTCTAAGCTTTGATTGTACTTTGTTTTTGATGGAATTAAATGCTGCCTTCTTAGAGGTAGATGAACTATCCTGCTATTCATTTAGCAGCTTCTGAATTTCCCCATCATTTTTATCAACCCAGTCTTGTTGTTTGCGAGTGTTCTGACCCAGATGAGCAAATACAGTGCTGTAAAGCAAATCTCTGAAAGTTGTCCACTCTTTTTCTGCTCCACTGTTGCCAACTATATGTTGGCTCAACTTTCCCTCCAAGTTAGCAACAAACTTCACGCTCAGAGAAGAATTGTAATTTGTTGAGATTAATTCTTCTGTTAGTCATTTTGCCTTGGGGATGGCATTTTTGATGAATGCGAATATTTATTTTGGAAAGGATCAGTCTATGATCAGTCCAGAACTCTGCACCACACACTATCTTTGTCATCCTCACATCTTGTCGTCTCTTCTCTGTATAATCACATAGTGTATTAGATGCCAGTGTTTGCTGCAAGGGTGCATCCATGAAGTTTAATTATGTTTAGGTAAATGGAGAACAGTGTTGGTGATGAAAAGGTCATGCGATGCATAAGCCTTCAGCAGTAAATGACCATTGCTGTTGCTGTTTCCAAACTGAATTCCTCCCTAGGACTCCCTGCCAAGTCTTGCAGTCTGAGCCTACTCTAGCATTAGAGTCACCCAGAATGATAAGCGTTTTCTCTTTTGGCACATTGATGATAAGGGTCTCTAGGTCTTCATAAAATTTTTCTTTGACCTCATCAGGGATCATCATGGTGGGAGCATAGGCACTGATGATGGTGGCATGGCATTTTTCTGCAAGTGGCAATTGCATTGTCGTGAGCCTGTCAGTCACTCCTTTTGGCAGGCATACCAGCTTGCTTACTAGATTAGTTTTGATAGCAAAACCTATGCCAGCTTCACAGCACTCCCCTTCACTGCGACCACTTCAGAAAAATGTGTATCCAACTCCACCTTCAGTAAACTGGCCTTCATTTGCCAGCCTTTTTTCACTCAGGGCTGCTATTTGGATGCAATACCTGTTGAATTCTCTTGCAACAAGAGCAGTTCATCTTTCAGGTCTACTGGATTTATTGTTATTTATAAGCATGCACATGACAAAATGCTCTAAATCACTATTGATTAGAGAAATGTAAATTAAAATAACTCTGGGGTATCACCTCATCTGACACCTATCAGATTAGCTAGTATGACAGAAAAGAAAAATAATAAATGTTGGAGAAGATGTGGAAAAATTGGAACACCAGTACATTGTTGGTTGAGTTGTGAACTGAACCATCAATTCTGGAGAGCAATTTGGAACTATGACCAAAGAACAATCAAACTGTACTTACCCTTTCATCCTGCAATATCACTACTATGTCTAATCCTAAAGAGATAATTTAAAAAAGGGAAAAGGACTTATATGCACAAAAATACTTATAATAGCTCTTTTTGTGGTGGCAAAGAATTAGAAATTGAAAGGATGCCTATCAATTGGGGAATGGATAAACAAGTCGTGGCATATGAATGTCTTAGAATATTATTGTGCTATAGGAAATGATGGGCAGGTGATTTCAGAAAAATCTGGAAAGATTTAGATGAACTGATACTGAGTGAAGTGAGAAGAACCAGGAGAACATTGTACACAGTAACAGCAACATTGTATGATGTTGATGATGATGATGATCACCTATGACTGACTTAGCTCTTCTCAGCAATACAAGATCCAAGACAATTCCAAAAGACTCATGACAGAAAATACTATCCACATCCTGAGAAAGAAGTATAGAGTCTGAATGAAGATCAAAGCGTACTGTTTTTTACTTTTTGGAGGGTTTGTTGTGACTTTTCCCTTTTGTTCTGTTTAATCTTTCACAACATGACTGTAATGAGAGTTAAAGATCTTCCCTACCCATTAATAGGCCGCATATGGAGCCCATTAAGGGAACCTTCATTAGGAGAGATTTGTTTTGTAGGAAGGCTCATACCTTTTGTTAGTTTCTAATGAGGCATTGGGTCACAAGGGTCATGATGCTCTCCAGTTCTGAAAAATGTATATGTACTCTGAGGTGAGATTTTGCTTTGGGGCTTACTCTTTGGAAGAAGGTTCATATGGCAGATGAGATTCTGAGTAGCCATTAAGAAGGCCCCCAGCATTGAAAACCAGTGGTACTTATCTCTCTAGAGACTATGTCTGTATGTAATGGTCAGACAGTTGGATCTGTCTGTTGATCTGTGATATATGCATTGTTTATGGTTAGACAGTCAGAAGCCCTGTCTATTGGTCTTTATTTCTCTGCTTGTATTTTCTCTGTTGATGAATGTAATTAAAGAAGATTGGTGATCCCTCAAAAATTGCTTTTCTTTTAGAAAAGAATTTGTGCTAGCAGGCCATCCTGGGTGTGTCGGAGTGCTTGCTGTGACAATGACTAATGTGGAAATTTGCTTTGTATAATTGCTCACGTATAATCTATACCAGATTGGCTGCCATCTTGGGAAGGGGGAAGGGAGGGAGAAAAATTTGGAATTCAAAATCTTATAAAAAATGAAGATTGAAAACCATCTCATGTAATTGGAAAAAATACTATCTGCTAAAAAAGAGTCAATTAGTTAAATTAGTCAGTTAGTTAAAAAGACATTTATCAATCCCTTTCTATGAGACAGGCAATGTCCAAGTGCTAAGTACTGGGAATATGAGGAAAAGCACAAAGCAGTCTCTGACCTTAAGGAATTTGTGTCATAAAGACATGGATCATATGGGGATAACAAGGTATGTACAAGATATATACAGAGAAGATAAAATTAATCTCTGATAAAAAGGTCACTGAGCCAGGAGAGGGCAGGTCAGGGGAAGGAGGAATGTCACCAGGAAAGCCTCTTGCCGAAGGTGAGAATTGAGTGGAATCTTTAAGGAAACCAGGAAAACTAAGTGGCAAAGGTGGAGGGGGAAAGCATTCTAGGAAGGGTGACAGCCAAAACAAAAGCAGAGATGAGAGAGATGGAGTGTGGGATATAAGGAGCAGCAGGGAAACCAGTGTCTTTGGACCATATGGTTGTCATTTGTCTTTCATTTTTGAAGAACTTCATTGACAACATGGGATGAGGTCTTGACGTGTGTGTCAATTAGATTTAAGTGAGGCAGACTTGCACAAAATCATCATCCTCACTCTCTTTTCCAGAGTCACCAAAGTCCAGTGGCAAGTAAAAAGTCAAGATAATGGGTGATGGCCCCAGGATGCAGTGGATGACTTTGGCTTTTTCAATGTCTAACCAAGCCCTAAGCACTTCACAGCTCCTGCTTCAATCATCTTCATGGCCATTGGAATAAATTGTTCTCATCTGCCCATTCTCCCAAGGGAAGCCTTTATATGCTTGGAGTAGACATTTCCCTAACTCATTGACAGGTCTGAGGCCAGTCAGTCACCCTTAACCTGGTTTAGCCTGTTTGCCTAGATAGTTTTACCAGGGTGTGGCTGCTGTACCTGCTTGGAGCCAGAGTTGGGTGAAAGGTGAATGAGTAGCCCTGAAAAGGGTTTGCCGAGCCTTTAGACCAGATGTTCTAGTCTTCCCTGAACACCTCATCTAGACCATAGTGTGCAAGGAGAGAAGAAAATATAAAAAAGATAGAAAAGTAGAAATTATTATTATATTACATATTAATATAGAATATTATTATATGATCTGATTATCAAGAGGTTTAAATGCCAAACAGAGATTATCATATTTGGTCCTGACGGTAATGAGGAATATTGAGTGGGGAGCTGAACCCATAACAGGATCAGTCAGACCCAAGCTTTAGAAAAATCACCTCGTCAGTTGAGTGTAGGATGAACTGGAGTAGAGAAAAATTTATGGTAGGATCTACACTTCAGGAAGATTACTTTGTAAGGATCTAAATGAGAATTGTGGTTGTGTAAGTGGAGAAAATGATGTATAGACTAGAGATGCCATGAAGGTAGAAACTACAACATTCTAAAACAGATTAGATACACAGGGTGAGTGCAGGTGAGGAATTGAGGATGATACGGTAATTATGAACCTGGGTCCCTGGGGTGATGGGTGGTACTCTGCGTAGTTAGAAAGGGGAGAGTTATTTTTTCTTGATGAGGGAAGAAAATAGGAAGAAAATGTACCATTTTGTTCCTATTGAGTTTGAGATGTCTAAGGGATGAAAAAATTGAAGACTCCAAAAGGCAAAGCAGGATTGTAGCTCCACTATGACTGAATATATAAATTTGGGAAACTTAGCAGAGATAATAACTGAAATTCTGGTAGCTAATGAGAACACTGAGACAGTATTTAGATACTAGAGAGGAGGACCCCCCAGCCGTAGGGGCCAACCATGGATACTGAAGCATGGCACAGAAGAGGAACTATCAAAGGCGCAGTCTGGTTTATTTTAGTCTCAAAAAACTAAGCAGGAGGTGATGCATCCTTAGTGCCCAAAGCTGCTGAGAAGTCAAGAAGTATGAGAATTGAAAGGCGGTCGTTAGTTATGGCAACTGAGAGAGATGAGGAAGTGAAACATTCACTTTCAGTGGCTTTATTGGAGACCAGTTTGGAAGAGAAGGAGAGAGATAGAATGATATAGGGATGGAGCAAAATCTTTTTATTTGTTTTAGGACAGAGAGTAGAGCCTGTTTGTAGCTCACAGGAAAAGAAAGATAGAAGATAGGGAGAAATTGAAGCTAAAAGAGATAGCATTGAAGATGGTGGGGACAATCTGCTGGCAAAGCCTAAAGGGAATGGGATCAAGGGTACACGTAGAAGATTTTGACTCTGGCAAAGAGAGGGGCTCCCTTTTTATCAGAGGCTGGAGTAAAGGAGATAGTTGGGGAAGCTATCTGAGGGATTTCAAATAGGAAGAGAGAGAAAAAGGTCCTTCTATTGATGGCCTCAATTTAAAAGATATAATAACATAAGATAATGCATCTGAGTTTTCAAAATATATCAGAAATGACAAATTGAAATGAGTGTTATTTCCCTCAGTTATCACCTTCAGGGCTTGTAAGTTTATTCCACTGGATAAATAATTGCCTTTGAGAAATTTTGGAATTCCTCTTTGGATATAATTTTCAGAGTTTGTGAACCTTCTTAAAAATAGATTCAGTAGCGACTAATTTTTGTTTCTCAGGGAGATTTGATTTTTTGAAATGGCCAGAAGTTCTTTGAAGAGATAGATGACTAGATATGGTCAGTGTTCAACTTGAGTAATAACATTTTGGGTAAAAAACAATGACTTCTGTTTTCTTGTGGAACAAAGTTTTATTCTATTATGTCTTCATGATAAAGATGTTACCTTGCACTCTTTAAGTGTATACCATTGGAACAAGGTTGGCCTATAAAGCTGGAAAGACTTCACATAATTCATCTCTTGCTCCAATACGTGCCCTTCATTCATACCTTTCATAATGCTTATCTTTTCTCAGTGCTCAACTCACTTCTACCCCTTTTCCATTTTTTCACATGCCCTTAGTTTTTAATGATTTCTTCCCTCAAATTTCCCTAGAGTCCTTTGAGTACTTGCATTCTTGCATACTTATCCATGATCACATTTTATCTCTTCAGTAGAATGCAAGTTTCTTGATGTCAATGCTTGGTGTATAGTAGGTGCTTAATAAATGTTTATTTAGTTATTTATTGATTCTCTCTCTAAATCCAGTGAGTAACATAGAGCCTTGCATATACTAGGCACCTATTAGACAGTGGTTGAGTTGATGGACGGTTATAAGATGACATCAAGTTTTTCTATATGTAGAGAGGTTCATTACCAGGCTGGCCAGCAGGTGACTAATTTTTTTGGTCATGGTAACTTATGAAATAGATAAAATTACAAAATGGACACTAATTATATGCTACTTTCCTTTCACTTCTTCAATAATGGAAACGGGCTAGCAGAAAGTTTGCGGGGGGGAAGAAGAAGGTATTAGGCTTAAAACTTTTACATTATCTACTAGTATTAATTTAAATATTGGTATTGTGAAGTTTTCTCTCTTTGTCCAATGACCGAAGAGTTAACATACCTCCTTGGAGCGACTGAGTTGTATCCATATTGATATTTTTGAAATAAATGAAATGATAAAAAATAAATATGAAGCTAATTGGAAGAATGGTTCATAGACTTTTCTCAGAAATATAAGTAAATAAATGAGTTGGCAGAGTTGGTTTCCTCAAGGACGCATATAAAATTTCATGGGATATATAGTCACTCATTGCCTAGAGAAATGTGATGCAGAAATAATCAACACCACCACCATGTTGAAAAAAAAAGTCCAGAAATAGCCTTAGGCTACAAACACTTAATCTATTTACTAAATGAAGAGACATGGTAATCAAAGGTGGCACCAGTTTGGGGTACAAGTTCATTTGCAAAATATTATGAAGGAAGATAATGGAAGATTGCTTGCAGCATCAAATCAAACAGTGAAAAGCAGTTGAGGAGAAAAGAGCCTGAAGAGATCTTGGCATACTACCCCGATAATTCATATTTTTCCCAAGAGCATTTGTAGATGAAATGGGTTGGAGGAGACTAAATAGATGGGATATAGCACAAACCTGTCAGAATTTTCACAATGATATTTGTAATTGACAACAGTAATGAAATCACCACATTGAAACTAACTTCTCTGTTTCTTGTGTATAATGTGAAGAGACGATCATACCACTGAGAAGAGGAAATGGGAAAAGGCAGCTGAACATGACTAACCCATATTCATAAAAAATCTGGGCTGCAGGTAAAGTAATTTTGAAAACATCTATGCTTCAATTCTAAATATCTTAAAGAGGAGAACACCCCAGAAGAATGAAAAAAGATTGCAATGATTCTTTTTTTTCCTTGTCTCTCCTCTCCAAGACATAAAAAAGCAACCAAGAAAACAATTCCTGGCCCATGTTACCTGCTTTCTTATACTTGTAGAATTTTTATGGTAACCATCTATCATGCATTGATTGTATCTTAGATGGAAGCATGGAAGAGACAGGCAAGGTTTTGCCATCTGTTTTCCTACAATAGTTTATTTTATACTCATATAAAGTCATAGTCATGATGGAAATACAAGATGATTTTATATTTATTTTTTCATTTTAAGAAAGCATTTTGTTGGGTAATGGTTGAAGACCTCCTCAAATAAACTGTTCTCTCCTGGGTCAGGATTAACAATAACTATAAGAAAAACATGACTGCAAAGATCACTTTGCTCAGTAGACCACAAAGAAGGATTTTGAAGACTTTTTGAAAAATTAAGTCATGAAGAATGAAATTAGCAGAAACAGGAGAATAATTTATATAGCAACATCAAAGAAAAGACAATACACTTTGAAAGAACTGTGACCAATACAATGACTATCTTTGATTTCGGAACACTGATGCTGAAACAAACTATTCACCTCCTGACAGAGAGGTGATAGATTTAGGGTACAGAATGAGGCGTGGGCATGCACACACCCATACATACACACATGCACACACACAAAACTAAGAAGGGAATTTATTTTGCTTGACTATGCATATTTACTATAAGAATTTTTCTTCTCTCCTTTTTTACTGATGGGAAGGGTGAATGGAAAATAGATTTTTTCCTCATTTGAAAATCCAATTTAAAAAATAGAGAGGTGGGAGGATGTTACAAATGTGGAATATTTCATGTACTCTCATAGGAGGTCACTGTATTCTGGTTTTGCTTAACTCTTTTATTTTGTTATAAGAGATGTCTCACAGATCAAAGGTCATATGTAAATATTTATAGTGTAAAAATAAAAAAGTCAATAAAACTTTTTAAATGGTCCACTAAGTATTAACCTCAAATGAAATGGAAAAAAGGGAAATCTATCTTTGTCAATGGTGTTTGCCAGCACCTTGGAGGATGAAGTTCAGATAAACATTTCTTATTCATGCAGATCTCTAAAAGCTCTTCTTTGTGGCTACCACCATACTAATCACATCATATCCCAGTATTTGAAGCCTCCTCAGCATACAGTAATTGAAAAGCAATTTGGTTTTTGCCATTCATTTATATTGAAAAACCAAAACTGATGAAGAACTTTTTGCAAATTGTGACAGGTAGCTAGTTAGGAATCCTATTGAATTAGGCTACCAGTTCATGTATCTTGGAAAGCATTGTAGAGAGATGAGCTACAACTCAAATTCATAAAGAGAAAGAGATCAAGCTGTAGACAATCCTAGGTTCCCTCATAAAATATTGTCCTATATCACTAACTGCCTTTTGAGCATCTCCAATTGACTAGCTCATAGATTTTTCAAACATAATGTACTCAAAATATGACTCGTGATTCTTACCTCTGAACTCCAAACTCTTTTCAATTTCCCTAATTCTTTCTAGGGTACTACAATCTTCCCACTCATATAGGCTTGCCACTTTAGTGTCATTTGGGATTTCTTACTTTCACTCACTCTATGTAGCTAGACTATTGCTAAATCTTGTGATTCTTACCTTCACAAAATCTCTTTAATACTTCCTTTCTCTCAACTCAACCCAGGTCCCACCCTGGTTCAAATCTTTTATTACCTATTGCCTAGACCATTATAGCAGCATTCTGACTGGTTTCCTTGCCTCAATTTCTCCCCAGTACAATCCACCCTCCAACTTCCAAGCTAATTTTTCTTTGTTTTAAAATATGCTACTATTGATACGTTTTGTTTTTACAACGGTAGAATTTTCTGCTTCCATTTGTAACTTTTTGAGAATAGAGACAAACTTTATTTTCTTATTTGTAACCCCAGTGCTTGGCACACTGACTTGCACATAGTAGGTACTTAATAAATATCCCTTTTCTTTTCCTCCTAGACAGCTGTCCCATATAACAAACAATATTTTTGAAGGTAAAAAAGAGAAAAAAAATTCAACACAAGTGATTAATACATCAAAAAAGTCTTAAAATATGTGTACCAACCACACTCATGGATTTCCCACCCTTGTACAGGAGAAAGGTGTGGGAATCTTCTCATGTTTCTTCTTTGGAGCCACACCTGTATAAAAACTTTTTAATTCTGCAATATTCACTTTTAATTTTTTTATTGTTTGTTCTTTCCATTTATTCGTAGTGACTATGTATTTTGTATTCTTGGCTCTGTTTACATCATTCTGCATCATTCATGTTGATCTTTCAGTGTTTCTCTGTGTGCATCATATTTACGATTTCTTACTGAACAATAACATTCATTACATTCATGTGCCACAATTTATTAAGCATTTCTCAATTGATGACCATCTGTTTTTTTTCCCAATTCTTTGCTATTAGGAAAAAAAGTGACATTACAGATATTTTGGTGTGTATGGAGAATTTTGGGGGCATATAGGGAGTTTATTTTTCCATGTTTGCTCCATTAGAATATAAACTCCTAGAGGTCAGGAACTGTCTTTTGGCTTTTCTTTGTACCCCTTATGTGTCAGTGACTGACACATAGTGGATACTTAATAAGTATTCGTTGCCTTGACTGTTGCATGTGGGAATTTGCATTGGTTTCAATGATCTTAAAACTGCTTGTTGTTGGAAAAGTTGATATCTCAAAAATGGTGTTCTTGTGATTCTACATGGCATGAATTATGGAGCACAATGATTTCAGAAGAATTAAGAACACAACTGACAGAAAAGGTCATAGAAAGACTCATGATGGATACTTGCAAACTACTGCATGATTCTAATAATCCTTTGTATAAAAGAAATGGCATAAAAGATGGTACCAATGTATACATGATCAGAAAAGAAAATGGGGTGCCTTTCCTAGAGTGCTTCCTATGTGAGCTCAGAGAAGGAGAAGTTTAAGGAGTCATGTGGTAAAGGTAGAAATATCAGGACTTGGCCAATGGATAGTTTAATATCTGCAAGGTTGGTTCTAAAACCATGGAAGATTTTGGAGAAAACAAGTTTGAGTCAACAAATTGAAAAAAATGCTTGTCCAGTGTCTATAGTGTAAAGCTCATTGCATTAGGTTCTAAAAGAGGTAGCAAGTTTTAGTAAGAAAGAATCGGTTCCTATATTCATAGAGCTTTACCATCTATTGAAGGGATAGGACATCACCACAGATACTGATAATGCCTGCGAAATAATAGCTGATAAGTGAATTATGAGGATGTAGAATACAGTGCTTTTTAAGGTCTCAGGAGAAAAGTACCATTAATGAAGAATTTTAATCCCGCAGATAGAGACATGGAGAAGTGAGAAGATATACGAGTTCCTCAGTATGATATTTCAGATTTTCCACAATATGAGTCCAAACTTTGCTTTCTGGTTTATTTCACACTATTGAAGCATTACACACTCTACATTCCAACCAAATGGAATGATGTTTTTATTTTTGTTTTTTTTTGTGTGGTTGTTTCTGTTTTTTCTCATGACCTCAACATTCTATTCTAGCATCCTTACATTAGCACAGACTGTCCCCTGTACCTGCAATCACCCCATTCTCATTTTCTCCTCTCAAAATTCATATTTTCTTAGAGAAGGCTGTGAACTTGCCAGTTATTTTTATTTTCCATCAACTGCTCTGCCTGGTTTTGATTTCACTAACATCATACCTTGCCCAGGATAAACTCATCTCCTGAAATCTCATCATTTTGAAGATTGATTCACTTTGCTATCCCAATAAATTCCTCCCAAAGCTTCCCTTTTTTAAAGGATTCAGAGCTTTTCAGCTAACTTCATTTTCCAACAGCTGCTCTACTTGGATTTGATGATTCCACAAACATCTACCCCTGGAGCCATGTGCCCTCTGATGCCCTCTCCCCACACACTTTTCAGTTTCTTTTGTGTATTGTTTCCATCTCTTTGAGAACAGAGACAAACTTTCTTTTTCTTATTTGTAACCCCAGTGTTTAGCACGGTGCCTAACACATAGTAGATGCTTAATAAATGTTTATTGACTATTCCTTCTTGGCTCAGTTCAGGGGGTGCCACTTCAATGACCAAGGCTTTCCTGATCCCCTCAGTTGTTAACTCTTTCTTCTTTCTCAAGATAACTTCAATTTAACTTGTCAGTGTATGTTTCACTGCCCTCCCTCCACCTCCCTATTAAATGTGAAGTTCTTGAATGTATAGGCTCCATGATTTTTCATTTTTGTATACACCCAGTACTTCTATAGTTCTTGAGCATAGTAGACCCTTGTTTGATCTTGATGGTTAAAAATAATTGAAAGCTTCCATATAGACTTTATAGCCACATTTATACAGAATCATTAGAAGATATAATTCCTGTCCTCATGGTACTAATGATCTGTTGAAGGATGACATAATATACTCATACATGAAATGACCAATGATTTATTATATGAAAAAAAGTTTCTATGAATGGGAAACAAGGGTCTTAGACAAAGGAGAATGAATAGTGAAGGGCTAATCTAGATGTTTCAGAATGGCAGGAATCAAGCTACCATCATTCCATAACAGAACAGTTTCAAGTACAGTTTTGAGTCAATCATATCAAAGTAAAGTCTTTTGTGGGGGTAGGGGGTGGGGAGAGATGAGGCAAGGCCATTTCATCCATGGAAATCTGTTCAGAGAGGAGGTCAGGGCAGAATGGGGCAAGTCAAAATTCAATAAATGAAATTGAGGGAGTATAAACAGAAACCAGAACTAACAAACACAGACACAGAGGAGCCAGGTAGTGAGACTATCTGATAAGGGATCAAGCTACCTAACAAGTTCTGCCTCCTTATTTGAAAAGGTGGGGACTTCTGAGTATGGAACCCTGTACATGATATTGGAGTCCATACACTGGATCTTTTTTTCTGAACTTATTTTGTCTTCTATTTTTCCATTCTTTATCATAAGGGATGATCCTTTGGGAGAGAGAAGAGAGAAGGAGCCAGGGAGAAAAGTAGGTGATATAAAACCTAAAGTTTATTTTTAAAGTGAGTAGGAATAGAAACCTGAAAAAAGAAATACAGATGAGGGAGCTGCTCCCAGCTGAATTCACGACCCCACACCTAGTCATGCCAATGGCTTATTTCCTATCCTCACATCTGTTGGCCATTCTTATGACCAAATGTCCTGCCCATTTCCACCAATCCTCCACACCTGTGCTAATTGTGGGACCCCCCCCCCCCTCCAGACACAGAGGGGTTCCAGAGGATGAATCCTCTTTAATTTTCCTTGGGAAAATAAAACAAAAACAAAATAAAACAGATTCCAAATTCCATTTGCTTTGTATATTATGGATTGGGGATGCAACTCTGAAATTTCCATTATATAGGATTTGTTATTTTTAGGACCCCAGGAAACTGGTTAATTTTATATACTGGAAGTGAATAAGGATGAAGAAATCAACTGCTTTGCTGGAGCATCCTTTCACAGGACCAGGAGGTTTACACTTACATACATCTCCCAGATTGTAGTCAGGCCATCTGGTCATGTGTTGGTTTTGGCACTTACTTTAGAGGCAGCAGTTTAAGGGCACATCTGGTCTTTTGTGGAACTAATTGGGATGCCTATGTTATATTCACCAGGATCTCAGTTTCACCAGCAAATAGAACTCTGGAGATTTTGGAATTTAAGGTATCAGAAGTTGATGGACTCAAGGAAAGCAGAATGCAATGGACGAGTTACAGCTAGGACTCAGAAACTATAGAGACTTTTGGAGGGGAGAATGTGAGTCAATCCAGAAAAGTTTTATTGGTAGACATTTGGTAGTGGGGGCCAAGAGAAGAGAATGTGGAGAGATGAGTAAAGTTTTAGAAGGCAACTGGAGCTGATCTGTTCAATTACTGGTAGTATCAGAGACAGCCAACAGTAAGAAGCAGAAGGGAGACATCCCTGGAGGTGGAACATGGTATAAGGAGAGTCTGGTGGAAGTCTGTAAGGCCAGGTTTGAGAAGATATTTTATATCAGTAGAGTCTGGCAGCTGACAGTAGAGCACTCAGTTCCAGTGGCTATGGTTCTAGGGCAGTAATGTAGTTCCTAGAAGGCCTGGCAAGAAAAGGTACAGCCCCAATACTTGAAAGTTTTCAGCAGGGTAGAGATTTAGGCAAAGAGCAATTGAAACTATGGTATAATTTGGGAGGTAGGGCTTTCTCATAACAGCTAAGTCTTTACTAGAGCTTGAACTAAGATGAGTGAAGAGAAAGAGATAGATGTTATAGAAGTAAAAGAGAGAAACTTAACAACTGTTTATTTATTGGGGGAAGGAGGGAGAAAGATGATCATGAAATGATTCTGAGTTGTCATGAGCTAGAGAGAATTGCAGGTACAGGGGACAGTATGTGCTAATGTAAGGATGCTAGAATAGAAAGTGCTTACAAGGCTAGTAAGTTTCCTTTGCCAAATTTTCTTGTATACACTTTGTATTCACTGATCCATGTATATGTGTAATTTTCCTTCAATGAGATGTAAGCTCCTTGAAGGTAGAGATTGTTTTGTTTTGGACTTTGCATCTCCAATATCTGGTACAAGAGTAATTCGTTTGGACCTCGTTTATTGCATTGTATTGTAGTCATTTGCATTATGTTTTATTTCATCTAATAGATGCTTGGAACTGTGGTATTTATCTTATATTTGTATAAGGGTTAGCACAGTTCTTAATATATCATAAACCCATAATTAATATATATTTTATTGCACTGAATATTTTAGTTGTGTTGTACAAATTAGTGCAACAAAATTTAGATACCAAATACAAGTGTGATGGTGTAATATTGGGACCATACTTCCTCTTCTCATCGTATCTATCTACCCATTGTCATCTTGCCACTCACCTGCCACAGCCACTCTTGTTGCCACCTGGGCCATGATTTTCTTCACTAGACTAATCCAGAATCAATGCATCCAGGAAATCAATCCATCCACCTCTGCAAGACCCTCCTTGAGGCCTATCCTTCTTGACAGGGTACAAAGTGAATACAAATACACCTAGCCCATTATATCCAACTGCCCGTGATTTATCTTCTCATCCCATCCATTCATACTCCCAGGCCATCTTGCCATGTGCCTTTTATGGTAGTTTTCTGACATCTTTGCCCTTCTGCAATTTATTTTGTCTAGAGTATTCAAATCAATTATGTCATTGCTTTAGTAAAGGATATGTCAATTCACTTCTCTATGGATCAGTTAATCAACCCCTTGTCTCCCCAGATACCCGCATCTCTGACCATCATTCCCTAATAGATATTGCCTTTCTCTAATAAGATGCAAACTTCTTGAAGGAAGAGATTGTTTCACTTTATGGACTGGTATCCCCAAAGCTTAGCACAGTTCCTTGCACATAATATGCATTTGGTGGTCTTTTTTCCCCCTAGTCATTCATTCCTTAGTTTCTTGAAATGGATTTCCTTTTTTCAATTTAATTTTTTTCTAAATTAGAATCTAAATTAAAATTTCTAAATTTTCTAAATTTAATTTTAATTTAATTTTTTCTATTGTGTGCTCAAAGTTTTAAAATCCCTTTTAAGTCTTGGCCTAGTAAAGACACTTTGGAAAAGCACCGTGTGATAAACATACTAGATGGTAGAGTAAAATGAGTTCTTGACTTCGAGTCGAGAACTGGATCAAAATACTGCCTCTAGCACTTACTTCCCAAATGCACATGTGCGAGTCACCTCAGTTTCCTCATCTATGAAATGAGAATTATAAAATCAATGGCATTCATCTTGTGGTTATTATGATGCAAATGAAATGATTTAGGCAAAGTGCTTACCAAACTTGAAAACACAGTGGAGTTATCTATGTCAGTTATTGTTGTTGCATAGTACTTTAGGATTTATTAAGCATTTTTTTTCACAACAGCCTTGTGAGGTAGGAAGTATAATCATTGCTACTTCTTTCTTCCTACTCCCATGTATTACAGAAGAGGAAACTAAAGCTCAAAAAAGTAAAATGACCTTCCTGCGGTCACATAGGAAGAAAGCATCTTGCAACTAGATGCTTCTGTGGATAGAGCACTGGAGTTGGGAAAACCTGAGTTCAAATCCAGCCCCAGAAACTTACTGGCTGTGAGACCCTGCATAGGTTATTCAATCTCTGACTCTGTTTCCTCATCTGTAAAATAATAATAGCCCCTATGTCCCAGAGTCAGTATTGTAAGGATTAAATGATATAATATTAACAGAACGCCTTGCAAACCTCAGTGCTATATAAATATTAGCTGTTCTTATTTCTATCCAAGTAAAGATTTAAACCCAAGTTTCCGGGCTTTAATACTTCCACACCTATGACTATTGCTTATTATCCATTTAGCTTGTTTGGGAAAACTCCACTGAGTAGCAAGAATCTTTGCACTAGGTTTCTCATGAGAACGATTATGTATTTGTTTTGTACATGTGCCCATAGGCTATTCAGCAAGCACATTTTTATAAATCTAATAGCTTTCCAGTGTTATTGTTTTGTCTTTTTCCCCTTTTCTTCATGCATATGCCCAGAGGCTGTTGTGATGGGCACAATTTTAGAAAACCAGAATACAAATAAATAAGATAATATCCATGCCAATGTGCAATTCCACTGAACTTCCCAATATGGCAGGATAATTGTTGCATTTGTCTTTGCCCTTTTTTTATGTTTTCTTGGTCTGTAAGAGAAGTAATGACCTTTAATTTGTATCACCTCAGCTATCAATTCATCCAGCCAGACATCTCTGTCCTGGCAGAAATACTTGAATCCAAGGGTCACGAGCATTTAGATAATGCTATAAAGAAAAAAAAAAGTAACATTGAAAGTGAAGAAAAAAATGAGAGATTGCGTGTAACCCTGGGAGAGAAGGAAGCTGCCAAGAAACTACAGAGCAGAACATTATTTTGGGGTGTGGCTCATATTTCCCTCCCTACGGCCACAGAATTCCCTCTCACATGCAAGTGGAAGTAGCAGATGCCCAGTAAAGAACAGAGAAGAAGGGTTTGTACTTGGGTTTGAGGAAAAAAGATAACAGTGAAAAGAAATGAGGAAAATTGACATTTTATCCCTTATGTTCTATATTTCTGGAAGTATCACACACATAAAAAAGAATTATTCAACAATTAATTTGAAGCCTCCAGGTTTCTCCTTGGCCTTGTTCATTGAGTCAGAAAGTCCCTTTTGGGGTACTTCTCATTCTGCCCAGATCAAGCTATACATTGACATCTTAGTGAAATATTACTATGTGGGTGAATCTGTTTCACAAGATTCCATGGGTAGTGTCTGAGCTCTGCTGCTTACTGATTGTGTAACCTTGGATAAGTCATTTCTCTGGGACCTCATCTTGAACTGAAAAATGAGGGACTTTGAAGGTCTCTTCTTCCATTGAAAAATGTATGACTTTTACCTAAATCCATGTTGTCTTCCTCCGAATCTATGCTGTCATGTTCATAGTTGCATTTGTCTGAGATTCTCCTCCACTTTCCCAGAACCTTGGCAGTGAGGTAGACAGGAAACCTTATTGGATTCTGTCAGAAAACCTGCATTTAGTTATCAGCTTTGTAACCTGCTAAGCGTTTGACTATGGATAAATCATAGGACTCCTTTGATCCTCAATTATATTATCTATAAAATTGGATATTTACATTCCTTATTTGCCATGACAAGGTAGCAACATGCTACCTACACATGAGATATTGTTACTATAAGATGGAGCATGGGTTAGCATATAGGGGGCCTCATTACAGTCAGGAAGACATGGGATTTGGCCACAATGTTCCTAGGAGTTTCTCTTTTTGGATCTCTTTCAGGCGGTGATTGATAGACTCCTTGAATACTTATTTTGCCCTCTGGTTCTAGAATATCAGGGCAGTTTTCCTTGATAATTTCTTGAAGGA
>CM053771.1:452914731-452930817 GCA_028658325.1 Potorous gilbertii | reverse complement strand
CATTGTTCTTCCTCATGAGAAAGGAAAGGAGGAAACATCTTATCACCAAGAAAGTAACCTTCTATGGTCTTATTTTTTTTCCCTTTTCTGGGCATTTTCCCAGCCAGTTACTTGACTTGTGAGAGTCCTCTCCCGCCCTGGCCTAGGTCTGCCCAGCTTGTGCTTGGGGTCTGAGATTCAAATGCTGCTCCCCAGCCTCAGGGCTTTTAGCGGCAGGCCTGGCTGCTATTCAGGGTAAGATTAAATCAGGTTCTCAGGTTGGGGCAGGGCCACCTCCCAGGCTCAGTTCCCTCAGGGGGTTTATGCAAAGACTTTTTATAATGGAGCTGCTGCTGAGCTCCTGCCTGCTCTGGGAGCCTCTGGCCACCTGCTGCCTCTGGCTGCCTGATGCCTCTGCCACTGCCGCTGCCTCCTGAGGGGGCCTGAGTCCCGGAGACACCCCGCTCCCCTCTCAGCCCATCTCTCTCACTGAGCTGCGCATCTGTGGGTGGAGGGACCTTCGTGGCCACTGGAGATTCCGTCCCTGACACCTGCTCGGATCTGCTTGCTCCTCTCAGTGCCGCGCGGCCGGGGTAGGGGAGAGTTCCGCTCCCGTCCAGTGCATGATGTACCTTTGGGATCGGTTTTTCCAGGCTCTCTGGAACGGAAATCTCTTTCACTGTGTTGCTGCACGGCTTCCACTGTTCCAGAATTTGTTGGGAGTTCTTTTTAGAGGAAATCCATGGGCTGTGGGTTTGGAGCTAGCATATGTGAGTCTTTCTGCTCCACCATCTTGGCTCCAGGAAGACATGGAATGATCTTGTCTGTGATACACACTAGCTATGTGAGCATGGGCATACCACTTGATTGTTCAGTGCCCTCACTCTCCAAGACTATAAATTGTAGACATGCTATAAATCTACTTGAGTAGAGGGAGTTTTTACTCCAGGCATTTCCTAGATAGATGAAATCAGATCTAAGTCATTCCCTCCCCTTTAAAAAGAATACTAGTACAGATATAGAGCTCCTTCTAGGCTATTCCCCCAACTCTCTTCTGGGATGGCTCCCCTAAGAATGACAAAATAGGTAGATAGGTACACAGTCAAAGAGAAGATTTATTAAGTACCTTACTACGTGCCAAGCATGTAGACATTTTGACAAATGTTGGGAATACAAGTTCTCCCCAAAGTCCCTTTCCTTAAGGGCCTTACTTTCTATTGGGGGAAGAAAACACATAAAATAAAGGATAACATAACTTGGGAAGGGAAGGCATCTACAGGGTAAGAAGATTGCTGGCAAGGTGGTGGGAGAAGAGTGAGCACAGATGGCATGAGCATGTCCTGTTATGTTGTTCTGGGTCAGAGAAGAGGACAGAGGCATCTCTATGATGAGAAGTTCTGCTGGGAAGTTCTTCAGTAAGTCAAAAATTCTCTTTTGTGGCTGTTTCACACTGCCCAACACAAGTTATACATTGATATATTCTCAGTGAAATCCCACTATATTTGTAATCAGAGAGATAAAACTACTTTCCCATGATGGGTAGGGTGCTAGCTTTGCCTTTTATTGCTTGCGTAAGCTTGTATAAGTCTCTTCACTTCTCTGGAATTTTATCCTGAACTGAACAATAAAGGGGTTTGATAAGATGACCGAGAAAAACCTGACTACCTTAGATTCAAAGTATTCTTTGGTCTAGGTACCTAAAACTATAACTTTTGAGCCCCAACTGGTGTATCTATCTTCAATAATCAGTCAAAGGACATAGTTAGCTCAAAGCAAAGACATTTGATGAAATGACGTAACATGAACAATAGTTATAAAACATTCCCCCTATAAAACTGGGGAAAGAGGACATATTCTCCCACCATTCCATACAGCTTTATTGGGAAGAGTGGGCTTATACATAAGATACCCTAGTAAAGAGGCACAAGCACAATATTTGCATATCATGAAGGTATCTCACATCTCTAGTTCTGTGGATCCTAATATTTTTTTTCTACCAGCTGTACTCTACTGAGTATGCCATTTCCAACTGGTCTAGTAACTCTGCTGTGCTCCTAGAGCTTGTTCTGCTTGGGTGTCAGTTCAATTCAACTCCCATAGTTGCTCTCTGGATGTGCTCTTTGCTGTGTGAGGATTCTCCTTCGGGGTAAATTGTTTCACAATAATATGATGGGGAGACAGGGACTGGGGAGAGAAGACCTGCATTCTAGAAGAAACACAGGTAGAGATGTTTTTTAAAGTGATTCCTTATCAAGGAAGAGCAGGCTTTTCTTCTTTAGTTAACTCTCTTCTTAATTACCATCACTATGCCCTTGATTCAAAACTTATTCATACTTGTTAAGGTCCACAAAGATGTGGTTGACTTTTCATCCAACCAATGGTTAACTACCCTATAATTCCATCAAATTGATTGAGGAGAGTAAAGAACTATAAACACATCTCTACACTTCATTTAAACTGGCTGAAAGGGGTGCATTCTTTACATAGTGTAAATGGGCCATTCTCTGTTTTGAGCCATTTATAATTTGTGAATAGGTCACTCAATATATGAGCCACTAGTAGTTTCATGCCCTTTACAAGGTGTGAATATAAGCACTCAGAATCTTAAAGGGACAAAACTTTAATGTTCCATTGTCTGTTATCTGGTTCTTACATCTTATCATTTCCAGTGGATCAGAAGATACAACAGTCAGTGCTTCTGACCACATATGGGGTTTTGAAATATTTGGCAATAGTAAAATTAAAAAAAAAAGTTAATAGTTTCTGAAAGCACCTTGACCAAAAATTAATCAAAAATTAAAGGCATAATAAATCTGTTTCTGGCCACAATTTCACTGCATCCTTGCTCACTTTACACAATAGACACATGCCCCCAGGCCACACAACACCACCAAAAGCTGCCAAAAGGGGAAAAGGAATCCTGAGTAGAAAAAGTTTAAGAAATCCTGCAATAGATCAGAAATTCCTTTAGCAGTCTCCCAAAGTGTTTTGTATTAACAGACAACCCATATACTTTGTCTCATACTTTCATCCTTCTCTGTTTTATCTATTCTCTCAAAATTTTTATTTCTCAGCTTTTCGTGTTATCAATTAACCCATTAACAAATATTTATTAAACCTATATAATGTTAGGCACTATGCTAGGGTCTAGGAGTACATAGTAAAAAGGGAGTACATAGATAAAAACAACCCCCCAAAAACAGTCCCTTGAGGAAGTTATATACCATTGCAAAATATACACATACGTACATCCATCATACATATATACATGTAAACATATGTGTAAATACATTCAAAATACATACAAAATAAATACAGGATCATTTTGGGGGTGGAACATTTATGGATAAGGGGATCAGATAAAACTAAGTATGGAATATAGCTTGGCAACAAGTTTTGAAGGAAACTCGTGAAATCTAAAAGGTAGAGATGGAGAGTGAAGGCATTCTAGCCAATGGAGAAAACTAGTGAAAAGTTGCAGAGATGTGTGAGGAAGAGAAAGAAGGCCAGTTTTGGCTAGATTTCATTGCATATGAAGGGGAATAATATATAATTAGGCTGGAAAATTAGAATGGAACCAGCTAGTGAAGGACTTTAAGTGTCAAACACAAGAAATGGTATTTGATTCTAGGAACACTAGGGAGCCAATGGAGTTTATTGAGCAAGGAAGTGACATAGTCAGGTTTGTGCTTTAGGAAAATCAACTTGGCAGATGTATGGATGATGTATTAAAAAGGGATCTGAGACCAATTAGAAGTCTATTGCAATAGTCTAGGTGAGAAGTGATGAGGATCTGAGTTAGGGTGGTGTTTGTATAAGCAGACAGAAGGGGGTAAAGTGTAAAAAATGGTGAGGAGGTAAAAATCAATGAGACTTAGCAAGTGGTTATGGGGTAAGGAAGTGTGAGAAATCAGCTTTTTTTTTTCAACTGTGTATTAATTTCTTTCCCCCCCACCTGTGTTTCTGTATTCTCTAATGCTTAATACTATTTAAAAATGCTAATGTGCTCCTCTGCTGTTTCTTGATTGTGCTTATTTGTATTTTTTTGAACATATGTATATGTGTATGTGTCTTATAATTAAGCCAGTTTAAATATATCAAAATGTTATTTAAATTTTTCTTTAATATGTTCTGTTGTGTGGTCTCTTTAGCTGAGGCAATTTGAAATTGAAGCTACTGTCTCAAGCTGATGCTACAGAGTAGCTAAAGGCTATCAGTTATCCAAATTTATGAGAAACTTTGTTATTGAATATAAAGTAGATGAAAAAACTCCCACTTGGAAAGCTGAGGAGAAGCAAAGAGTTAAAGAGAATAAAAAGGAAATTTTTCTATTTGGAAAGAACCTAGTCTCAAGAGTTTTTAATGGATAAAAGGGGGATTTCCAAAATTCCCAAGTATACAAATACTCTCTCTCTCTCTCTCTGTCTTTTTCTTTTCTTTTCTTTTTGCCACATATAGAAAAGTAAAGTAGAATCTGTGAGTGTAGGGAGTTTGAAAAGTCAAACTATATATTTGCCTTCTTTTGAACAGGTTAGCAGTTAGCAGTTTGAGGCAGAGGGAAGGAAGACAACCAACCACTGAGTGATTAAATGGACCTGGCTCAGGACAGTTTTAATTTGAAGCCAACCCTCAGCTGACCACAGAATTACTAAATGATAGCGCTATTCTGAGAAATCACCTAATCCAACCCCTAGGATTTAGAATTAGAAGGGTTGTCTTAGAATTAGAGTTAAATGTCATCCTGTCCAACTCCTATAATTTTCAGATGAAGAAATGATACCCAGAGAGGTCAAGTAATTACCCATGGTCATATGGCTAGTTAGTGGTAAAACAAGAGGTAGAGCCAATGTTCCTGACTCAACCTAGTACTCCCCCACTATACAGCTCTAATCCTGCAAAGTTTAATAGGTAAGACCTAGAGAGCAAATTAAAATTTTTAGGATAGCAATTAAACCTAAGACCTCTAGAGGATTCTTAGATAGGCATCCCATTCTGTTTGAAAGATTCAGGGAGACGTTAGGTTTTAGAGTCCTTTAAATAAGATAATGGTTATCAAGGAAGTTTTAATTTTCTGAGGAAACAGGTGACCTTTGGGGGACAGGTATAATTAATATGACAAGTTACTTGTGAAGTTGTGAACTCCATGTGAACCAAAAAAGAGTAATGATAGCTGGCATTTACGTAGTGCCTACTATGTGCCAGGCATTGTACTGAGAACATTACCAATACTATTTTTTTTAATCCCCACAACAACCTCTGGAGGTAGGTACTATTGTAGAATTTTACAGTTAAGGAAACTGAGGCAGATCAAGATTTAATGACTTGCCCAAAGTCACATACCTAGTACACACACACACACACACACACACACACACATATATATGTATATGTGTGTATATATACATGTCTGAGGTTGAATTTGAATTCAAGTCTTCCTGACTTGAAGTCTAGAATTCTAACCACTAAGCCACCAGCTGCCTCAGAATGATATCAGATTAGAAGCATATAAAATTTAAAAGGCAGTAAAGCAGTCTTTAAACTAAAGATTGGTAAGAATCCTCTCTCTGGTGGTACATCTATGCCTCCTCTTTCTATAGCTTATTGACCATATCTTTTCGTATCTGTGATATCTAATGGCCTTTCACACTTTCATATTTTGAGACTCCTAATACAACATTAGAAAAATCTGTATTATCCCTTATACTAAAAACCTGGATCTTTTTTTAATACAAGTAGTTATTTAAGAATAAAGAATAAATAAGGTAGTAATTTTTCCCTTTATTGGCTCATGTGAAAAGTTGTTCATGATAAATACTAGCACTCTCTATTTGTGTATAAGGGATGACAGTAGAGACTGGGCTTTTGGTTTCATTGGTAGAGGTAAGTCTCTGGAATGGTAGCTCCTTTTACCACGTAGATCAGGATCTTTGGTGGAATATTAAAGCCTTAGAAAATGACCTGCAGTAGACACTGAGGGGTTAACCTTGTCAGGATCACAAAGCCAGTGTATTTCAGAGACAGGACCTCATTGACTCTCTACCCAGTATATCATACTACCTTCTAATTTGCCTAGAAATCACATTCAAGTTGATTTATCATCTATTGTTAGTCTTTAGAGTAAGTATCAAGTACCATCTTAGTTAATCTTTAGAGTAAATCTGCAAAGCAGGTTTAGAGGTTACCATTGTAGTCATGCAACCAAAGTAATATAGTAGAAATAACAACACACTCAGACACGGAAGTGTCATAACCAAGGATGCCATCATCAATTAGGGAGGATGATGGGAGAGGAAGGTCCATAAAGACTAAAGACACATCTTCTCTGCTCCCAGCATTGCTATCCAAAGCTCAACTTTTGTGGGTCCTCTCCCAATCAGCCTCCCCTGACTGATGTTGGTAACACTGGATGAAGTCCAATCCCAGTGACGTCTTTTGCCATTAATGACAATGATGGCCTCCCAGGAATGGCAGCAACCAATCTCCCTTCATTCTGCCAAGGGTGGGCCTTCTGGAAGAGAGCACTGGGTAGGAAAATGATGGAGATTTGTGGGTCAGACACATCTATACCAGTGAGGCTAGGAGAGAAGCCAGGTGTACTACTGGTCTATAGTGAGTGTCGTACCTTGAGGAAAGAGCTGTCAGACATGCAAACTGGCAGTTTATAAAATGGGTAAATGATGTTAGAACTGAAGTTGAGGCCCTTCATAATGTTGAGCAGAGGTCATAATCAGGCTAACAGACGTCTGTAGGGTTGCCGCAGAGGCATAATCTGGGTTGGAAACAGAAAGTTGCAGAAACCAGGAAGATAAAACTGATATGAGATCAAAGTAGGGGTCTGGAACATAAACAGTCAGGGGGTTAATAGCTTTGTTCTGCCCCTTAGCTCTCCATGGCCTCTGAAGTCAGGGAGCAAAGAGTGGGTCATGCCTCCCCTTCCTTCCTAATGTGAAGCAGCTGTGTTGTTGCAGGCAACCCAGACTGGAGTCTGATGGAGATTTTATTGGGCAGCAGTCACCAGCTGGAGAATCTGGCTCCAAATCCCTCATTTTTGGGTCAGAGATGGCCTCCTATCCAATCACTGTAATTTTGCGTGGAGTGACAAATAGAATGATCTATACAGAAGACAGAAGTTGATTTTTTATGTTTACCAGGATACTGTAGGTACTGAGTTTTAACTTTGTTGAAGTTCTTGGCATTTGTGAAATTAAGGTTCATTAAAAGAAAAAGACTTTAAAAAATAACAAAATACCACATGTAAGTAATTGATTTTTGTTATTTGGATCAAAAATACCAAGATCACAATCAGTCTGCAGAATTTTGAATCTTATGATACCACTATTTGGCTCCAAACCAAGAGAATGTGTCTTTCCTTGGGAGTGTCCCACTGCTAAATAGCATGAAAATAAGCATACTCCTATGCCCGGGGCTTGGAAGAAATCAGGGTGTGCCTAAAGAAATTTTGGGCATGAGTCCCAAAAGTCATCTATTATTATTTTTTTACTCTTTGCTATTTCCCTGTAAAATTGGGGGCTGGATTATTGGTCTTTGAGATACCTATTATCCTTGTCTCCGTGATTCTCTGATCTCTTCCTTCCCTAGGAATGTGCAACTGTAAGCGAATTGGGAGCCTGTGTCCTTTCAGGCTGCAAAATGGGAGAATCTGTCAGTCCACTGTGCTCTTAGCTGTTTTCTCTGTTCATGCTGTTGTGCCACAACTGAAATGACCACACGACCATACAGATGATCAATTGCATCCACAGACACTGATGAGCCTGTGGAGAGAAAATGCTTTGTGGCTGGGGGCCGAGTGCTCTCTCTACTCCATCCATCAGGTCACAGAGGGATAAAGCCCAAGTGGAAGTCACTTGGGAAAATAGTTTATTCTAGCCATCCAGGGGCCTGGAGAGGAGCGGCAAGTGTTGACCATGGCTAGCAGGGGATAGCGGGAACACGAGACTATGGATGAAGTTAATACTTATTACAATATTGGAATTTTGGAAAATTTCCAGAACTTACTAAGAGGTCCTCACTTCATGAATCCACAACATCTCTGAGAAAACCAAAAAGCCCCTTCTGATGCCACTTCATTACTAATATGCTCTAGTTTTTTGAGTGTTAAATGCTGCAGCAATATGCATGCCAAGTGTGAAACCCTTATTTGCCTGACTTGGCTCCAATTATAAATTACAGCAATAACATGCTAAAGTAGAAGCTAATAGCTACCATGATAAGAGAACTAGTGTTGCTGAATTCTTAACTTGGAATTAATTTTTCTCCTGTTTCAAATATTTCTGTTCTTGTGTATGAGTGTATACAGGCGACGGACGGTAAGGTTTGACCCTGTAATGTCCAGAATGAAAAGCAAGTATGCATGGACGTTTACTTTCCAAAAAGTGCTTCTCTTTCCTAATTAGTCTCACTTGTTACTGCAAAAGTCAGGAAATATTTTGTCTCCACAATATATTAAGAATCATGGGAAATTGTACTCCATATGAACTATGCTTTTTACGTGGTATTTGCTGATTCACATATAAGTAGGAAAATGAAATGTAATGTGAGTGTGAAGCTCCAAGGTTAAAACATTTTCAACAAGCATATTTTGCCTGAACAAATTGCTGAGACAGTTGAGTACCATGGAGAGAATACTGGTTATGGAGTAACAGGCCTTGGCTTCAAATATTGCCTGTCAGCGACTAGATAGGATGCTATGAAAATCACTTAACCTCTCTGTTGCTCAGTTTTTTTCTCATTTATAAAATAGGGACATTTGGTAAGAGAATCACCAATGAACCTTTCACTTGTCCAAAGCTGGAAAGACTTTGAGCATAGCTCATTTCTTGGATTGTGTGTCTGTTTCCTGAGAACCAGCCTAGAGGCAGCTTGATGAGAGAGCGGATAGCATTCTGGGCCTGGAGTGAAGAAGACTCATCTTTCTGAGTGTGAATCTGATTTTAGACACTTACTAGTTGTGTGACCCTGGGCAAATCACTTAACTCCCTTTGCCTCGGGAGCCTCCTTTATAAAATGAGCTAGAGAAGGAAATGGCAAATGACTCCAATAGCTTTGCCAAGAAAACTCCAAATGGTATCATGAAGAGTTGGACATGACTGAAGACAACTGAACAAAGGGAAAAATAATTTTCTAGATAGCTGTGTGGCTGTGGACAAGCTGCCTAATCATTGTCTGCCTCTGTTTCCTCAATTTTAAATAAGGATCATAGTGACACCCACCTCAGAGGGTGGTTATGGGGCTCAAATGAAATATTGGTTAAGTGCTTGGCACATAGTAGGTCCTTAATGCATGTTTCTTTCCTGGAGAAGTTTAGAGAGGCTCATCATTGTATTGGCCAACAGCTGATGAACTTCTACAACTGGAACATGTTATGAAGACTGTCTACTAAGGCAATGAAGTAAGAAGTACCCATAAAAATGATGACATGAATTTTTGAAGTATTTAAGTCTAAGTATATAAATATAAACATGAGAAAGCATTTAAAAACTGAACTTCAAGTTATTCAGTGCTTTGCAGGCCTAGTTATTCAGTAAATGTAAATGGAAATGTAAACTACTTCTCCCCCCTAAACTTTCCAATCAATACTTTAGCCGTACCTACATTGCTTTCAAAAGAGGTGGGCACTGGGCCATGGCTTCATCTATCAGGTATTTTTGTTTATTGTTGTGGTCCATTTGGATTGCCACACAGTTAATTGGATTCATTAGTACAAAATCAATTGTCAGTATGGTCCCAGATACTGAATTGACCAGGTGGTGAGTGATCCTGTGTTGTGTAGAGAAAAGCATGATCTTTCTCCTCATTTAAAAGGAGTTTTATCCAAGTCATTCCACACCTGTAAGACAGGAAGTGGAGAGGAGGTATTGTCAATGAATTTAAGTTGTATAGACAAAATATTGCATAAGTGATGGGATAGAGAAGAAAAATGGACGTTTCCCTTGAATCGTCTAGTTTGGCTTCTGAAGAACGTATCTCCTAATTATGTGTGCCTAGATATACTTGGTTCTATCTTAAGTACCATGCCAAGAGAAGTAACAAATACATTTTTGTTTTTGCTTTTGAGAATCTGGAAGATGCAATGCAAGGTAATATAAATATTGTATTAAGCCATTAACACAGAGTAAAACATATGTGATACCTAACTATTTTAAAGGCCAGGGGATGGGTAAAGCCATAATTTTCTGAGTATCTATATGATTAAGTCAGGGTTGTTTAAGCAGAATTAATTTAAAGGATAGTTCATGCAAATAATAACCAATTTCCTCCTGAATAAACCAAATCTTCCTTTCCTCCACCCATCACCCCCCCCCCAAACGTCAAATCTAAACAAAATACCATCAGTGTTTTGGGTCTAATTTAATTGGTCTGACTGAGCAAAAGTGGCTTTGGGAGAGTGAATTATTCACAGTAGCTGTCTATTCTGTGAAATTCACCAAAAAGCTTTTAGAAAGGCTTTGACTTAGCCATCACTAGATGAAAAAGTCTTGTATCCAATAATACCACCCAAATTTTATATAGCACTCAAAGCTTACAGGGTGCTTTACATAGGAAGGTCATAGGTTTATAGCTCCAGAGCTTAAAAGCCTTCTCAGAGGCTTTCTTTTCCTACTCCCTCATTTTAGAGATGTGGAAACTTGCCCAAAGTTGCACAGGTAGTAAGAAGCCTGAGGATTTGAATTCAAGTCCTCTGCTTACAAGGACAGGTAGGTGGTGCAGTAGATAGAGCATCAGAAACTTACTAAGTGTATTACCCTGGACAAGTCACTTAACCATGTTGTCTCAGTTTCCTCATCTGTACAATGAACTGCAGAAGGAATGGCAAACCATTCCAGCAACTTTGCAAAGAAAATCCCAGATGGGGTCACAAAGAGTTGGAAATGACCAACTACAGAGCTAGTGGGCATTCTATATCATGTTCCCTCACAGACCCCACGAAATAGGTACCATAGGCTTTATTTTAAAGAAGAGGAAACTGAAAGTCTGAGAACCTAAGGGTCCAATAGCAAGGAAGTATTGGAGGCTAAATTCAAACCCAGCTTTCTTCTGGCGGCTTAGTGGATTGAGCACTGAGTCTGGAGTTGGGAAAACCTGAGTTCAAATCTAACCCCAGACACTTACTAGCTACATAACTCTGGTCAAGTCACTTAGTCACTGTCTGCCTCAGCTTTCTCAAATGTAAAATGGGAATCACAATAGCAACTGCCTCAGAGGGTTGTTACAAGGATCAAATGAGATAATATCTGTAAAGAACTTAGTACAATGCCTGGCACATAGGAAGGGCTGAATAAATGTTATTTAGTCATGTCTGACTCTTCATGACCCCATTTGGGGTTTTCTTGGCAAACATATTGAAATAATTTCTCATTTCCTTCTCATGGTTCATTTTTACAGATGAGGAAACTGAGACAAACAAGATTAAGTGACTTGCTCAGGGTCACACAACTGGTCAGTGTCTAAAGATGGATTTGAATTCAGGTCCTCCTGACTCCAGGTCCAGTTTTCCCTCTCCTGACTCCTAGTACAGTATTTTTTCCATGATAACATTTGGCTCTAAATTCTCACTGGCAAATGAATTAACTGTCATTGTCATCCTACTAACTTTGGAAGAGAAACAGAAAAAGGCAGAGGCACTGGGAAAATTGAAGGGATTTGAAGGACATAACTTATTAATGCAAACCATTCTAAGCAAATCTTCTCAGGGATGGTACAAGAGTGAGTTCATGTGGGAAGCATAATTTGGTTGGGAAGAGGGTTGGGTGGGGGTTTTTATTCACATATCTGGTCTAGGTTATGATGGATGACACCATCTCCATAAGTGTTTCCAGTATCAAGTCAAGATGAATCAAATTTCAACTGGAGTTTTGGAGAAGTGAAGAAGCATCATTTTATTCTTTCTTGGGAACAAGTACAAAATGAAAAAATCATTCATTCAACAGATTTCAGTTTTGGCAGCCAGCAGAAGCATAATAAGCTATAATATAGGATTAAGTTTGACAGAATAAAGGGAATCAGGATAGGAAAAGAGAGAGCAACTCTTTAAGGTAACCATAACGTCTAAAGTTCTTAAGTGTCATCTCTAAAATGAGGGGTTCAGATTAGGTTTCTCAGTTTCCTTCCAGCTCTAGCCCCTGAATCTATGGTTCTTACGATGAGTGTACTATACAGTCAGCATATGACTGCTATTTCTGGGAAAACTGCATGCAATATGAATTTCTGTAAATCAAATTATGCTTTTAAAACTTTTAAAGTATTTCTTTAGTGAATTCTTTTAAAAAGTGACTAGCAAGTGCTGGGCATTGTGCTATTATGACTTTAATTCCTGTGACCCAGAGTCTAAGGCTAGTGGATAGCCTGAGCTCAGGAGTTCTGAGCTTTAGCAAGAGTAAAGCCACTTGGGTCTCTGCACTGTCTGGCATCAATTGATCATATCTCTGAGATAGGTCAGAGGGAGGAAGCACACCATCATGCCTAAGTAGGGATGAATCAGTCCATTGAGAAAAATAGAGTTAGTCAAAGTTCTTATGCCAATTAGCAGGGGGATTTGAGCCCATGAGAAACAGTTGCACTTCGAGAAAAAAAAAGGATCCAAGTGACAGGCTATTCTCAAAAGTGAGTTTTATAAATCCTACATATATGTACATATTTCTATCCCTATATATACACAGATATACTCCAAATAATCTCTTGGGAGTCTTTGAGAATCAATTTGATTACAAATTGATAGGAGCTGGTAATAAAAAAGCTAAGAAAAGATGACTAATATGGAAATATGTTTTGCATGATTTCACATGTATAAGGGATATCATACTGCTTGCCTTCCCAGTAAAGAGGGGACGAACTGGAGGGAGGAATGAAATATGTAACTCCAAATTTTTTTAAAAGAATGTTTAAAATAAATGGATAATATATTTTTTTAAAAAATTATGAAAAGAGACAAAAGTCCATGAAGATATTAGGTGGTTTTTCCATCTTCATATGCCCAGTCCCTAGTACCATGCCTTGCACAAACAAAGTAGATGCTTAATAAATTTATGTCAAATTACATTGAAGAATAAAAGATGAGAAAACATCTCTGAAAATGTTTTTCTAGAATGGCATAGAAATTCTCTCTGTTCTTTTATCTAGTCTAGGACTTTTTAACCTGATCTTTATGGATTTCCAATGTATAGATTTAAGGGTCCATTATTTAAATGAGAATATTTTACTTCAACATAATTAATTTCTTTTATAACCCTATGTGTTCTATTTTATGTATTTTAAAATATAATTCTGAGACGGTATCTATAGGTTTCACGGGCCGAGAAAGGGTCCATGTTACAAAAAAGCCCCAAAAAGTTAAAAACCCTTAATTTTGTGAAATGAAACTGTAGGTAACAGTTACTTGTTAAATTTTACAGATCTCATCATTGAAATTAGAACAGCAAACTTAGTTATCTCTTCCCTATCACTGGGGTTAGGGGTGTGCTTCCCTGTGATCTGGAACATTCACATAAAATTTTTGGTTCTTCCTTCAGAAGAAGTCTGAATTTTTTTCTTTTTCTTTTATGGGGTGTTTATAGTACCTTACTGTAAAATTTAGGTTGATATTATACAATGATTAATATGTAGATATACATATGTCTATATACTGCATTTCTGAGTTTCTGAACTTTTTCTATGTTATCTGCTAGCTTTCATGTGTCATCTGCAGCTTCTGTAAAACTCCCCCAAAACTTCCATTTAATTTCTTATGTCAATTCGCAATATATTGAAACTGTGATGGAGAAAATCATGATATGGAAGGGGCAACTATAACATAATTCTATGTCCACAATTAATTGCTTTAAAACAAACTCTAGCTTACAACTTTCCTTCAGAAGCTATAGGGCTGTTTGCTCCATTCCTATACCCAGCTTACCTGTTGACAAAAAAGGCATTTCTATTTAAAATATGACATTGTGCAAGAAAATGATTGAATTCTCACATAATGAGGAGCTCAGAATTCTTATTAAAATCAGTGTATCATTTTTGTTTGGTGAAATATCTTTCTAAAGGCAAAAGAGATTAGATTCACATATAAATGTGTCATTTTAAACATAGACCATATTTACCTAGTGAATAATCTTAAAATCTTTTAAGGAACAGTTGGATAATTATGATTTAACATAAATTTATCAGATCAAGACTTGATTTGATCAAGATATCAGGAAGATTTCAGTTTCAAACTGAAATGGACTTCAGAGGAAATCAAAATTCTTAGGCCTAGATTAGGATTTGCTGTGGTTGAGGGAACCATAAAATAGGTGGAAGGATGTCAGAAGAAATCAATGACATTGAAGTGTCCTACATGGGAAGTGGACTTGTTTGGTGGAAGCAGTCAGTCAAGGAGGTAGGTCAGTTGTAAGTCAGTCAGACTTACTATTTAGTCAGATAGTTAAATGTCCCAGCAGTTTATATTAAACTTTCTCCCTCCCTCTATTCTCCTACCCAACAATGGACTCCTTAGTCTTAGAGCCAGGCCTGGACAAAATAGGCAATCATCTACATAGCATGTGAGAAGTATCTATAAACCCTTGGGCTCAAACATCATTTCCCTACAAGATTTCAGAATCCCTGAATTTCCGAATTACAAGAGACCTCAGTGGACAACCAGTCCAACCCACTAGCAGAATGATTCCCCTACTTGAACATACTTAACAAGTGGTCTGGCAGAGCCAAGATGGCAGAATAGAAAGACTCACATATGCTAGCTCTGAACACACAGCCCATAGATTTCCTCTAAAAAGAACTCCCAACAAATTCTGGAACAGTGGAAGCCAGGCAGCAACACAGTGAAGGAGATTTCCATTCCAGAGAGCCCTGAAAAACTGATCCCAAAGGTCCATTGCGCACTGGACGGGAGAGGAGCCCTGCTCTGCCCTGGCCACGTGGCACTGAGAGGAGTGAGCAGATCCAAGCAGGCTTCAGGGACGGAATCTCCAGTGGCCACAAAGGTCCCTCAACCCACAGACTCACAGGTCAGTGAGACAGATGGGCTGAGAGGGGAGCGGGGTGTCTCTGGGGCTCAGGCCCCCTTGGGAGGCAGTGGCGGAGGCAGCAGGTGGCCAGAAGCTCCCAGAGCAGGCAGGAGCTCGGCAGCAGCTCCATTACAAAAGGTCTCTGCATAAATCCCCTGAGGGAACTGAGCCTGGGAGGCAGCCCTGCCCTACCTGAGCAACAGAAATCAAGCTCCTGTTGAATAGCAGTCAGGCCTGATACCAAAAGCCCTGAGGCTGGGGAGCAGCATTTGAATCTCAGACCCCAAGCACTAGCTGGGAGGACCTAGGCTGGGGTGGAGAGGACTCTCAGAAGTCAAGTAACTGGCTGGGAAAATGGCCAGAAAAGGGCAAAAAATAAGATCATAGAAGGTTATTTTCTTGGGGACCGGATGATTGCGCCATTCCTCTCTGATGAAGAAGACCAATGCTTACCATCAGGTAAAGACATAGGAGTCAAGGCCTCTGTATCCCATACATCTGAAATAGATATCCAATGGGTTTAGGCCATGGAAGAGCTCAAAAAGGATTTTGAAAATCAAGTCAGACAGGTGAAGGAAAAACTGGGAAGAGAAATGAGAGAGATGCAAGAAAAGCATGAAAAACAGGTCAATACCTTGATAAAAGACACCCAAAAAAGTGCTGAAGAAAATAACACCTTGAAAAATAGGCTACCTCAATCGGCAAAAGAGGTTCAAAAAGCCAATGAGGAGAAGAATGCTTTCAAAAGCAGAATTAGCCAAGTGGAAAAAGAGGTGCAAAAACTCACTGAAGAAAATAGTTCTCTCAAAATTAGAATGGAACAGATGGAGGCCAATGACTTTCTGAGAAACCAAGAAATCACAAAACAAAACCAAAAGAATGACAAAATGGAAGACAATGTGAAATACCTCATTGGAAAAACAACTGACCTGGAAAATAGATCTAGGAGAGACAATTTAAAAATTATGGGACTACCTGAAAGCCATTATCAAAAAAAGAGCCTAGACATCATCTTTCATGAAATTATCAAGGAAAACTGCCCTGATATTCTAGAACCAGAAGGTAAAATATGTATTCAAGGAGTCTATCGATCACTGCC
>CM053771.1:452840565-452914231 GCA_028658325.1 Potorous gilbertii | reverse complement strand
TGCCTCTGCCTCTGGCCCAGCTGCCTCAGCCTCTGCCGCAGCGGCCGCTTCCCAGGGGGTCTGAGTCCCGGAGATCCCCCGCTCCCCTCTCAGCCCGTCTCTCTCACTGACCTGTGCGTCTGTGGGTGGAGGGACCTTCTCGCCGCCCGGAGATTCAGGTCCCTGACGCCTGCTGGGCTCTGCTCGCTCCTCTCAGTGCCGTGCAGCTGGGGCGGGGGAGGGGAGTGCTCGGCAGGACAGGACTCTGCTCCCGTCTGGGGTACCTTTGCGGTCGGTTTTTCAGGGCTCTCTGCAATGGAAATCTCCTTCACTTTGTTTCTGCGCAGCTTCCACTGTTCCAGAATTTGTCAGGAGTTCTTTTTACAGGGAATCTATGGGCTGTGGGTTCGGACCTAGCATAGGTTAGTCTTTCTACTCCGCCATCTTGGCTCCACCTAGACTGAATTCTTAACGGGAAGGAACCATTTGTTAATGATGGGAATGATAGGTAAAATGGAGAAAATGACCTCTTAGAATTTATGATAAAGAGAAAAAAAGGCAGACAAAGTCTGACGTACCCTAGATTTGGAAAAAAGGAGATTTCAGATTTTCGGAAGAAGAGTAGGTGGGATCCCATGAACTAAAATTCTACAAGAGAAATCAGCATGTTTGGGAGCTGTAAGGAATCGAAATCCAAAGACAAAGAGAAACAATATCAATTAAAGGGGAAAAAGAGATTATCTGAAGAGACCATAATAGGTGCATAAGGAACTCAACCAACTTGAATTTTTAAGACATATGCAGAATATGCAACCAGGGGTGGTAACAGGATTAATACAAATTGTAGCACAATACTATGTTTTGCTGTTCCTTAGATTTATTACTGTTTTAAAGACCACAAGATCTCTAAGCTCTAGCTACTTAGCAGGTATTATGCTAAACTATGGGGATTCAAAAAGAGGTAAAAATAGTCCTTACCCTCACAAACTTTCAATCTAATGAGGGAGAATACTAAGTGCTCCCAGTATTTTCTAAATTTCATGTCTCTGCAAAACCCTAGTTACCCCCACTCTACTCACCCCCACCCTAGTCATTGCTCTGTATTTCAGGCTGGAGAAAGAATATAAGCAAATGTACAAAAGTGAGAGTGAACATGACATGGGAAAGAGGCAGTTTTTAAAAAAGATCTTTGAGTTTGTAAACAATTAAGAACAAAATTATTTAGAAATTCAACACCTGGTGCATTGTTTAGGGAGGATCTTGGTGGATAAATAAATAATTGCGTCAACCCGGACCACTTTTCTACTGAGGAACCTGGCAATGTGACATGAACCCTGGGATAATTTGAAAGTGTAACAAGCATTTTTTAATGCTACTACTTGCAAGGTTCAGTGGTAGGCCCTAGGGATTCTAAGACAGAAATAAAAAGTCTCTTACTAAAGTTTATATTCCATTGCATTGGAGAAAATAATACCTATTCAAATAAGTCAATACAAAAGATTCAAAATAAATATAAAACAAGCACATACACACATTCATAGTGTGTGGGAAGGGGAGAGAACCTATCATGAGAGGACTCAAGAAAGGCCTTCTGTAGGGGATATCACTTAGGGAAGAAAACCCAAAATGGGGTCATGCAAAGACAGACAAAACTGGAAACCTACAGGACAATGGTAAGAATAGGTTATTTTGATGGGAACACAGAGTAAGGGAAGAGGAGTAATGTGAATAAAATCAATTTGGAAAGATTAGGATGAGTTTGTGTTTTATGCTATAGGTATTGAGGAGCTTACATTCTACTAAGAGGAAACATGCATACACAGATATGTACAAACAAAATACATGCAAAGGAAATTAAGTTTCTTGATCAAGGGAGTGACATGGACAGACCTGAGTTTCAGGAGGCATTCTTAAATGATTAAAAAGCACTCAAGTTATGAATTTTAAGATTGCTGTACTGTTCGGTTCTGTTTGTGAATTGAAATCAATGGAATTGGAGACCAGCCAATTTGAGATAGTGTAGATATAGTCCTTTCTGAAAATCAGGTGATGGATGAACTAATGTGTGGTTGACCCTTCCAAATACTGCACAACCAAAAAGTGGTCTGTCAGTCACATAAATTGCCTGTCAGGAAAACATTTTCTTTCTAAAAATCTTCATGGAACAACTAAATGGTCCAACCTCTCCATTATTAATAATTGAGAAGGGTGGAACCAAAGCCTGTAATGCAGGTAGTGTTACAGCAGATAGAGGATGTTGGGTCTTGAATCAGGAAGACGAGTTCAGATGTCACCCTAGACACTTACTGGTTCTGTGACCTGAGCAAGTAATTTAAACTTTGATTGACTTATTTTCCCCAACTATAAAATGAAAATCATAATTGAACCTCTCTTGTAGGGTTATCATGACGATCAAATGAAATAATATTTGCTAAAAAACAAAACAAAAAAGCTTAGCACAGTGCCTGTTATACAGTAGGTGCTCTATAAATGTTTATTAACCTCTCTCTTCATATCTACCTCCTAGAATAACTAGAGGACTGCTCAGGCAGCCACCTATCTTTTGTTATATATGTTGTTCTTTTACTCCAGTAGAATGTGAAGTCCTTGAGGGCAGGGATACTTTCATTTTTATCTTTTTTTTTCTAATACTTGGTGGCATGCATTCTCTAGGAGAAAACTTGAACTTGAAGAAGAGAGTGACCTGTCACTATTGGGAAATTGTAAAGCTCTTTTACTCAGGTTCCATCTGATTCCACCAAGGGGTCCCTCTGCTCTTGACTCTCAAATACAGAGGCTACATTTAATCACTGGTTAACTCAAAAAGTGAAAAGAAAATCAAAATTCCTGTTGCAGAAGAAAAGAAGAGGCTATACAGAACTTCCCAGAACACACAGAACTCTCCCTAAAGAAATTTCAGGAATTGGGGTCACTTGAACAAGGATTTCTTTGCATCAGTCAGAGCGAGGGTAAGATTGCATAACATAAATTTATAGGGGTCTCTATATTCAGCACCAAAGTATAGGAACATAGCTGGTAGAGAGCAGGAGTAAGCCAGGGTTGGAATTTGACTGAGGGGCAGCCAAGAACTGGAGGAGGTTGATGAACTTTGGAGGAAAGGAATTTGAGAGGACATCAACATGTAAATTGAATTTCCACGTGTTAGTGGAGGGGTTAGGCTAGATAGACTGGTCCTCAGTTTTGGTCACTAGTTGATCAGTGAGCAAAGATAAATGGAGGGGAGGTGGGGATAGAAGGAAGAAGTGGGAGTTGGAATGGACAAAGCAGGTTAATTGATTTAATATAAAGGGACATTCAAATTCTGGTGGAGAGGGGAGATAAGGAAAGTTGAGTTCCTTGACTTATCATTGCCGTACAATCTTTGAGGAGGGGTGTACTAATGATGAGTGAATAATTTCATCCCATATTTCACTTCCAAACCATTTAGGGATGTTACATATATAATCTCAATCAAAGCAAGCAGTCCAGTAATTAGCACATTGTACTTCAAGTCCACATAGGAATGATGGAAAGAGGGAGAGAGCAGGAAGAAAGAGGAAGAGGACTAATGGAAAATTGTTCTTAGTTGCTACAATTGTTACTAATATGAGTAAAAGGTCTCCAAAATCCTGACCTCTCACTGTAACATTCAGCACCATTGAAAATCCTCTCATATTTCCTCTCCCCAAGCATGAGTATATAATAAACATTATATCTGTGATATTGTATCAATGTAGTAGTCTATATAATTTCTACTATATTCTATAGTGCACAGGGAATTGTACTGGCAAGTCAGGAAGGTCTGATTTCAAATCCTACCTTAGATGCTTACTCGTTATAAACACCTTTGACAAGTTACTCAACTTATGTATGCCTCAGTTTCCTCATCTGCAAATTGAGCAGGTTAGGCTTGAACTCTAAGGTCTCTTCTAGCTCTAAATATATGATCCGATGACTGTATCTCCACAGAGGTGGAGACCAAACCTGTCATTTCTTTGACATAGGGAACTTTCAGGGGAGCTAGAAATTCCTACCAATGCAAGTAGTTACAGGCAGCTATGTGTTGAAATGGTCAGTTTTTGAAACCAGAAGCAGGAAGACATGAGTACTAATCCAGCTTCAGACACTTACTAGATATGTAGCCTAGGCAAATCACTTAAATGCTGTCTGCCTCAGTTTCCCCATCTGTGAAATGAAGATAATACCGTTGGTGCAAGGATCAACTGAGATAGTATTTGTAAAGCATTTTGCAAACTTCAGAGTACTATAAAAATGCTAGCTAGCTGTTATTTTCTTTAACTTATTTTCTTAGAGACTTGCCTTAGAAAAGTGATGCTAAATTCAAATAGAAACAGGGACCATCAATATACGTAAGGATTCTTGTGGGCCTCATGTTGATTTTGAAAACCACATATTAATATTATTGATGGTCGGTTTCATTTTTATTTTGTTAAACATTTCTCCACAACCAAATAAAGTATTGGAGAATTTGGTAAAGTCTTTATTCTATCACTACCTCTATAGCTGTCTATCTCTATGACCTATTACTTTCATCTTTCCTTCCCAACAATTTCAGGGTGAGAAGGAGGAAAAGGAGGAGAAAAAGTAGGGGGAGAAGAAGGAGGACATAGAAGAAGAAAAGGAGAAAGAAAGAGGGGAAGAAAACAACAATATGTTTAGCTTGGAGAAATTTGGGTCATTGGATTATAACCTTGGTTTCAAAAATGTATTTTGGGTTACATCAAAGAAGTCGATAGTCAAATTGTTCATTTTAGGAACTAATCAAAACCTCTTCTAACAGAATTCCTCCTCATTGGCTCTCCCTAGGCCTATATTTGAATGATGAATAAAAGGAAGTGAAGACAGGTCCTGGACCAGGCTTTTAAGAGCTCAAACGGTGTGTTAACCTCCATCTCCTGTGGCTGTGTAAGTGAGGTTAGCACCTCACCTAATGTTTTACACCCTTTTTCATACCTTTCCTTGGAATTGCTATAGGCAAGCAATATTAAGAATGGATAAGCAACATAGTGTGAGTGAAAAAAAAAACCAAACATAACTTTGAGGTAAAGTAAATCCTGCAGGAAATACTCTGTGTAGATGTGATCAATGAGGTATATCAGTGGAGACATAAGTGTAACAAATGAAAGCTTATTTGGGTTAGGTGGTCCAGAGAACTTTTCTTTATATTAAAAAAGAAAAAAAAGAAGCCATGATTTCCGTACTAGAGTTAATTTGCTTTTCTTGGTTCTATTTTGAAGTCCTTGAGAGTATTCTATTACTCATAAAACTCACAGAGTACCTAGATTTGAAGGGAATTCCAGAGATCTAGTGAAGCCAACCCACTCACACTACAGATGAAGAAATTGAAGACCAAAGAAGTATATGAATTGCCTGTGGTCATGTATCTGATTGGTGGGAGAGCCATGACCTGAACCCAAGCCTCCTAATTTCTAACTCTAACAATTTTTATCTCACTATATAAGTTTGCTGTTGAGCTTAGGTCATATGATCATTGAGTACAGGTCCATAGGATTTTAGATTTTGAAATGGAAAGGACTTTAGAAATCATCTCCTCCAACTCCCTCATATTTAAAAAATTTATTTATTTATTTTTTAATGTGTTCTACAATGCCTACCAAAAAACTTAAATTTTTACCCCCAACCCCACTCCTCTCCCTCCCCAAGACACCATATAATTCTGTATAGGATCTACATATACTTTCCTACTGAATACATTTTCACTATAGTCATGCCATATAGACAAACTAAAATAAATGGAAGAGATCATATAACAAATCAAAACATGATACATACAGACACATATACAAACATGATCTGCTACATTCTGCAAATGAATTTCATAGTTCTTTCTCTGAGTGTGGAAGGCATTTTGTCTTAGAAAACCATTGGAAATTATTTTTTTTCCAAGTTCTTGCATTATTACGAAGTTCCAAATCTAACAGAAAAAACTCTGACACACTATGGTCGTTGCTGTGCACAAAATTCTCCTGGTTCTGCTCCTTTTCACTCAGCATCAGATCATATAAGTCCTTCCAGGCCTCCCTGAAGTCTTCTTGTTCATCATTTCTTATGGTGCAATAGTACTCCATTACATTCATATACCACAACTTATTCAGCCATTCCTCAACTGATAGGCATCCCCTTGATTTCCAGTTTTTGGCAACTACAAAGAGTGCTGCTATATATATTTTTGTACATGTGGGACCCTTTCCCATTTTTATGGTCTCTTGGGGATACAGTCCTAGTAGCGATATTGCTGGGTCAAAGGGTATAGACATTTTTGTATCCCTTTGGGCATAGTTCCAAACTGTTCTCTAGAATGGTTGGATGAGCTCTCAGTTCCACCAACAATGAATTAGTGTACCAACTCTCCCATATCCTTTCCAGCATTTATCATTTTCCTGTTCTGTCATGTTTGCCACTCTAATAGGTGTAATGTGGTACCTCAGAGTTGTTTTGATTTGCATGTCTCTAATCAAAAGTGATTTAGAGCATTTTTCTCATATGATTATAGATAGCTTTAATTTCTTCCTCTGAAAATTGCCTAATCATATCTTTTATCAATTTATCATTTATCAACTGGGGAATGACTTGTATTGTTGTACATTTGACTAAGTTCTCTGCATATTCCAGAAATGAGGCCTTTATCCCCAAGATTAGCTATAAAAATTCTTTCCCAATTTACTCCATCCTTCCGAATTTTGGTTGCATTGGGTTTAGTTACGCAAAAACTTTTCAGTTTAATGTAATCAAGGTTATCCATCTTGCATTTCATAATGCTTTCTATCTCTTCTTTAGTCAAAAATTCTTCCCTTCTCCATAAACCTGATAAATACACTATTCCTTGCTCCTCCAATTTGTCTATGGTATCAATCTTTATACCTAGATTGTGTACCCATTTGGACTTTATTCTTGTGTACAGTGGCAAGCATGGGTCTATGCCTAGTTTCCACCACACAATTACTCAGTTTTCCCAGAAATTTTTGTCGAACAGTGAGTTCTTATCCCAGAAACTGGGGTCCCTGGGTTTATCAAATAGGATACTTGCCTATCGTGTCTTGAGTTCAAGTCTATTCCACTTGTCTACCCTTCTGTTTCTTAGCCAATACCAAGTGGTTTTGATAATTGCTGCTTTATAATTCAATTTGAGATCTGGTAGCACTAGGTCACCTTCCCTAGCATTTCTTTTCATTAGTCCCTTTGATATTCTGGACCTTTTGTTCTTCCAGATGAATTTTGATATTATTTTTTCCAGCTCTAGAAAATAATTATCTGATAGTTTAATTGGTATGGCACTAAATAAATAAATTAATTTAGGTAGAATTGTCATTTTTATTATATTAGCTTGGCTTACCCATGAGCAACTGATGCTTTTCCACCTACTTACATCTGACTTTATTTGTGGAAAGGGTGTCTTGTAATTGTGTTCATATAGTCCCTGGGTTTGTTTTGGCAGGTAAGTATTTTATACTGTCTACCCTAGCTTTAAATGGGATTTTTCCTATCTCTTGCTGTTGGACTTTGTTGCTAATATATAAGAATGCAGAAGATTTGTGCAGGTCTATTTTGTAACTTGCAACTTTGCCAAAGTTGTTTATTATTTCAAGTAGTTTTTTACTTGAGTCTCTGTGATTCTTTAAGTATATCATCATATCATCTGCAAAGAGTGATAACTTAGTTTCTTCTTTACCTATTCTTATCCCTTCAATTTTTTTTATCTTGTCTAATTGCTACAGCTAACATTTTTAGTCCCATATTGAATAATAGTGGTGATAATGGACATCTTTTTTTCACCCCAATCTTATTGGAAATGCATCTAGCTTATCTCCATTGCATATAATGCTTGCTGAAGGTTTTAGGTAGATACTGCTTATGATTTTATGGAAAGTCCCCTTTATTCCTATGTTCTCCAGTGTTTTTAATAGGAGTGAGTGTTGTATTTTGTTGAAAGCTTTCTCTGCATCTATTCAGATAATCATGTGGTTTTTGTTAGTTTTGTTATTGATATGATCAATAATGCTAATAATTTTCCTAATATTGAACCAGCCCTGCATTCCTGGTATGAATCCTACCTAATCATAATGTATTATTCTCATGATAAGATGCTGTATTCATTTTGCTAAAATCTAATTTAAAATTTTTGCATCTATATTCATTAGAGAAATTGGTCTATAATTTTCTTTCTCTGTTTTGTCTCTTCCTGGTTTAGGTATCAAAACCATGTTTGTATCATAGAAATAATTTGGGAGGACTCCTTCTTCCCCAGTTTTCAAAAATAGTCTATATAATATTGGAATTAATTGTTCTTTAAGTGTTTAATAGAATTCACTTGTAAATCCATCTGACCTGGAGATATTTTCCTAGGGAGTTCATTGATGACTTGTTCAATTTCTTTTTCTGTGATGGGGTTGTTTAAGTATTCAACTTCCTCTTCTGTTAATCTGGGCAATTTGTATTTCTTAAAATATTCATCCATCCCATTTAGATTATCGAATTTGTGGGCATAAAGTTGGGGAAAGTAATTTCTCATTATTGTTTTAATTTCCTCCTCACTGGAGGTGAGTTCACTCTTTTCATTTTTTAATATTAGTAATTTGATTTTCTTCTTTTTTTAAATCAAATTCACCAAAGGTTTATCAATTTTGTTAGATTTTTTTCCATAAAACCAACTGTTGGCTTTATTTATTAATTCAATAGTTTACTTAATTTCAATTTTATTAATCTTTCCTTTGGTTTTAAGTATTTCTAATTTGGTATTTACTTGGGGATTTTCAATTTATTCTTTTCCTAGCTTTTATTGCTGCATGCCCAAGTCACTGATCTCCTCTTTCTCTATTTTATTTATGTAGGCATTCAAAGATATACAACTTCCCCTAAGAACTGCTTTTGTAGTGTCCCATAAGATTTGGTAGGCTATCTCATTATTGTCATTCTCTTCAATGAAGTTGTTAGTTGTTTCTATGATTTCTTCTTTAACCCACTCCTTTAGGATTAGATTATTTAGTTTCCAATTGATTTTTGGTTTATCTTTCCATGGCCTTTTATTACATATAATTTTTATTGCATTATGCTCTGAGAAGGATGCATTGATTATCTATGCCTTTCTGCACTGGATTGTGAGGTTTTTATGTCCTAGTACATGGTCAATTTTTGTAAATGTGGTATATTCCTTTCTATTCCCATTCAATTTTCTCCAGAGATCTATCATATCTACCTTATCCAGCATTTTATTTACCTCCTTAATCTCTTTCTTATTTATTTTGAGGTTAGATTTATCAAGTTCAGAGAAGGGGAGGTTGAGGGTCCCCACTAGTATATTTTTGCTGTCAATTTTTTCCTTCAACTCCCCCAACCTCTCCTCTAAGAATTTGGATGCTATACCACTTGGAGCATACATGTTTAGTAATGATATTGCTTTATTGTCTATGGTGCCTTTTAGCAGGATGTAGTTACCATCCTTATCTCTGTTGATTAAATCTATTTCTGCTTTTGCTTTGTCTGAGATTAGGATTGGTGCTCCTGCTTTTCTTACATCAGCTGAAACACAATATATTCTGCTCCAACCTTTGCCCTTTATCCTGTTCGTACTCTCCTGTTTCAAATGTGTTTCTTGTAAACAACATATTATTGGGTTATGGCTTTTAATCCATTATGCTATCCATCTCCATTTTATGGGAGAGTTCATTCCATTCACATTCACAGTTATGATTACAGTCTGTGCATTTCCCTCCATCCTTTTTCCCACTCTTTGTGCTTTTAGCTTTCCTGTCTCCATTCATCTCCTCAATAGTTTTCACTTTTCACCACCTCCTCCTGCAGCCTTCCCCTATTTCTTTTAGCTCTGAGACCCAGAGGTTAAATTAAATGATGAGCTAAGTTTATATACCAAGTAAGTGAAAATGCTGGGATTTGAAAACATGACTGACTCCAAATTTAGAAATCTTGAGGTTGTACCACTCTTTCTATTTAATGGTTGAGCCAAAAAGAAATGGATAAATAATCTATTACTAAAGAAATATTTGTTTGAAGGAGGTGGATACTGGACTTGCACATTCTGGTTACAATATTCAGATTTGTCATAGTATATTAGATGACATATTGGGTATTTCCTTCATTAAAACTATTTTACTCTATTAGAAAATGTAAGGTGGGTGGCTTTCCCAAATGAGAGTTGTTCAGTCAATTCAATTGTGTCTGACTCTTTGTGACCCTTCTTGGCAAAGGTACTGGAATGTTTAGCTATTTTCTTCTCCAGTGGATTAAGGCAAACAGAGATTAAGTGACTTGCTCAGGTTCACACAGCTAGTAAGTGTCTGAGGCTGAGATCAGACCTTCCTGACTCTTTGCCAAGCACTCTTTCCAGTGAGCCACCTAGGGAATTTCTATGAAATAAAAAGCATAAGGGTTTGTAAATTAGCTCAATAATGGTATACGTAATATGTGATGACACCATGTGGAAGAGGGACTGTGGGAGGTTGGGGAAGGAAGGATAATGGGTTCCAACCTTACTTATTTCTTCTTGTATGGGATTTAGCAAAAGTGCTCTAGAGAAATCCATAGGGTGTACCAGCAATGCCACTAAGGTGAACCGTTTATACTCATTGGCAAAACAAACACCATTAGAATACTGTATTTTCTTTTCACCAAAAGGCCTTTTTGTACAGATTGCTTTCTTGGGATTTATGAGTCATCATTTTCATGCTTGTCACATTTTATCTTTTTAAATGTTTTGTCTTCTTATCGCAGTCATTTCAGTCTTTCCTCTGACCTCCACCACTGAATATTCCTTTGGGACAAAGAAAACAATTAATAAGAAAAAAATTACAGAGAATATTTCTGACTTCCATCTATCCCAGACATCTTGACATCTGCCCTATCACTGCTCCTCTACGTTTGAACCAATACCTTCCAGAGTAGTCCTCTGTAGATCATGCTCCTCTCCCAATGACAACAAATCTACTCAGATTTGGAATTGCATCTGGGAGTTGAGCTAACTTCATGACTAAGAAAAATCCACTTAACCCACTATATTTTGCTGGCCCAGACCACACTTCACATCCACCCATCCTAGCCAATATCTTACCATCTGCCTGGTGTATTCCACCCCTATCACTTCCAACATTCTATCAATTGCTCTGGAATCAGTAATCATGTCATTACAACTATTGCATATGGAAAAGCTGTGACAATTAATTAATCTATGACTCCTCACATCAATTCCATAACTCCTACCAAAGATGTCTTCCTTGACCTCTATTCTGTAGCTGTTGTCTCTTTCATTAGAATATAAGCTTCTTGAGGATAGGGACTCACTCTTTTGCATTTGTATCCCGAATACCTAGGACATAATAAGTTCTTAATTAATGTGTTCTCATTTATTCAATATTCCATGTCCAAAGTCCCCTTCTCTGCTATGAAGGAGAAAGTATGCTTTAATTAACTGTCCTCTGCAACCTTCACTACTATTCAAAAAAAAATTTAGAATTTAACTTCCTCTTAGAAGAAATTAGTGATGTAAATTTCTTTACACCATTGTAGTAATTATGTATATTATTTTATTTCACATATTTATTTTCAAAGACTTATTTATCTTCTATACCATTGAAGAAGAGTCTACTGTTGCCATCTTCCAAGGCCACAATAATCAGAAAGAAACTGTACTACAGGAGATATGAATACATAGCAATTTTCTGTAAGAATGGTAAACTAACCTTTCCATTGAATTTGATCATATTTGGTTTCTTGGTAGTTAAATTAGTCCCTTTTTCAATCAAATGCAGTACGCTGTAAAATCAATGTCTTTACTATTGCTCCTTCCAATAAAGGGAATTTCTAAGTCTTGCTGTAGATATTTTGGGATTTATGATTTAAACAACTCTGAGTTATTTGAAGATGGCTTTGAAAAGGGCTCAATGATTGTTTTGGTGAGAAGAAAATATTTTAAGGTTTTGCTTGTTGCCTCTTTTTATGACAGGCAAATATATTTATGCATGGCATGTTGTTTACCCTCAAGATATTTAATTTTCATGGTATATAAGGAAATGGATCAACAGGGTAGCGTAGAAAGCAGAGAGATGACTCTCCTAGGCATGATTATTGTGTTGTAATTGAAATCTGCAATGAAAAGAGTCTGGGGCAAAAGAGTACCAATCAGGATGAATTTATTGACAATGCTAGGATAAGCCAATAAATGGGTCCAAAGCTCCTCAGAAACCAAAGACAACTCTGGGATTTTACAGAGCTTTTTTATAGTCAATGAAGAGGAAACACAATCTTAAGTAAGATTCTTTGCTTGATTTCTGATTGGCTGAAGCATGATACAATATTTTATGGTCATGATATGGGAGAAGGGAAGCTTATAGGATTTGTAATATTGAACTACTGGTTGTGTTAAGGGCATGACAATAATAAGCAATAATCACTTTCTGTTTGATTGGGTAGGTATTACAAAAGTTAATGATTAACACAGTATGAAAAATTCATTATCTTAGCTTAACATCTTCTGCAACTATCTTGCACAGAATGGAATCTTTATAATATCTATAATAATATACAATATACTCTATAATACCTAATCTATGTGTTTCAGAGTCGGGGATATCTGACAAAATCAGAAGCCTTTGAGGTTAGCAAAAATAGGGAACTAAAACTCTTACAATCTTTGCCAACATAAACTAGTTTGACAGAACCTAATGATTTATAAAAAAGCTAAAATCAAAGTTAAGGTTTTCAACATTGCTTTATATAAAATAAAACACATTTAATTAAGACACATTCCAAAATTCCACTTTTCAAATGGAAAGGATTAGAGCAAACACAGACAATGGTTTCCTTGCTCACACATAGTGAGGTATAGTATCCAAGAGGAGGGAGGTAATTGCTCCATTGTGTACTGCTCTGAGTAGAACACACATGGAATATTGTATTTATTCTGAACACCAAATGTTGGGAAGAATACAGACGAGCCGGAGCAAGTCTAGGAGAGGGTGACTAGGATGAAGTGAGGACTAAGAGACCAAATTACTCAAGGATCAGTTTAAGGAACTGTCTAAGGTTCTGAAAGTCTGCCCTTTAGAAGGAGAGATTGAAATTGTTACTCTTGATCTCCAGCGGCAGAATTAAGAGTCATAGGGGAGAGACAGAAACAAGATCTAAATTAACGTAAGAAAAGAAATGTCCCAAAAATGAAAACGGTATAAAAGTAAAATGGGCTATCCCAGGATATAATGGGTTCCACCTCACTAGAGGTATTCAAGTAGAACCTGAATGGACATTTTTTGAAGTGGTTTTAGGTGAAAATTTCTGTCTCTACTTACCTCTCCATCCACCCATCCATCTGTCCATCTATCCATCCGTCCATCCATCTATCCATCTATCTGTCTATCTTTGAGTTGGATTAAATATTCCATCCAACTCAGGGAAGCCATGATTCTGTGATATATATGATGCCGTTGAAATTTCTAAGGAATTGAAATTCCTTTCTACTCACAAACCCTTTCAGTCCTCTGGGCTAACTCTATTGCTAGGTTTTATCTAGCCACTCAGGTGTGGTTATGGATACTAGATTTGGAACTCCTCCCACACCTAACTGGTAAGTTTATTCCCTATGTATCATGCAACATGGATAGCATGTGAGCAAATTAGCACATGAGCAGAGTGCTGCTGATCTAAGTCATCATGGGGAAGGGACTTGAGATCATTTAATTCTCCTTTATTTTCTCAAGGGAAGATAGAAGAGAGAAAAGAGAAAGGAAGCATTTGAAGAAGATTATGCTTTTCCTTCTACCCCAAATTCATCCGAAACCATAGCTCTTCACATCTCCCTATGCTCAAAATGAACTAATACAGCTCAATGAATAGGTCACTCCATACATACCATTTTTTCTTTTGAGAAAAGAACCTACATTCACATACAATGTTTCTTCTCAAAATGGAGTGGAACAGTAGACATAACAATGATTTTCATTCATTTTATATTGATTTTAATACTCTGATGAGAAAAAATCTTGAATATAGTGGAGTACAAGCAGCAACCCAGTTGAACTCTCCCAGTGTTCCCTTCTAGACTATAAAATAACTTCTGAAATCAAATTTTGGAGTGGCAGAGCCAACCAAAGGTCAGAGTGAGACATTTTTCCAACTTAAGACAACTTAGGAGGTCAACAGGAGAGACCTGTGACACTGGTTTGGGAATCAGCCTGGAGTATAGCAGCCCCAGCACCAATTGGAGATAGCTGCAACAGCAGGAGCAAACGCAACTTTGGGACCTCTAAGCACACAGATGGTAAAGGTTCAGACAACTAGTTAGAAAGAGAATACAGGGAAACCTTCGTGGCACTGCATGCAACTGGCATGGACTGATAACTCAATTGTCCATACATAGTTCTGGGTCACAGTGTGTTCATCCTTCGTTGCCAAAGAAGACCATGCTATCAGAGAAATGAAGACATGACTTGCATTTGACTTTGAGTGAGGGAGAGCTGTGCAGGTCACCAATCTCACCTTTTACTCCAGAGCCATCTGAATACAGTGACTAGATATTCATCAGTATGACTGGAGATGACCCAGGATGAGGCAATTGGGGTTAAGTGACTTGCCCAAGAACTCAGGTCCTCCTCTTGCTCTGGTGTTCTATCCACTGCACCACCTAGCTGCCCCTAGTGCACCCTAACTGGTACTGAGTCACAATGTCAGAGTAGAAAAGAGTGCTTGTCATAGGTCACAAAGAATCAGGGACTTTGGTTACATTTCCAAGGCAAATAGAGGCACTAGTGCTTGTGGCTGCAGGGGAATAGAGGCCCTTCCTGGATAAAGAACAAAAGTGCAGACTGGGAGTGCAGTAACCACAGCTCTCCTCATGTCACTTCACCTTGGAAGTAGAGTCCCAGAACTAGCTCTGAAAACAGTAGCACAAAAAGTCCTGAAGCTTAGAAGAGTGCCTCACCAAGCACAAGTAAGTAGAATCCAACTTTAACATAATAAAAATCAAGAAATAGGCTATGAAAAGGAGTAAACAACAACAAAAAAAGAACTCTGCCTGCAAAAGCTATTATACTGGCAGGGGAGACCAAGACATAAACTCAGTAGAAGAGAGCAATGCAAAAAACAGCTACAAGGAAAGTCTCAAAGAAAAATGCTAATTGGACCCAAGCACAGCAAGAATTCTTGGAAGAAAGAAATCATAAAAAAGGGGAAAAGACCTATATGTACAAAAATGTTTATAGCAGCTTTTTTTGTGGTGGAAAAGAATTGTAAATTGAGGGGATTCCTATCAATTGGGGAATGGTTGAACCAGTTATGATATAGGAGTACAATGGAATACTATTGTTCTATAAGAAATAATGAGCAGACTGATTTCAGAAAAAAAGAAAGTTTTAGAGATTACAATTTATGTTCCCTTTGTGGCATATAACTGTAATGGAGTATTAACTGTGCTATAAGAAACAAAGAGAGGGGTAGTTTCAGAAAAGAAAAAAACACGGCAAGATCTATTTGAACTGATACAAAGTGAAGTAGGAAGAACTGGGAGATCACTGAGCACGGTAACAGTAATGTTATAATGACGATCAACTGTGCAAGACTAATCTAATCAATACTGTGATCCAAGGTAATTCCAAAGGACTCATGATGAAAAAATGCTCTCCACCTCCATAAAGAGAACTGAGGTGTTTTGAGTACAAATTAAAGTATAATTTTCTTGCTTAGCTTTATTTCTTTATTTTTAGAGGTTTTTTGTGATACGGCTAATATGGAAATATGTTTTGCATGATTTCACATGTATAATTGATATAATTTTGCTTGTCTTCTCAGTGTGTGTGTGGGAGAGGCAGGAGGAAGGGATACAATTAGGAGCTCAAAATTTAAAAAGAAAATGTTAGCAATAAATAAATAATAAACAAAACCCCCTGGCTTTAAAAAAAATTACTTTCATAGAGGAAAACAGACTTTGTCAAATAGTCTTAAGTGTGATTATATATATCATCCTATTTCTAAAAAAGTCAAATGAACAGAAAATTATACTTTTGCTGGGAACTTGGACAGCAAATTATTAGTAGATGAGGATTGAAATGGACTAAGAACAAAACTAGATTGTCATTATTTTCTTTCAGTGAATTACATATTTACAATAAAAATACATGATTTAGAAAAAATAATTCAAAATCATTTTTATGACCAATTAAAATTTCTGACTAATGAATTTTTGTTTTTGGCTCCAAAGTTCAAAATGCACAATACTCTTTGACCTGTGCCCCTTTGTGCACTAGGAGGTAGGTTTAAAAAAAAAGTGATGGTAATTTTTTGATGTAGAGATAGTTTTTGTTTCTAATTAACATGCAGGTAGGATGGTTGTGTATTTTTTATTAAAGTAAATGATTAGTCACCAAGGCTCCCAAATTCAATTTCTTTGAGACTACCTGAACATTAAGAAAAAAACAAATAAAAACCTGCCAGCTCTCGATTTTCTTCAAAATGTACTCTACAATTAGCTTTATAATTGGTTAATCATGTAATTAAATAAAAATATAAAATGGTACTCCTTCATGCCATAGAATACTTAGAATAGCCTATGCATATTTTTATGTTAAGACCCTAGTCTCTTCTCTTTGCTTGCTGTGGCTTTGCCTCTGTTTACAACAAAAAGACAAATTTATGGGAACCGAAACATAAAGGCCATCTGCTTCCCTGGGGGCCATCTTGCACATTCTGTATAGAGGGCTCAGTGATATTCCTACAGAGATGATTACCTTTGTGTATTAGAATCTGATGCAGAAGGAGAAAGTAGACGCTAAGAATGATGAGGAAGAGGAGGTTCTATTTTATAACTGCCTTTAGAAAACTGAAATGACTTTCAAATACAATAGGGATTTCTAAATGCTTGCATTTTTGCTAATAACAGTTGTGCTGTATGAATTAGTTCTGTCTAATCTACACAGTTCTGTCAATTAACTAGGAATATGGTATGATTTTTAATATCTTCAATCCATGTAATGATGGGATTCTATGTAGTGTAACTCTTTATCTTTTTGTTTTCAACATTCACATGAGGTCTTTGATTCTTTATGGATTTTATACAAATACACATACACATACATACAAATAAAATTGCATATATATTTATATATATACAAACACATCTACATTTGTATATATACACACATATGTATACATATGTGTCTATTGATATTCATATATGTATACACACAAATATATATATATATATAATATATTAATGGTTTTAATGAGGGTGTATCTCCTGGTTTAAGTGAGATAGCCTACTGTATTGGACAGTGTTGAATGTGGAATCACTTCAGATCCCTTGTTAGGCATTTACTAGCTTTATGGCCCTGGACAGGTCACTGATATTCTCTGAGCATAGGTTTTCATTTGGTTATTGTTCTTAATCTGTAAAATGGGGACACTAATACCATATTTCTGTTAAGATTGTTGGGAAAAATATGTATGTATGTATGTATGTATGTGTATATGTATGTATAAGTGTAACAGATAGAGAACTGGTCCAGGAGTCAGGAAGTCTTGAGTTCAAATCTGGCCTCAGACACTAACTGTGTGACCCTGGGCAAGTCACTCAATACTATTTGTCTTAGTTCCTCTTCTATAAAAATGACCTAGAGACGTAAATGACAAACCACTCTAGTATTTTTGCCAAATGGGGTCATGAAGAGCTGGGCACAACTGTATGTACGTGTGTATGTGTGTGTGCATCTTCAGAAACTTTAAAGTACTGTGTAAATGCCAGCTATCATCGTTATTATGCCTGCACTCATTGAATTTTTGAGCAAAGCTATTTCTGAAATCACATCTGGCATGGAATCTTGTATTATTTCCATGTATGTGTGAGACCACTTATCAGAAGAGAACTTTTAGTACTGCATTTTGTTTTGAGTGAAATATTTTCTTTTAAAAAAATCAATAAAAAAAATTAACCATAGCAAGATATTCCATTCTCCACCGCTTCCAGTGAGCTATGTGACCCTCAAGATGTGTACCTGGGTCTTAGCAGGCTTAAAGCTCAGCGGGAGTCAGAGTAAATGGCAGCCAAATAGTTTAATGTAACTCAGGCCACTTTGAATGGCAGAAATTAGAGAAACAATAAAAGATGATACCGTCAAAACTTTTCTCAATCTTAAGTCTTCTTGTCCTATACAGTTTTTAACAATTGATTACATTCCCCTCTGTATATTTTAGATGCAACTAGCTGGTAGAGTAGAGAGAGCACCAGTTTTTAAAGTCAGGAAGACCTGAGTTCAAATTTGGCTTCTACACTGGCTATCTGATCTTCAGCAAATCAGTTAATTTCTGTCTGCCTGTTTCTTCAAACCGTAAAATGGGAAAAGTAAAAGTACTCACCTCCCAGGTTTGTTGTAAGGATCAAATGACATAATATTTATAAAGCATTTAGCAGTGCCTGACACATAGAAGGCACTCTCCAGGATCTCCTTCTGTCTCTCTGACTGCTCCTTCTTAAATCTCTTTTCTTGACAGCTAGGTGGTGCAGTGGATAGAGCACCAGTGCAGGAGTCAGGAGGACCCAAATTCAAATCTCCCCTCAGACACTTGACACTCACTAGCTGTGTGACCTTGGGCAAGTCACTTAACCCCAATTGCCTCATCCTGGGTCATCTAGTCATCCTGATGAATATCTGGTCACTGGATTCAGGTGACTCTGGAGCAGAAGTGAGGCTGGTGACCTGCACAGCCCTCTGTCACTCAAAACAAAGTCAAGTGTGAGTCATGTCATTATTTCTCTGATGGCATGGTCTTCTTTGGCAATGAAGGACGAACACACACACACACACACACACACACACACATACATCTGTGTTATTACTACTAAGTATAAATTTCCTCCAAAGCCCTGTCCTAGGCACTTTGCTTTTTTCCCTCTATATTACCTCTTGGTGATCTCATTAGGCCCCATAGGTTCATTTATTATCTCTATAATAATAGCATAGTCTCCATGTAGAGGAGTCTCAGATCTATCTATTTATCTATCATCTATCTATCTGCCTGCCTGCCTGTCTATCTATCTACCTGTCTGTCTGTCTGTCCATCCATCTGTCTATCCATCTCTCTTCCCACATCTATGAATACAGCCTTAGTCTTCAATCTGTCATCACCAAGTACCTTTTGGACAGCCTCGAGTGGGATGCTGTGTATGTATCTCAAACTCATCAAGTCCAAAACAGAGCTTATTCTCTTTATCCCTCTCACCCAAACGTTAAACTTTCTTAAATTTTCTATTACTGTCAAAGGTGATGCCATCCTACCAGTTATGTTGGCCCATACCTTGGCATCATCCTCAATACTTCACTCTAACTCACCTCATATATCTCACACATTGTAAATCTTGTCTGTTGTTTCTACTTTCCCAATATTTCTATGCCACCTTCTCAGATCTCATATATGTCTCTTTCTCTGTGCCCTTCTTCAGACCCTCATCACCTCTGACCTTTCCAGTTGGTCTGCCAGACTCAAGTTTCTCCCCACTCCCATCCATTTTCCATTCAACTGCTAAGGTAATTGTCCTAAAGTGTAGGTCTGTTATGGCATTCTCTTGGTTAATGGGCTCCAGTGGCTCCCTGTTACCTGTGGGATAAAATATAAAGTTCTGTGACATTCATAGATCTTTATATTTTTTCCCTTTCTATCTTTCTAGTCTTCCAACACTTTATTCTCCTCTCCATCCTTTCTCAGCAACACCGAACTGCTTCTGATTCATTGAACTTGAGGCTTCATCTCCTGACTTTGTGTCTTTTCAGTAGTTGACTCCCATATGTAGAGTGACCTTCTCTCTCAGCTCCACTTCCCTGTGTTCCTTCAAAATTTAGCTCAAATCTCAGCTATTATAGGAGAGCTTTTCTGGTAGTCCCAGAAGTCAGTATTTTCCCCTCTCAGAGTGACTTTCATCTATTCTGTATATATCTTGTATCTACCTAGTCATTTACATGTTATCTTCATTAGAATATAAATTCCCCAAGAACAAAGACTATATTTTTGCCTTTCTTTGTATCTCCTGTGCTTAGAACAGCAATAAGTGCGTAATAAATGTTTGTTAATTGACTGATAGGATGCCTTTGAAATATAAACAGATCATTCTCATATTTTTCAGAACTAAAAAAAGCATGTGTGTTATTCTATAATACCTATGATTTTCTTAGTCACTCAGTCTGTGATCTTGTGCAGTTCTTTGAAATCTTTCCCTAGTTGAGATATATTCAGTCTATCACTGAGTGTTTTTAAACTTGTCACTTTCAGCATAGAGGTCATCTGTTCTTGGTCAGATCCAACCCTTTTTTCAACTTAAAAATGAACTCCTCACCTTCCTCAGTGTCACAGAAGTGGTGAGAGATGATTATTTCTCTCATATATTAATGATCAATTATTGAATTAGGACCAGAACTTTTTTAGAAGCCTGTAGGTTGTTAGGGATAATGACCTGAATTGTCAATGGATGAGAATGCCAAAATTTGGAGGGTAGGAGTGTATACATGCTTTTCAATCCTGGATGAAACACCCTACCTACCTAGAAAAGAATTTACAAAGAATTTAATATAAGGCAAACTCTGGCCCACTGTGTTTTAGTCAGTCGTGTCTGAGAAAAGGTAGACCCTCTTTTTGTATAGATTGTCGTAGGTGGAGGTAGTCTGGAAAAGAGGTATCTCTTTGATCAGAGTCACCCCAGCCTCTCATTTGAATAAGCCTACCTCTCATCATACTATTCATTCTCACTAATTATTAATCAATCAGAGTTGATTGCCAACCTTAGGAACACCCAGGCTTCTAAGGGCATAAAATGTTGAGTGGGTTCCATGAGAAGTCTTTGGCATTTTAAAGTACCACTGACCCATTTTATTAATTATTTGCTAGAATGATTAATAAAATGATTAATTATCTAGAAACTATGTCTCTTGACCTTTTTATAAAAAGTGTCACACTGGGGAATATGTATTTAAGTTTTAAACAAAAGAAAATTTCCTAATGGTAGTAAGATTCTCTAAACAATTCCACTTGCAAATAACTCTATATTCATTGAAGGACCAGAGTGCTGTCAAAGCATACTCAGTGAAGTCTACCATAATATACAATCAATTGTTCTAACAACCTGTATCTGAAAGGGAATGCTTTAATATGTCAGGGGATCTGTCATTCTGGTTTATAGATACATGGTGCTAACCAAATCTATCTTCTTTGGCTGTGCGATTCTTTTCTGTGCTCTTTTTAGAAATCCTCTACTGAGGATCTACTTAACAAATTGGGGAACTTTTTATACTTGGAGCACACCAACGCTTTTGGCCTGTTTATCTCTTATTATGTATGAGTGTTACATGAAGAGCCAGCCTTTTGTCTTGATCATTCATGTCCTTAATAATATCCTTTACAGCACTTTTTCAGGGCAGATTACCATTAAGTATACACTACAGGAGTTTTGCACCTTTCAATCTATTACTCACCTATAATTTTAATTTGAGACCATAATGTTGTTTCAAGATTCACAACGGAGTGTCGCTGGAAGAATATTTGTATTGAAAAGATTTTTTTTTCTCCTGAGATCAACATTAAAAATATTGCATAAATTCCCAGTTACTATATATCTTCTACTTTTTTCTCTTATTTTCTTTTGTACCCAATATTTTATGCATCTGTAGAGAATGTTCCATAAAATTCCATGTCATTATCTGGGGAATAGGCATTATTTGTCCCGATTGCAAGGAACATAGATGTAGAGGTGGAATTGACCTTGGAGGTAGTTAGGGTAAACTCTTTTCAGTGATTTTATTTCAGTAATTTTCAATGATCTTAATTAGGAGGTCCTGCAATGTTTTGGGGTTTAAAACATCATCAAGACTTAGTCAACAAGTAAGTGTTTGGAATATTCAACCATTTGGATGGAATCAGCCTTCCATTTGAAATCTGTGCTGAATATCCACCATGACAGTGATAAACACTTTTGGCAAGCATGTATTACCTTGTTTTACCCCGTGTTAATATTAACAAACAGAGTGTCTTTGGATAACGTTACTTTTGTAGCTCTATCTTGACAGGTGTCATATTATTTTTACGTAAGCTTGGAAGATCCTCTTTTTAGGAAAAAACCCTATAAAGTAGTATTTTACTCTAATAAATCAGATATTTTTTCATAGTTTTCATAGTCAATCAGCACTAAGTTCTGTGTTTTCTACAGTCAGCTGGGTGATTGCAAAATGTAGTCTGCAGTACACTATTATCTGTGTTTACCTTCCTATTTTCTTTGTATACAAGAAGGTCCTTAATGTGCATATATTATTCTTATAAAAATTTTGTAGAGGTGGGAAGTAGGCATATAGATCAGTTAATTATTGATATTTTCTAAAAAATCACCTTCTTGGGAAGTAATAACATCTTTTGTTTGCTTCCCCCCACAAGCATGTAGCATCCTAGGCTCTCTCAAGCATTTTGAGTATCATCTCTCAAAAGCTTCGAACCTTTAACACTTCCAGAATGAATCTTCTCTGCCCATACTTAATCTTGTCCAACCCCACTTCGCACACTTGTTTTCCTTAGTGCTATTTCTATTTCTTCATGCCTTCATTACAGGCTGTGATGTAATCCTCTGGCTGATATTTCCACCGACATTGGATGGAGAAAATATGTTGTTATGGAAAATTTGTAAATGTTTTCCATTTTTCACCTATTTGTTGTCTTTTCAGCTTACTCTTAATGATCTCAGAATTATCCGGTTTAAATGGGTCTCTGACCAGGCTTTTGATAAACGTATTTTTCCTCCACTGTTTCTAAGGGTTTTATGAGATGCTGCTGCTCACAATTTTTCATTTTATTTTGCCATAGTATTTTACGAATGAATTTATGTTCTTTTATGTCTGTCTATATCAATACAACAAAGTGTGGGCTCACTCAGATTATTTCTAGTCTCTTTTAGCTTCCATGTTATGATAATTTATTGCTCTGGATTAAAATTTCTCAGGAAATGGTCATGGCTTATAATAGATGTCTCTTCATTTCATGACTCTACTTTTTTTTTAATGCATCAATCAATAACTTGTTTTAAAAAATCATGTTGTGGTTTTCGTGGTTTTTAATTGTACAGGTTACCTTCTCATTTTATTATTTCTCCTAATTTGGCATTGATTTTGATCTTGGCTCTTACAAGTCCTATGGTGCCCAGATGCTTATTCATAAATGACTCATAGGAGTAACCAATCATTTTCTGTCTGTCAAAATAAAGTTTGATGATTTATGCTGTTATTTGGTGCTCATCATGCCCCATACTTTCAAAATACCTTCTTGAGGAAAGGAATCTTGGTATATAGATATTGGTATAGACACATCTGTGTAGCCTATAAACCTTCGTTCTTTTTTTGTTTCATATCTCTGAGTCATATATTTTAATATTTTTCTAACATGCAAAAGAAGGAACAGATGTTCCTTTAACAGACCTATGCCCACCTCTGGATTGAAACTATTTAGTATTAATGTAGATACTGATTTAGTTTAGTTACTCTTATTGACTTTGTAGAATTTCTCTTTTCATATTTTGCCAGGGATACTGGTTTCTAAGTGGTTATTCTCTTTATGGTGGTCTTTTCACAAATGCTTATCATGAGCATTGCAATGTAAGATGATTAAGTATATCAAAAAATATATTTTATCTTGCTTTTGAACACATCAGAAAACCAACCCCACTAACCCTGTTGCAACAGTAACCAAGAGTCATCCTAACATTTAGTTCCAATTTTCTCAGATCTTCTATTTTCTTTTATAATGAGAAAGTCCAGATTGAATAGATACTCCAGAAGTATGTTATTTTTTGATTCTTGAATAAGGATCTCACATTTAAAATATCAATAGTTAAGTCATTGTTTATAGATAGTAAAAATCAGTGAGCTTTCCAGCAATGTCTGCCTTCTTTTCCACCCTTTGCCACCGTGACTAGTGGTGCACAAGACTTGAGGCTGTTTTTTATTTTTTGTTTCATGGGTAGCTGCTGTGAAAGAATCATCCAAAAGAGACTGAACTAATAGTGATAAAACTTTCCAGACTTAGACTGGTTATCAAACAGCAGGTGCTGGTTGTTCCTAGGACTATTTTTCAAGTTTTTCCAACATAATGTCACCTGTGTGAGCTTGATCTTCAGGAAGTAGGATGAACTTCCAAACCCTGATGATGCAGTAGAGCATCACTTTTGCAGAGGATGAAGATCATAGTATCCGTATTTAAGCATGGGACTGTGTGGTTCCTTTTTAAATTTTGTATGTGCCCACATAGTCACATGCTTTCAAAACTTAAAATTGTCAGAAGGACAATCAGTATTCATCATACACTTAAAAGACTGGTGAAGAGCTCATGACATTTCATTAGAATTAGACTTTTTCATTTGTTTACAGATCATGAAGAATAACCTTTGACTAGAAACTACAAAGCAGATAACTAATGGCCATAGTGAGTAAGTAGTAAAGGATCATTTGTGGGGAGCAATTTGAGTTGTTCAAACCACCAGATCAGCTTCCATTTTCCTTTCTGCAAGAGGTGCAATCAGTGACTCTGACTAATCATCCCCACCTTTAATTGAATAGAGGTACTTTATCTTCTGGGATTTCTCATTTCCCTCTGGTTTCCCACTGATGAAAGAAGGAGAAAAAGAATGAACCAGATGAAGAAGGGAAACGTCTCTTAATTATTCCCTATATAAGGACAGTAAGAGGGAGTCTACTGTCTACTACTATAGAGTTAGATTCTGTTGGGTTAATTCAAAGACCAGAAGTCAGCACCAAATCGCAAGTCAAAGAAAATTAAGGCTTTCCTTAAGTATTTTAGAAACTGTTGAATTTCTAAAATTTTTCCAGGTTGATCCAGAAGCATTTAGGTAAAGGTACAAGCAAACCTTCTCAATAAAGATGGGACTGCTCTAGTTGTATCCTGCTGAGACTGTTCATTTCCTGTGGCTTTAGGATTATGCAACATTCAAAAGAAACAAACCAGTATACATCCTGTATGACGGAGAGCAGGGAAGAGATGATTCTGAGAGAATAATAAAAAAGAAAATTAAACTATGAATAAATAATTGAAAGTGCTTGATCTAATCTTATTGCTTCTATTTCACAAAAGAATACAATATACATGTTGATAATTATGTTTTAATATCTTTTAAAATTAGAGAGACATTTTGCCATTTAAAAAATTCTACTTATTTCATCTAAGTGTTTAACTTAGAGTTTTTACTTTTTTTGTAACTTGCACACATATCAAATATATTTTTTATTTTAATGAAAATAAGTTCCTAAAATGAACCTTAAAATTAATATCAACAATAGTTCTCATATTCTGTTTACTTATGTGAGGCATTTTATAAAGTACTGTCTGATTTTCCTTGGTATTCACAAAACCTATTTTTCCTTTATGGGCAAACTTTTAGGGAAAACTTAAAAGCTCCTTGTCTTTATCTGTACAAAAGATAATGGAAAATCTGTAATACAGACAAACAGGATGATTCTTGTCTCAGGATAAATTACGTTTTGCTTCAATTCGGTATTTTAAATGAGAGGCAACATAGCAAAGTGGATAGAATGCTAGTTTTAAAATCAGGAAGAAATGAGTTGAAATGCTGCATACTAACTGAATGACCAAAGACAAATTACTCAACCTTTCAGTGTACCAGGCAGCTCTCTGAGATGTAGAACTTACTGAGGAATTACTGATCTTACCACAGTGTCTAGTACATAGAAGGAGTTTAATAAATGCAAGTTAACTAAATTCTGCATTAGTGGAGGGAATTTCCATTCCAGTAATTTCCTACACATTGAGATCACAGGTTTGATTATAGCTACAGCGATGGATATAACTATAAATACAGATATGTAGATATGTAATCTATAGAGAATTATGCCAGATGTAGTTACCTGCAGATATGTGTGTGACTGTGGGTACCTACACATATTTTTATAGGCAAATATATATTAATTAAATTACCTGGATAGGTAGTTTTTATTATTGTACTCTAAAGCTGGATATAGAGTCAGAAAATGTATTCGGATTCTAATTCTGTCATTTTCTGCCTTTGTGATCTTGAATAAGTCACTCAACTACTTTGAGCTTCTGTTTACTCACATGTAAAATGACAAAATTGGACTACAGGCATTCTAAGATCTCTTCCAGCTCCAAATCTGATCCTATAATATAGCTATATATTTACATAATACATATAGTTACATGATTAATAATGTTCCCACTTGTAAAGTTGGCCATTGACTTAGATCATCAATTGTCTCAATTAATATACTATGTTTGACATAATATATAATATGGTGTGACTCAGAAATCACGAGATTGGTTTGCATTTATAGATACAATATTAGTGAATGCACTACAGGTGATTTGGAGAATTAGCAAGCTAGGAAAGCTAGTATAGTATATATAAATTCCTAAATATCGAAATTCTCTCTAACTGTAATTTTCCTGATATTGAAGATAGACCTAAAAGGAAGATCTAAGGTATGTCTGAGCTTCTTGTCATCTTGCCCTAGTCACATAATGAAGATAGCTGTCTTTACTTTATGCCCTGCTTTCTACAACCTATTTAGTTGGAAGGCAGAAATGTGTACATGGACAGTTTTATCTATTTCTTAGCTTAGTAAATGGGATGCTGAATCCTATAGCAGTTAAAGGTTCAAGGTGCTTTTCAAGGGTAGAATTTGGTAGAACGCATTACTCTAATCTAATCTGGGTTGAGAAGGTCACGGATAACTGTCAAAGTCCACTGCAGAGAGAGTTACACTGTTCGTTCTAAATTGAGTTTTTTTCCTTAAGAGATGACGACTTTAGAACAGTAAGCTTGAGAACTATTATACTGGTTAGTGAGAACCTAAATTCAGAGCAGGAGAGGTATCTGATCAAATCTCAGGTCCAGGAACAGTTTTGGTGGGCGGAGGATAAAAGCCTGCAAATTATTAACATTCACCTAGCAGGAGTGAGGTGAGTCTGCTGCCTTTTTCTCTATTAAAGCTTTATGGATAGCCTTAGGAAATGATATTATTTTAGTTTCTTTATGTTACTTTCAGAAGCAGCCTAGAAGAGTGGATAGAGTACTGGCCTCAAAACCAGGCAGACCTGGGTTCAGCTCCTATCTCTGACACATGCAGGTTGTGTGACCTGAAGAAGGGCAGTGACCACGGGTAAATAAAGGGAGGTGGATGTGAGGGATGCTGTGGAGACAGAAATGATAAACTTTGGCAAATGATTGGATAGAAGGGATAGAGAGTGAGGAGTTAAGGATAATGTCAAGGTTCAAACTTCGTTGATTTGACAGACAGTAATGCTCTCAGTAGCAATAGGAAAGTTTGGAAGAGAGGTGGGTTTTGGGGGAAAGATACTGAGTGCTGTTTGGAGCATGTTGAATTTGAGATGCCAATAAGAAATCTAGATTGAAGTGCCCAATAGACTTTTGGAGATGTCTGAGTGGAACTCAGGATAGAGACTAGGATGTATTAGTCTGATAATTGTCAACATAGAGATAATTAAATTGATGAACGCTGAAGAAATCACCAGATGAAAAAGTGCGGAGAAAAAACAACTAGAAAATAAAGACATGGCAATCCTGAAACAATAACTGAATTCATGGAAGTGGATGAGTATCTACCAAAGGAGACAGTATAGATGGACAGAATTTTTTGATGTACTCAGTTAGGGGGAGTCCTCTAGCAAAGGATACTGAGAAAAAGCAATCTGATATGTAGGTGGAGAGTAGAAAGAGAGAACTGTTACAAAAATCAAGAGGAAGGAACATCTAGGAGACAGTGTCGAATGCTGTAGATGGGTTAATGTTGTAGAAAGGTTGAAAAGAATGAGTCTTGAGAAGAGATCAAAATATTTACCATTGAAAGGGTCATTGATAGCTTTGGAGAGAGCAGTTTCAACTGCTTGCCAAGGGCTGAGAATTGAGAGAAAAAAGAGGAAATGGAGGCTATGTCCACATAGTTGGTTTTTGTTTTTGGTTTTTTACTTTAGGAGTTTTTTATGAAAGAGAGGACAATGTAGGACAATAACTGGAGTGGACAGCAGTGTCAAGGTAGCCTTTTTACTGTTATTCTCTCAAAAATTCTCAGATAAGGTAAAATGCCTAAAAAACAATATCCCTCTTTCCCTGCAATATATAAACATAGAGCCATCTTTTTAAATATTTGCATGGAATAAGGACATATTTACCTTAAGTTATTATTTTTTTCTTGCTTGGAAATGTGCATACTAAATACCTTCCTCATCAGTGATTTCTTCAGGAAGAATGATTTGAATTCCTTTATCTATCCTTCTAAAAATCTTTTTTCATTGATCTTAAACTCAGATTTGAAGTGTATTTTATTTTGGGTAAGTTTCTGTAAGTTCTTAAAATTGTTCCATTATAATTTCTTGAGCTTTTGTTGCAGTTTCATCTCTCTCTGTCTGTCTCTGTCTGTCTCTGTCTGTCTGTCTCTTTCTCTCTGTCTCTGCCTCTCTCTGTTTGTCTCTCTGTCTGTCTCTCTCAGTGATGGTGAGATCTTTCTTGCCTTTCCTTGAATTGAGATCGCTTTATTCCCTATTCATTTTAAAAGCTTTCTGCTGATTTTTCTGTTAGGCTTTCTTTGTGATGAATGATTGACTTTCCCATCACTTTTGTTGTTATTTTGGTTTATTTGGCACATTTCTTACTGTTTTGAGGCAATGACTAGGTTTAGAAATGACCTGTCACTAAGCCATTTTATGGTAACCTCTGGAAATGACATTTTTTAGAAAGACATGCTAAAATTTTTTTTCTGACAAAAACACTTTGTATTCCTGTGGTTTTCTTTTTTCATTTATTAGTATAGTTCTGGCCTTAAATATATGTAATAACAATCATTTGTCTTATTAAAATTAATATAAAAATATATGTCCAATCAAATCAATAAGTATTTACTGAGTTCCTACTATGTAACTGGGATTGTGCTAGGTTCTGCAATTCCTTTTCTTTACCCACAAGGGCCATCTTCTCTGTTCACTTAGTATCAAAGCTATAAACATTCCCATAATTCCCTAGATTTTAAAACTTGTGTTTATGATTCTTTTCTTCCCTTTACTCCCACTCTTGTTGAATAATGCTCTCTTGGTCACCATGACAACAATGCCATACTTAAAGTGAGTGTAAAACAGTCTTAAATTGGTTTGATTTATTTAATTAAAACATTTGGAAATAGAATAATAAGACATGTTAATTTAAAGATTCCTTGTTGCAAAGGACTTGATGTTCTCAGACTGGGTTGGAGGCCAATTGGCATACAGTTGACCAATTGTTAATTGTGGCTTGAATTAAGCAGGTGTCAGAGTAACTCTCCCTATAACAGAAAATATTAAATAAATGCATTTATTTTCTAAAAAGGAAGCACTTGTGGTAGTCAGAGAATACAACAGAATAGTTTGTGAGTATTTCAATTGATTCCCCACCTCTGGACTTTGCACACTTGTGCCATGCTAGTCACTAAGTTATGTCTCTTGATGTCTTCTACTTCTTCTGCATTTATAATTTCTGTAGTAATACAGTACCTGTAATGAGTTTAAAATAAATACTTTCCATCATTATTTAGACTCTTGGAATATTATAGTTTATAGATCATCTTGCCTGAGAGTTTAAGTGACTTTTCTCAAGGCTGCATTTCTACCGATACTTTTATTTCAAGGAACTGCTTTCCTGTTTCTCATTTCTGTGTTCTTTTAAGATTTGTTATGAGGTACTTATGTGTTCATGGTAATGACATATCTGAGTGGGAAAAATGGAACCCGATAAATATTGACTGAATGGATGCAACTCTGTTCTGGAAATGGCAAGTGTATCTGATTCTTCAGACAACTGAGGAATCAGCTCTGAGTTGGAGAAGAGAGCCCTCCATTCTTGCCCATGCTGTTATAAAGATAACCAGATGAGAAGATCTCGTTCACGTCTGGGCACACAGCAGAGATTTCATAAATACTTGTTGAATGACACAATTTCAATAAATCCCTAGAGCTTATTTTACGGAGATCATTTAATACTGTCTACCCCTTTGATACTTCATTGTGACACAAAGTTGTCCCTGTGTTCTTAAAGGCCATGACTGTGAGTGCAAGATCTGGAAGATTCGGTTAAGTTGAATCTTATATTAAGAAACCTGTGACCACTACCAATGTAAATGCAAAGAAAAACCATCAGAAAAACAATTTTTTAAAAGTTTCAAAATTACAAAGAATAAGCCTGGTCCGGGAGATATGAGAAGATACTTTCTCCCACTCCTTTGCAAAGGTGAAGGATATATAGGTATCAAAAATTAATGCATATAATGTTGGATTTTTTGAGGGGGGATATATATTGATTGGTTTTATTGACTTTCTTCTTCCTTTTTCCACAAAATGTTTTGTGTGGAAGGGATGACTCGCCATGAGGAGGGAGAGGGGGAGATTGAGGGAGAAATTTGGGCAATGTCAAAGCAAAATATATCCATAAAATTTTTTAACAAAAGGAAAAAAGATGCTCGACCCGGGGCTCAAGAAGCAGCAGCACTGTTTCTACTCTCTTCTATTTAAAGGAAAAGAGAGTCTTGATCCATGCAGGTGGCTCAGAATAGGTTTGGGGGGAGCTTGGACTCGAATAAGAAGGGAGGTAGGATTCCTTCCCCCTCCCCATATACTCATTGGTTCATTAAACCTTTGTCCTAGTTCTCTGGGAACAATTTACTTAAAATTTGAGTTTTGGATTATGACTAAGGCTTCCCCCAAAGGGAGGAATAGAAAAGTTCTTAGTGTATGATACGAATCACACATGTTCTTTTATTTCCTACAGACAGAAGAAATGCTAAAATACAAAAGATTAATTGCACAGATTAATGGAACAACTTAAAACATGATGCAGTAACTTCATTTAAAGTACTGCTACATCATCTTGGGAGGCTGAAAACTAAACCAGCAGAATAGAAGGCATTTTGTGTGATTGTCAGATAGGCATGGCCATGTTTTACTTTAACTCTGCTGGTGAATCGCCCTTTGTTGTCAGTCAGGTGGATGAGATAGAAATCTCAAACACACAGGGTCCACCACAAACCTGAACACATCTGTCTCAAGGCTGAGGTTCCATGACCTCCCTAGAGAAAGGAAACAAATTAGTAAAGTCGTCTAGGGACCCAAGAATAAGCTTGCTTAGTAGAGTTCTCCCATTCTAAGTGATGTATGAGGACAATTGTGATAATACGGCTCTCATTGAAAGTCTCAGTTACCTGGTTTTTCCTGTAGAGTCAAAGGAAAAAGTCAGCTGAAAACCATCTCCTCTTTTAATTGACCCAGCTTCTTTTCCCTTGTTATTTTCACAGGGTCCTCAAGGAACCACTCAGGGTTGTTGTGTGTGTGTTTTTTTTATTGTATCCGAAAGTGACAAGTCCTTTCAACACTAAGTCACCAAATACCTGGAAATAGCTGGGAAGTTCATCATGGTCAAAGAGCCGATTCACAAGGTCTCTGAAATTCCTTCAAGTTTCCACAGGAACTCTGGTGGCACAATCTCTGAGATAGGTCCTTTAGGCCAATACATCCTCTACCTGTTATGTCCATCATATGCGAATAAGAATGAGAGATTCATCACCAGGAGACTGGCCACCAGGGGATGAATTTCTTCTGAATTACAACAATTAATGAGGCAATATATGAAGACACTGAAAAGGAGATGACCTGTATTATTAGAAAGAGGACCCTTTTATCACCAAGAAAATCATACATTTTAGAAGTATTGAAGAAATTTTTTTAAAAAAAAGTCATGATAAGCAAAATAAACAAGAAAAGTTCTACCTCTTCCCTAAAGACTTTCTCCTGATTAAACAGGAATTTCTCTAGAGATCCTTAATCCTCATAAGGAAGTTGCTAAACTAACAATGAGGATAGCTAGGTGTATTTGTGTGTTACCTAAGAATATCTGAAATGCTTTTGGACATTTATTTTTAAACCAGATTGTCTAAACCTTGATAAGTATCAATCAGAACATTCTGCTTTTAATTCCATCAATTTTTTGTTGTTATTGAGTTCTAAACAAGGGTGCTATTGGACTAAGCAAGATTGGATAAAATAAGTGGGCAACATAAGCTTCATTCTATTTTCAGGTAACATTTTCAGTCCTGATATATTATTTCTACTTGAGTGTAGTCTAGCTTTTCACTATTCATCAGTGTCATAAGTTAATATACACTCTGATCTTTAAAATAGAATGAAAGTGGCCAGCTGCAGAGGAATCTGTTCAAATTGCCCCTTATTTAAGCCACTTATTCAAAGACAAATCCATTCAAGCATTACAGTAATTTCTAAAAGAGACTTTTTTCCAGGGAAGGTAAAGTGTATAGATAACCTTCCACTTTAGTATCAGTCAAAACATTTGGAAAAACAAGACCTCTCTTGAAAAATTAATGAACTGATGATAAATACACAGGTTATGTTTTGCTTAACGAGGCAGCTTACACCATAGACAACTTATACATGTTAACTTGTTGAATGACCTTGGGCAGGAGTATTTTGGCTCAATTTCCTCATCCATAAAATGAAGGGCTTGGATAATGAGACACTATCTAAGGTGCCTTCTAAAAAAAAATCTATTATTCAAATTTCAAGCCAGCAATACTCATTTTCATTTATGAATGTCAAACCCAGATCTGAGCTGTTAAATTTTGGGACCTCTCTTTCCAAATTTATAATTGAGCATTGGCTGAGTGATGATGGTTTGGGGCAGAAGCCAGGAGCCACTTGGTGACTTTTAATTCATCCAGTCAATTGAGTAGCTTTTAGCCCTTACAGTGTTCTGATTTCAAATGCTTGCAGACCGAAAACCAGGGCTACCCAGACACAGACAAATTAAGAGGACAATTCCCTGTAACATCTTCCTCTTGAAACAGTCACATTTCATACCACTTTGCTAGTAGCTGAGAATGAGGAAAATCCTTTTTCTTTCCAAATATCTAACTAACTCACAAAACTGGAATTGTGATTAGGTGCCCCAAGTGAAGTATGAGTCAAAGATGACTTCTGCGAATTATTGCAGATTCAACAGCAGTATTCTCAATGTATCTTTTTAATAGGCAGTATTTCATATCTTTTTCCTCATTAAAAAAAAAACCCCAAACACCCATGATTAATGAACCCTACCTATGAAATATCTTTGAAATAAATATCATGTTTTAGGATTTTCATAGAAACTGCTACCTGTCATGCAGTTGTTAACTTTGGACAGGGATTTAAAATTCAAACCTTGGGTTCAGCTTGTGGCATGTGAAATGGGAGCTCTGTATGAAATGGAAAACAATTAAAGGAATTCTTGCTTAATGGGTAGGGTTTGAGCTAGTCCGATAAGTGGAATTTCTCTTTTGGCTGAGTGACTCAATATCCATGGGAAAAATATATATATCGATCCTGCTTCCTGGCCTCAGCAGTGACCTCTACCATAATTAATTCCTTTTATGTATTCTGTGGTCTAACAGACAAGTCTCAAATGGACTCCCAGAGCTCTGGGTTCTCGCCTTTTGCCTATGAAACTATTGAGTGACTATTAACCATGGGACTGAGAGGGGGAAAATGTAAAGACCAATTTATTAACGTGTCTATATATCTTTTGTTATTATTTTCAAGTCTCAGTGCTAACCAGTCTCTCTAAGTTTTATGGGATGTAATATGATACATGTAAATAAAATGAAGAGTTCTTGAACAAAGTCGTAAAAGTGGCATCCTGCAATCGAATAACAGATGCTTTCTAGTGCCAAACTGAATATTTATAGTTTTGCTTTATGTCAGTCACAGGAACTAAAAACACACCAATAAGTATTGGAAGATTAGAAGGAAAGTTTAATTACTTTAAAGAGTTTTTAAAATTATTGTTTAAAATACTGACCTTATTATCTGAGAAGAAGACCACTGTAGGCATAAAATAGTATCGTCAGCATATTAACATAAAGTTTTTGATTGACACTATGGACCAGTAATACTGAGTGTATATATAGCTCTTAGCCACTTATCTGTGTTTTAAATTTCTCTTGGAGGTGAATACAATTACTTTCAAATTTGAATGGTAGAACTAGGATCCCAAAAGATCATGGCAGGCTGTAACAATGAACTGAAATTAATCAAAGGAAAGACCTTTATGTAAACTGCTACATTAGCGGTAGGTGACGCATTGGATAGACCCAGGCTAGGACTCAGGAAGACCTGAGTTCAAATACAGCCTCAGACACTTCCTAGCTCAGTGATCTTGGGCAAGTCATGTAACCTCTGTTTGCCTTATTTTCTTTGACTATAAAAGGAAAATAATAATATTATCTACCTTGTAGAGTTGTTTTGAGAATAAATGAGATAATGTTTGTAAGACTCTTAGCACAGTGTCTGGTACACAGTAGGCACTTAATAAATGCTTGCCTCCTTCCCTCCTATACTCAATTCAATACTATAATGGCCTTTAGAGCTCATTAATGTGGGTCTTACCTCTAATGATGTATATCAAAACACCTACAAATCTTCATAACCTGAATAATTCTTTTTCACAACCTTCCACAAAATTTCCCTATGAGAGCTACATAATATATTAAATTATTTTATTTAGTACTTTAAACATCTCATTGATACAAGTACAACACTTGTTTACTATTCCTTGCTCTAGGTACATGATTGTTCCATTTCCTTTTCTGATCCAATTTATTTTCCTGATGATATATCTTTTGTTACTTCTTGCATGAAGGTTAGCATTGGTTTGATCCCAAAGCTTGCTTATTTCTACTCCTTATGTCTCTTCATTGCCCTTTGGGCAATCTGCAATTTTTAGACTTTGGAGATTGTGTTGTTCCATGATCCATGATTCACAACTATATGCTTTCACTGGAAGAATATTGTTGGTAAAAAGATGACTTGAACTTCCAACACTTGGAAAAGCAAAAAAAAAATCATCCTCATATGTAAGATGAGATTGGGGCTAGGTGTTACTAGCTACCAGTTCGTAAGAAAAATACAGTGACATTAACATGCAGTGTGGCATACAAAAATACTAAGTCCATGTTAGGTTCCATGAAAAGAAGGAGACAATCAATGTGCTCTGCTCTCCATCTTGGTCAGACAAGATCTGAAATTCTTTGTTTAATTCTAGCCCCAGATTTCAGGAACAACTTAGAAAAGCTCAAATGTGTCCTGAGTAGGATGACCAGGATGGTAAAGGGTTTCAAGATCATGATATATGAGAATCATTGAAAGAACTGAGAATTTTAACCAGGAGTCTTTAGGAGACTTAAGATGGAAATGATAATTAGTTTCATGAATTTGGAGAGCTGTCATGTAAAAAAGGGATTAGATTTATTCTGTTTGGCTCCAGATGCAGAAAAGCAGATTTAGGCTTGATATGAAAGATGTCCTAAGAATTCGAGTTATCTTAAAAAAAAATGGAATGTTCTATCTTGGAAGCATCTCTTTAGAGCACTTCAATTGAAGTACGTATGGCTACTTATTTAGGATGTTATACAGAGGGTTCCTTTGAAGTTTTAGAAGTTGTGCTGAATAACCACTAAGCCACCTTCCAAATCTGTAATTCCTTGATTCTGTAACATCCTTATGATATAATAAAATCATGAACCTTAGAAACTTTATAATGAATTTTGTCAAAGTTCATATAATGCTGAACATGTCAGTAGGAAGATCTGCCTTTGAATTCCAGTTCTGACACTTATTAATTTCATGATCATTGAGAGAAGTGATTAGGAATAACCAATGATTGGGGGAAATCCAGAATTCTCCCCCTATTTTTCTAAAGTTCTAATTTCAAAGTTTATTCTCTGAAGGATATTACTGATAATGAGATTGAATTAACTCTCTCCTCAATCTCTGTCAGATCCCACCCCAATCTTAAAAAGGGTTTAATCTAAAGTGGAAAAACTCATTACGCTCTGTACTGATTTGGGTGGGGATAAATTCTTCTAGTAGATTGCCCAAGACTGGGCAATTGGGAAGCAAATGACATACGGTTATATCCCCCAGTCCTTCATCAGAATAGGTCCACCTGTGGTAATATTCATTCTCTCTCATTACTTGTTAACCAGTTAGAGTTAATCGCCACCCTCTGGAACATCCACTCCTCCGAGAACATATAAACTATGAACTTACCATCATGATTGGTCTTTGACATTCACCAGTGTCACTTTTATTAATGAAATGCTAATATTATTGATAAAGTGATTAGTTACCCAGAAACTATGTCCTTCAGACCTTTTAAATGTCACATCATGGATGTCATTAAGTCTTTGTGAGCCTCTGTATCCTCACCTTTAAAATAGAAGACAAAAATTACCTAACCAAGGTGATGATAGAAGGAGAGGGCTTTGAACGTTGTAAATCTCCAGTTAAACATTGTCTCTTTTTGGGAGTTCATTTCACTTAGGGAAGGTTGTCTAGGAGAAGAAGCAGGAGAAGAGCTTGAAATACAGAATAAGTAGAAGGAAAAGAGAAGGGGTTTAGGGGAAATATTTGACGAGTTTTGAAAGTGTGTAGAAGGCCACAACCTGATGTGGGGGAAGGGTAGTTTGGGATATATTGATAAATTTAAAGAGAAAGAGAGGGAGGACCTTAATTGAAGGTTAATAAGAACTTAAGATGAAAGTCTCAATCAGAAAGGCCAAAAGAGAAGAAATAGAGAAAAAGCCCAGGAAGAAGAAGGAAATGAAGAGGGATAGGAAGAGAATGGGAACTTGAGCTGAAGGAGATAGAAAAGGAAGATTCTGAAGAAGACTGGAGAAAGAGTAAAGAATCAAGAAGTAGAAGGAAGATGGGAAGAGAAGGTAAGGAGTTAGTGAGACAAGACAAACGAGCTGGGTGTGGTTGTCAAGGAAATAACAAATGGTCAGTGATCTGGTGTTAAGATGAAAAAGTGCATGCTAACTCCAGAGTCCAGCAGCACTTCCCTCCACAAAGAATTTATATAACAGTTTTCTAGGAGCAGCTCCTAAGAAAAACACCCAAAAGACTGACTTTTACTTCTAACTAAATTTTTAATTAGCAAGTATGGAGAAAAGGAGAATTTGGCTTTGGATGAAATAAAATATATAATATTCATGTTTCTACAACAGCCAGATTGCTTCTATTTGTGCTCAAAATGCAGGCTGGTATCTTTCCTAGAATAAAAAGTAATACTACACCAGTTTATTAGAGAGAATGAAGAATTTCATTTAAAAATGCAAGAAGGGCTTTATTATGAAAAAAACTAACCCAAAGGATATGAAGAGGCAAAGAGGAATCCTAACTTATGAGAAGAGGTCAGAAGTTTATAGAGAAAAGGCCAGCAGAACACTCAGAGCTGTGATGTAGATGTGAGACCCTTCAGTGAGCAAAGGACTAGGAGGCCTTCTAAAAAGGAAGTAGCTGCCTGTCCTCCAAGGAACAATGATTTGATTTTGTTAGGGTTGTCAGGTGAAAGATCAACTAATCAGAGATGGAGGACAGTGGGACAAGTTGTGGTGATTCAGACTGAGAATTTGAGGGGAGTTTGATGATAAGAGGGTACATCAAAGTGGGTGACAATCTCCTACCTATGCCTAGTGATTCCTACACAAGTGATACTGATAGAAGGAATCTAGAAAGAAATGTTAACAATTACAAAGTCTTATGGAGGAAACTGGATACTCTGAGGCAAAGGTGGTGTGGGATTCTGATTGGGAAAAACACAGTAATAAATGAAAAGCCATAAAAACTTAATCTGTGAAAGGAGGAAGTTCAAACATGGTGACCTGTTAAAAATTATAACGTAGATACTGAATCATAGTTTAGACACTGAATTAAAACTTAGGTACTATGACCTATGAAAATTATAACAAGAATATTGTGACCCATATGTGACCAATGCATGATCAATATGCAGATTTATATTTGGGTATAACATTGGCTTAATGCCTAAGTTCATTACTAAGCAGAAAACCAAAAATATCCACCAATTGGTAGTGATGCACTCTTTAGTTCTTCTTTCCTTTGTCTGTTTTCTATAATGAACACAAGGATTTTGGGGGTTCTTTTGGGGGTATCCACTTTTCTGTTTGGCCGGGGTCCCAGACTGAAATTGTCCTACTTCCTATAATCAACCTGGAGATCCTTGGCCTCTTTCTTTGGTATCAAGAACACCCTACAGCTATGGGTTCTAGAATGAGACCTGGATTTCTGGACGATGGCTTAAAATATAGAATGATAGGCTTCTGGCTAAGGACAGAGTCTTAAGAAAAGACTGGTAAGAGTGTTTTCCTGAACTCTTTCAAATCTAATTCAAGGGGCATTAGACTGAAAAAGAAGGCAGAAGGAAAAAAAAACCCTGCCTCTATACAATCCAAATTCTACAACGAGTAGTAGTAATAGAAATTCACAGAAAGTCTGCTTATACCTTAGAATTTGTAATAAAGGAAGAAAGCTGACTTTGGTCTGATGTGTATCTCAGAGTTTTGGATAGCAGACTTCAGAGCATTCAAAGGATATGTAGAGGTAGCTAGGTGACACAGTTTAGTGTTAGAATCAGAATCAGTCTGAAGTTGAGTTTGAGTATTGCCTCAGACACTTACTAGTTGTATGACTGGACAAAACATTTGGCATATTTTTAACCTTAATTTTTTTACCTATAATATGAAGACATTGGACTCAATCACCTCTTAGATGCCATCTAGTACTAAATCTATGATCCACTGGGATAAAATTCTACAGTGGGAAGTAAACCTATGAAGGATGAGAAACTATGAAGAGTGAAATTCTGAAGATTTAGAGAGACAATTCTGATGAGAAAGAAAGAGTAATGAAAAGAGACTGATATGGATGTTGAGGGGGAAAGTAACTTAAATTTTAAAAAGATATACAAAAGATAGAAATAAAGATAGGTGATGAACGATTGATAGAAATTGTGGCACAGTCCTTTAAGAATCGTGTGGGAATCCTCAATCTCAGAATAAACTAAGACTGGTGAGAAGAGATAAGAAAAACAAAGTTTATTTGTATATTGTACAATATGCAATGCAAATGCCTTCAGGTCAGGGATGGTTCTTGACTTTTGTATGCTTGGGACATTGCCTGTCACATGGTAAGTGCTTATGCTTACTTGACTGATTGAGAAAAAGAGGAGAATCAAAGAGAGGATAAGATTGCTGTCAGTGTACATGGAAAAATGATAAATGGAAAAGAAGAGAAAGATGAGTTGTTCAGCTCTTATTTTGCTTGTTTTCTCTGTAAAGGAGAATGATCTTTGCCTTGAAAAAAAGAAAAATGGCCAATAGCTAGCATTTAAATGGTACTTTAAGGTTTGCAAAGTACTTTTTCCAAATCTTACCTTATTTTATCTTCACAGCAATTCTGGGAAGTAGGTACTGTTGTAATCCCCTTTTGTAGGTGAGGAAAGTGAGAAGGTCCATAGAGGTTAACTGATTTGCTCAGGTTCACACAACCAGTAAGTGTCTAAGGCTGTATTTGAACTTAGGTCCTCCTGACTTCAGGCCCAGCAGCTATCCATTGATCCTCCTGGTTGTTGATACAGCAGGGAGTCAGTACATTTGGAAAGAGCACAGGATTGGGAGTGAGAAGTCCTGGATAGTTCTGCAACTACCCTGTGTAACACTAAGCAAATCATTTAACTTTCATTTTCCTCAGTTTCCTCTTCTGTAAAATGATAAAGTTGAACTACATGACTTCCAAGGGCCTTTCCACTCTAAATGTACAATATGATACAAAGGGGAGAGTGGAAGGGCACCTAGAAACTCCAATTACCACGTTCAGGTAAACACTACCCCAGTTAACTGGAAGAACTTTGACTTTGATCACTCCCTTCCTTCATGCCCCAATGCACACAGCAGGAGATCCAAAACCCAGGAGCCCTAGAGATCACAGTATCCCCCATATCAAAACCTGCTTTCATCCCAGCTCCAAAATCATCAATGCACAGAAGAATCATTGTGGAGAAGGGAATTCCCTTCCTCATCACCAGTGGTCATAAACACTGGTAACTGTTGGCCAGTTGCCACTGATTAAATGGACATGGAGGTAGCAGAACCCTTCTTACTATCAGTCCTGCTACCAAGCCAAGGCCTTAAAACCATTGTCAGATAAAGACATTTCTGTAAAGAAGGTCCTAACTAACTCCATCAACTACCAACCAACTGTTACCTACAGAGAAGGCAACCCAACCTAGCCAAAGGCACTCTGAAGAAGACACAGGAAGTAGCATGGACCAGACAAATCAGACCACTAGAACTGCTTTGACCACTATCTCCCCTCAAATTCCAAAGGAGATAGCCTAGGATCTAGAACTCAAGATCCTTGAGAAGAGCATTACTTCCAGCCCAGTACCTGTAGTCATCATCCTGGGTAGCAGCTTTTGTGGAGATGAAGTCTGACAACACTTCCTGTAGGTGCTATAGTTTCAATTCATAAAGACCCAGGGAAGAACGTTTTTCATCTACCAAAATCCTTGACATTGTCAGTTGCTTCAGCATTGAAAAATAATATGATTTTATCAATGGAAATGACATGAAAGAAGAAGCATTGCCATCTGCTTTGCTGCAGCACCTTAAAGACGTTTCCTTTTGATATGTAGATGAAACATTTCATAGCTATTGGCTCCCCTGTTAGGATGTGAGCTCCTTGAGAGCAAGGGCTGAATTAGTTTTCTATTTACTTCTCCATGCTTAGCATAGTGCTTTGCACATAGTAAGCAAATAATTGATGTTATTTTTTCCTTTATTAACTCATTTTTTCATTCATGTGATTGTTGAGTCATTTTTATTGATTTTTGAAAGATTGTAGATTTCTTTGGGTAGTAATACTAGAGGTATCACAATGTCACATTTTCTTTACCAAGTGAGATATAATGGTATAGCTCCTAAGTTGACTCATACATATGCTACTGATATTGCTTTTTTCAAACCAAAGTGAGGGAAAATCTTTTTCTTCTTGTGTGTTAGCTCCAAAGCTTAGATACAAGGCATTTTTATTTAAAGAGATAGCAGTTTTGCTTTTAACTTCAATAGTAGAAATATTATTGGACCAGTAGATCCTGGACTCAGGCATGTTCTCTTCACCATTCATTAGCTGCAGGTAGCCTGAGACAGGACACAGGACACTCGTTGCTCTTAGAGTTCCGAGTAGTAAGATCTATTATTGGGTTCCTCCACTGACACTAGTTATGTGACCAGTGGGAGGTTCCTACCCCACTATTCCAAGGATGACAGTTTTGTAGACTGGAAAAGATGCTACAGGACTAGAAAAGAATATATGTAATCTCAATTTTCTAAAAATGACCAGTGAGTGTGGTCAGCAGGCTCTACATCACTAAGCTTTCCCTTGATTTCTGATTGTGAAACAACTCTGTCAGGTAATTCCAAGCTTTGAACTAAGCACTTTGTCAGCTTGCATGCTTATCAGAGTACTAGCATTACCATTGTTCATGCTTTGTTTTCGAAGAGGGCCAATGACATTATGGGGTTATATCTTGACTTGCAGGTGAAATGGTTCTAAGTGAGGTAGAGTTGTACAGTCATCAGCCTCACTCTCTTATAGTGGCAGGTCAAAAGTCAAGATGACTCGCAATGGCCTGGTATGCGAGATGATGGATAACTGTTTTCCACGTACCTCTCTGATGTCGCAACTTCAAAAAAAAGTACATGAAAAATATAGAGAAATTAAAGTGAAATAAACAAGGGGGCAAACATAGCCTACAAGATAAAAGTTATATGAAATAATAATAGACAACTAAAATATTTAGAGCTTTCTTTCAGTATCTTCATCCTTAGATAAGCACTGGGAAGAGAGTACAAACAATGGAGGAGATTTGTGCTTTGGGGACTAGCCCTTACTTGGTACCCCTGCAATGGTAACTCATTCTAAACTTCCACCTCTATTTAACATTAAGTAGAAATCATTCATTCTGTCCAGTCACAAAGAAATGGGAGTACAATTGTATAGGGTGGGGCAGTAGGGTGGAGATGGCAGGATATAGATAACTTGAGGTAAAGTCCTATGTAAAATAAAACTATAAACCAAGCTGGGATAAATCCTCTTCTTGTGAATTTTACTCTGGGCAGGCACCCAGCCAGACTCCCAGACTCTTCAACATTGGAAGGCTGAGATTGTCTAGCCTTAGAAGTATGTGAAGCAGTGAAATGGAGAAAAGTTAAAAAGGGATGAAGGGATCTGGGGGAGGGGGTATATTAAGAAAAAGCTAAAAGACAAAAATCCATAAGAGAAAGTGTGTGTAGAAACCTATCCCACCCAACAAGTAAAGTGATTCATAAAAGTAGTAGAAAACACAAATTAAAATTCAAAGAAGGCCATATACATTGAACAACTATTACACTATGAAGGAAAATTAACCCAAACTGACCAATAAGAAAGAGAAATCTACAGACTCCCCAGAGACCATAAATAGTATCAAGAAAGTCCAGAATGGTTTGAAAGAGAAATAAAACATTTTAAAAGAAATTTAAGAATGGAAATTAGGTCAGAAACCAGAGCTCTTAAATTTAAAATAATGAATAGAAACAATTGGGTAAAGAACTTAGAATATATAGTGAAGAATATGGAAATGTCTCTGAAAAGGAGAATGACAAATTGAGAACTGAAAGAATAAAAAAATGGAAAAAAAATTAAAATTGAAATAACTTTGAAAGAATATATGACTTCTACACAAGACAAGTTGCTGAATTTGAAGATAAAGCTTGCTGAGATAACTTAGTCTCCCAGAAAGATGTGATTAGTTACAAAAAAAAATAATCCACAACTGAATAGGAAGCAATATAAAAAAACTGCCCAGATTTTTTGAATATAAACAAAGAACTGATTGATCAAATACTTGCTCCAAAAAAAAAAAATCCCAGTAGAAATTTCAAGCCATGTTATAGTTAAATTTCAAATTTTCAATACCAATCAATAATTGTTGCAAATAACCAGAAGAAAGGTCTTCAGCTATGAAGGAATATAAACTCAAATAATTTAGAATTATTCCAGTCATGAGAAACTGAGAAAAACAAAAGAATGCAAAAGTAACTTCTTGTAAAAAAGGGATTCAAATCATCAATGATAAAAAATGGACTTTTAACGAAAAATGTGAAGTGTTCCTGCATACATGACCTCAGAAATTATCAGAATAACATGAACAAGAGAAACACAGTATGGTAAATAAGAGCAATTATTAAGGAAAAAACCCTAAGTAATTCATTAATTAAAAAAAAGAAATTGGACTAAGAAGTAAAAGAAAGAACAAAGAAGTATCCTCTGAAATGAGACAATTAAAAATGACTAAAGATGAATCAACCAACAAATATTAACTAAATACATACTATGTTTAAGGAACTGTACTATAAATTCAGGATACAAAGAAAAAAATGAAATGATCCCTGCTCTTAAGCAGCTCACATTGAATCACAGGAACACATATTTTAAAAATTGTAATGCCTAAAGCAGACCTCAGGGGAAAAAATTCCCCAAAACATATATTAACAAAAGAAAAAAGAAAAAATTGATGGATTGAATATGCATTTTAAATATTTACAAACCCACAAAAATAATAAACATGAAAGAAGAAATATTGAAAATTAGAGAAGCAGATAAATTGGAAATGAAAAAGACTATAAAAATGATAAACTGAATCTGCTTTTTGAAAAGATAAACAAAACTAATAGACTATTTAATTAACCTGATTTTAAAAAGATGTCAGAGAAGTAAATCAGGAAAATAGCAAAAAAAACAAAAAACAAAAAAACAAAAAAAACAAAAACGAAATCATTACAAAACCAGAAGAAATAAAAAGAACTTCCAGAACTGACTTTGCACGGTAATATGCTAATTAAATTGAGAACATAAAATAAGTAGGGGATTACCTTCAAAAATAAAAAAAATCAGAAACTAACAGCAAACTAAATAGAGATTTTAAAAAATCCAATTTCAGAAATGGAAATAGAATTAATTTCAAAACAACAAACAAAGAATTAAGCTCCTGGTTCTGGCGAATATACAGGAGAATTCTATCAAAATTTGAAGAAAAATTAATAATGATACTACAAAAATTATTCACCAAAACTAAGAAAAAGAACAGTATCAGACTCTTCTTATGAAACAAATATAGTCCTAATACTTAAATAAGGGGAGGATAAAGCACATTAGGGAATATCAATTCAAAAATTTTAAGTGAAATCCTTCCAACCAGACTATAGTAATTTGTCCAAGAAATTATTCATTACCATTAAGTTTAATTTATACAAGTTATGCAAGAATGATTCAACCCTAGAAAAATAATCAACACAATTAATTATATTATAATCAAAGCATCCCAAACCACATGATTAGGTTTATCTATGCACGAAAAGCCTCATACAAAGTACAATATTCATTTGTACTTAAAACAATTTCAAAATCTGACAAAATATGGCCATAATGGGATGATTTTTAACATCATAAAAGTAATCTATATAAAACTAAGAACAAGCAACATATGCAATGAGGATATACTAGAAGCTTTCCCAATAAATACAGGAATAAAGCCAGGATGTTCATTCTTTCCACTTTGAAATGATATAGTTCTTCAAGTGCTAGCAGTAGCAATGAGAGGTGAAAAAAAAAATTAAAGGTGTGAAGACAGGCCAATAAGAGAGAAAACTATTGCTATCTGCTGACATCATGATGATTTACTTATATATCCTATGGAAATAACTGAGACACTTAGTTATACACTTAATAGCTTCAGCAAAATTGTAGGCTACAAAATAAATTTCCCCTAATAAATAGCATTTCCTTATAATGATAACAAAATCTAAGAGGTAATAATAGAAAGGGAAATCCAACTAAGATAATTCAAAAATGTATAAATATTTGAAGACTCATTTCCCAAGCACATAAAATACTTATATAAATTCAATTACAAAGTGCTTCTTAAAGAAATGAGAAACGTAAATAACTGGAGGAATATTCAGTGTTCATAGCTGGGCCATGTAAACATAATTAAAAATAACAATATCACTAAAGTCAATTTACAGTTATAGTGCCATATCAACCAAATTATCAAAGGGATACATTATATAACTTGACAACAAAATAACCAGATTCATTTGGGGAAATGAAAAAATGTAGAACATCAAGGGAAATCATGAAAAAAGTGGGAATGAGGAGGGAATAGTATTTCTAGTCTCTGCAGCATATTATAAAGTGACAATCATCAAAACTCTTTAATACCAACTGAAAAATAGAGACATAGGTCAATAGAACAGACTAGAGAAAAGAGAAGTATAAACAATGGATCTCAATAACTTAGTGTTTTGAGAAAACAGAAATCATATGTTACTTAGGGAACAAAACCTTCCTATTTGATAAAGGCTGCTGAGAAAATTGAAAAGTAGTATGGCATAAATTATGCTGAAAGCAACCATCTTATACCCTATTCCATAATAAATTAAAAATAGATACTTGCCCTTAGTAGTAAATATTGTACCATAAAAGAGGTTAGGAGAGAAGCAGATCATATACTTTCCATAGTTATGAGCAGGAGACATATTCTTAACCAATATGAGAGTCAATTGCAGAAAATTTTTGATTGATTGAAATTAAAAAGTTTCTGCACAAAAAAAATTAATGCATCTAGGAGAACAAGGGAAATAGTCAAATTATCAAAAGATATGCTTCAGTTGTTAAGTTGTCAAAGAATATGAATACATAATTTTCAAATAAAAAATGACAAAGTGTCAATAGCCACATCAAAAGATGCTTCAGATCACTACCAATAGAAAAGTGAAAATCAAAAGAACACAGAGTCTTCATTTCACACTTAGCATATCGGCAAAGGTGACAAAAGATATGAATAGATGGGTTGTGGGAAGATAGAAACACTAGTACACCCTTGATGGAGATGAGATTCAATACAACCATTTTGGAAAGCAATTTGGAATTATGCAAATAAAGTGACAAAAATGTCCATACTCAGAGATTCCACTGCTAGATTTATATATGCCCCAAGGAGGCTGTTGATAATAAGAAAGGTTCCATATAGAGCAAAATATTTATAGTAGCAGATTTTGTTACAGCAAAAATTGGAAATAAAGTAGATATCCTTCAATTGGGGAATTGATAAAGAAATTGTGGCACATGAATGTAATGGAATATTTCTGTACTATAAAAATGATGAATAAGATAAATACTGAGAAGTAGGGAAAAACCTACATGAATTGATGCGGAACAAAGTAAGCAGCTGAGAAAACAATAATATATATAGAAAGAACAAAGCCACAAAACAGTTGAAAACTAATGTTGCAGAATTTCAAAGAACAACCATGGCTCAAAGAAGAGAGATGAGAAATCTTTCCCTTCTCCTTAGTAGAAACTTGTCAACATAAAAAAATTTTTTTTAACATATTTGTTAGCATTGCAGATTATTTTCTCTCCTCTTGCTTTAAAAAAATACAATGTTATATGAGATCTATCTCAGGGAGTAGTAGGGAAAGGACTATAGGGAGAAATGTAGGTCATAAAAATACAAAATAATCAATAAAAATCTTTTAAAAAACAGAAGGAAAGGAGGAAGAGATATTAATGAAACAATATTTGTGGGAGAGTGACAATAAAATAGGAGGTTGCTGTAAAAGCAAGGACCCTGACATACACAGGTCTTTTGATCTGCTTTTCTAAAAGGGAAAGGTTATTTTTAAGGGGTTAGCAATTTCCTTTAATCAAGCACATATATCATTCACCAATACAGAAAAATACAAGAAGAGAAATAAAGACCAACAGACAGGGTTCCAACTGTCTGACCATGAGCAATACATAGATCAACAGACAGGTCCAACTGTCTGACCATAGTTACCAGAGAGGGAGGCACCAACATCTTGGGTTTTCAAAGTCAGGGAACTCAACAACTACCCAGAGTCTCATCTGGTCAAATAACCTTCTTCCAATGAGTGAGTTCCAAATGAAAACCTCACCTCAGAGTATTTACACATTTTTTAGAGACAGAGGACATCACAGCCCTTGAGAATCAGTGCCTCATTAACAAAAGTTGTGGGCCTTCATACAGAACTTCCCAGGCCTATTAATGAGGGAAGAGGGAAGGATATCTTCTTTAATCACATTATTGAATCAGAGGCCCTTGTTTATACTAAAACAAAAAATGCATTATCAATACAGTTGCCTTAATCAGAATAGGAGAAACAAGAAGCATGAAGTTTGGGAGTTTGAAGAGGCATCAGTAGCCAACTAGTCTAATCCATACACAGAAGAAAGTTCCATTGGGACATAGTCTTATATGTGTTCATCCAGCCTCTGCTTAAAGATATTCAAGGAGGGAGGACCCACTAGAGAAAGAAGGAATGTATAAATGTGTTCCCACTTGGAACAAAGATAAGCAGATAGGAGGATAGGATGAGATCTACAAATGCAATGTCAAAGAAATAGATTAGAGGAGAAAGCACAGACATCATACTCCAGAAATCTTTCTCCTTGAGGGACATAGAGAAAAGACACAAGGACTATATTAGGTTGTTGTTCATGAAGAGAATAAAATTCAGAATAGGTCAGAAATAAAATTAGAGTAAATGAATAATTTTGGGGGGTTTCCATACAATATTACCTAAATTCATTTACTGATTTGGTTCCATACCAAATGAATTGCCAAGAGATTATTCTATAGATCTTAACAAAATTTATGTATCTGGAGCAGCAATTCTCAGATGATTTGATCCCAGGACACCTTTATACTTTATACAAATACTTTATACAAAATTATTGAGGATCCCTAAAGAGACTGTGTTTATGTGAGCTATATTTATCAATATTTAATATATTAAAATGTCTTAGTATTATTATGAAAATGTTTTAATTTTCAGATAACCTGAAAAGGTCTTCATCTAGAAGAAAACATTAAGAATCTCAAGGTACATAATGAAAAAGTACAAATGAAGGTGGTCTAATGGTGCCAGCAAAGTATAAATTGTTATGGGTTAAAAAAGTATGTATGAAATGATTGATAGAACAAATTAGGTAAACAAGACCTGGAAGCAATAAGACTTTATAGAGGCAGGTGGTGGCACGGTGGATAAAATACTGTGTCTGGAATCAGGAAGACTTGAATTCAAATGTGACCTCTGACATCTTTTTTTGCTCTGTTGCCTGAGAAAGTAATTTAACTGCTGATTTGCTCAATTCCCCCTATTGTAAAATGAGGATAACAATAAAAAATAAAAATAAAAAATAATAAAACCCATCTTGCAGGGTTGCTGTGATGATCAAATAAGAAAATATTTGTTAAAAAATAAACACTCCAAATGCGCAGCACATTGGTTGGTATATAAATGCTTATTCTCTCCTTCCTTTTCTCCCTTAATAGGATAGCATTTGATAAACAATGGGATGCTAACTCACTGCTGGATAAGAATTCACTATTTGATTAAAAATCATTGGATATACTTGAAAGCAATCTGTTAAAAATTTTATATAGAGAGCAACACACAACTTAAACTTAAAAGGTCATAACATAAAAAATTTGGAGGAAAATGGAGATATGTTTACACAGCTGTGGCAAGGACACCAGGGAAAGAGATGATCATAGAAGATAAAATGAACAATTTTGCTTATATCAGATTGAAGCATTTCTTCATAAGCAAAATAAATGCATTTAGAATCAGAAGGAAATTATTTGGAGGAATTTTCACAGCAAAATTTTCTGATAAAGATCCAATATCTAATAAAGTTCTGATAGATCACAAAAATCATAAATCTTTAAAATACTGTAATAATTATAACCTTTGGTACATTGAGGAGTAGTTGAAATTAGCTAAAGTGATAGAAGGAGAGAAACGGAGAATAGATTTGAGTATTTGTTCTCTCGTGAATGCAAATGCCCTTCAAATCAGATATTGAAATTCCATCATTCATTAGGGAATCTGATGCTGCCAATCAACTTTTCCCTTTTGTGCAGACATTAGTTATTCTTATACTTCTACTTATTAAAGGTAAGCTAAATAGGGCTCCTCCTTTTGGAAATTGATCTATATATTGATTTTTGTCTACACAGGAACATATAATGTTGGAATTGGGAGGGGGGCTTTAGAACTCATGTAATCCCAGTTTCTGATTTTACAAGTGAAGAGAGGTGACTTATCTAAGTTCAGAAGACAATTACAGCGGTGACTAGTCTCATTCCTTCCTCATGCATACAACATTCTGTCTGATCAAGAAAATTGAAAAAAAAAATTAAAGATGAAAAACAAAAAACCATTGTGATTTATGGTTATGAAGGCACATAGAACACTTTTCCCTTCAAACAAAAGATGCAGCTTTGTTCCAACAGTTGAATGGGTTTTTATCCATTTCCTACTTGGCCTAGGATCCTGGGCTTGTTCCATCTTTAGACTCAATTATTGACTGACAAGTGTGGTGATACAGATGCAAATGGTGGATATTCACACTGAGGCACCATTTTATAATGGGAATTGAGAGCTATATAAATACAAGACCAACATTAAATGCTTACTCATGTTGAAGGCTCCACCCATTTAAGAAAAAACAACTTCATTTTCCCCTGGAGTCATTAGGCTGATGCCCTTATGCACATGCAAATAAAAACCATTTCTGATGAAACTGTCTGAGACAGTGGTTCCATGTAGATGCAACCACTAGAGAACAAATGACGGTCACCTGAAGGTAATAAGTGCTTCAGAATGCAGCAAATAATCTCATGCACCAGCAAACCAATTACTTTTTGAACTGAACCCTCCAACCATTAATGATGGCATGCTAGCCATGTTTTCCTAATTGGCTCATGAATATGTTAAGTATGCTACAGTCACGAGCCCTCTGCCAGTTAATTTTGTGGCTTCCTTCCCATCTCAAAAGACTAACTCTTTCAAAAGGAAATTATATTGATTGGATAGCATTTTATAAAAAAAAAATCATAAGTATATTGTTTTTGTGCTACAAATTTTCTTTCTAGCTGTTTACAAATTAATTATTTCTTCCCACTTTTATACAAAAATGGGACATCATCATACCAAAGTATAATTTCAAAAGTTGTTTTTTTCTTTTTAAAGTATGGTTCTCCTATACAAGATTTCAACTGTTTCTTAATCCTTGAGAAATAGATCCAGATGTTCAACAGCTGCCACAATCTGAATTACTTTTTGTCTTATCATCATCACCATCACCGTCATTATCATTGTCCTCATTGTCAACACTATCATGGTTAATGACAAAGAATCTTATGTTTCCATATAATATACATTTGTCCATGTCTTAGTATTAAATACATTATACATTGGTGATAGTCAGCAAAGAAGACCACCTGGTTTTTAGCATAATTCCCTATATTTCAGTTCCCTAATGGCTTTTCGCCTAGTTTCTATAAAGGTAAAGGAAGACTATTATGTTTTATTTTTTTTGCATATAGGTAGAATCATATATCCAGAGAATGTGAAGGACTTGGGTAAGAATGGGTGGTAAACTAGCAATGTATTGGTAAATGTTTAACAAACCAGTAAAAAGAAAATGCAGGAAGAAAACACTTTTAAGTTTAATCTACATTATTAAAATTTTTCTCTCTTAAGTCTAGAAAAATCAAGCTGATTTATGGCTTTTGCTGATTTTTGAGGTGTAAATTATTTTACTAAAAAGTTGACTGTCTCTCCAGGATGTACCTTAGTTCCAGTATACTACTGAGGTAAAATGAGGAATGAGAAGAAAACTTACAAGCTACTTCTCAGCAACACCCCAAAACTCATTGCAATAGGTCAACAAACCCAAAGAGTCCCTTTCCCTGGGTTTTCATTGTTACTAAGCATCCTCTGTCTGAACCCTATCAAAAGTATTCCTTTCACTCAGACATAACTAGAAAAGCTGGTCCTACTGTTTATTTCTTTGTGCTCCAGACATTCTTTTGGTATCATTACAGTTTCTTGATTCTCTCTGCCCTAGAAGAGATATAAAATCTAGGGATAGAGTTTCCTACCTAGGATGGGGGGAGGGGAATGATTTTTGGGAATAAAGGGTATTGTGGGGTTGCTGTCCAGTTCTGCTTTAAACCTTGAATATGTAGCCATTTTGCAATTCAACAGATACATGTTATGGAGAGAGAGTATGATATCAGTGGAACCAGCTCTATAGGATCTGAAAGATTTTTCAGCTTGGTTGGAACTACTTGGTTTGAACTGTACTGCTATATTCTTCAGGAACTCAGGGTCACCTATACTTCATCATCTGTTGAGCTGAAATAAAATCTTGGTAGAAGTGACTATACTCTGGAAAATAATGGCAATTCAGGTTTTATAGGAATTATGTTTGAAAGAAAACTAAGGCCTATATTCAGACAAATTTGATATGTGTGAGAGTAAATACGGCATGGTGGGTAGAGGGCTGGCCTTGGAGTCAAGAAGACCCACCTTCAAGTCCTGCTTATGATATATACTAGATGTGTAACCCTGGGTAAGTCAGCCAACCTCTCAATGCCCCCAGGCCCTGTCTAAGATGGGAAATTATAGGTGAGTTGCTGATTTTCATCAGTGGCAAGAGTTTACCTACCAGGTATTTCCTATACAGTTAAAATTGCAGGTCTAGATCCATCCCCCACAGTCTGTCTATCTGTCTGTCTAATCTATCTATTGTAACATATAAAAAAGGTCAAGAGACATAGTTTCTCGGTAATTAATCATTTTATTAATCATACAAGCAATAATCAATAAAATGGGTCAGTGGCACTCTCAAATGCCAAAGACCCCTCTTGGAACCCACTTCAATGCTAATATGCCCTTGAAAGAGTGAGTGTTCTTGAGGATGGCAATCAACTTTAATTGGTTAACAAGTAATGAGAAAATGAGTATTAAAATGAGAGGTGGGCTTATTTTAATGAAGGCCTAAGAGAATGAGACTGATCACTCAATCTTAGAGAAAGAGATTTATCTTTCATCCAAACCACCCCTGCCTAGGACAATCTAGACAAAAGGGGGTCTACTTCTGCTCAGTCTGACTGAATAGAATTCAATGAGCAGTAATTTACCTTAGATTAAATTCTTTATAAGGTTTTTTGGTTGGGTAGGGCAACAACTGCCACCCAGGATTGAAAGGCATATACTCCAGGGATTTTGGTCATGTCCTTCAGATGCCAGCTTGACCTAATAAAGAATAATCAGGGCCTCTACCAGCTCAGATTCTCTATGATTTAAAACCTTAGAGAGTTATTTGCCTGAGATGTTGAGGATTAAGCGTCTTTCCCAGGGTCATGCAGCCAGTATGTAACAGAACTTGAACCCAAGCCTTTCTGATTTTGAAGACAGTTCTATTTACTCCATTATTTTGTCTCTCAAATGTTTCTATGTGTGTGCACACACACACAAACACACAATATTATTTAGGAAAAACATGGAGAACTCTATAGCCCCATCTTCCCAGTCATTCAGACTCAAAACCTCAGTCACTCGACTCCTCACCCATATTCACCTCAAATATCCAATCTCTTGTCAAGACTTGTTTTCACCTTTGTAGCCTCTCTTGTCTAAGTCCCCTTCTCTCCTCTCACATAGCCACCAGGCTCATCCCTCTTCACCCCAATTATTGCAATAGTGTTCTAACTGGACCCCCTGCCTCAATTCTTCCTCCATTCCAATCTAGCCTCCTCTTAGTTGCCAAGGAGATTTTCCTAAAGCACAGATAGGCTTGACCAGGTCACACTGTGTCCAACCACCTCTCCCACCCCAAATAAACTTAGTGGCTCTTTATTACTTCTAGAATCAAAGCTAAATTCCTCTGTTTAGCTTTTAAAGCCTTTTCTGGTACCTTCTTGCCTTTCACGGCTTCTCACACTTCCCTCCATTCTGCTGTTTCTTGGAAACAACACTACATCTCCATGTGCAGTATCTTTGCACTGGCTGTTTCCCAAACCTCTGGCCCCTCATCTCCAGTTTTTAAATTCATTGAATTCCTTTAAGACTTAGCTAAAATTCCACCTTCTGTAAGAGGCCCTTCCCCCTTCCAACTTAGTGTACTTCCCTCTGAGATTATCTTCAATCTAATTTGTGTGTACCTAGTATGTACTAGTTACTTCTATGTTGTAAACAGAATTACAACATGATCTCTCTGAGGGGAGAGCGGTGTTTTGTCTCTATTTGCACCCCCAGAATGTAGTACAGTGCCTGTCACATAGTAAACACTTAATAAATGCTTATTGATGTAATGAATGAATGAATACTGTATGAGATATATTCTTTTAATTTAATATAAATATATTTATATATTATAATATGAACATATTATAAATTTAATATAAAGATATTAAAGATATGTTCACATATCTGCAGATATGCACATCTATTTCTATATATGCAACCTGACATTGTTCCACAGAAACACTGAAATAGTATTAAAGGAGTCAGTTTTACCAGAGCAATATTATAAATATTATAGATAGAAAATCAACTGAACAAGAATCAATTCAACAATTTTACAGCAGGCTTTTATTACTTGATGATATATTAATATAGTTGTGAAACAGCAATAAATATACAATGTGTAGATTATGTGTATATTCATAAATCTGCTTGTTTATATGTGTACCACGTGTTTCACAGTGTCCCTTTCTACAGAGATGAAAATGAGGATATGGAAAGTGTTATTTCCAATTTAGCATATCTTTACTCAGTAGAGTGGTCTGGGGTTGACCAAAGGAGCATTGGTTATTGCTGCTGTTTTGTAGTTCAAGCTGATTTGTCCGTAAAAAAAAGCAAGAACACAATGATCTCCTGGAACTGTAGTATGAGAATGACAGGAATACTTAATCTTTTCCAAGCTGTGCCACTGTCCTAGGGGGCATCTAAATTCAACAAATAAAATGACTTGATGAATAATCTCATTGCCTTTTCTCTTTACTATCTGGAAATTGTGTGGCCAACACAAATCTTTTTTCAACAATGTATTGGGAGATCATTGTTTTTACCCTTAAGTAGCCATCTTTATTTAACAAAGACAATATTTTTTGGCATGGTATTTATTTTATATTTCCAAGAGTATTATTGCTCTCTAAATGAACAAAAATGCTTATAATTATTTTAGTTATTCAGAGAATTATTGGTTAAGTACAAATGCTTTTGAATTATGGTGATGGAGAAAACTTTTGAGAGTCCCTGGGACAGCAAGGATGTCAAAATTAGTCAATAGTTAAAGAAATTAATTCAGACTATTCACTGGAAGGTCAAATATTGAAGCTGAAGCTTAAATACTTTGTCCACATAAAGATAGAGATCATTGGAAAAGACCCTAATGTTGGGAAAGATTGAAGTCAAAAGGAAAAGGGGATGGCAGAGGACAAGCTGGATAGTATCATGAAAATAATGAATGTAACATGGACAGATTTTTGAGAGATAGTAGATGATAAAAGGGCCTGGTGTGTTATGATCCTGTAGCAGTAAGCACCCCAACATTTAACTGTGTTGACACCTATTCAGGCATCATAGTGGCTTGTCCTAATAAGAATGCAACCCAGAAAAACACCTATCAAACTTTAGTTATCATAAGTCTATGTTATAGAACCCCAATGCAGATTCAAAGAGACAATGGGTCACATTTCAAAGGTAAGAAATGAAGAGATATTGTGTATTAAACAACATAGAATGCATGTATCATATTCCATATTATCCATAAGTGTCTGGGTTAATTGAAAAAATAAATAGATTATTGAAAGAACAGTTAAGGAATTTAAGTTTTAATAATTCTTATCAACATTGGAAAGATGATTTGTTCATTGATTTATGTAATTTGAATAATAAGCAGTTGGGAGGAAGTACATCTTTAGACAGAATGATGACCTCAAATCTGCAAATTAGAAAAGAACAAATATGTAAGATTTCAAATGTTGAGTACTGGACTGTGAGGCCAGATGTTCTAGCACCATATCTAGGGACACCTGGTTTGGCAGGATATGATTAACATTGTTTAGAAGACTTTTGGTTGGATAGGAAAGAAATAAGAACAAACTCTACTGGAATATGTATGAGAATCTCTAAGAATCATTTTGGGTGAATATTACCTAAATCAAGATTAGCAGCTCAAGAAATATATGTATTGGCTCGAGTGATAGATTCTCATTATCAAAGAGAATTTATTCTAACATTCCAAAATTTAGATGATGAACCTACACAGTTTTGTAAAAATGATAGAATAGTTCAAGTGATTATTATTCCTTGTGAAACAAGACCACGTGTGAAAACTGACCTCCTTCTGAAATAACTAGCAGAGGAACTGAAGGATTGGGTTCTGCTGATAGAATAAAATTGGGAGCTAAAGTATGGGTAAAATGGAAGCCAGATGATTTTCCAAAGGCTGTGAAAATTATAGCACATGGGAAAGATAATATTGTAACTGTTGTTTATTCAGGAGAGGATGATTACCAAATTCTTCCCTTAACTCGTATATTCTACTATGAATGAAACTATGATAGTGGCTTCATGGACTCCAGAACCACAACTGACCCTGTATCTACTCTGTTTCTGGTTATTTTTGGATTTTCATCTGTCTAACTTGTTTACTAGATTTGTTTCCTATAGGCTTAATACCCTCAACCTGCAGATGCCTTATCGCTTAAGCTGGATGTCATCCCCTATCCATGATGGTGATGATATGCTTTCTCTGGACCTGAAGCTGACCAAGCTCCAGATGCCAGTTGAAGAGCTGATCTCTCAAATGGGACCCCTTGGGAGCAGGGACAACTCTATGTCCAATCTCAGAAGGAAGTTGTTATGGAAGAAGAGATTCCATTTGTTGAGGGGTAATGGTGGGGTTCTTGTGCTCAAGCCCCACCCTAAAATATTATTTTATGGGCTCATTTTGTGGGATGCTTGTTGTACTATTGTGGAGTTGTGTTGACACCAGTTGCCTAAGATATTGTTTTATGTGCTCATTTTCTGTTATCCTTGTTAAAGTTCTGTTAATACCAATTACCCCACCAATCTGTGTAATGAATATGAAAGATCTTGGTACAGAATGTAATAGTAATTTAAATGGAAAGATCTTTCTCATTCATTAATAGGCCTATATGATTTGCTTAAATCACCTGGAAGCCTAAGTCACATGTTGTGGGAGAAGTTTGCTGAACAGGTGGAACAAGAAGGGTGGAGTATGATGGCAAGCAAACTAGGATCTTTTGCTGTTAGTGTTTTAGTATAATCAAGTGCCTCTGATTGAATCTTTCCTTTATCAATCAAGAGTCTTTACAAGGAGTAAAGTACAGAAACAAGAGTTTCTTTAACTAGAAATGGTATATGTATTTGTATTGTTAATTATTTTAATATGCTTAAAGCTCTTCCCCACCCATTGATAGGCCTGCCCATTAAGAGGAGTTTGATTAGGGAAGGTTTGTGGGAAGGCCCAAGTCTTTTTTTAATGAGGCACTAGTTCTCAAGAGTTGTGATGCAATCTGGCTCTGAAAAAGGTATAAATACTCTGAATTGAGATTTCATTTTGGCGCTTAGTTTTTGTAAGAAGGTTTGAGTGCCAGACAAGGACTCTGAGAAGTCACTTTAAGGAGTCCCCCTCCCCAGTCCTCCCCAGCTCTGAAAACCCAGATGCCAGCGCTTCCCTCTCTAGTAACTATGGTTAGACAGTTGGACTGTCTGTTGAATTCAGGCAGAGGAAGCCATGTCTGTTGACTTTTAATTTCTCTATATTTTCTTTGAAGTTTGGGGTGCTGACTCCCTTGAACTAGGTGAATGATATATGCGCTTGGTTAAAAGAGTGATACATGTGCTTGATTAAAGTGATTGGTAACCCCTCAAAAGTTGTCTTTCCTTTTATGAGTGCAGATCTAAGTACCTGTGATAGCAGGCTCCCCTGTGTACATTGGGGTGCTTACTGTTACAGGTCCATGGGCTCACAAAGAGTTGGACATGACTGAATAACTGAATATCAACAATAAAATATAATCATCACCTTTCCTTTTAGTCTCCTTATACCTTACAGCATATGTTTTCTTTTACCTGTCTCTTCATATATTCAATGATCCAGTGACATAGGTCTCTTTGTGGTTCCTCAAACAAAATACTTCATCTCCTGGCTCCAAGAAATTTCATTGGCTGTTTCCCAAGGCTAGGATATTCTACCTTTTTATCTCCACTTCATAGCTTCTCTAGGAGGCATCTTTCTAGCCAGAAAGTTGGCTTCCCTCAAGTTTCAGCTAAGATCTCACCTTCTACAGGAAGCCTTTCTTGATCCCCCTTAATTCTATTACTCTCCTTCTGTCGATTCTTTCCAGTTTATCTTTACATAGCTCATTTGTGTGTGATTTTTGCATGTTTTCTTCTCTATTCCACTGTGAGCTTCCTGGGACAAGGATCATCTTTTGCTTTTCTTTGTATCTCCACCATTTAGCACAATGCCTCACATGTGAAAGATGTTTAATAAATGTTTATTGGCTGATTGTTTCTAAATATGAATAAAATAATATTCAGAAGAAGAAATGAAAATGATCAATGACTATATGAAAAATTCACTAGATCACTGATAATAAGAGAAACATAAATTCAAACAGCTCTCAAGTTTTACCTAACCTAGCAAATTGGCAAAGATGACAAAAATTGAAAAAGCTAAAGTTGAGGGGCAGGGGAAAGACATGGATGCTAATAAACTGTTATTGGAAATATGAATTGGTCCAAATGGTCTTGGAAATAATTTGGAATTATTCACAAAAAAATACTTCGAACCAGCAATTAAGCCATTGGATATACTATGGAAGTCAATGACGGAAAGGGTAAAAAAATCATTCTATCATAATATTAATAACAGTAAATTTAACCACTAAGTAGTATAGATAGCCAGTAATGCTTCTATTTGCCAAAGAAGAATCTGATCTTGCGAAACTCAACAGTCTCTAAGAATATCTTCATAGACTTTCTGTGCCGCATCCTACTGACATCGAATACCTGTTGAACTGTCCATGGTAGTAAGTGATGATCTTTTTCTCTGCTCTATCTCTTTTCAGCAACTTTGCTTATCTTGTTAGTTTAAGTGGATTTGTCCAATCACAATAGCTCTGAACCCCTAACAGAAAACACTCCCAGGATCTACCAAATTGTACTTCTAGTGACATAGGAATAATGGAGTTAACTGCTGCTTTCCCTGCTCTAGTTATTTTTTGATATTGCATACAACATTTTACTGTCTTTTCACGAAATCAATAAAAGGAATAAACATTAGAAAATCTTATGGTACATCAGGATGTTCACAGCTTCAGGTTCACAGTAGGCTCAGGCTACTTCAAAGCTAGAACATAGGCATACTACGAATCCAGGAGTTATGGAAAAGACAGAGTCTAGTCTTTAGTCCTGTTGTTACCATACCTCCTCTGAGTAGGTAGAGATATGTAGGAAATATAACATAATTCCCAAATGATGTCTGACTTATGGATTCTACTATGAGTAATTAGATAAAGAACTAAGGATATCTGGATACAGGCATTTTAGCTCATACTCGTGATGTGAAGAAATGAACTTTGTTGCAGACAGAACCCCCTAATATCAATACTTTTCCATTCAGTGTTGCCATGCCCCTAGAAGAAATTTCTCATTATTCCTCACAATAGCTAACTCATTGCTTATGAAAGAGGGGGAATTGGGTGCAAGGTAGGTCCAGGTAAGGAACTCTTGTTGATGACATTCTAACTTGGTGTATCTGACCTTGACACTTTTCACTCTTATAGCCTAAAAAGGTACCGCATCCCTATATTCCTTCTAATCAATAACCAAACTGCAGTTTGGAATGATGAGCATTGCATAATATTTTTTGAAGCTAAAAACAAAATTAGAGTGTATCAATTAGGAAATAATTAAACAAATTGCAGTATATGAATAGATAGGGACAGGAACTAAATTTGTGATTTTATTGGTATAAGAAGCTCCCAGAAAGGACATTCCCTCTATGTAGGCTGGTAACTTCTTGGCAACTTTCAGTCTTGAGAGTTGCTTATTGCAATAAGAAGTTAAATGACTTGCCTAGGGTCACATAGACTATATGTGTCAATCAAACAAACAATAAACATTTTAAGCATTGACCATATGCCAGGTGTCAGGGACAACCCTGGGATTCCTAGCTTCGAGTCCAGTTACCTATACATTATACCTCATTGCCTTACTATAATATAAATAGAATGGAACCTTATTTCACCATAAAAAATAAAAGCTTTCAAAGAAACATTAGAAAGTTTTAATGAAAGGAAGCAGAAGGAAAAAATCAGATCTTGACAACAATATAAACAGTGCATAGAAGGGTATAAAGAACAATGATGCTAAAAAGTAGTTGACCTCTTATGCACTGTAATAAATATAGTAGGTTCTGAACAATTTAATATTAAATGCATATTTTTCTTTCTGTGGACATGCTGGTGACTTCAGATATGGCATGAAGTACATACTAGCAGCCATCATCATAATATTTGTTGGATTTAACTAAATGTTTTCATTTTTATAAGGATGGGTTCAATTAGGTGGATGGAAGTTTGGTGGGGTGGAGATTAAGGGGAAATAACTGTGGCATAAGAATAGGAGGCAACAATAAAAATTTAAAAATATGCAATCTGTTTTTAAAAGAGTATGGTTAGGACTAAAAGTATGGGAACATAATGATGTCAACCTAAGTGTTACTGTGAATGTTGCTGTATGGAGCTCTGAAATTTTTCCTACTGAAGTCAAATGTAGTAGCTTAGTAATATTACATGTTACTTATTACTTATTTTCTGTGTTGAAGAGACTTCCATTTTTAATTTGTTAAAGTGACTTAGTGAATGAATAATGATGACATAAAGCTTGGTTTCTGTTAAGGTCTACTGAAAAAAAAGAGAATAGTATCTCCAGACTCCTAGAGAAAAACTCTGAAAACAATCTTTTATCATATATTTACATTTTGGGGCTGGGATAGAAGGAAGAGGGAGATGCTATGTTTTGCTAAATAGGATGTGACCCTGAAAATATAATATTAGAACTTTATAGAATACTTTGCAAGTTATTTTGCAAATGTTTCTCATTTAAGCCTCACCATGACTATACAAGGCAGGTAGTAAAGGCATTTTTAAGATCCTTTTACAAATGAGGAAACTGAGGATCCTCAGAGAATTGACTTATTCATGATCATGTAGTTTATAAATATTGGAGGCAGGTTTTGCAGGTAATCTTTCCTGACTCTAGGACCAGCACCTCATCCATTATTCCCCACTCCCTCCTATAATTCAATGATTAAATAACTAGATGAAAATCACCTGGGATTGAGAAGACTGTTTTTTCCCTGCTTGCTTATATTTAGGTACCTTTATTAGGTATAAATATCACTCAAGGAAAGACTACACTCAATGCTTGAGTTAGTTTAGTTAACCAGAAAGCATTTTATACTCTAAGGTTCAACAGGGAAATGACAATTTATGTCTTTATTATCTAAGAAACAAGTGACTTTAGGGAAAGGATTAAATATGATGGCATTAAAAATCTTTTGGCATAACAAATAAAATTGTCAAAATTGAAATCTAAGATTGTACACATGAGAGCTCTCTAAAGCATGGGAAGTGAAAGCACGCACACACACATCAATTTCTGAACAAACTAGGGTTTATAATTTCAGCCTCCCATTCTTTATCAGGCAAATTTAATCAATTATTTTTCCTTTTGGTCTAGATCCTATACTCCAATCAGATTCTTTGGGCTTCACCTACATCCTCACTAACAAGTCAAGGTCTGCTAATCTCCTGAGATGAGGACATGACCACTAACATCTGGAAAACCATTTCAGAGAAGAAGAAATCACTGTCTTCTTGATAACAAATTCTTGATAACTGGTAGGGAAGTAAGAGGAGAAATGTACCCAAATCAGGTGAATGGGGGCATGACTAAAGTCTGGCATTTTAAAGAAGATGAACATCCCAGTGAGCACATTATTGTACACAAACAAGGCAGAGACCATCACTAAGGTCTCAAGATAATCTCTGCTTGGACTAGCTTTATTTTAACAACAATACTAACAATCAGTATTTATATAATACAAAGTTCATAGAGTGTTTTACATGGGTTGTCTCACTTCAGCTTTGCAATGAACACATAAGATAAATGATATAGATATTAATATTCATCTTTTATAAATCAATCAGTTATTAAGTACCAACCATGTGTCTGGTACTACTGTAGGTCCTGGGGATACAAATAGAAAAACGAGAAGAGCTTAAATTCAACTTTGGGGAGTCAACATGTTCAAATATAAGTAAATATAAGCTATATACGAATTAAATAGAATGATTCAGGTGGGAGGCCCTAGCAATTAGGGAAATCAGAAATGGGTACTTGAATGGGATGGCACTTCAGTTAAAGCTTCTGAAAAGTGAAACTGAGGAGGGAAAACATTTTAGTTACGAAAGAGAAATGATAAATGTCACTACTGGGGTGGATTGAAGTGAGTAGAGAGAAGGGAACAGATACCAGAGATATTGAGGAGGTAGAGTTGACCAGATAATGTAACCAATTGGATATGGGTCAGGATTGGAAGAATGGAAAAGGAAATTGAAAGAGTTAAGGATAACTCTTAGGTTATAAAACTAGTTAAGTAGAATGGTGGTGCTCTTGATAAAAAATAGGGAAACAGATGAAAGATAAGTTTAAAGGAGAAGACAAGGTATTCATTCTTTGAATATGCTGAGATTGAGATGCCTATGGGATATCCAAGTATTTGTGTCCAGCAGTCATTTGAAAATGTGGATTGAAAACAAGAGAAAAAAAATCAAATGTCGTCATTTACTTAGATATAATAGTTGAATTGGGACAGCCTAGGTGGCCCAATGAGTAGAGTACCACTCCTGAAGTCAGGAGAACCTGAGTTCAAGTGTAGCCTCAGACACTTACTAGCTGTGTGACTCTGGGCAACTCACTTAATTCTGTTTGCCTCAGTTTTATCATCTGTAAAATGAGCTGGAGAAGGAAATGGCAAACCACTTTGGTGTCTTTGCCAAGAAAACTCCAAAAAGAGGTCACAAAGAGGCAGATGTGACTGAAAATGACTAAACAACAAACAATAGTTGATTTCATGGCGGCTCATAAGATCATCAAGAAAGAGAATATAAGTAGGGGTTCTTAACTTTTTTTTGTTTTGTGTGTGATAAACTCCTTTGACACTGGTGAAGGCTGTATACTTTACCGAAAAAAATATATTTCTTATTCTGTGGACAGAGTGGACCTGGCAACCAAAAGCAGCTGGGTAAAATTCTGATGAGTTTAGCACTGGGTAAGTAGTGGTAAAAGGTGATGGAGGAAAAGCAGTGGCCACATCTTATGCACAGGCTTCTTTAGACTGAGAGTCAGTCACCTGAGGTGGGGTGTGGAACGGCTGCACTCCTGAGAATCACGAAGTTTAGAAGTCAGCTCTGAGTTCAGAAAGTGCCACTTGAGTCAGAGATTTTGGGGGTCTCTTCTATGCACTAAATGAAAAAGGGAGGCTAAGTCTATGTCTCTCTAGTATCTCTCCCCTTTGTAAAATGCAAAAGTTAAATGACTTCTGCTGTTCTGCGTGGATTATACTTCCCATAATCCTTCAGTCCCTCCTTCTAGCTGAGCAGTGCAAATCCCATCAACTTCCTTAAGATAAGGAGCTACATTGCTACTTTCATCAAAACTACAATCACTTACATTGATAACAGGACACTGGAGGCCAAGTACCTGTACATATGTTATATCATAGGATCTTCATAATAATGCTATCAAGTAAATATTTTAACCTTACTTTATGGATGAAATAATTGCTGTTTGGTGAAGTTAGGTGATTTGCCCATGATGACCTCATCTTTTTCCAGGTCTATCATGCTTCTTACTAAACCACACCACCTCCCCATGTCTAAACACTCAACCTCAGTATTCAAGCGAATTAACCAGCATGTTTTCATTATCCACAACCTTGCTTCTCTTCACTGTGGTTGGCTGCATTTTAGCAGGTTTTATACTCCCTTAATTTTACCTACTTCATACAGTAGACTTGGGAAATAAAACTCAGTGAAACTCAAACAACTCCCATCTGTTACATTAGCAGTTCTGGTAAATGAGTGGAGAATGCGCAAACTATCATCTAAAATGAAGAGTTTGCCCTGTCTGTAGTTTTGAATTAATCACTGATCTTTGTCTGCTTTTACCATGACAAATTTGAGAGCCCAGATTATGGTATAGAATTAGATCAGGTTTCTTAACCGTGGGTCTGTGAACTTCTAAAAATATTTAATAATATATTAAATATATTATAGTTAATATTTTAAAAAATACATTTTAAAATATTTAAAACTATTTTGATAACCACATTTCAATGTAATTGGTTTCCTTGGGAGCCCTGTGGTATTTGGATTATTATTTTATACGTTTAAAAACATTATTATGGGATGAGGTCCATAGTCTTCATCAGACGGACAGAAGTCTATGAAACAAAAAAAAAAGCAAGAATCTTTGTATGTGTGCTTTTACTCATCAGTAAAGGGATGGGGATGAGGACTGGACTTGGCACTTTACTGGGACATGGAGTTCTCAGTAAGAAGCTTCTTCTACCAGGGCAGGTTGACAACTTTTCTACTAAATATATTCTTTGGGAATCATCTAGACTAAAATAACAAAAAGGTCACATAGACAGTATAAGTTAGAAGCAGGACTTTAATCTCTTTATCCACTATACTAAGTTGCCTCTCTCTTCATCAGTGATGTCTATATCTATGTTTGCGTCTATGATTATATTGATACATATAGCTAAATCTATCCACATATCTGTATCTATATACCTATACCTATGACCCATATCTGTAACTATATATTTATATCTATAGACCTATATCTCAATTTGTACACACATCTATATCTATATGATCTATATAATATGATCTGTTTCTACATGTCTTTATACCAATAACTATAGACCTATGGATCCAGTACTATAGATATATGAATATATATATATTGTATTTGCATGTATATAATAATATATGTATGTATATATGTGTATACATACATATCCATATCCATATATCTATATAGATATATGGATATGGATATGTGTGTGCGTGTGTGTGTGTGTGTGTGTGTGTTTGTGTGTGTGTATAACTCACATGGCCAATGATTTGGGCCAAGACTTAAACAGAAGTAGTAGTATTCTATTGTCTTTGGGAAATTTTCAAGGTACTTTAACAAACCCCAAACTTTTTTCACTAAAACAAAGGCCCATCTTTTAAAGACCAAGATTCTACCAGTGGTCTTATAAGAACACTGCAATTTCTAAACAACTAAAAATGAGAATCACCCATAGGACAATGGAGAGGTTCAGGGTGAGTATGAGCAGGCTGCAATATGTAATGAACAAGGAAGTATATAAAGAAAGGTCGGAGACTGGACCTGAAGTTCCTTCTACCAGTCTAGGTTAGAAACCCTCCATATTTTCTATCCTAGAACAGGGGTGGGGAACCTGAATTCTTGAGGCCATATGTAACCCTCTAGGTCTTCAAGTGCAGCCCTTTGACCACATCCATACTTCACAGAACATTTGTTTGGATTGAAATTTGGATTCAGTCAAGGGGCCACACTTGGACACAAATTCCCCACCTCTGTCCTAGAGAGCTGCCTAGGATGCTGAGATATTTAGGAGTTGGCTGCAGTCATAAAACCAGGATGTGTCAAAGTTGAGACTCGATCGTAGGTCTTCCTGGCTCTGAGGCCTGTTCTCTATTCATGATACCACACTGGCTCTGACATGAAGAAGAATCATAGTAAAGTATATCAAAGAAATGCATTATTGAAAAAGAAGAGTTTGATCACATGGTGAGAGCAAGGAAAAACAAATGGACCTTTTTGTATGCTCCACTGGTATCCTTAAGATGCACAAAGAATGTGGGGGAGGCCTCTGGGATGTTGGTTGGAGCACCCTTTCCCCTTCCCCTGTCACATCCTATGATCAGAATATGAGATGTAATGAATGAGAACACCAAAATTGGATGGACATCATTGGAGGGAACATATACATTGGTAAGACCACAGACTTATTGGAGTATTTTGAGTTTAATGGGGAGATTAGTTAAGGGAACTAGTTCACTCACCATGATATCTCTGGTTTGCATCTTGAGAATAGGATTGATGGCTTTATCTGATACTGAAAATACTAGAAAAGGAGTATTATTCAGAACATCCTAAGTCTTTAGTTCTGATAATATACTTTATTTTTTGAACACATGCAGGATAAGTGAAATACTCCCTCTGCCACCACATATGACAACCCTTCTGTAGTTTAGCAATTAAGTTGAAAGTTGCTGTTGTCATCCAATCATTTCAATGGTGTCCTACTGTTTATGACACCATTTTGGATTTTCTTGACAAATATACTGGAGTGGTTTGCCATTTCCTTCTCCAGCTCATTTTACAAATGAGGAAAATGATGCAAACATGGTTAAGTGACTTGCCTGAGATCCCTCAGCTATTAGTGTCTGGGGCTGTATTTGAACTCATGTTTTCCTAGCTCCAGACCCAGTGATCTGTCCACTGTACCACCTAGCTGCTCCAAGTCCTAAAGAGTTACATTAAAGAGACATTAAGTGATTTGCTCAAAGTTAAACAGATAATAACTGTAGGAGATGGGTTTTGAATTTCTTGTCTCCAAGTCTAGAACACCATCTATTATATTTTTTCTGCACCTGTACTTTCTATTATTCAGATATTATGTAACGGAACATCCTGAAGGACTTAAATGATAATGCTTGGCTGTATCATTAGCAACTTGATCAATAGTCATGAATTAAAAACCAAGGGGTTATATGAGAAATAGAACGGAATTGTGAGTGCAGTACACATAGCAAGATAAAATTGAACTGAACAGGATCCTTCCTTGAGGAGTTATATTTTATCAAAGCAAATGGTTTTGTCTTGTATTATACAATGAATTACTAGTGGAGGAGATAATATACTTAACGCATCTTTGCCACTTGTTCAAAAAAAGAGAAAAAGTAAATAATAAATCAAGATTGTTATCCTAAATTGCAAAAATAGGAGAACCAGACAGGAATTCTTCTGCTAGTACTCAATTATGAAGTAATAAAGAGGACAAAATTGGTGATGAAGAGATAATTCCAGTCAGGGGGTGAATTCTAGTAATAAATTCTGTAGGAATAAAATCCTAAAGTAGATGAATAAGAAAATTCAAAAAGTAATCAAGACTTGTAAAAGTATCACATATTAGTCCCAGAAATATTGAATGACTAAGTTAAGGGAAGGTGGAGATAAGAAAGAGAAAAAAGTGAAATGTGGTAACAGTAGACAAAAGAACATGGTATGTCCTTCTGGAAGTCCTTCTTGCTTCCTCCCCCCTCACTCCTTCCCCTACAGTTCTGGTCAGTGAAAGAGGCAGTAAGACCATTAAAAGATAGGAGAGAACATTTTACTACATAAAGTCTTGAAGTTACTAAAACATAGGTTTAGTGATTATATTAATTCTGTGTTCCAGGAACCAAATAGTTAATAATAAGGGCAGATGCTAGGAATAGATAAGTCTTTTTTTTTTGGAAAGCAATAATGTTGAAAGAAATCAAAGGATGTCAAAATATATCAAGGATTAGAATACAGATTTTTAACTCTGGGAACACAATGGAGACATTCAAATATTATGGAAGATGTATAAGAAAAAGATAATATTAAAGGTATAACCTTAACATAACCTCCTGAGAACCACACTTTTGAGGGATGAATGTGAATTTGAGTTCCTTTTTTAGTTTTATATTCCCTTAGTTTTGTAACAGTTTTCTGTAGCTTCTGTGTGGTTTATGGTGAAGGAATGAATTAATGAAAAAGCATTTATAGTTGTGGGAAATGCACTGTGCCAAGTGCTCGGCATGTGAATAGAAAAGTAAGGCAATCCTGGGTTCTCAAGGAGCTCATCTTCTAATAGTGGAAGACATCAATATCAATAGCAGGTTTCATCTATGTCAAATGAAAGTCCCAGTGGTCTTTAGTAAGGAGTCGCAAAGCTGATGTTAATACATCTTCTTTAGCATCGTTTTTGTTGATAAGACCACATCCATTTCTGATGTTGAGGTATTTGAAAATATCACAGCCTTTGGGTAAAGAGGATAACATGGGACAGTGAATGTGATCTGAAGGATAGAAAGCTGAACTTATGGCCAGGAAGTGCTGGATTCAAGTCCATTGCCTGACATAGAATAGTTATGTGGCCACAGGGAAGTCACTTAACTTCTCAGTGCCCCCAAGTACCTCTGTAAGAGCTGGAACTGATCTGCATTCCTAGAGAAATAAAGAATCAGAATAACACTAACCATCCTTTCTGACCATGCCCTCATTATCTCTACCCATTTGTAAAGGTAAAAGCTGTAGATGGGGTGGATTTCAAGAAGCGGACAAACCAAAAAAAAAAAAAACCCAACTTTCCAATAATAAACTTTCTAATTTGTCTAGCTAAAGACAGAACAAGTTGATCAGGAAATGAGATTTCCATCTCTTGTAAACTTCAAGTGAAGGTTAGATGTCTATCTTTTGTGGAGAGAATGCCTACTCAGGTCCATGTTAAATTTAGGCTATCTTTGAGATCCTTTCTAACTCAGAGCTTATACTTCCATGATCTCTACCCCCTACTCACTGACTACTCTAAACCCCATGTCATTACCCAGACCTTACAAGAAAGATGGGGACCTAAACCAGTGACTTTGCTGGATACAAAACCAAAATGATTCTCCAACCAAGTTTATGCCATAAAAATTGAAGCTCAAGTCAGGACAACAATAGATAAAACCTGGTGGATAATTTCTTTCTGTGCATTATCCCCTTTTAGAAGGATGGGCTGTACATATCTTGCCCTACCTCAAAACAAGCAACCCCCCTCACCTAATTTCCATTACTGGCAATCCTATAGGCCCAATCTCCATCATCTGGTATTTGATACATTTCTAGCAATAACTCAATTTGGGGTGTCGGGGGGCAATAGACCTTCTTTACTATATCAGAGTCTTGTTTGTCTATTTTCCCCTAAGAGATCTTGGAATGATCAAGTAACTATTGTTTAGTTGTTTCTTCAGTCATGTCCAACTCCTTGCGATTCCATTTGGGGTTTTCTTGTTAAGATACTGGTGTGGTTTGCCATTTCCAGAAGAACTGAGGCAAACAGGGTTAAGTGACTTGCCTAGGGTCACACAGAAACCTGGAGGCCAGGTTTGAACTCATCAAGATGAATCTTCCTGATTTTAGGTCCAACACTCCATCCACTGTGCCACCTAACTATCTAATTATTTTCTTATGTACCATTCTTTTTTCCTTCATAAAGCCTGAAAATTCAATTTTCATTTCAGGTGATAGAAAAGAAACAGGGGAAAATATGTTTTGTTTTGTTTTGTTTTTGCTGAGAAAGGCATCACAAAAATAGCTTGTGGGCAGAACTGTGTGGTATACAGAGGACTGAATTTAGATTCAGAATACTGGGGTACAAAGTCACCCTGGTTATATACCTGACACACTTTTTGGACTAGACCTGTGGGCATAGGGAACTCCAGGTAAGGAACTTCTTCTACTAGTGCATTTCTACATCTTCTCTGTATTTTAAAATCTGTTTTACTTGGGATTCTGAGAACTGACTTAACTTGCACAGGCCACCCAGCCAGCATGTGTCAGAGGAGGGGTTTAATCTTTCATTTTGCTGACTTTGTAACCAGCCCTGTCACTGTCTTACTACACACATAGTAGGTGGGGAATAAATGCTAGACTCTCTTCTAGCAGAGAGTAGCTGCTGAATAAATTCTTCTAAATTAATTTTGTCTTTCTTTGTAACTCTTAGCTCCTGGCATAGTGCCTGGTACATAGTAGGTTCTCAATAAATAGTGATAAACTAAAAAATAAAAATAGATATTGACTAATTGTAAAATGAGGGGACAAGAATAGATGACTTTAAAATTCCCTTCCGTCTCTAGATTCGATGGCCCTACAAAAACACACACTTTCAGGTGTGTGATCTAGGGTTCTGTGAGAAATTAGGCCTGGGCATTGAGAAATTTCATACTAAGACTGAATAATTAGGAAGTAGCTCTGGCCCAGGCAATTGAAGCAGGCACATGACTTTTCAATCAAGGTTAGATTATATTTTTATATATGTTAATGTATATTTATATTTTTAAATATTAGGGAGAAATTCCCCCAAATAAGGCTGTGCCTAGGAAAAGTTACATGAACATTCTTTGAAGGATGAATGACAGGTCCCACTTGACTATTTTTAGCCCACATTCCCTGAAATCACTCAGCCATGGACAGTCCCCTCCCCTTTCTACTCTTCGGAATATGTCATGCAATGACTGAGAGGCAAGGGGGAGAGGTCCCTTTCCCTTCCTTTGTTTCTTTTGATTTTGCTTAATATCTTTGAGTGCCCAGGTACAATGGCAATGCACACCAAGAAAATCTTCAGCCAATTACATGCAGCTCTTTTCTTCTCATTTCAAATTATAGATCAGACACTACCCCCAAATAGAGACATTTTCATAAACACTTTAACTTCTCTGTTCTAGTTGATGCTGATGGGAGAGCATATGCATGCCTGGCCATATTCACAAACATTTACAACCTCCAGCAACCATAAAGTCTCATCTGTTCCATAAAGAAAGGCAATGTTCCCACTGCCATTTGCCATTGGACACCAATCACTAGACAATTGTATTTAAAGGCAGGCAGAGTCCTGACTCTGAATCCATGCCCTAAAACACCTGTTCCCTGTCAGACGATGCAGCTGACAAGATTGCTTCCAGAGACCCAGGCATTTCGTTAGAGCAATGGCTTGTCTTGTGAACCATTCCTACACAGAACATTTGCTGGACTGACTGAGATCTTATCTAGCTCTCTCTTGAAGAGAGGGTCCTGTAAGGCTCTTGACATTCAAGGAGAATTGATAGGAGGCTTCAAGACTGCTAATATAGTCAATGTCCTTAGCTGTGGCAGTCCCAGTCTTGCTGGGTAATCCAAGCTCCATCCAGACGCCCCTTGGCATTTTATTTTGACATTGGCCCCTTGCTTTCTGGTCTAATTTTCTTTTGGAAGCAGGATATTTTTAGCAGGAAAAGTCACCTTTAAATGGTTCATTAAAATCTAATATTGGGGCTTTTATTTACAAAATAAATACATTTCAACGCTGGCCTCTTTTTGTACCCCTGTATGAGAAACTCCCTTTGAATTCCACATTCAGAGGTCAGGATAAATGACTGCCCTGGACCTAGTAAGCACTCAGTCAATAGAGTATTCATTCATTGGGGTTGCTAATCAGAATCACAATAACATGTATAAAGCTACCAGTGAAACATGATATTCAGCCATCCCCTAGGCAGAGTAACAGGGACTGGAACCTGAGCCCTACTTAGGTCGGTGGAAAAATATGGTGGGTTTAAAATAGAGAGGTTCAGGGTTTGAATCTTGGCATTTCTACCAGTTGTGTTAATTCATGTTACCTTTCTGGGACTCAGCTTCCTCATCTGTAAAATGAGAGGGATAGACTACATCAGAGGTTTCAAACACACAGCCTTCTGAGTACTTTGGGAACCAGATTAAAATATAGTTGGGAAATATTTAATAAAATGAAAATACAGTAGAATATAGATAATGTTATTGTGCGGTTTTCTGAGTCAATAGTCCGTCTGCAGGGATCCTTACATATAACTGTTTATTGAGTACCTGTGGTGTGCAAGATAATATTCTTACTGTGCTTCTTTTGTGGGGGTTGTGTACAAAGTTCCTCAAGGAACTTTCACTGTACTGGAGAATCATTAGTATTTCCATTTAAATGATCCTTATACAAAATTATATCGGATCTAGTAACTGGCTGTATTTTTTGTAGGTACAGTGCCTACCTTCATTCATTTATCTAATTCAAATTTACTAAATCCTCACAGGGTTAGTAATCTATGCTTTGAAAAAGAGTGAAGGCACATGTTCATGGCACCAACCAAGATTAGAACTTCACTTGAAAAACTGGCCTACATTAGACCTTGTGAAGGCTTTATAAATAAACTTGCCTTGCATATTCTTATATACTTGTTGGCCCCAACAGACTATAAACTCCTTGAGAAAAAGGGCCGCTTCAGTTTTGTGTTTATAACCAAGCACAGTACCTGGAATATAGTAGGCACTTAATAATTATTAATTGATAATTGACTTTTCCTCACACCTATGGATGACATTTAAACAGTGAATTTCATCTATGCCATTTCCTAGTGAAATTGTATGTTTTTTACAGTAATTGATGCTTATTTATTTGTTCTTTTCTAGAAATTCCAACTGGACTCAACAATGAGAAAATTGGTACGGGAAAATGCAGAACTGGAGGTCAGAGGCTAAATTCCTCCAGCTAGGAGAGTTTTGGTGGACTTTTTCTTACCCAATCAGCATGTTTAGGCTTCCAGTGTGTGGGGGATGGAAAGTCTAAAAGAGGGTAAGGGCTTAAAACAGCATTCTGGGATAACAGCTTTGAAGAACTGTGCTAAAGGATTCACAGTGTAGTGGAGAAATTGGCTAAACCACCCTATAATTTTTATTTAGTGGTTTTGTTCTGTGCTGGGGAAAAAAAAGCAGATTCCAAAAGTTCTTTCTTTGTGAAGCTAGGAGGAGGGTGTGGTGCAGTTGAAGGCAGTGACAGAAGAAACAACTTACTGTTTACGGTTTTCTTCTTGTTTGGGAGAGTTCCTTCACACAGAGACACAAAGGGGAAACAGTGAAAAGAGGGAGGGGGAGCAGGGGATCGTCATCTCATAAAAGGGAAAGCAGAAGAGAGGAGAAAACAACTGGCAATCAAGCCCCCAAGTGCCTATACATTTCCTCTAATTCTCCTCTAATCAAAGAGCAGGGCCCCAGTATGAAAGATTGCAGGAGTGAATGAGATTAGGCAGAGAAATGACTTCAATCAAGAAAAAACTGGCCCAGCTCCCATCCTCCCAGCCAGAGAGAGGATCTGGTTTTTTTTGTGTGTGTTTTTTTTTTAATATTCTTTTCCTTCTGGGCCTCATCTGGGTCACTGATCATTTAAAGAGAACACAGGTAGAGACTAAAAACTCATTGGGATGAAAAGGGCTCTTCTCAGATGAATGTGGTTTGGTGGGCGGGGGGAGATGGGGGTGACCTGTTGGCTTGTTTTGTTTTATTTTGTTTTTGCTGATTGTGACTTCCCAGATGCTGACCATCATTTGGCTTGAATGGGGAATAGGTAAAGAGAAGCGAAGCTGGTGTAGCTGATAATGGCTGCCCCTCCCTTTGAAATGAAGATATGGGGCTAACATGTCCTGAGCCTCACTGGGTGACACATTTATGCTTGAAGAGAACTTAGAGCTCATTTAGTACAAATCACACATTTTCTAGATAAGAAGACTGGGGGAGGTGGGGGTAGGGCAGGAAACATTAAGTGACTTGCCCAGAGTTATGACGTGAGCAAGCTGTGGAAGCACATTCTTCTTGTGTAATATCCAAAACCCTTTCCTTTTGACCACCCTTCCTCTCAATAAAAGACCCTTAATTCAGACATTCGATCAAACAATCAATTAGACATTCTTAAAAGAAAGCATCTGTTTTATTTCCAAGGAATGATGTTCAGGCCCCACAGATAGTGTGAAGTTGAGATAGGAGGAAGAAAAGGGAATAAACATTTATATCGTATCTATTTGCATAGCATCTATATAGCATGTATATGGCCTCTATGTGCCATGCTTTGGGCTAAGCGCTGTACAAATATTATCTCATTTGAGACTCACAAAAACTATGTGAAGTAGGTGATATTATTAACCCAATTTTACAATGGAGGAACCTGAGGGAAATAATTTAAGTGACTTGCCCAGGGTCACACATTTAGTGTCTGAATCCTCATTTAATTTCTGATTTTCCTGGCTCTATCTGCCATATTGCCCAGCCATCTCATAACAAAACACAGCACAGCAAGAATTTCACTAAGCATTTGCTATGTGCCAAGCCTCATAAGGAGTAGTAGGGGTACAAAGAAAGGTAAAAACAATTCCTTCCTTTGAAAACTTCACATTCCAATGGGTGAGAGACAACATGTAAATAACTAGTTACATGTGAGATGAACATAGAATAGATATTAGGAAATGTTAGGAGGCAAGGCACTTAGATGTTTTTTTTTTTAAAAAGGTGGCATTTGAGGTGAGAACTGAAGGAAGTGAAAAGTTCTAAGGGGCACAGATGACAAGGGAGAGTATTTTATTTATTTTTAACATAACATTTTATTTTTCCTCCATTACAGGTTAAAACATATTTTTTAAACATTTTTCTTTTTAAATTTTGAATTCCAAATTCTATCTCTTCCTCTTTCCTTCCATCTTCTTCCCCCTCCTCCCCTTCATGGTAAGCAATCCAATAAAGGTTATCCATGTGCAATCATGTAAAACATTTTCATACTAGTTATATTTTTGTAGGAGAAGACTCAAACTGAAAATATAGAATGAGAGAAAAAAATAAAGAGAAAAATATGTTTCAGTTTGTGCAACGTGACCCTGTGGATCCCTTCCAGCTATTCTGACAGGGTCCCCGGTCCTAGAGCTAGGTTGCTCTCCTACTCACCAATCCCAGTCATGATGAGCCTTCGGGGCGCCACCGGCCTCCCAGTCCTCTGGGAGGAATAACCA
>CM053771.1:452812814-452840065 GCA_028658325.1 Potorous gilbertii | reverse complement strand
TTATACAGAGATCCTTTGTAGTGGAGCTGGGGTGGAGCTCCAGCCCACTCTGGGAGTATGTGGCTGAGCTGCCCCTGCCTCTGGCCAAGCTGCCTCAGCCTCTGCCACAGTGGCCGCTTCCCAGGAGGTCCGAGTCCCGGAGATCCCCCGCTCCCCTCTCAGCCCGTCTCTCTCACTGACCTGTGCGTCTGTGGGTGGAGGGACCTTCTCGCCGCCCAGAGATTCAGGTCCCTGACGCCTGCTGGGCTCTGCTCACTCCTCTCAGTGCTGTGCGGCCAGGGTGGGGAAGGGGAGGACTCCGCAGGACAGGACTCCACTCCTGTCTGGATACCTTTGCGGTCGGTTTTTCAGGGCTCTCTGCAACGGAAATCTCCTTCACTGTGTTGCTGTGTGGCTTCCACTGTTCCAGAATTTGTTAGGAGTTCTTTTTACAGGAAATCTATGGGCTGTGGATTCGGAGCTAGCAAATGTGAGTCTTTCTACTCTGCCATCTTGGCTCCGCCCCCCCTTACACTTTTTATTAAGAGATTTTGCATAGTGCAATGACTGTTAGGAAAGCATTATGTTACCCGAAAATCTGACAAATAGACCTTTTATGCTTTCATCCAATCACTGATAAATACACAGACTAGGACCTAGGATCAATTTCTGGGTCATTCTACCAGTGGGATCTCTTTAAAGTTAGGTGCTAATCCATTAATCACAATATTATTTATTTCCAGTCATTTTGCCAGGTCCCCATGCACCTAATCACTCTATCATGTAACCCTGTGGTTATCAAGTTGTAGCTTTTAGACTCAGGCATTTTGGAATTATTGACAGGAACCCTGAAATCTATTTAATCAACAAGTAGCTCATTAAATAATCCCTGCAACAATAAGTAAACACATATTCTGAAAATTGAATAATGTCTTACACATATGCATCTTACTATTTTTAAATGCATGTAGGTATTATTGCAATTAATAAAGTATAAATTTATTTTAAAGTTTGAATAAATTCATGATAACTTTTGGTGATCATATATGTTTGATGACTCACAGGAAACTAATAGTAAAATGAGTATTGTGTTAGGGGATACTTGAAGTTATTTTGAAATGAAGAAGGAGTCTTCTCCAATCTGGAGCCAGTTCTCACTATATGACAAAACTTCTCAGAAAATTGAAAAGCAACCTGGCAAAAATAGATATAGAATAATACCCCACAGCATATACCAAGTTAAGCTCCAAATGGATATATGGCTAGGGCACAAAATAAAAAATTATAAACAAATTAAATAAGCAAGGAAATGATTACCTTTCAGAGCCACAAGTTAATCCTGACCTTTCTTATCATCTACTCTCTTATCTTGGATTTCTATTTCCTTTTGACTACTTTTGTTCAATCTTTTCTAAGTCACAGATTAATTCTCCCTTGATCGATAAAACAAAATTGTACTTGAAGAGTTCTTTCTACTTTATGTCAATCATTTTCATAATCTTATCTACTCTATGCAACTGTTTTCTTCTTTCCTTAACTTTTCTCATCTCCAACATAGCTCTCAAAAAAGGTCTCTTCAAAATTATTATAATACTCAGCATTTGCAGTATCACTCATCTCGACTCATACTGGCCTCTGGTATTCCTAACACTATTCTTATGGAATTTTTCTACTCTTTTGTACTCATTTCCCATTCCTTCTTTTCCTCTTCCATCCATTTCCTCTTCCATTGTACACATTGATAAATTCCTTGAGAATCTACATTTGTCACTTCAGACAAGATTCCTATTTTCTTCATCATTGGAAAAATTTGTGCTAGTATTGTCAGAATTTCATTTCTGAGAGCACTTCTGATGGAGTTCTACTGTACAATTTTTGATCATGGGATTCTACTTAGCTTTTTCCTGAACTCTCCTGTATTATGCATATGTGACAGACTTTCTATTTTCTCTCTTCTGAGTCATGGACAGGATTGGGCTCATATGGTCCACAGGGTCATGGACAGTATTGGGTTGATATGATCCACAGGGTCATGGACAGTGTTGGGCTGATGTGATCCACAGGATCATGGATGGTATCGAACTGATATGGTCCACAGGGTCATGAAGAGTCAGACAGGACTGAAAACTGGACACCAGCAGCAACAATAAGCTATCATATCTTACCTTGCCTCTTACAAGGCCTATTCACTCAATGGGTATTACCTCTCTCTAAGTGAATACCTTGAAAAAGCCAAGGTGTCCCATTGCATCCTGGGCCATCTCCAGTCATCCTGATGAATATCTGGTCACTGGATTCAGATGGCTCTGCAGGAGACTTGAGGCTAGTGACCTGCAGAGACCTCCCTCACTCAAAACAAAGTTAAATGCAAGTCATGTCATCATTTCTCTGTCATGGTATTCTTCTAAATGTCATGGTCTTCTTCGAAAACAAAGGACAAACACAATCACCAAATAAAAAGTGAAGAGGTAACTTCTTTTCAAGGGACCAATTCCATCTTATTGACTAGAATCATATCATCATAGAATTTTCCATCATCATGCCATCTACCTTTAGTAGCAGTAAGACTTTATCAGCTTTTCCACTTGTAGAAGAACATCTCCAACAAATGAACAATATTGTGAAAGTTCTTCCTCACTACTATATCATACACTTGTCCCAGATTCATGCTCTGTCTCCTCAGGTCTTTTTCTTTTACTTGGGTCATTGGTAGTATGTTTCCACCAAAATGTCATTTTTCTCTGTCATTTAGTGATCATCACCCAGATGTTCTCTACTATGTTTCCTCTTCCCAGATCTGTGTATTTCCTCATACTATTATTATTTTAATAAAGAATGCTTTTTCACTACCTTTTTTATCTAGTCATTTTTTTCTGTAGAAGGCACAGTCTTTTTAAAAAATAATTAATTTCTTTTTAGTTCTTAACATTCACTTCTATAAAATTTTGAGTTTTGAATTTTCACTTCTACCTACTCCTCCCCCCACCCCATGCAATCTGATACAGACTCTTGTTATACATTCATATTAAATATGTTTTCACTTTAGTTATGATATAAAGAAGAATTAAAACTAATGGAAGGAGCCATGAGAAAGAAGAAACAAAACAACAAAAGAAAAGGAGAGCAAATAGTATGCTTCCATCTGCATTTAGACTCCAAAGTTCTTTCTCTGGATGTGGATAACATTTTCCATTGTTAATCTTTTGGAGTTATTGAAGGCATAGTCTTTAATAGCCAAATTCTAGCCACAGTTCCACATCCTATCCATCAAGTGTTGGTAATGTCTATGAAATAGCAATTACCTTTCTGCTTTAACATCATTGGTTCACGTAGTTTTTTGTATGCATACACTGCAGATTTGCAAATAAACATTTGCAATCATAAATTTTCTTGCTACTTTCTTGGATATTGTCCCTTGTGAATTATTATTCATCTACATTGATATTCTGCATCTCATATCATATGTACAGCTTTTTGTGGCATACACCTTGGTGAATATATTTGTCTAGTTTTGTCCTCCTTTTTAGTTTAAATACTTCTTGAATACGTCTCTGAGCAAATGGTTAAATGAGAGAGTAGTTATTAGGAAGCAATTTCAACTTGGAAAGAGTTCCCTAGAGGAGTAACCCAAGTGTCTCTTCTTGGCTTTGTATTATTCAACATTGATTTGCAGGAAGGTTGATGAAATGATTGTTTAATTTGAAAAAGAAATGAAACTGGGAGGGACAGATAACATCTTCAATAACAGAAACTTAACAGATTTTTGATGAGTGATTGCTGACTGAAAATTAAGGAAGATTTCATCAAAGATGTAGTTAATTTTAAGGGATGACCATGAAGTAATCCAAAAACTCCATACCAGAGACAGAAAAAGTGATCTATGCATGGTTGGCAAATGCCATGATTGGCAAATTAGCACTGATGGGCAAGACTTCAGACAGTGGAAGGTACTACTGCATACATAGCTGGAATACATGCTTTATACAGGATTTTAGTTTTCAGGAGGCAACACAGAGGGTCCATTATGGCTACAGTAGCCTGAGATGAAAAAAGTAGGCTTTTATGCAACCTGAACTTTTCTTGGGGATTAAATATGAAGTTAGAGAATCATCGTTACATGGCTTCAGATAACTGTGATCTGTCTCCATATGTGTTACATGTATGTATGGGGGTTTTTATTAATAAAATTTTTTAAAATAAAATTTACTGTTTCTACATTGTGTTCACTGTGCTCACAAACAGGCAGTAATATTAACCTATTTGTTTCAATCCCTCTTAGCAACTACTGCACAAGGTAGCATGATCAGTACTCTGGGTCTGAGTTGGTAAATTAGGAAACAGAGGAAAAACTACTAAGAAAGGAAAAGACTGGGAGTGTTGATCAAGTCTGAGCTATAGTCTTTCAGGAGATCTGTAGCAAAGTACAGAAGGAAACAGGGATGAATGGTGCTGAACTAGAAACGGTTGGTATATGGTGCTATCTAGATTGTCAGCTACTGTTGATCTCACTGGGCTGTTCAAACAAAAGATTTTTACCCAGGTTTTGGCGTGGAGATCAATAAGACAATGTATTTGGATAACATTTTATGGGTTGGAAAATTTCATTCTCACAAAAACCTTATGAGGTAGAGCATGTATATAATATCACCCTATTTTACAGAGAAGGAAACTGAAACTCACACAGTCATACAACTAGGATGACTTAGAGGTAGGATCTGAATAAATATTTCTTGAATCCAAATTCCATGCCCTTTCTAAAATACCATGCTGAGCAGAAAAATGAACCACTTCATGAATCTAACTTGGGCCCTTCTTGCCAGAGGGGTCCCTGATAAAAGGGTTTCATTTCTTTTATTCTTATTGTCTTGGACTATTGCAATAGCTGGCTGGTTGGTCACCCTGCCTCAAGTCTCTCCCCACTCCAATCTATTTTCCAGTTATCTGTCAAAGTGATTTTTGCAGAGCACAAGTCAATTTCAGTGGTTCCCTGTTACTTCTAGGATTACATATAAACCACAGTTACCCCTTCCACCTTGCAACTTTCCCCATCATGATTTTGGTTTATCACAGGTTGGCATAAGAATTTAAATAAGGTTATTTTGGGGGAGAGTTTTGCAGAAGTTATAGATAACATACAAATGCCAACAGATGACACAGAAAAAGTTTAGAAACTCAGAAATACAAATAATATATGTATAGTATCATATAATATCAGCATATCTTGTCTTTTAATATAATAATATTTCAGATTTCTTCTCTGGTATGAAGGAAGGGCCCCAAATTTTTGCACAGTTTTTCTAGATTTTGGGGCCGCCTGACCTCTAACCTATATGATGTGGAGAGGATAACTGTACTCTGACCTATAAGTCTCTTCATGACTTGGACCCTTCCTACCTTTTTCTATCTTCTTACACCTTATACTTCCCAAGCCCTCACTATTAGGATCACTGATATCCAACACTATCCTTGTAGTTCTTCACACTGGCCCCTCCATTTCCAGACAGAGTATTTTTTCTGACAAACCACCATGCTTAGAAGTCTCTCTTTCCTTTTTTCTACCACCTACCTTCTCTGGTTTCATTCTAGTCTCAGCTAAAGTCTCACCTTCTGCAAAATATCTTTCTTGAGCTCCCTCAATGCCAGTGCCTTCCCTCTATTCATTATCTTTGATTTATCCTGTGTACATCTTGTTAGTGCATAGTTTTTTGCAAGTTGTCTTCTCGTTTAGACCATAAAACTCCTGGAGAGCAGAGATTATCTTTTGTCTTTGTTTTCGTCATTTCTATTAGATCCTCTGTGATTTCTCTTGGACCCTGACATACACCTTTATTATTGAGACTGACGTGCTTGGTTTCCAACAGTGGAATTTTGACTCCTGTTTAGCTGCCCCAAGTCATTCTAATATGCTGCAGTGGTGGCTTGGTTTGTGTAACAGCCGTCTCATTTACCAAGTCATGCTGTCTGAATGTAATACGCTGGATTAGAAAATCTTTCATGGAAAATTAGTAGTTATGTTAAAAATAGCCTTTGATCGATGAGTTTGTCTTAGAGTTGGGCTTTGTAAAAGAAGGAGGGGAAAAGAACTGATACCTTATTGTCAACTAAATCCCATGCTGTTCACAAAATCTGAGAAACCTAGAATCAAACTGTATTGTTCTGCTTTGACTGGTCCAGGCACTTTCTATATAGGCAACCAAGAAGTCTCTGATTTCATCAAATATACTTCCCCAAATAAGTCTTTGACTTTGGTCATCTCCTCTCCATCTATCAAAATGAAACCAATAAGCAGTCCTGGCTGCTCAGCAGCAGCATGAAAAATGTTTGAGTTTCTCCCCCCCACCCCAGGATAAACTAATATTTACCACTAAGGATGCAAATCTGCAGTCTCCCCACACACAGAACTCCCATTGACTTCAATCATCTGTTACACATGTGGACGAACTGAAGCACTGAGCTCTTTTATTAGTGAAGTTTGGCTGGTAAATATTGGATTTAACCTAAAACCCAAACCTAGAGCTATACTTTACAAATCACACTGGTGAGGAGTGGCAGGTCCCATCAATTATTTACTTCATGTTGCTTTGAGGAAGGTGGGAAGAGAACCTGGCTTTCTTGACTTTGCCATTACAATTTTAACATTTTGTTAGTGGTACAGAACGGGGAGTTCTGGGATAGGAATATGTCTCATATGTATAAAGCAAGACCTTCTGTTTGCACACAGCTGTGTAAGCAAAACCAATCTATGCCACAGTAAGCTACTGGGGCAGGGATCAGGACCAGGCCTAGACACAAATATGCTCTGAGGTAATGGAATTTCCCATTTTGATCTGACAGCTTTCAAATTTGGACCCTTCGTGTCCTCTTCAGTGGAAGCTAGTGCCTCCATGCTGTCTTCCTACCCTAATCCTCATTACAAGTCATTTTTCAGTTGTGTCCAACTTTTCATGGCCCCATTTGGAGTTTTCTTGGCAAAGATACTGGAGTGATTTGCCATTTCCTTCTCCAGCTCATTTTACATATGAGGAGACTGAGGCAAACAGGGTAAATGACTTATCCAGGGTCACATAGCTAATAGATATCTGAGGCTGGATTTGAACTTGGATCCTCTTTACTCCAGGCCCAAGAGCTCTGTCCACTTCTCCACACAGATGCATCATTTACACAAAGATGAATGATTAACAATAGTTAGGATCCTCTCAGATGTAGTTGGATTTTAAAAGGAATTAAAACTGAGAGCTAAAGGGAGGAGGGCATCTGGCTGGCACAGTGGATGCACTCATCTTCCTGAGTTCACATCTGGCCTCAGATACTGCTAGCTGCATGACCCCGGGCAAGTCACTTCAGCCTGTTTGCTCAGTTTCCTCATCGGTAAAATCAGCTGGAGAAGGAAATGACAAACTACTCCAGTTTCTCTGCCAAGAAAACCCCAGATGAAGTCCTAAAGAGTTGGACACAACTAAGCAGGAACAAAAAGAGAGAAAGTTCTGATTGGAATTGTAGACATTAGTTATGGATAGAGGAGGATTTTGAGGAGGTAAAAGCATTCTGGATCTTGAAATCTTGCTCCATATCTGGAACCTACGCATTTGCTCAGCTAGGCTTTCTATCCATCCTAATCACTAATAACATCATTCATGCCTCACCTGGGAGCTCTCTAAAAAATGAATCTAAATGATTGGGGAATACATGTCAATCAAGATTGGATTAAGAGAAGTAAATGCTCTTCCTTCCCCACAGCTTACCTTCCAGTGATAACTGAGAGAGCGTGAGAGAGGGTGTCAGTACTAGTAATGTTTGGTCAACTGGCCATCAACCCCAAAATGAGTGATCTAGGGCTGAGGACTAGATCATCTATAAGAACTCACTGGAAGTCTAGAACAACGGATTCATGAGTGCATTGTTCTGTTCACTTAATAGATGATCAAGTGGAGATATCAAGTGATATATGATCTCTTTCTGTCATTTTTTCTATCTTAAGAACTGCACCTCAGTTCCCTCAACTGTAAAATGGGATTACAACAGCATGTTCCCTCACAGGGTCATTGGGATGATCAAGTGAAATAATGTTTGTAAAGCAATTAGTACAATGCCTAGTGTGCCGCAAGCACTTAGTAAATATTTTCTTCCATCCTTCCTTCATCTCCAACTTTTATGTCCATTGGTAGCTCATTTTATATGGGTCTGTCTTGCCTTTCACAAAACTCCAATCTCAGACAAGCACAAATGACAGGAGATAGTGACGGTATCATGGAAAGGATTCTGGATTTACATTCAGGTCTGGCTTTAGTTCCTAATTCTAATATTTATTTGCTCTACTGTCTGATCATAGGTAATTAACTCAGTTTCCTCCTTCTTAAAATGGGTTACAATCATTGCACTATGTACATAGCAACGTCATGATGAAAATGCTTCATAACCTTCCAATGCCAGGTGCTCTAATGTCAGAACCGTCCCTGTCTCCACTATCTTATGCTGCCCCCCTGGTCTTAATTAATTTCCATTATCACTTGAGCTACCTTATGGCAGCAAGGTCAAGGTCTCTACCTATCACAATTTCATTTAAATTTAGAGATGAAACTTTGTTCTTCCTTCCTCCTCTTCTCTCGGTCTCTGTCTGTCTTAGCCTCCCTCCTCTGTCTCTTTCTCTCTGTCTCTGTTTCCCTCTCTCTAGAAGTTTACCTAACCAAAAGTATTTCTGTTTTTTTCCCACATGACATTTCTCCTTTCAGCACATATAATTCTGATTATAATCTACATTTATCATTGCCTCACCCGCAGTCGTGTTGTAATGACTGCTTTAAACTCTAAATAGAAAAAATAAATCTTTAATAAAAGATAGCCTTGATCTTGAACCCACTTGCAGGACTCCCACTGTAGTCTGAGAGGCCTAGGTGGCACGAATGCTAAGGTTCTTTTATTTATCACTAAAATAGCCTAAGGGAGCCTCATTGATGTGATAAGTGACAGATCAGGTAACAAAAAAACCGATCAGAAGCAAATGAAAACAACAGAGAATGAGACAGGATAGTGCATTTTCCCTGGGGAAATTGTGAAGTAGTCATAATTTGGAGGCATTATAAAATATATATATGTGTGTATATGTGTATGCATCATTTTTTGTTGTATATTTCAGAGATTGATGTGGAAGAGAACAAGACAAGCTGAAATTTTGAAGTTTTGGGGCGAAAGACGACCACTCACCTCTATGAACCAGCTTAGTTTAGGTTCCTTGGGCTATTTGGAGTTATTTGATGAACATAGTATAGATATGGCCTCCACCCATAGTACCATCAACTACATGTAGCTCCAATGAGAAAAAGTATGGTAAGGTGGAGGGTTGGACTTGGAATCAGATAATGAGATCAGATTCTAAATTTCTATATTTATCATATTTTAAGTAATTGTCAAAGGACATTTACAAGTTTTTTTTTTCTATTTTAAGCATTTCTTTCATGGTGGAAGAAATAAGTAGCTGTCTTAGACCTGATTTACCTTCTTCATTAAATCCCTTTCTGGAAGGGATCCTATTAAAAATCTCTTTTGGGGATACCCTAGACGTGCATCAAATCTAAGCTTTAAGTGATGAGTTCCAGTGATTAGTCTTACCTTGGAGATGTCACTTCTTCTCTGGGTCTCCATTTGCTCATCTTAAAAAGTAACATATTTGGAAGAAATAACTGAGAAGGTCCCTTTCAGCTCTAAATCTAGCATCCTGTATAAAGATATTCACAATGCAAGAGTCCTGGATATTAAAGGGAAAATGAAATAAAAACCAAATGGAGTCAATGAATGGTCAAGATTGAGGAAGAAGAATGGAAGGAAATATGTATTTATTAAGTGCTTATTATGTTCCAGGAACTGCGTTAAGTACTAGGTATATTATCAAAAAGAAAGACACTCTCTGCCTTCAAGGAGCTTACATCCTAATGGATAAAGACAACATACAAAAAAGAGCTGGAAAGCAGTAGAAGGAGTAGGGGGGAGAAAAAGAAAATCAGGAACAAGGCCAAGAAGAGAATGAAGACTAGTGTACCTAGACCTTTCTAACAGGGAGGGCCAGGAAAAACTCGTCAGTAGGAGAAGGGGAGGTGGATCTTGTGGAGGTATGTTTCAGGATGAGAAGGTTGCAGATATACTAGGCTGTATCAGGACAAGGTGACCCCAGGGCCTATGGGAAGTCCTGGGATGAACCAGGATTACAGAAGGCTTGACGTTAACATCCCAAAAGTCAGATGTAGGGACAGGAGGAGAATAAATGAAGGAGAGGAGAGTAGAATGTAGAGAAAAGAGAAAATTAAGTGTCTATGACAGGACAGTGTAGAAAATAGATGCATCTATTTTATTGTTGGAGGTTTTTTTTGTTTCGTTTTTTTTTTGTTTGTTTGTTTCTTTGGTCCAGTCCTATGGTTTCATTGTGAATGGAACTCATAGCATTAGTAACTTCCCCTATGAAAGAACATCAGTAATTTAGTTGTAATTTAGTATATAACAGGACTAGTGGCCAGTATGGTCAGGGCTCCCACTGAGAAGGTTCATACCAACCACATTCATTTGTGGGAGTATTTGGTCACTAAAATGAGGGATCAGGTTTTTTCTATCATCTATGGCTCATTATGGACCCCCCCAGGTGATCCTCATACCCTTAATAGAACTCTGAGACAAATCATTTAAATAAAGTCTGGGTTTGGCTCATATCTAGGGTATCCTTAAAAAGGAACTAAAGGGCTTCTTCTAAAAAGGTGCACAACATACAAAACATATCAGGTATAGAACAGCTATTTATTTCCCCTATCACCATAAAAAATAAAGAAGTTTCATGGAACTATTGATTACTATTTAAAACAAGGTAGAGAAAATCGTTACTCCTCTTATACTCTGCTAGAAACTTGGTGGTTGAAATAAAAAATCATGAGGCTGCACCTTGGGAGACTGTAAGGACAAGTATCTGACTTTCACCTTTGTTCTGCATTGTTTAAACATTTCATTCAAGCGTCATGTATTCTACCAATCCATAGCATGGTTTGGGCTTATTGTCCTGTAAGTATGAGTCTCCAAGTAGTCTTCTCCTCAGGAAAGCCAGCATTTGCTGAGGACCTCAGGAACTCTTGAATCTGTGAAGGCTCAAATGATACATTTTTCATGACAATATTGGGTCACTTGAACGTAAGGAAAGACATACAAAGTGGAAAAGTCAACCAGGGCTTTGAGATACTGGTTTGGGTTTAGGTTCACTGGAACTAGCATAGGCTCTCACTTCTTGCGAAAGTAACCATTGTAGATGTCAAGATTTGGCATCTATAGATTTCCCAAAGAGGAGCTGTTTAAGCATCAAGTCATACATTCAGAAGAGAAGAGAATGGAAGTCAAAAATCTTCTCTCCTTTGAAAGCCCACTTCATGGCAATTTCTTCCTACTCGATGGTCTATCTTCTTCGATTCAGCCACTACCAACTGTCACAAGGGTGGAGAAAGACATGAAGTTCAACTATATTTGACCATGACCTTTATCAAGAGACCAAAACATAGTCTTGCCAGAGGTGGCAAGAGCATAGACTGAGCATTATGCATGCTCCAGCAGAGGACCTTCAAAGCCTCATCCCCAAGAATATTCCACAGTGGGAGCTTCCATCCTCCCCCTCCCCATCACACTAATATCTGTGAGAGCTGACTGGAGCCCTGAGAGTTTAACTTACTTAGTCACACAACTAGAATAGGTTATTGATAGGAACTGAGTACAGATTTTCTTGACTCCGAGGTTCGATATACTGCCTCAGCTATACCTATTGGCAATAAATAATACATTTGTTATTTGATAGTTTCAGTCATGTCCAACTTTTCATGACTCCATTTGGGATTTTCTTGGTAAAGACACTGGAGTAGTTTGCCATTTTCTTCTCCAGCTCATTTGACAGATGATAAAACTGAGGCAAATAGGGCTAAGTGACTTGCCCCAAGTCCCAAAGCTAATAAGTGTCTGAAGTCACATTGAAACACAGGTCTGGTGCTCTATCCAATGCCCTACCTAGCTACCTAAATAAGTAACAGGGCACTTGAGTAACATGTAACATGGTAATTTAGAACAGGGAAGCTTGGTGAGGCAGTGGATAGAGTGGTTAGCATGGAGTCATGAAGACTTATTCCTGAGTTCAAATCCAGCCTTGGACCAGTTGTGTGTCCCCAGGCAAATTATTTAACCCTAATTGCCTCAGTTTCCTTATCTGAAAATGAGCTGGAGAAGAAAATACCAAACTATTCCAGTATCTTTGCCAAGAACATCCCAAATGGAATCAGAAAGAATTGGACACAACTGAAAATAATTGAACAACAACTGTAAAAGTAAATTAGAATTACAGTAACACTCATAGGATGTCACAGATGGAAGGAACCTTAGAAGTCATCAAATCCAAGTGTTCTTGACCTATGTGTGTGTGTGTCTGTGGGTATCTGTGTGTGTGTGTATGTGTATGACTGATGGATCTCCTTGACTGTCTAGTGAAGACTATGAACCCCTTCTCAGAATAATGTCTGTAAGTAAATGCATAAAATCAAATTACACTGAAATATAGTTATTGAATTTTTTTTTAATATTCACAAACCAAGGTTAAGAATCTTTATCTATTCTGACCTTTTATTTTAACCAGGGCAAACTGAGATATAGAAAGGTGAAGTCACTTTTCCAAGGTCACACAGCTAGTTAGTGGCAAATTTATGACTTGAAGCTAGGACTTCTGACTCCCACTCCAGCTTCCTGCCCATTTGCTATACTACCTTGCTCTAGAGCTGAATTCGACCTTGATCTTATACTGGAGAATTTACTTATGGAAGGATCCTAAATCCTTTGTTTTATCATGATTTCACCTAGAAAGCAGTTCTGGCAGATTCTGTACAGAAAGACTTAGAATAAAGTCCTTAGCTTTGCATGTACCATAAACCAAAATATGTGGGACATTAAAGAATTATTAGAACAGAACTGTTCCCACAAAGAAATACAGGTCAAACTCATGGTAAACTTCAAAACTTTAAAAGGACATCTAATCCAAAAGAAAGCTGCCATTGCTTCTTAGAGCCTAAATGCCAAAAAAACCATCTTGAGAGGAATGCAGCACTTTGATTTCTGTCTGTTTGCTCGATGAGCTGGAGAAAAATATATATCCCTAGTGAGCTAGCAAGCCCACTTTTCAAATTGCCACAGAATTCCACATGCCATCTGTCCCCAAGAAGATACAGAAGGCTCCATTTTGATCCAAAGATTGTGCTTCATTGCTTAGCTATACAATGTAGCAATATATAGCTTTTGGAAATACAGTTTTTCAAGTAGAATTTCCTACTGATGTCTTATCTAATCACCAGGCCACTTTCAGCCATGACTGCACATACCAAAGAGTGAGTCTTCTGTCACTGGTGATCTTTGAGCTAAAGTTTGATGACCACTTCTCAGCTTTGCTATAAAGGGAATTCCCATTCAAGTAAGGGATGAATTGATGACCTCTGAAGTCTCTTCCAACACAGAGTTTAGTTTTCATTTTGTAAGTAAAACTGTGTTAATATCTTTTGAGTTTATTTCACCTATGCTTCTTATTGTGGAGGTAAGGAGGGAGGGCCTTCCAGATGTAGGTGACCACATTGGTGACAGAAGCATTGACATGAGAGATGGAATGTTATATATAAGGAATGGTCAGCAAGCCAATTTGACTGGAGCAGAGAGCATGTGACAGGAAGTAATAGAAAATTACACTAAGGAGGGAGACAAGAACAACATCATAAAGAGCTTTAAATATCAATCTGAGGGTCCTTGAATGGAAAAAAGCTTCTAAAACTAGATTAAAGAATGCATTAGTTGCTTACATACAAAGACCCACGTGGTTTAGTGAGAAAGTACTTGGTTCTTGAGTCAGAAGACCTGGGTTGAAATTTTAGCTCTGATGCTTACAACTCATGCAAGTTAGCAGCTAAATGGCTCAGTAGATGGGCCACTGGACCCGAAATCAAGAAGATGAGTTCAAATCTGACCTTAGACATTTGTTAATGGGCAAGTCACTTCATCCCTGTTTGCCTCAGTTTCTTCATCTGTAAAATGGGGATAATGATAGCATCTTCCTCCCAAGGTTAAAATGAGGCTCCAATGAGATAATATTTGTTAAAGCTAAACACAGTGCCTGGATGCTGATTTGCATGGGTGAGAAACATCAGAAATAAAATTTGAACTCAGGTCTTCTGACTCAGGAAGATAGTATTTGTTAGAGTGTTTGCTAACATTGTAAATGTTAGCTATTGTTACTACTACTGTTGAACTTCCCCACCCCTCAGTTTCCTCACTTGTAAATTGAGAGGTGGTCTCTGAGGGCTGTTTCAGCTCTAGATCTAAGATCCAATGACTCCTTCTTTGAAACTGACCTGTGTTGGGCTGGTCACGTGATGTTTGGAAACGATTTTAGAATAGGAGAGATAAAAGAACTTCAGTGCATTTAATTAAAGCTGCCTGACTGAGCAAGAGCAGCCTAGTGATCTGTTTTAGCCTGAAGTCAACAGGGAAGAGACAACTTGTACAGGAAGAAAGAGATGATGGGGAGGTACAATCCAGAATAGAATGTCTCACTTTGAATAAGGTGGCTTTGCTATCAACTAGAATGATGAGTCCAGATAGAAACAGGGGATGAAGGCTGTGGCCAGAAGCAATATGGCACTATTGAAATGCCCTCTGGCATTTGGTGTAATACAGAATAAAGGGGATGGGTTGCATATTTTATGCATCCTATAAAGGGCTTTTTCAAGTACGAGAGAAATGGGACTGACACAAAATTATATAGATCTTTACTTCTGTACGATATAATTTGCTACAGAGTAGGATTAGACATAAAATAGGTTGTTTTCATTCCCATTTTAAAAGAGAAGGTGGCTCAAATGACAATATGTAGTTTGAATCCAGCTTATTATATACATCTATATGCACATACATACATCTCTCTGAACATATATGTACATATGTGCATATATACTATACATGTATCCCTATGTATATACTATACATGTATATATGTCTATACATATGTGTGTATGTGTATATATATGTATATATATATACATATATATACACACATACATACTTATATACAGAGAGAAATGTGTGTGTGTGTGAAAAACATTAGATTTCTAATCAAGGGGTCTGGATTCCACTCATAGCTGTATGACCTTGGGTGAGTCATTTAACTTCTCAGTGTAGAAATTAGGGTGGCGCTTCCACTCATTGTTTCTGTCACTTATTAGTTGTGTGATCCTGGGTGAGTCATTTAATTTCTCAGTGTAGAACTGTAACCAGGGTGGGGGTTTCACTCATGGTTCTGCTACTTACTTGCTGTATGGGTAAGTCATTTAATGTCTCAATGTTGAACTACCGCTAGGGTGGGAGTAATCAGAGCATTGTCTCAGGTTGGGAAATGTAAAGGGGAGCAGCATGCCCACCCTTATCCTGGGACTCTTCCAGGATGCATCCTCACCTCATGGAGATAACAGGGGTAGTCTAATACTGCAGATACTTTGTCATTCACCCATCTCATCCTTATGACAGTGGAAGGTCTGGGACGTTTCTTCCTCCATCTCTCTCCTTCCTCCTTCTGGATTTGCCCCCAGGGCAGGGTGCACGTGAGAGTTTAAAGTTTTGACTTCCAAATTCTATTCTGCCCTCCCTCCATTCTCTCTCCTTCCCTGAAGACAGTAAGAAATCCAATAGAGGTTATATATAATGCACCTATTTTCAATATGAGTATTAAATGTCTCCCAGAGTTAGGGATAAATGAAATAACATTTATAAAATGCTTAGCAAAACCAACACTGGGTCTGATTATGATGTTGGTGATCTTATTATCTAAGACATTATGTGTTTATGTCCAACATGTGGAAATGAGGATACCTATCCAAGAATGGGCTTATCAGTCTCAGAGAGAGAAACAAGAAGGACAATCCAAAAGTGTCCGGAATACCTCTGTACTTTCAAAAATATCTAGTAAGCATATAAATGTGAAGTTAATTTTTTCAAAGCTTCAAATGCACTGTAATCTCATCCATATAGGAGCTGCCTTTGACAGTGGAGAAGTTAAATTCAGTGATTATAGGTACTAGAAATTAAGAGTGAGATGGCCTTGGAAATGCTTATGAGACATTTCAGCTTTGACAACCCATCTCCAATGGATCATAATCAGATTTCAATGATGCATATACTAAGTGCCTAAGAAGTGCTTGTTGACTGACTGAGGAATGCTATAGAGGAAGTAGTGGGGGCAGTTGGGTGGTGCAGTGGCTAGAGCCCTGGATTTATTTGCTTTATGACCCTAGTCAAAACATTTAACCTCTCTCCACCTCAGTTTTCTATGTGAATAATATGTAAAAAGAATAACCATATCACCTCTCAGATTTGTTGTGCAGATCTGACAAAGTATATAAAGCACATTGCAAAACTTCAAGTGCTATGTAAATATTATTGTTTTCTCAGAATTGCAATATCACAGAATTTCAATTAGAGGTACCTTAGAGACCATCTAGATCAAGTGCATCTGAACAAGCATTCCATCCACAATATTCTTAATATTGTGCACTATACTTGAGTTGTAATAAGTTGGAATTCTCTATCTTCTAAGGTAGTCTGTCGCATTTTGAGATAGCTCTAATGGCTAAAAAGTTTCTCCTTACACTGAGTGACAATCTGATTCTATCCGGTTTCTATTGGTTTCTGCTGTTAATTCTATCCTATGGGGTCAACCAGGGTGTATCTGATGTCTCTTCTACGTGGTAACCCTTCAATATTTGAAGGCAGCCACCTTGTCTTCTTAAATCTTTTCTTCTCCAGTCTAAATATCTCTACTTCCTTCAGTCAATAGTCATATGTGATGACCACTCTTCCTGATTCTTTCCCTCTAGATGTGTAACAATTGTCTTCATGTTAAAGATGAGGAAACTGGGATTCTGAGAAGTTACCTTGTCCTGGGGCAGATGACCAGCAAGTGACAGAGTTGACTCCAACTCAAGTCTTTGGATGGTAACTTCTCTTTCCAGCCAATCAGCTAGTTCTAACTAGGTCAGGAACTAGTTTATTTACCTATCTGAATTCCAAACTGATGATTTTAAATACCTTCCATGTCCATTTCCATTTGGGCATTACTGAAGAGTCTATTAGAACACTAGCATATCTAAAAGCAAATGAACTGGTTTCTACAAATATGCCTGACTGGAATTTGATGATTTCCTTCCTGACATCTATTGCTGTGCTTTGTATGGAATGCCAATGGTAAGAGCTTGGCTGTCCATCACAGTTCCAAGTGCTGTTTGCCAAGTTTTTCTATTGCCTTACTGGCTGTGCTATACCTCCGTTCCATGGCAAGGTGGCCTGTCGGTTATCCCTTGTTTTCTAACAGCAACATAACACCATGCACTGGGATATCTTTAAGAAAATATTTCTCTTGACTAATCTTCTTCAAAGTCTTCTCACTTTGGGTCACCTTAAAGTAGCTGCTTGGGTGCCCTGTTCAACAAGTATTCTGTCTGGTTCAGCTACGTGGTAGTGAGTGCCACCCAGTGCCTTCCTGTGAAGACCCAGGGTGCATTCTAGGATGTTGTTGCTCTAGTCATTGAATGATAAGTATGGCAGCTCTCTGGGGATGCTGACAAGTTGCTTAATTAGAGCAAGCCATAAAGAAGGCCACTCCAGCTGCATGAGCTTTTAGTTAGAGTGAAATTTAATATTTTTGTAGTGGGTCCTTATGGGGACATAAAACCAAACTCACCAGGACTGTAACTGACCTGACAGTGAGGGGGGTAATGGAAGCTGGAAACTCCAAGTGGGAAGTTGGAGGCAGCCTATAACATAGACAACTATGCACACTACCATATGGCTACTTGTCTTCCTCATCATCATTCAATTTAGGTTCATGCACTACCAACAGATTGACTCCTGAGTTTTTGTTTGTTGAACTCCAATTTAATTCTTCTGGTTTCCTTCCATCTGAATTTTGACAGACTGGCATAACTTGTCCTCATATCATTTGATCTTGCTATCTGTTTCTTCCTTCTCTCAAGGCAGTATACTATATGGAATAAAGCACTATATTTGAAATTTTAAAATTTAGGTTCAAATCTTGACTTAGCCACTTACTATGTAACTGTGGACAAGTCACTTTAATTCTCTAAGCTTTTATTTCCTCACCTGTAAAAGAAGGGGTTGGACTAAATCTTTACAATCTCTTCAAAATTTAAGTTGGTTATCCTGGGCTTTGGGGTCTCAGAGCTCTCCCCAGTACTGGATTATGTGTGTGTATGTGCCGGTGTGTATGTTAGATAAGTGAAGACTTTTTTTTAATTGGAATTCTAATTAAAAAAAAACATTTCTGATCTTGCTAAAGGGAATCCCACAAACTTAATTATGGTGAAAAGGATAATAGCTACACTGGCCTCCCCCCATTCATTAAAAACTGACTATTTGTCTTCTATAACACAACTTGAAAAAATCTAACTTGCTCCATTTTAGCACATTAGACTCGAAACCAAGTATACCTTTGAAATACTTCAAGGCTAGATTATATTCCTTACAAATGATCACAACCTTTATTGTCCTTTATTTCATGGTATCTATTCCATCTGCCTCCCTGTATCTAGCAGTCCTGTTTTCCTGCCAGCGTCAAGTCTTCAGGTTACCAGCTCTGAGAGCCCTGAGTTGCTCATGAGAGGAATAATAAAAATAAGTATTAATTCATATTTACATAACGCTTCAAAGTTCACAAAGCACTTTCCTCACAACTGTCCAGAGAGATAATGCACATATTGTCATAACCCTTTTACAGATAAGAATTGGATCCTAGAGGACCAAGGACACATGACAACTTAAGTGTCACAAAGACTTGAGGTGACACAAACCCGTGTTCCAAATTGAAGTCCAGTGCTCTTTCTACTACATTTCACAGCCCCATTCATCTTAATGTTAATTCCTTTGTCTCTGCTGCCAGGGATCTATCACTGAGATGTTGTAGAGAACTGGCTTAGTCATGTTCTGGGAATATTTCACTGATGAGAGTTACCAACAAGGTCACGGTTCCTTGCCACCAAAGCCATAGTGAATCTAATGTCCCAAAACTGGTCTGTTGATCTGGTACTCTCCATCACCCAGTCTGTGAACTAAATAGATACTTTGATTCTCTCTAAAAAGGAAGTTATTTGCAGAGGAAGTACATCCTCTGCTAAGTTGGGATAACTATTGAATATCTAGCAATCAAAATTAGAGAAGACAGTACAAAGAAGATGAGTCTAGGGAGTAGCAGGAGGCTATGATGCCATTCCTGAGATAATTGAATCCTTTGGTGACAGTGGAGTGCAGCTAACAAAATCTGGTGAAACACATTAAGTGTGAGAATGGGGGCAGGGTGAGGATACACATTTTCAGATTCATAGATGTACTAGGTAAGAAGGGGTTGTGGTTATGCTCTTTGTTTCTCATACCAGCTCTAGCTATTCATAGATGTTTGCATGGTTCCATGGTTCAGTTAGGAACATTTCGCTGATGCTGGACTGGCAAGCAAGATGGTCAAATAGCTGAGCTCTAAATGGATGAATTCTATGTCATTTATATTCAGGAAGAAGCTGGGTGACAATTTATGAGGAATGTTTTCAGAGGAGCTTCTATACAAAGTGAGAGATTAGAGTAAGTGATCTCTAAAATGTCTTCTAACTCTATATAATTCCATGAATTTCTAAAATCAGTTAGTATACTGTAATGGGGAATAAGCTAAATTTTTGAAACTTTTACTTATATAATGCCTTTGATTTATCATTCCCTGCCTTATTAGATATAATGTATCATTTTACATTTGGCTAAGGGCAATGAAGAATTATTTGCCATCTGAAACAAATAAAATATTCACAGGATTTTTTTAGATCTGTTCTTATGAAATTATTTTGTAATGTGTATTCAGATTGTTACAAAACGTTTGTCAGTTAACAACTGAACAACTTTTATCACTGTTGATTCTATTAGAGAGTAAAGGTAATACACTCAAATTTCTCTTTCTAGGTCAGAACTTTTGGATGACTTTTTGAATGCTTATAAAAAAACAAAACTAAACTAACAAGCAGAAAATTCCAGGAAGCCTTTAGATAGAAATTTGGTGATGAACTCTAGGGGAAAATTCTTCTTTCTCATTAATATATTTTGCTATTCCTTTTAAGCACTTAAAACAATTGAACAATACATTACTGCCAGAGCAAAAGTCTTCTACAGAACTACATATTATTTACATTTTATCTAAATGTCATTTCCATTTTACATCCAGACAAGGGAGACATGGTGGCATTAAGTGTTTTGCCTCAGATGAATCACTGGTGGTCATTACCGGAATTTAGGGATACTTCATGACTAGCCTATCATTTAGACTGCTGACACAATCACAAGTGGATATCAATGGCTATTTTAGGAATGAGGGGGAGAGAGAGCGGGAGAGAAAGGGAGAGAGAAAGAGAGAGAGAGAGAGACAGAGAGAGAGAGAGAGAGAGAGAGAGAGAGACAGAGAGACAGAGAGACAGAGAGATAGAGACCCAGACAGAGACAGAGACAGAGAGAGAAATGAGAAATGAAGATTTACTTAGTTAAAAAAACAGCATGGAAATGTTATTAAATCTCTACCTGTATAAAGTCCTAGGGAACAATGCCTTGCAATTTATTATCTCTATTGCATTGCATTGAGAAGCAAAAGACTTTGATCATTTGTCCTGATGCTTTTAAGAACACTAACGACACAAATGTGACCCCAGAGGATATGGCATCTATGTGAGTCCAAAGATCTGAAGGAAAGACTGAGAGACAATGCTCTCAAAAAACACATTGCTAAGGTGTCTTCTTCCTTCCCCTACCTAGATTCTAGCTAGCCAAACTCCCCTTAATACATAGAAAAGGCTCTGGATTAGGATTGAGGATACTAATCTTTGACACAAGCTCACTGCATAAAGTTGGGGAAAAAACCACTTCACATCCGTGGGACTCAGTTTCCTCATCTGTAAAATGAAGTAGGACTAAATAAGCTCTAAGTTCCCTTTCAATTCAAAAGTTTTCTGAGTGGCATTGCATTAATAAATTGATTTTAAGACAGTAACACATTTTTTTCTGTAAATACAGTGGATTCAAAATTGTATCACATAGTTACAGAATTTTAGAGCTATACAGATAGTATTATGGAATCCCTTCATTTTACCAGTATGAAAATTGAGTTTCAGTGCTTTTCCCAGGTTAGATGCTTAGTTGGTAGATTGATTTTTGTTTGTTGATGAAGTTAGTGTTAGCATTACCTTTTCAAATGTGGACTCCATATTGATTTTGAAAAAAAGTAAAGAATACAGTCAGTCCAATTTCCAAAAAATAAAGAATCCATGTTTCATATTGACACAGAATATATTTAACCATTACACAGTCATTAGGTAGCTCAAAGAAGATAATATTTTTAACTCGACCTAGATTCTTGAAAAAAGAAGTTCATTCAATAAACAAAATATTAGGTGCTTATTATTCACCATGCACAAAATGAAAGAAATGTACATTAGCTAACTGATGGGCAAATGATTGATTTGCTTCATCCTATTATACTCTAAATTTGTTTTTTGTAATTTTATTATCTTAGAAAAATTGCTCATGTAGAAATGCCAAAAGGGTTCTTCTCTCCAAGTATGCCTATACCATGCTAAAATTAATATTTCATTTCTCTATTATCAACCTTATTAGTATTTATCAAAGTTCTTAGAACCAAGAGTATTTGGAATATTTCTCTTGGAAGACGTGTGTACATCTTGTGTGAACATTCTCCATCTCCTATAGATTTAAATAATGTTTGCTCACATCTTGAGCTGTCTGTGGATTTAAAATCCATAGGTTCTCAAATGAAATTGACTCACTTCCAGACTGGTCCATATAGATCACAACTGTGCTTTGGAAACATGGAATTTGACTTCTTTCTTTTATTTAGGCACCAATAAGTTTTCACAAAATACTCACTTCCATTCTGTCAAAGAAAGCAGTGGGAGAAGTGTTAGCCTTCAGAATGAGCTGTAGCTAGCAAAGACATATCAAGGTCATAGAAAATGTGATCTAAGGAGTATATGAGTACTAGCTATTACTGGGAAGTTACTGGAGTAAATAATAGGTTAAGGAAGGAATATATTAATGAAAGAATGGTTACTGCTGATAGCTGGATATCTCAGAAGGCCAGCCTTTGGTCAAAAACAATCAATCAATCAATCAATGAAGAGGTATTTATTGAGCATTTACTATGAGCCAAGCATTGGGAATACAACAACAACAGCACAAAAAGAATCTTTCCTCTCAAGGAGACATGTACACATGAAAACTCATCCAAGACACACACAAAGTAGATTACTTTATACATTTTTCAGGGAGTCACTAGCAGCTGGGGGCAGTGGTGGTGGTGGAGGTGGCATCAAGAAAGATGTCCTAACTATGCCCACAGGGCAATCAAACTTGTATACCCTTGGATCCAGAAATCCTTCAACTAGGTCTGTATCCCAAAGAGATCATAAAAAATGGAAAAGGACTCATATGTGCAAAATATTTATGGCAGCTCTTTTTGTGGTGGCTAAGAATTTGAAATTGAGGGAATACCCATCAGTTGAGGAATGGTTGAACAAGTTGTGGTGTATGAATGTAATAAAATATTATTGTGCTATAAGAAATGATGAACAGGCAGACTTCAGAAAACCTGGAATGACTTATGTGAACAGATCCTGAGTGAAGTGAGTAGAGCCAGGAGAATATTGTCACTGGATCCAGAGGGCTTCAGGGGAGAGAGTGAGGCTGGTGACTTTGCACAGCCCTCCCTCACTAAATCCAATTCACTTGAATGTCATGTCATCACCTTCTTGATATCATGGTCCTCTTTGAGAATGAAGGACAAACAACAAGGAGCACAGTGACAGCAATATTATGTGATGATCAGCTATGATTGACCGAGCTCTTCTCAACAATACAATGATCCAAGACAAGTCCAAAGACTCATGATGGAAAATGCTATCCACATCCAGAGAAAGAAGTAGGGAGTCTGAATGAAGGTCACAGCATACTATTTTCATTTTTTTTTGTCTTTTGTTACTTTTCCCTTTTGTTTTGTTTCTTCTTTTACAACATAACTAATGTGGAAATGTGTTTACATGATTTGCACACATATAATCTATAGTGGATTGCTTGCCATCTTGGGATGGGTTGGGGAGGGGAGAGAGGCAGAAAAATTTGAAACTTAGAATCTTATGAAAATTAATGTTGGGAATGAAAATAAATAAATAAAATTACATGAAAGAAAAGAAAGACCTCATATAGAAGGTGGTATTTGACTTGAAGGAGCATAGGGATTATTTGAGGCAAAGATGAAGAGGGAGGACAATTTCTCAAGCAAAGGCGTGATAATGGAATACTACAAGTGAGAAACAGCAAAGTTAGTTTTGTTGAGCTGTACAATGCTTAAAAGGGTGGCCTTGGAGGTTGGCTAAAAATGTTTGAATATCTGCTATCAAATTTGATCACTGCTTTATATACACAAACATATTCTCATGCTGCCAATTATCTAAATATGTGTTCATCCTTCGTTACTGAAGAAGACCATGCCATCAGATAAATAATGACATGACTTGCACTGGATATTGTTTTGAGTGAGGGAGGGCTGTGCAGGTCACCAGCCTCACTTCTCCTCCAGAGCCATATGAATCCAGTGACCTGATATTCCTCAGGATGACTGGAGATGACCCAGAATAAAGCAACTGGAATTAAGTGACTTGCCCAAGGTCACACAGCTAATGAGTGTCAAGTGTCTGAGGTGAGATTTGAACTCAGGTCCTCATGACTCTTGCACTGGTGCTCTCTCTGCTGCACCACCTAGCTGCCTTAAATTTACTCACAAAGGAAGAATCCCACTTTAGTAACTATTAATCATTCAGCAAGCATGAGCTGAGTGCCAGCAATTGGTGCAGTATGGCTATAGGAAATACCAAGCATGAGACATGGTCCCTGCCCTTGAGGAATTTAGTTGGTGAAATAAAGTATCATTAAGTGAAGCAATTATAAGTAAATAAGTGCCATACAGTATATTACTGATGAGAAATACAGCTGGAGGTCAGGAAAGAGAGGGAAATTGGTGTGAACTAGAAAGTTGATACATTTGATCTTGAACTTGAAAAATGGACACTGATGGAAGTGAGGATGGAGAGAACTACATTAAGTCATTTGTGTGACTAAAGGAATAAAGGGAAGGATGGCATGTATATAAGTCTAATTCTGTGTAATGAATTTCTTCTGGTCTCCTTTCTCTCCCTTTCTCTTTCCTTATTTTATCTCCTTCCTTCCTTCCTTCCTTCCTTTTCCCCCATCTCCCTCCCTCCATTTCTTCCTTTTTGCTTGCCTGTCTCCTTGTCTTCCAAATTTATTAAGCTCTGCACTGCAAGGATCAGGGAAGACTTTTGAAGATGATAGCACTTGAGTGACACTTTAAAGGGTAAGTAAACATTTAATAAATGAAAAATGCAAGAGAGGGCATTTCAAGAACAGAGAAAAACAGTCTAAGAAAAAGGAAAAGAGGGAAGAGATTATTGACCATGTTCAGCAAGCAGAATTTTAGGATTTTGGAGTTATGAGCCCTCAGAGACCATCTGGTCCAACTTGTACTTGAACAGGAATGTAATATGCCTTCTATCTTTTTGCTTGAAGGACTTTTGTGAACGTGAACCTACTAGTTCCTCATGGAACCCATTCCAGTTTGTGATAGCTTAATATACCACTATAGAAAGATGAGGGAAAAGGAGGAAGCATAAAACCAGAGAAAGATAAAGGACAAAAAGCTGAGGATCAATTTTAAAGTACCTGGAAAAAAGGTGGGGAGGAATATGGGTTAGGAAAAAGGAGAGAAATCCAAGGTTATAAGTAGGAAATAGAAGGTAAAGGAATGGTTGGGGAGGTAGGAGATGAACCAGCAGAACTTACTGTCTTGAAAGCCAAAGGAGAGAAAAGTGTTAAAAATAGAGATTGTTAAATAATGTTAGATAATGTAAAGATCAAGGAAAATGAGAAAATGTGATTAGATTTAGCAAATAGGACAACACTGATAAATTTGAGAGAAAGATAAAGAAAGAAGAGAGATATATTGGGGAGAAGAGAGGGAGGGAGAGAAAAAGAGAGAGAGAGAGGGAGAGAGAGAGAGAGAGAGAGAGAGAGAGAGAGAGAGAGAGAGAGAGAGAGAGAGAAACAGTTTTAGTAGAGCGATAGGAATGGAAGCCAGATGGCACAAGATTGAAGGGTGATTTGCAGATGGGTTTATACGCTGAGACTTGAAACATTCCTTTAAAAACACAATTTAAAGCTCTTAGTAGAAAATGGATATTTAACACCACCACAAACAGCTAAACAAGTATAATAACTCTTTATATTTAAATGAATTAATTTTAATGCATAAAGTGTCAGAATGTGTTTTAAGTCCTTCCCTCTAAGGCATTATCAGGATTCTTTTTTTTCATTTGATATAATTCACTTTTCCTTCTATGATCTTTTCTGGTTCTGATTTATTTTTTGCTTTGCATAATATTTAAGATATTTCTAGATTGTTTCCTTTTCCTTATCTATTTTAATTGCATTATAGTATATTAATGTACCACAATTTCTTCAGTGATTTTGCTATTGTTTTATATTTAGATTACTTCTAGATTTATTGCCACTACATATTATGCTGCTATTAAAAAAACTCTGGACATATAACTCTATAAAAGAGTTTTACAAACACAAAGAGAGTGTCTTTTATGACTATCGAGGGATGGTCCCAATGATGGAATTGAGTCAGAAGATAAGGCTATTTTTTGGTAACTTGGATTGGATACTGTCAAATTGCTCGCCAAAAACTTCTATAGGTTTGCAATTTCACCAAAAATGAATGTATCTGTTTTTCATAATTTTCACAATATTGCAATTTCTTAATTTTTCTTAATATCAATGTTATTTCATTGATTTTAATTATCTTTGCCAATTTATGGGTGTCAAGTGGTCCCTCAAAGTTCTTTTAATTAAATTTTATTATGTACTTAACATTAAATTTGATTTTATAACTGTAATATTCATCTTGTTGATTATTAGCAATGGTGATGATTTTTCCAAGTAATTTATAACAATTTACGTCTTCTCTTTAAAAACTGTCCTTTCCCAGTATCATGAAAATCTTTTATGGAAAGCATTATTAATGTGACTTTTAAAATTGGTCTTTATATGTTTTAGATGTCATGTTTTATATCTCATATTTGCTGTAACCATTTTGCCAGTCAATTCTTTTAATATTTTATACATAATTTGCTAATATACTAAAGTAAATCTATATTGTCTTACTAATTGTTTCCACTTTTTCAATAAAAAGTCCCTCATAATAGAGAATAATACTTTATTCTTCTCTTCATTTTACAGTTCCTTTTTTCAATGTTGTTCCTCATTCAGTTGGGATTCACTGGAGTATGTGTGTAAGATACGCATCCAAATCATTTTCCTGCCAAATTGCTAGCCAATTTTCCCAAATACATTTGTTAAATAATGAATACTTTCCCCAGTTTTTATTTTCTAAAATTATGTCAAACATTATTCTTTTGTTTATAGTTGGCTCAATGCCTGATGTATCCATTATATTCCATCAATTTATATCTCCATTTTTTGGCCAGTACCTTATGATTTTGATGTCAACTATTTTGTCTTTATGTTTTAAAGTCTGGGAGCACAAGAGCCACTTAATCAATTTTTTTTCAGTGTTCCTCTTTAATATTCTTGTCTACTTTTTTCCATGTAAATATCTTATGAATTTTGTCTACCTCTATAAAGGAATTCATTCAAATTTTGATTAACATTCCACTAAATGGGAATAGCTTAGATCAAACCTGGGATTTAACTGGTATAGATATCTCATTCTGATGATGGATCATTGATTGATAGCTGGATACCTTAGAGATGAGCTCAAACAACCCTCAAGCATTTTAGGTGAGCAAACTGAGGATGTTGTGGCTTGTCCAATATCACAGTGGGTAGTAATGGTCAGAATCCAGGTTTCCTGTCTTTAGTATCAATGATAATTCTAAGCCATAAGGGAAAATTCCCTCTAGCAATACTATCACTGTCTCTGCTATTTAGAATTTGGGTTTCTTATGTTCACATGTGACTTCTTCATAGGAATATTTTGAATACATCTCTTTTTCCCTTCAGAATTTGTTGGGTTTAAATATATA
>CM053771.1:452735115-452812314 GCA_028658325.1 Potorous gilbertii | reverse complement strand
GCATATATTTATATATTATATATAATTATATATGATATATAATAATTATATATAAATTTTATATATATATATATATATATATATATAGTTAGAATAAGGTTTGCAGCGTATGTCACCTTGGGTTGCATCTTGAGCTCCTTTACTATTTGGAATAGTAAATTCTCCTCATCAGTGGGTGTCAAATAGTCTTCCATCATTCAAATTTTCTTTGCTTTATATTTGAAGGTCTTCCTCATCATTGCTTGCATAATTCACTATTTTTCATTTTCCCCTCCCCCAAGGTATTCTGTGGATTTTTTCAGATGGCATTCTGTTTTCTGTTCTGAAATTCTGAGGCGTGTCCTTGTATTATTTCTTGCATTATGGTGTTTTAGGTTTTTTGGTTTTGTTTTCTCATTTAAATTAAATATATTTTGCTTTTATAGAGACAATATTTTCTCTTACTTTTGCTTCTTTTTCAGATTGTCCTTCGCACTTCTACATAATTGCATTGTTAATCAATTATTCTCTCATTTTCAAGGTGATATTTGCCACTGTGAATTCAAGTTTCTGTTATTTGTTTGGAATATTTAGGCTATAAAATCTGCATTTATAATTCTTATTTCTTTTATAAACCATTCAGGAGCATACTAATTGTCTCCATACTCTTTTGGAACTCCACAGAGTTCACTGTCTCTTCAACTGTTAATATATTTTCATTTTTCTTACTATATATACTCACAGAAAACTGGGCTTATTTAGATGATCTGGAGGCCATCTTCCCCTCTGTTAATAATATCTTCCCTAATGTTTTATCTGTGTATGCTCAGTCATCAACTGAGTTTTCTTCCTCTTGAAATCTTTAATAATTTTAATCTTTTTTTCCCCCTTGTATTTCCCTAGTGCTTGTTTTCTGAGTGCTTGACTCTTTTCCCCTGGGAGCTTAGACCTCAAAGCAGTTTCAGCCTCCTTCTGAGTGAAGCAATTCAGGTTCACTGGCCTCACTCCCTATCCCAAGTGACCTCTGGGGCTATAGGACAAGCCTCAGGTAGATACCAGGCTCTTTCTCTAAGGTTTAATGGGAGGGGGTCAAAGAACTATACACAAGCACACAGATACATGTCCTGATACAGATCTTTCTTTGGCTTAGTTCTCTGGCTGAGTGCTGTTGTAGCACAGAGTGCTGTTGCCTTGCTGTTGTCCCTGCCAAGATAAGCTTCACCATTTTGGTTTTCTGAATCATTGGCAGGAGGAAAAGTAGAAATAAGATTTGTTGTAAGCTTCTAAGGTCAGTCTATGCAGCTTAGGTCCTGGGGGAGATAGTTTTTACTTCATTAGGGTTCTTGGCGTCTTACACTGTGGAGACAGTTGAAATTCCTTTATCCCTTGAACATAATTCTTATTTTGAAGAGGTTTGAGAATTCCTAGAGATTAGAGAAAGTGTCTAGGCTGCCATCTTGTTGGTCACATTACTTGGAAGTTCACATTCTCTCTGATTTATAGTTTTAGATGATTCCCTAAGGCATTGTAAAATTAAATAGTTACTCTTAAAAAGTTGCCCAAGGCATTGAAAGATTTAGTCCTGCTCACAATTGTCAAAGGTAGGACTTGAACTAAGATCTTCTTAACTCTCAGGATGACTAACTATACACTATATCATGTTAGCTCTTTTCTGTAAGTCAGTTTTGCACATTGTCATTTTTAGAAACTTTTCTTTTAGAAGTGACCAATGATCTCCTGATGATCAAATCATTAGAATTTGTTTTAATTCTTAAACTCTAAAAACTCTGTATCTTTTGAAACTGTTGAGCACATCAGACTATCAGGTATTTGCTGTTCCCTTGGCTTCAAGGCTACTTCAAAATTATGGTTTTCTTGATCCATCAAGCCAAAAATCAATTTTAAAGTATTCACTATATGCTAGTTCCTGTGAAAAGGGGCTGCAAAGACAAAATTCCAAAACACGACCTGACCTCAAAGAGTCTCTATTCTACTAGACAATATAAAATATAAATATAATTTGAGGAAGAAGAATTCTGTTCTTTGGGGATCAGAAAATACTTCCTTTAAAGAAGAGGTGATTAAACAAGGCAGTACCTTGAATGAAGATAGAATTTGAAGGGGTTGTGGTGAGGAGGGAATGCATTCCAGGAAAAAGCTACAACCTATGGAAAGACATGGGGTAAGGAATTTAATGTCTAGGTCAGGGAATACCAATTTGGTGGTAAGTAGAATGGGTTAAGAAGGAGAGCTTAAGGACCATCGGTAGGCAGATTGGCTTCCAATGTTAAGTAAAGTTTTTTTCTTTTTAATTTAAGAGATAATAGACAAACATTGAGGATTCTAAAATAGAGGAAGCAATGTGGTCAGAATTGCTCATTAGGAAGAATATTTTGTCAGTTTTGTAGAAGATGAATTTGAGAAGGAGAAAACTAGAAGAAGGGAGAATAATTAGGAGGCCATTGCTAATATCCAAGTGAGCAGAGCTAAAGACTCACATGAGAATTGAAGCAGAGGGAAGAACTCAGATGAGAAATTGGTAAGGTAACAACAGCAAGGCTTGGCAATTGTTTGAATACAGGAACAGGACGGAATGGGAGGTAGAGGGAAGAGTTAAAGATGAACCAAGTTTGTGAATGGGGGTGGCTAGAAGGATGGTAGTACCCTCAGGAGAGAAAGGGAGCAAAGGTATGAAGCATTGAAAAAAATCAAATGGAGCCTGCAAGGGCACTAAGTCCTGGCCCAACAGGAAGCCTGAAGCCAGAAGGAATGGCCCCTGGGAGCCCCAGCACCCCAGTCCATGTGAGTGTACTCTGTCCTCAGACTTGACCAACAACAACCACAGAAGTCATTTCCATAGACAAAAAGGGATTGCCTTGGAAGCTTGGAACACTTCCTAGGGAATGTTTCTATACAAAAATAGGCAGAAAATTGAGAACAGTAGTAAGAACACTGCTCTGCTTTCTCCTTCTGTATTTCGAACTGATTCAAAGGCATCTCCATTGCCTGCCATCCTGTGGGTAAGGTTTCCCTCATGATCCCTGAGTCACAAGGAAGACCATTTCCCTTATTCTTCTCTGTCCTGTAGGGATCTTGTCTGTCATCTGATTTGGTTCAAGAAGGGAACAATAAGCTTAATTAAGTATATAAATCTAACTAGCTCTATAGGCAGTAGGAGGGGGAGGGGGAAGAAATGGGAGGGGAAGCTAAAAGGGAGGGAAGAAGTAGGAAGAGTAAAGGGGAGTAAAAGGGAGGGGGATTGAAAGAAGGAAAGGAAGACTGTGGAAGGTGGTGGTCAAAAGTAAAAACTATATTGAGGAGGGAAAGAGAGATGGGAGAATTAAAAGCACAAACAGTGGGAAAGAGGAGGGAAGATACGGCTTGTAATCATAACTGTGAATATGAATGGAATGAACTCTCCCACAAAACAGTCAGATAGCAGAATGTATTAAAAGCCATAATCCTATAATATGTTTACAAGAAACACATTTGAAATGGGGAGGAGGGGCAGATATGCACAGGGTAAAGGTAAAAGGTTGGAGCAGAATGTATTGGACTTCAGTTAATATAATAAAAGCAGGGGTAGCAATCCTAATCTCAGATGAAGCAAAAGCAGAAATAGATCTAATCTATTCTAAAATAGAGGTAAGGAAGCAAACTATATCCTGCTAAAAGGCACCATAGACAATGAAGCAATATCATTACTAAACATGTATGCTCCAAGTGGTATAGCATCCAGATTCTTAGAGGAGGAGTTAAGGGAGTTACAGGAAGAAATAGACAGCAAAACTATATTAGTGGGGGGCCTCAACCTCCCCCTGTCTGAACTTGTTATATTTAACTTCAAAATAAAAAAGAAAGAAGTTAAGGAAGTAAATAAAACTCTAGATAAGGTAGATATGATAGATCTCTAGAGAAAATTGAATGGGGAGAGAAAGGAATATACCTTTTTCTCAAAGGTACATGGCACATATACAAAAATTGACCATGTTCTAGGACACAAAAACCTTGCAATCCAGTGCAGAAAGGCAGAGAAAGTCAATGCATCCTTCTCAGATCATAATGCAATAAAAATCACATGTAATAAAAGACCATGGAAAGTTAAATCAAAAATCAGTTGGAAACTAAATAATCTAATCCTAAAGAAGGAGTGGGTTAAACAACAGATCATAGAAACAATCAACAACTTCATTCAAGAGAATGACAACAATGAGACAACCTACTCAATCTTATAAGATACTGCAAAAGCAGTTCTTAGGGGAAATTTTATATCTTTTAATGCCTATAGGAATAAAATAGAGAAAGAGGAGATTAATGACTTGGGTATGTAACTGAAAAAGCTAGAAAAAGAACAAACTGAAAATCCCCAGGTAAATACCAAATTAGAAATATTGAAAACCAAAGGATAAATTAATAAAATTGAAATTAAAAAAACTATTGAGCTAATAAATAAAACTAATACTTGGTTTTATGAAAAACTAATAAAATTGATAAACCTTTGGCCAATGACATTAAAAAAAAAGAAAGAATAAAATCAAATTACCAATATCAAAAATAAAAGGAATGAACTCACCTCCAGTGAGGAGGAAATTAAAATATTAATTAGAAATTACTTTGTCCAACTTTATGCCCATGAATTCAGCAATCTAAATGAGATAGCTTAGTATTTTAAAAAAATACAAATTGCCCAGAAGTTGAGTTCTTAAACAATCTCATCTCAGAAAAATAAATCGAACAAGCCATTAATGGACTCCCTAGAAAAAAATCTTCAGCACTGGATGGATTTACAAGCGAAACAAACATTTAAAGAACAGTTAATTCCAATACTATACAGACTATTTGGGAAAACTGCAGAAGAAGGAGTCCTCCCAAATACCAAAAGCAAGAGATAGAAAGAGAAATCCCATTTGAAGCTATAGTAGACACTATAAAATATTTGGGAGTTTACTTGCCAAAACAAACCCAGGGACTATATGAACACAATTACAAGACACTTTTCACACAAGTAAAGTCAGATCTATGTAAGTGAAAATACATCAGTTTCTTGTGTGTTGGCCCAGCCAATATAATAAAAATGACAATTCTACCTAAATTAGTTTACTTATTTAGTGCCATACCAATCAAACTGTCAGATAATTATTTTCTAGAGCTGGAAAAAATAATATCAAAATTCATCTGGAAGAACAAAAGGTCAAGAATATCAAGGGGACTAATGAAAAAAAAATGCTGGGGAAGGTGGCCTAGTGCTACCAGATCTCAAATTGAATTATAAAGCAGCAATCCTCAAAACCCCTTGGTACTGGCTAAGAAACAGAAGGGTAGACAAATGGAATATGCTAGGTGCTTAAGACACAGTAGGCAATGAATATAGCAATCTACTGTTTGATAAACCCAAGGACTCCAACTTCTGGGATAAGAACTCACTGTTTGATAAAAATTGCTGGGAAAACTGGATTATAGTGTGGTGGAAATTAGATATTGACCAATGCTTGACACCATACACAGAAATAAAGTCCAAATGGGTACACAATCTAGGTATAAAAAAATGATACTACTGACAAACTGGTGGAGCAAGAAATAGGATATTTATCAGATTTATGGAGAAGGGAGGAATTTTTAACTGAAGAAGAGATGGAGAGCATTATGAAGTACAAGATGGATAATTTTGATTACATTAAACTGAAAAGGTTTTGCACAACCAAACCCGATGCAAGCAAGATTTGGAGGGATGCATAAAACTGGGAAAGAATTTTTTCAGCTAGTATCTCTGATAAAGATCTCATTTCTCGAACATATAGAGAACTGAGTCAAATGCACAAAAATGCAAGTCATTTCACAATTGATAAATGGTCAAAGAATATGAATAGACAGTTTTCAGAGGAAGGAATTAAAGACATCTCTAGTTATGCGAAAAATGCTCTAAATCACTATTGATTAGAGAGATGCAAATCAAAACAACTCTGAGGTACCACATCACAGCTATCAGATTGGCAAACATGACAGAACAGGAAGATGATAAATGTTGAAGAAGATGTGGGAGAGTTGGAACACTAATTCATTGTTAGTAGAGCTGTGAGATGATCCAACCATTCTTGAGAGCCATTTGGAACTATGCTCAAGGGGTTACAAAAATATGCATACCCTTTGACCCAACAATAGCTCTTGAACTGTATCCCCAAGAGATCATAAAAATGGGAAAGGGTCTCACATGTACAAAAGTATTTAGAGTAACACTCTTTGTGGTGGCTAAAACTGGAAACCAAGAGAATGTTCATCTATTAGGGAATGAATGAATAAATTGTGGTATATGAATGTAATGGAATTCTATTGTGCTATAAGAAATGATGAATAGGAAGACTTCAGAGAGGCATGGCAAGATTTATATGATCTGATGCTGAGTGAAAGGAGCAGAATCAGGAGAACTTTGTGCACAGCAACGACCACAGTGTGTGAGAGTTTTTTCTGGTAGACCTGGAACTTTATTTCAATGCAAGGACTTAAAAAATTCCCAATCATCTTTTAAGGCCAAATGCCTTCTGCATCCAGAGAGAGAACTGTGGAATTCAATCTCAGAATGTAGTAGAGCATTTTTTTGTGTGTATTTTGTTTTGATTTGTTATATGATTTCTTCCATTCATTTTAATTCTTCTATATAGCATGACTAAAGTGAAAATGTATTTAATAGGAATGTATGTGTAGAACCTATATAAAATTGTGTTCCGTCTCAGGGAGGGAGTGTGGAGGGAGGGAGAGGGGAGGAAATATCTAAGTTATGCGGTAGTGATTGTAGAACGTTGAAAATAAATAAAATTAATTTAAAGAAAAAAGAAAAAGAAAAAACTCAGATGTCTGGATTTTCAGAAAGGGAAAGAGAAAGGAATGCTAATGAGTTTCTCTTTGATTCCTGATAAAATTTTAGAACTTACAATTAAAAGATGATTAATGAGAACTAGAAAAAGGAATAGGGATCAAAAGACCAAACATGGTTTCATCATCAAGACCAATCAGTCCAACCTCATTTCTTTTTTCTCTACTTTTGGTAGAGTTTACTAGACTGATGAAAGGAATATTGTAGTTAGAGTTCAACTGTATTTTAGTGATTCATTTGACAGTCTCTCATAATATTTTTTGTGGAAAAGACAGAGATGTGGATTTGACATTACTAAAATCAGCTTGATTTGGAACTGATTCAAGTCATCAGTGGTTTGAGGTCAAAGCTAGAGTGCCCTAGGCATCTGTACCTGGAGGCAGTATTCTGAGACTCCCTGGACTTCTCTCATGCCCCATGAAACTCATTGTTGTGCAAACCTCATCATTCTAAAAGATCCCATCAGCCTTGGGACTCTTATTTCATTACTACACTCTATCCCTCTGATTGAAGGGTAGAGCCATGGACTCCAAAACCTCTATTTAAGGAGGGAGCTCACCTCCCACATTTTAGACCTGGTTGAGACCACATTTCTCACCTGGTTGCTCTACTTTGGGATTTCTCTGATTTTTCCACCATGCCCCTGGCACTGAATACCTTTCCTGTTCCTCCATCCTCTTTTCAGCTTCCTTTTGTGTACTGTCTTATTCCATAAGATTATAATCTCCTTGAGAGCAGAGACTATCTTTTTTCATATTCATATCCCCCATGCTTAATATAGTTTTTGGTACATAGTAAGTGTGTGGGATCCCAACTGGGGACAAACCATAGTACACAATAAGAAGGGAAAATCCATTAACTTAAACTCTGTGAAAGGTGGAAGCCCAGTCATGGTGACCTGTTGAAAATAATAACTTGGATACTGAATCATATATTAAGACACTGAGTCATAATTCAAATAATGTGTTCATTAAAAGTCATAACAATAACATGGCAATCTGTTTGTGACCATTTTGTGACCTCTGCATGCAATCTGTCTGTATTCGTCCTTCATTTTTGAAGAAGACCATGACATCAGAGAAATGATGACATGATTTGCACTTGACTTTATTTTGAGTGAGGGAGCACTGTGCAAGGTCACCAGCCTCACTTCCCCGCCACCCCCTTCCCTAGGAGCCAGATAATTTAGGCTTCCCTCTGAAGCCTAAAAGAGCCATTAGGTGGAGTTTGAGCCGGGACATTTTGTTGTGCAATGTATGGGCTTCAGAGTGCACTGGGTTTAAGGTTTTAGCAAAGAGAAGGAAGGAAGGAAGGAAGGAAGGAAGGAAGGAAGGAAGGAAGGAAGGAAGGAAGGAATCTGGTCAGTAAACCCCAAGTTAATTGGGCATCCTCCTTTGGAGAGGAAAAGGAAGGGGGGACAGAAGGGAGCAGCTGAACTGAGTTACTCAGCTAGCTGGGTCCCCATTCAGGCAGCCTGGTCTATTCACAGGTCTGTGTTCAACTTTCATTATCAAAGACCATGACATCAGATGACATGACTTGCACTTAATTTTGTTTTGAGTGAGTGAGGGCTGTGCAAGGTCACCAACCTCACTTTCCCCTCCTGGGCCATCTGGATCTAGTGACCAGATATATTCATCAGGATGACTGGAGAAGGTCCAGGATGCAATGGGAGACCCTGGCCTATTCAGGTACTCACTTAGAGTGAGGTAAAGCCCATTCAGTGAATAGGTCTCTTTAATGGTTATTGCATGCAATAATATTAGCTTAAAGCCCAAATTCAGCAATGAGCTCATGATCAAGTAGAAAACCCAAAATATCTACCAGTCAGTACTGATGTCTTGTCTGTCTCCTCTCGCCTTGGTCTGTTTTCTATAATTACAATGGTGAATTTTGAGGTTCTTTGTAAGCATCCATTGAACTATCCGGCGGCCAACCGAGATCACTCCTGTTTTGTAAGTAATTACAATGACTGATTAAACTACTACCTGTAATCAATTTGAAGTTCCTTGGTCTCTTCCTTTGGTATCAAAACTCATACCATGGTTATGGGGGAGGTGCTAGGGAACCCTGGGAATTCTGGACTTTATAGGGTGCTTAATAAATATTGGCTTATGTCCATTTGGTAAATCTCTGTCTCTTTAGCTGGCAAATATTAAATTGTGGCATCCTTTGGCAGTGGAATTAATGTATCGCAATTTTGCTTGAAGACTAGTATGATATAACTCTTCTGAATAGAAGTTGAGGTGCTTTTCCAAATGTTAATAAAGCAGTTATGTGGTACAGTGGATAGGGAAATGTTCTTGGGGTCAGGCTCAGACTTGAGCTCAAAGCTTGAATCAGACCTTTGCTAGTTCCATGACCCCTAGGCAGATCATTTAATCTCTGCCTGCCTCAGTTTCCTCATATGTAAAATGGGGATGATAATGCATCTATTGCCTCCAAATGCTGTCGGGAAGATAAAATGGGACAAAATTTTCAAAATGCTTTGTAAATTAAATTTCTTAATATTTGTTAAAATTTCTTAAATTTCTTTATAAATGCTAGCTAATAATGTTCTTCTAGTGATTACATTTAAGTTTTTAATTTGGGGAGAAAATGGGCTAACAGTTTATTCCTGGACGTGGAAAATAGCCAATATATCTATGAAATACTTTGAATTACTTTGCATAAAAATGGGTCTTGTGGATATGGGCTTGGGGTGTCAGAGATCCAAGATATTTATATCTGGCTGGAATTAACAGACTCTAATTCAGTGGAATCGTTCTTATTTTTAATGATCTGGAAAGAACAAAGGATCAGGGTGTCTGGACCAAATCCATCTCTTTGCCTTCAAATACTCCAGGACCCAAGAACCTGGTGGGTATTTATTCTCCATATTACTCTGTGCCTCAAGAATGAGTTTCCAGAGCTTAAAATGAAGAAGGAGACATGTATTTCTTAAAGTCATTAGGCAGGAAAAAGCTAAATTAAAGGATTGACTATGACTAACTAGTGACTTTGGAATGCACCTTATTTTTACTATGCTCTAAACCACAGTCCATCTCTCCATCTCATAATCTAACTCAGAGAGCAAGGCACATATTATTACATTCTGTCTTACCTTTCTCGAAGAAGGCCTAAATTTCTTTTGTGTGTAGGATTACATCAGTCTTCCCCTCTCCCTCTTGACAATAGCATATTGAAAATCTTGTCAAATGTCACTGAGGAGTCACTCTATTTCAAACCAAGACCAGAAAAGGTAAATCAATATAGGTGTAGCAGAATTTGAGCTTGTGAATCCAGGAACACTTGAGTTCAAGACTTACTTCTGAGCCATGCTGTTTGTGTGACCCTGGGCAAGTCACTTATTCTCCTAGGAATTTCAAAAACTCTGTCAGACTATACATTGCAGAGAAACCACTCACCTATATTAGTAGGAATTTCTCCATCTGGGAATTCTCTGTGCCAGTGAAATCACTAACACTATCCTTAAAGCAGAATTTATTTTCTTTACTGCTTTGGAAGTGGTACAACTTGATTTTCTTCCTCATCCTTTCTGCTGTAATTTGATATTATTTGCAAAAATGGGATACATTTATTTTATGTAAAAAAGCAAAATGTGTTTTTTTGTTCAATGTTTTATTTTGCTCTTTACAATAGGCCTCAACTTAATGAGATTTGGGTAAAATTTTGACATCCTATCAACCTTGTTAAAATTAAATCTACCTGGACTAGAAAGCAAAAATGATGAATGTGCTCTGACATGCTGTATCATCTTCATGGAAACTGATTGAGGCATGCAATGTGAGCAAAGTCCTGTTATTAGGAATTGTTTTGTGCTAAATAGGAAAGGGGAGATGCAGCCTCTGCTTTTTAAGAAGCATATAATCTACTGTGCAGACCAAAATGAAGTGACAAAGGAATGAATAGCTGTGGGCTTGTGACATAATCAGTTGTAAGCTTTGTGAATCTAGCCTTCTTTCTGTACTGGACATAACACTCACAGAGTTTAGAGTGAAGAAACTGGAGGTCAGATTCTGGCCTTGAGCTAAGAATCATCGGGGCATACATTTAGAGCTGGAAGAGACCAACTTCAGTGTTTTTACAGATGAGGAAATTGTCCTAGACAAGTGAAGTAATTTATCCAAGCCTATACACGTAGTAGTTGAGTTTTGCAATGGCTAGAATGCCAGACCTGAAGTTAGGAAGACTCATCTTCCCAAGTTCAAATCTGGCCTCAGACACTTACTAGCTGGATAACCTTGGTCAGGTCATTTAACCCTGCTTGCCTCAGTTTCCTCATCTATAAAAATGAGCTGGAGAAGGAAATGACAAACCACTCAGTATCTTTGCCAAGAAAACCCAAAATGGCATCACAGAAAGTTGGACATGACTGAAACAACTGAACAATAGCAATATAGCTAGAAAGTAGCAGATTTGAGGTTTTACCCAGTTTTTCTGACTCCAAACCAAATCCTCTTTCCATTATATCAAGCTGGGTGACCGTGGATAAATTATTTAACCTTTCTGAGTTCCAGAGACTCTGAAATCAGAGGACCAGACTTCTAATATCACCTTTGTTCTTTACTACCTATGTGACTTGGGGCAAGGCATGTCATCTCCATGTGCCTAAGTGTCCTTATATGTAAAATGAAGGGATTGACCATATGGCCTTTTGTGAGAGAAGAGCATTGTAAACCTTAAAAGTGCATGCAGATGTAAATGGTTCCTGTTATTAGATGGCAGTGTGGTATAGTGGATACAAAATTCTCTTCAGAATAGAGATTTGGGGTTGAACTCTACCTTTAACATATCATAGTTGTATGATAGTTGGTAAGTCATTTAATCTCTTCATGCCCCTAGTCATATTTCTAGGACTATATGTTGTAGAGAATGTGTCTATCTGAATTGGTAAGTGGAATTCATTGCTGGGAAATGGCTTGAATCAATTAGATTAATGGCTGGGTCAATTTTTTTTAAATAAGTGGCCACATAAAAGATTTCTTATTAGAATCAGTGAAGGAAAGTAAGAAGGCTTAAGGAAACCTCTTTAGCCATTAAGGGCCTTAACTATGGTGGAGCAAGAGAGTGACTTCACTGCACCTTCTAATTCGATTTGACTGTGCATCAATAATCTTCAAGGCCCCATTCACTATGCCACCCAGAAAAGGCCCAGGACCAGATCCTTATGTCCTATCCTTGCTCCCTAATTCCAGAGTAAGGAAATTGACATCCCTGCCCTGGCCTGGGCTAATGATGCCTCTGCTTACTAGGAAAGGTGGGTGCTATCTTCGTAAGGCTAGCAAATCCTCTACCCATTCTGTCTGAAGCCCTCTTTTTCAGAATTGATGCCCGTAAAAGTGAAAATCTATTTTCCTTGTTTACCATTCTCTGCTCCCTCATCTTCATCCATTAGGTCCTCCACCTTTCGCCATTGTCACCAATTCATTCTGTGTTTGCCACTATCCCTTCTGGGGCCCTTTAATATTAACACATTGACCTTAATCTTAGATCATTCCTTCTCATATGTTCTTTCCATCTTCTTCTACTAATGGAACTATACTCTCTACACCATACTTTCATGCCCACCAGAAGACCCTGACTCCCTGGCTGCCCTCTCCAGCTCTGAGTGCACTGTCAGCATTCTCATGAACCCTTGGCAGACTGGGCCAGGAGGCATTCTTCTTGTTCCTTTCTGTTGCTTTCAGACCTTCCTTCCCTTGTCATTGTTCAGCAACCTTTCTGGGAAGTTCACCCTGTCTGTAAATATGACCCTATCCAATCATGGTTGCTATTATTTGCTGGCTCCCTGGCCATTCCCGCTCCTTTCTCCAGGTGTTTAGCATTTCACACAAGGTTTTTGGAATTAAATATATAGCTGTAGATTCCTCTCAAATGGTGCAGTCTCTCATGCTCCCAAGGGCCTGTCCTGTGCCCTCTTCTTTTTTCTCTGTACTTGTTTTGTCTTGGAAATCTCTTTAGCTCTGACTGGTTCAATTATTTCTATGCATATTGCTCTCTCTCTCCCTTTTCCCTTTTCTCCCTCCCTCCCTTCTCTGTATCTGTCTGTCTGTATCTGTCTTCTGCTCCCCTCCTCCTCCTTCTTCCTTCTCTTCTTCTTATCCTCCTCTTCTCCTTCTTTCTTCTTCTTCTTCTTTCTCTTCTTCTCCTCCTCCTCTTTCTCCTTCTTCTTCTTCTTCTTCTTCTTCTTCTTCTTCTTCTTCTTCTTCTTCTTCTTCTCCTCCTTCTCCTCCTTCTCCTCCTCCTCCTCCTTCTTCTTCTTCTCCTCCTCCTTCTCTTCCTCCTCCTCCTCCTCTTTCTTCTCTTTCTTCTGGTTCTCCTTCTCCTCCTCCTCCTTCTTCTTTCTTCTTCTTCCTCCTCTTTTTCTTCTTCTTCTTCTTCTTCCTCTTCTCCTCCTCCTCCTTCTTCTTTCTTCTACTTCTTCTCCTCCTCTTTCTCCTTCTTTTTCTTCTTCTTCTCCTCTTCCTCCTCCTCCTCCTTCTTCTCTTTCTTCTGGTTCTCCTTCTCCTCCTCCTTCTTCTTTCTTCTTCTTCCTCCTCTTTCTCCTTTTCTTCTTCTTCTTCTTCTTCTTCTTCTTCTTCTTCTTCTTCTTCTTCTTCTTCTCCTCCTCCTTCTCTTCCTCCTCCTCATCCTCCTCCTCTTTCTTCTCTTTCTTCTGGTTCTCCTTCTCCTCCTCCTCCTCCTTCCCTCTCTTTCTCTCTCCGTTGAGATCAGACCACCACCAACCACCTACTGGACATGTCTACTTTCGTCCCATTGGCACATCAAACTCATTATATTGATGTTGTTGTTCAGTTGCCTCAGACATGCCTGACTCTTCGTGACTCCAAAGATCCTGGAGTGGTTTACCATTTCCTTCTCCAGCTCATTTTACTGATGATTAAGTAACCTGCCCAAAGTCATACAATAAGGATCTGAGGCCAAATTTGAACTCCAGGCCTGGAGCTCTCCCTTCACTCTATCTTCTAGACAACCTAGTGGCCCACTAGGTTGATAGGGAGACTCATTACATTCCCCCCTAAGCTCACCCTTCCCTGTAAACTTCTCTATTTCTATTAAAGGTGTTACCACCTTCTAGGACCTGAAACTTCACTACCATCTTTGACTTTCACCCCTCAGAGATCAAGCCTTAAGCCCAGTTCACTCTGGAGCTCATAGACTGGACAACAAGTGCCCACCCACTATCACAGAGTGAATGTAGTAACTGAATAGTAATTCCTTCTCTTTTACCAGGAACTCTGAGAATATTTCCCTCCCAGTTTGATTTTTTTTTTTTTTGATTAAAGGGGCCATCCTTTGAGTAACTTAAAGAAGCCTATTCATTGAATGGGTGTATCTCACTCAAAGTGAGAATGTGATAAGATCTTAGCCTGAAAGGGCCAGGGTTTCACATTGCATCCTGGGCCAGCTCCAGTCATCTTGATGAATATCAGGCCACTGGATGCAGATGACTCGGGAGAAGAAAGTGAAGTTGGTGACCTTACACAGTCCTCCATCACTCAAATAAAAATCAACTCCAAGTCATGTCATCCTCTTGATGTCATGCCTTATCGAGAATGAAGGACAAACACAACAACAACCTTATTCACCCTTCCTCCCATATCTAATCAGTTTCCATATCTTGTGGATTCTTCCTTAATAATCTCATTAGAAAAAGCATGGTGGCAAATCAAAACAACTCTGAGGTACCATATCACATCTATCAGGTTGCAAATATGACAGAACAGGAAGATGATAAATGTTGGAGAGGATATGGGAGAGTTGGAACACTAATACCCTGTTGGTGGAGCTGTGAGCTGATCCAACCATTCTGGAGAGCAATTTAGAACTATGCCCAAAGGGCTACAAAAGCGTGCATACCCTTTGACCTAGCAATAGCACTTCTAGAGCTGTATCACAAAGAGATCATAAAAATGAGAAAGGGCCCCACATGTACAAAAGTATTTATAGTAACATTCTTTGTGGTGACCAAAAACTGGAAATCAAGGTGTTGCCCATCAATTGGGGAATGGCTGAATAAATTATGGTATATGAATGTAATGGAAAACTATTGTGCTATAAGAAATGATGAAAAGGAGACTTCAGAGAGTCCTGACAAGACTTATATGATTTGATGCTGAGCAAAAGGAGCAAAACCAGGAGAACTTTGTGCACAGCAATGACCACAGTGTGTGAGAGTTTTTTCTGGTAGACTTGGAACTTCATTGCAATGCAAGGACTTAAAAAAATTCCCAATCATAATTTAAGGCAAAATGCCTTCCACATCCAGAGAAAGAACTATGGAATTCAATCTCAGAATGTAGCAAATCATTTGTGTGTGTATGTGTGTGTCTGTGTCTGTGTCTGTGTACTGTGTTTTGGTTTGTTAGATGATTTCTCCCACTCATTTTAATTCTTCAACACAGCATGACCGTAGTGAAAATATATTTAATAGTATAGAACCTATACAAAATTGTATGATGTCTCAGGGAAGGAAGAAGGAGGTACGGGGGAGGGAGGGGAAAACAATAATCTAAGTTATATGGTAGTTATTGTAGAATACTTAAAATAAATAAAATTAATTAATAAAAAAAGGAAAAGTATGGTATAGAGAGGATAGGGCACTGGATTTGGGGTCACAGATCCTGGGTTCCAATCTATTTCAGATACCCACTAGTTTTGCCCAGACCTGGACAGTCAGTTAATTTCTCTGTATTTTAGTGTCACCATCTGCAAAATTGGTGGAGATGTTTGATTCAGGTGTCTGAGGTCTGTGTAAGCTCCAAATCTATGATCCTATGTGTCTATGAACTCTTCAGGTCCCTGCTTTCTATTCTCCTCTCCCATGGTCCATTACAATAGCCTCCTAATGAGTCTCCCCATCTCTGGTCTGTCTCTCCTCCCATACATCTTACACACAACACAATTCAGACCACATCACTTCCCTGCTCAAGAATTTTAGTATTTTCCTATTGCCTCTATTACAAAATACAAACTTTTCTGGCATTTGTAGCTTTTCCTAATTTGGGTTCACTCTAGCTTTCCAAACATTTCATATCACTCCCTGTTACATACTTTATGTTCCAGCTGACGTAGCTTCTCCTTATTCCCCAGGATACCTTCTTTTTTCAGCATTAGTACTTTTGCATAGCCTATCCCATATGGAATGCTGTCTCTCCTTATTTCTACTTCTTAAAATCCCTAGATCCCTTCAAGGCTCACCTCTGGTGTAACTGTGGATGAGGTTTTTCCTAGAGATAAGAGGGCCATGATAGGAATTTCTTTTGCCTGTCTATGCATATTTGTTGCAAGATTTCTTTTACGCCCTTTTCCTGCCTAGTAAGGACAAGGAGAGGTGGGAAGGGGATAAAATAAATACTTGTTCATTGGGAAAAAAAATTTTTAAATGAGGGCATTTCCTTGATCCTCTGGTGGCTAATGCTTCTTACTCCCTGAAATTATTTTATATAATCTGCATCTGTGTTACATCACCCTCTCGGACCCCAGTAGAATAGAAGTTTCTTGAGGGAAGGCAATGTTTTATTTTTGTTCCTATATCTCAGTGCCTTTCACATAAGTGTGCAGCAAATGCTATTGAATGAACAAATATAAATCACTGAATCTTCTGATAAGGGAAATAACACAATTCAAATGATACTTGAAGACAGGAATGTAAAAATATCGGTACTACAGATATATTTTTGTATCTTATGATCAACTGTGTGTTAGGGAATCAGAATGTAGATTACATCAATGTGTTGTTATGCTGATGAATATTTTAAATTAGTTAACAATATTATGAACAAATCTGAAGGAGAAAAAGGGTTCTAGGAGTAGGATGACTAAATTAACTGCTATAAAAATGGCAAGGACCTGTCTCTGGGGCAGTGCCATTTTGGATCTTCTGTCAAGCACATAATTTGATTTGTAATAACTAACAAACAGTCCATAATTTCATCTCTGGGTTTAAAGGCTTGAAAAATTGTTATAGTATAGGCTTAATTAAAGTTGCTGAGTCCCTAAAAATTAATACAAGCTGCCAACTGAAATAAGAAAACAAGAAAAGAAAAATAGGCCTGAAGTAGCAGGGAGGGGGACATTTGGGGGCAATGAGTAGTGAGGGGTCAACTTCCAAACTGTGGTTCAGTGATTTACAGTGTCTCAAGGAGCAATGGAGAGAAAAGAAACTGTAGAGATGCTTTCACTAAACAACCTCATTTTACAGATGAAGAAAATGAGTCCCCAAGAGGTTAGACAGCTCCCTAAGGTCATACAGCTAGCTAGTATCAGAGTGAAGACTAGAATCCAGGATTTCTGATTCATGGTCTCTGGCTCAACACCATTTCTATTTCCATTTTTTTTCCCAGAGCAGTAATCTCTCTATGCCTGATTTTCTCTTGTCTATAAAATATGAACAATAACCAAGATGAATTATTCTGACTTGACTATGGGTGTGATGAGTTTAAATGATAAAAAAGTGACAAAATACTTTTTAGAGATAAAACCAAGAAGAAATTTTTCATAATAGAGGCACTGTACCAAAATGACTTGCCTTGACTGATTTGAACTATACATATTTAAAAATCAACAAAATATAGCAGAAAAATCTTGAAAGAATTACTCATTTTACTCTTTCCCTCCTTCCTTCTGTCTTTCCTCCCCCCCTCCTTTTTTGTTTCCTTTCTTCCTTCTTTTTTTACTTTCCTTCCTTTTTTCCTTTTCCTTCCTTTTATCCTTCCTTCCTTCCTTCCTTCTTTCCTTCCTTCCCTTTCCTCTCAGCTTCTGTAGACAGCCTTTCCACATCCCACCAGATGCTAACATCTATCCCTTTAAGAGTACCTTCCAGCTAGTCTGGGTACATTGCGTATATGCCTACTTACTTATTATACCTTATGTCTAACTTTAGAACATGACCTACCTGATGGCAGGACTATTCTTATTTTTCTTTCCATCCCCATCTCTGAGAACTAAATAATTTAAAAAAGTTGTGTTGACTGATTGATTGGGAATTGATTTCCTAATCCTCAAATCACTAAAAAGATGTGAATCACTCAATAGCTGAGGTATAATGAGCGCCACTTAGCCTTCTTTTCCAGGGTAGTGTCTTTAATGTGGTCCCTAGCATTACTCAGATATAAAATTATGCTGAGATCCACAGACTCAGCCCAGGTACCACTTGTTTTGATTCCTTGAACTGAAAGCATTTTCTCCTTCCTCAGATTTTCTCATGATACTTTTCTGGATCTCTTCTTTCTCCTCATATTCTACTCTAAACCATACTCACCCAAGTATATGCCTTATTTTTCCTTCCTCACATTAAAAAGGAAACTTCTTGAGGGGACAGAATATAATTTTTCACATTCGTATCTCCAATGTCTGGCATCATCCTTTGCAATCAGCAATACTTTTAGAAAAAATGACAGTATGTCTGGAAAGTAGTAGACAGTTCCATTATGCTTTACCCTGGTTGGACTATATCTTAAGTACTGTATTCAATTTCGGGTGCTATTTTTTAGGAAGGGCATTGAAAAACTGGAGTTCATCCAAAGGAGGTAGCCAAGAGAAGAATGAAAACCACATCACAATAAAAATTGATTAAAGAAATTATTTATATTTAGCCTTAACAAGGGAAGACTCAGAGGGGACATGTTAGCTGGCTTTAAACACTTGGAAGGCTGTTACACAAAACAGAGATTTGATTTGGTTTGCTCATTCCTAGAGGACAGAATTCAGAGCCATGGATGGAAGTTACCGTCAGATTTCAGCTTGAAGTAAAGGAGAATTTACTAATATGTACTTGTACAAATGGAGTCAGCTAAATTCAGTGGATAGAGCATTGGACCTGGAGTCAGGAAAACCTGAGTTCAAATCAGGTCTTAGACACTCATTCATTATCTATATGACTCTAGGAAAGTAATTTAACTTTTGTTTGCCTTGTGTTTGTCCTTGATTGCCAAAGAAGACCATGCCATTGTGGAAATGATGACATGACTTGCACTTGACTTTGTTTTGAGTGAGGGAGGGCTATGCAGGTCACTAGCCTCACTTCTCCTCCAGAGCCATCTGTGTCGCATGACCAGATATTCATCAGGATGACTGGAAATGACCCAGGATGCACTGGGAGATCTTGACCATTTTAGGCCAAGGTCTTTGCAGTCACTCACTTAGGATGAGGTGAGGCCCATTCATTGAATAAGCCTGTTTAAGTAGTGGCCAGGGCATGGCCCCTTTAATGAGACAAAGAAAAAGAAGGACATCACTCTGGGAGGGAAACAGCAGTTGCTGTTTCTGTTTGCCTTAATCCACTGGAGAAGGAAATGACAAATCACTCTAGTATCTTTGCGATGAAAACCTCATATGAGATCATGAAGCATTAGATGTGAATGAACAATTGAACAACAATTTGTACAAAAGTGAAAAGCGTCTCCTTGGGAAATGATGGGTTCCCCCTCAATGAAAGGCTTCAAGCAGAAATTGGAGGAGGATATGTTGGTGGTTCTTGGACTGAATGGTCTCCAAAGAATCTTCTAACTCAGAAATTCTGGGATTCCAATGCTGACTGTTGAAGTGAATGTATTCAATTGTTGCAGAACAGAGGTTCAGTAGAAATAAAGGTATTATAGGATAAGAAGTAGCATGTAAACAAGAGCATTCTACTTGGAGCCAAGAAGCCTGGGTTTGAATTCCAACTTTAGCACTTATTAATTGGAAGATCTTGACTAAATGACTTACCCTCTCTGGGCATCCCCTTAAATTTGGAATAAGACTTGTATCACCTGCCTTACAGAAACCTAAAATGATATATAAACATGGGTTACTATTTGAATGTGGTTCAAGTTTGAGTGAACATTGATATATACCAGGTCTTTTAACTTTTAATCTACCTAGGTCACTTATCTTACATTTATTCTTTGATCTCATGTGGCAAAGACTATAGAAAAAATGAATTATATAAAAACTGGAGTTCAGGATGAGTAATGAGAAAAATATTAGGAAAGTGAAACTTTACTAAATCACTTGGAACAGCTACAATTAGGTGTGTCTATTGATTACTAAGCCAAGTTTGACTTAATCTCAAAGAACTTTAATAGAGTCTTCAATCTGTATCCAGTCTCAATCAGTCTATCAAAAGTAGCTTATTTTTGTCTCCCAATTTAAAATGCATAGTGGATTGAGTGCTGTGTTTGGAGTCAGGACACCTAAATTCAAATTTACCTCACACGTTCATTGGCAAATTACTTATATATCCAGAAGCTCAATGTCCCTATCTTTAAAATGGAGGGATCTTACTAACTGTGCTCCTTCATCACATGGCTGTGAGGAAAGCTCTTTACAAATTTGAGAATGATATACAAATGTGAGCTATTATTATAGCAAATCCTTGGACAGAGAGCTTTCTTCCTAGCACTCCATTGGTATCTTACTCAAAAGAAACTTCTAAAATATCAATGCATTCACTACTAGGTCTATATCCCAAAGATCATAAAAAAGGGAAAAAGACCTATATGTGTAAAAATATTTATAGCAGACTTTTTCATGGTGGCAAAATATTGGAAATTGAAGGGATGCCTATTAACTTGGGAATGACTGAACAGGCTATAGAATATGAATGTAATGGAATACTATTGTGCGATAAGAAATGATGAGCAGGCAGATTTCAGCTAATCCTGGAAAGACTTGCATGAACTGATGCAAAGTGAAGTGAACAGAACCAGGAAAATATTGTATTCAGTATCAGCAACATTGCAGTGATCAACTGTGAATGACTCAGCTCTTCTCAGCAACCCAATGATCCAAGACAAGTATAAAGGACTCAGGAAGGAAAATACTGTTCATATCCAGATAAAGAACTAATAGGCTCTAAACATAGATAGAAGTATATCTTTTTTCCACTTCATTTTTTCTCATTTTTTAAAAATCTTTTTTCTTCTTTCACAACTGTGGCTAATACGGAAATATATTTTTTACATGATAGCACATGTATAAACTATATTAAAATGCCTACCATTTTCAGAAGAGGGAGGGGAGAAAAATTTGGAAATCAAAATCATGTAGAAATGAATGCTAAAAATTCTCTTGACATCTAACTAGTGGGGAAAATACTATAATTTTTAAAAATCAATTCAGTTTCTTAGCTGGAAGGTCCTGGAATCTCAAGATTATTTTAGATTCTTTTATCCCATGAACTAATATTGTTTTATTTTTCTTGGTGGCATTATTCACTAGGAAGTGCTTTGAACTTGATGTCAGGAGCCTTGGACTCAAATGCCAGTTCTATCACATACTAACCATTTGACTTGCAATAGGGAAATTACTTGATTTTTTATGGGAGGGTCTCAGTTTCCTCATCTGCAAAATGAGTAAATTAGTACTCATACTACTGAACTCACAGGATTCACAAGATCATAGATTAGAAATGGAAGGGATCTGAGAGATCATTTAGTCAAATTTCACTATATTTCATCTAAGTAAACTGATGTCCAGAGAAGTTAAATAATTTGCTCTAGGTTAAAAAGTAAGGTAAGTGACTAAGCTAACGTCCTCTGACTCCTAGGTCAGCTCTTTCCATTGTACCAGGCTCATATCAAATGAAATTATGCTTGGCAAGTGCACTGGAAGCATAAAGTGATATTTATGTATTATTTCTAGTTATTTAAAAATCTTGTTTGTGCCTTTTTTTCAATACCACAGATATTTCTCAGCATATTCCTGCTTTATAATAAAGAGAAACAGTCAAGCAAAACCAACTGACAAAATGATAGTGTCTGACAGCATATGCAACATGCTGAGAGAAAGAAAATATGTCTCATCATCTGTTCTCCAGGTCTGAGATTGATTGTTGCAATTAATCTGATTTCAACTGCTTTAGAAGGCTGTTTTCATTTCCACTACTGTGGTCATGCTTGTATATGATGTTCCTGGTTCTGATTATTTTACTTCGCATCAGTTTTTGCAAGTCTTCATTTCTGTTTCTTTAACTTTCTTTTTTTTAAAAATTTGTTTTAAATTTTTAAAAATGTATTTATTTATTTTTAACTTTCACATTCAGTTCCATAAGCTTTTGAGTTCCAAATTTTCTCTCTCCCCTCGCTTCTTCTTCCCCTATCCCCAAGATGGCATGCAATCTAATATAGACTCTACATTTACCTTCACACTAAACATATTTTCATATTAGTCATGTTGCAAAGAAGAATTAGAACCATGGAATGAACTATGAGAAAGAAGAAAAAACAGAAAAGAGAGAGAGCAAATAGTATGCTTTGATCTGCATCCAGACTCTGTAATTCTTTGGATGTGGACAGCATTTTCCATCATGAGTCTTTTGGAGTTGTCTTAGAACTTTGCATTGCTGAGAAGAGCCAAGTCTATGAAAAACGTGACCATAACTATGTACAGTGTCCTCCTAGTTCAGTTCCTCTCACTCAGCATCAGTTCATATAAATCTTTCCAGGTTTTTCTGAAGTCCCCCTGCTCATCATTTTTTATAGCATAACAGTATACCATTACATTCACATACCACAGCCTGTTCAGCTATTCCCCAATTGATGGGCATCCCCTCAATTTCCAGTTCTTGTCCACCACAAAAAGAGCTTATACATGTGGGTCCTTTTTACATTTGTTTTATCTCTTTGGGATACAGCCCTAGAAGCAGTATTGCTTGGTCAAAGGGTATGCTCATTTTTCTAGCCCTTTGAGCATAGTTCTAAATTGCTCTCCAAAAATGATTGGATCATTTTGCATAACCAACAGTGCACCAACAGTGCATTAGTGTTTCAGTTTTCTCACGTCTTCTCCAGCATTTCTAATTTTTTTCTTAGCCAATCTGACAGGTGTAATGTGGTACATAATAGTTGTTTTGATTTGCATTCTTCTAGTCAATAGTGATTTAGAGTATTTTTCATATGACTTCAGATATCTTTAACTTCTTTCTATGCAACTGCCTGTTCATATCCTTTGACCATTTATCAATTGGGGAATGACTTGTATTCTTGTAAATTGACTCAGTTCTCTATGTATTTTAGAAATGAGGCCTTTATCAGAGACACTGGTTGTAAAAATTCCAATTTTTCTGCTTCCCTCCTAATCTTTGTTGCATTGACTTTATTTATATAAAACTTTTTCAATTTAATGTAATCAAAATTATCCCTTTTGCATTTCATAATCTTCTCTATCTCTTGTTTGATCATAAATTCTTCTGTTCTCCATAAATCTGACAGGAGAACTATTCCTTGCTCTCCCAGATTTCTTTTAGTATCAGCCTTTATATCTAAATTGTGAACCCATTGGGATTTTATTTTGGCATACAGTATAAGACATTGGTCTATGACCAGTTTCTGGAATAATTTTTTTCTACTTTTCCCAGCTGTTTTTGTCAAATAGTGAGTTCTCATCCCAGAAGCTGGAGTCTTTGGGTTTATCAAAAAGTAGATTACTATAGTCATTGACTACTGTGTCTTGTGTACCTAGACTATTCTACTGATTCACCACTCTGTTTCTTAGCCAGCACCAAGTAGTTTTGATGATTGCTGCTTTAAAATATAATTTAAGATTTGATGTGGCTAGACCACCTTCCCTAGCATTTCTTTTCATTAACTCCCTTGATATTCTGGAATTTTGTCTTCCAGATCAATTTCTTATTGTTTTTTCTAGTTCTAAAACAATTGTATGATAGTGTGATTAGTATGGCACTAAATAAGTAAATTAATGTAGCTAAAGTTGTCATTTTTATTATATTAGCTTGACCTACCCATGAACCACTGATGTTTTTCTAATTGTTTAGATCTGACTTTGTGTCATTTCTGATTATTTTAAAGAAAAAAATTATAAGTGTATTCATTCTCTTCTTGCTTTTTCTTACATATTTTGATGATGGTGGTAAAAATGGCAAAACCCTGAAGCATTTAAAATGGGTGACGTCTTATTCAAGTAGCTTAGCTTTTCTGAAGGGAGCGTCCTATAGGCAAAACCTTTCATTCATTCAATAAACATTTATGGAATACTTTCTATGAGCTCAGGACCATACTAGTCATTGGGGATAGATTGAAAATTTCAATGACATGATACTTTCCTTCAAGGAGCTTATAGGCTAGGCAAAGTATAAACAAACAGAAATTTAATGCACATTTTTTTGGTTGTAACTCAGTTGTTTTGGTTATGTCTGATTCTTTGTGACCTTTCTTGGAGTTTTCTTGTCAAAGATTCTGGAGGGGTTTTCCATTTTCCTCTCTAACTCATTTAGCAGATGAGGAACTGGGGCAAACAGAGATAAGTGATTTGCCCAGGGTCACATGGGTATCTACTGTCTGAGGCTACATTTGAACTCAAAGTTATAAGTCTTCCTGGTTTCAGACCTGGCACTCTGTCCACCTAACTGCCCCTATCACACACATTTAGGTTTTTTAAGAAAAATCCCTCTATGTGAAGTCATAGTAGGAAGGTCATTGATGAATAGTGGGAGCTGGGAAGACTTCATGGAGGAGGTGGTATTTGTATTGGGCTTATAAGGTAGAGCAGCAATTTACTGAGTGAAAAATAGGAGGAAGATATATAGAGCCTGTATCAGACTGTCTGGGGAGGGAGGAGGAGAAGAAAGGAGAGAAAATTTAAAACTTATGGAAGTGAATGTTGAAAAATAAATAAATTAACTTATTAAAAACAGAATAGGAAGAAGAAAACTCTGTGATTAGAGAAAAGACTAATCAAAAGCATTAAAAGGGAGAGTGGAGGTCATGTGGAAGGTGGGAAGGGAGTAGGAAGAGAGTAGTTCAGTTTGGCTGAAGTAGAGAGGGAGTGACATGAAATAAGTATGAAACAAAACTGGGAAGGTAGGAGTGTGTCCTATTGGAAAACATCTTAGATGCCAGACTCCTTCAAAAAGAGTTTCAAATTTATTTGTGTAACCTGAGCCCTAAAACCTAAAAATATGAGAATGTCTCCTCATGGTGGAGATCCTACCTGTTGGCCTATTCTTAGTCTTTGCTGGATCATCATCTATCACACATCTTAAATGTGGGTGGACCCTCTTCTCTTGATGATTCCGTCAGCTCTTAGAAGTTTCATCATTACCTATATTTATTCTTATATCTGAATACTGAGCCCTAGTCTTGTATCCCCAACTATTAGACAATTTGAGTTGGATATCCCATAATGTTCTTGTTTCTCTGATGATAGGATCACCATCATCCTTCCAGTCACCCAGTTTTAAAGCCTCAGTGCCATTCTCTAATCCCTTACCTCACATATCTAAGCAAATGCCCAGTCTGGTTAATTCTTTTTCCATCACATCTGTCACATCTGTCCCCTTCCTTCTACTCAGCTACTACTCCAGATCTTATGTTACCTCTTGATTAAACTATTACATTGAGTTCCTAATTGATCTTTCTGACTTAATTATCTCCCCTTTCTAATTCATTCTTCACATAAATGCCAAAATGATCTTACTAAATCCCAGATCTTCTCCTATTCATTAAGCTTCAATTGACTTTAGGACCAAATGCAAGCTCCTCTATTTGGAATTTGGAAATCTGCACCTACTTGCTTTAACCTATTTTTCCAGTTTTATTATATATTATTCCCCTTTGTGACCTCTGCAGATAAATCTCATTGGCCTTCTTGCTAGTATTCATGCATTTTTCCATTCAATTTCCCACCCCAGTGACATGACAAAGGCTATCCTTCGTGCCTGGAATGCACTCTCTCCTTACCTTTGCCTCCTAGAATTCCTAGGAGGAATTCACATTCACAGCTCAGCTCAAGTATCACCTTCTAGAAAGGGTTTCTTGATTTCTCCTTAGCTACAGGTATCTTCTACTTCCAAATTAATTTTCATTTATTTTGCCTGGATTTTACTTTTAGAATATAGGTACTGATTTCATTAACTATTTCCCAATTGCCCATAAAATTTTTAATATTCATTTAAAAAAATATTGAGTTCCAAGTTTTCTCCTTCTCTTTCCTATTCCCTTCCTTGAGAAGGGAAGCAATATATTCATCATGTATGAAGTCATACATATCATATTTTCATGTTGTTTTGTTGTTATTTTGTTTCATTTTGCATGTATTTTACATAAAATTATGTATGCGCATAGTTTCCTTTGATATACTATAAGCTTCTTGAAGACAGGGACAATTTAATGCTTTATCTTTGTTTAAATATCTCTTAATACAGTACCTGGAACATAGTAGGCACTTAATAAATGCTTGTTGATTGATTGACTGGTGGATTTGACAGATCCAAAATTTTATCAGTATGCATTTCCCTCCACCAGTGCAGATAACAACCACCATATATCTTGTTATCCTATATGACTCCTTTTTTTTTAAGAATGGATTTCAACACCTGGTCTAAGCGGGAGGTTAAGGTAAGGGATATTCATAGGCATGATATTCACAGCCTAATCTCACTATTGACCTGTTCCATTTCCAATCTGGGCCAGTATACCTCTCCTCAGACAACCTGTTATATCCCCTCCCACACACAGACACATCCCACCCCTCACTCTTATACCTAGGGGCTCACCATATTGATGACAATATAGACGTCTGATTGGTTTATCCTGTCACAGCTCTGAACTCTCAAGCTGAAGAGATGTAGCCAAGGCTCAGCTTCCTTCAGTAGCTAGGATTATAGGCATGCACCCCCATGCCCAGTTCACCTGCTATGATTTCTGTGCATGTTTTCCATAACACCGCCATTAGAATATATTAAGAATGCCAAAAGCTTGCCTTTGGTTCTTTTGAATTAAGAATTCTGGCAAATAAATAATTTCTAGATAATTGGTGAGGAAAATGATTGTAAGACATCACAGACCTATTGATTTTTAAAAATGTTCTATTTATTTCCTTTTTAACTTATGGAATAAAAAAGTATTTCTGTAACAGTATAATATAAAAATATGATTGCTCATGAAATTGCCAATGCATCATGCACAACTTTCTATTCCTTTTAAACATATGATAAGGTTATTATTTGAATTTCTTTTCTTTTTTCCCTCCGCTCCTCATTCTAGAGATGGCTACCATTAGACACTAATATATCTAGATAGATAGATAGACTTCTGTGTGTATAATCATTCCATACATACTTCTGTTTATCAGTCTTATTGATTTTAACAATTGTAAACATGAGAAACATTTAGAGAAAATTAGGGTGAAAAATTCCAGGATGTAAATCTGTTTAGTACCCTTAGAGAATCAGCATGTTTTAATACTTGAAGTCAGAAGGCTTACATTTTAGTCTTGGAGTTGTTAAAAACTATCTGAGACTGAATTTTCTCATCTATAATATAGGGAAAATAATAACTACACTCTGACCTTATAGGGTTGTTATTTAGGAAGCATTTTGTAAAACTCTTCAGGATGTGCCAATATGAGATAGAGTTACCATTTATGGCTAAAAAGTTAAACAAAGAAGAATTTATTCAGTAGGAGAAGTTCTCAGCATCAATACTTAAATTAGCCTCTAGACAACCAACAGATGAACCAAGGGTCAGCTATGGACTTCTTGACCCAAAATGTAAGGACCAACTGAGATTTATTCCTTCTCCTCACCTTTGATGTGTGTATGAATTAGTATACATGAACTAGTCATCCAATAGGGCTTAATCACCTACTTATCAGAACTATTGTGTAATTGATTGCCAAAGGTTTCACATCACATATATATATATATATATATACATATATGTATTTACATGTGTGTGTATGTATGCATATAAAATGGTACATATCATTGAAGCTGAGATGTAATTAATCACATACATCTATCAATATATGAACACCTGCTTCACAAAGTATTGTTTTAATGGAAAATAGTAATTTATTACTATTTTTCCTTTTTTTCTTTTTATTTTACATAGACATAGTTTTACACAGACAAGTTCCTCCCCATAGCAGGCAACAGACACATGTATACACAGAGGAATACAAATTCCAAGGGAGAAACTGGAGTGCCTCTGTTGCCCTGCTAAATAATGTACTTGATACTACGTAAGTGACAAGAACTGTTCGTTGTAACTTACGATTTCTCTGGTTTTTCATTTGATAACCTTGTGGGACATTGACAAGGGGACCTGAGCTGTGGCTGCAATGACCCCCTTCTCCTTCAAGCTCTCTTTCAGTCTCAGCGGCAGACTGAAATTTCTTTTCTCTTGTCACCTTGATACACACTAGCCATCTTGTTTTCCATTCAGTTAATTCTACTAATGGAAAAAATCTTTACATGCATGGTATTTAAAAATATTTAGATGACAACAAGGTTTAGGAATGCTACAGCTTTTTCCCCATTAAAATGAATGAATGCAGGGATTTTTTTATGTGGAATTTTATGTTATGGACAGGAATTGGTGGAAAGAATTTGTATAGAAGGATGGATGTAATTAAGTTCATGTACTATGAACCCATCTAGCTTTTTGATCAAGTTTGAATATTCCTGGATTAAGGATTACACTTTTCAGATTACCAGGTGACTGTTTAGTCCCTTGGAGAAGTAATATCTAGTCTGTCAAATGTCTCTGAGAATAATTTGCGTGCAGAAAATTCTGATTCAGCGTAAATTTTACTTTATTTTATTTCCCAGGAGAGGAAACTGGGACAAAAAATGGATGGGGCAAAATATGTTTCATGGATAAGGATGCATCCATTGGTGTTGCTTTTCCTAGAGGGTAAAGTAGATGAGGCAGCATCTAGTAGCCCTGGTGCTAAGAAAGGTTAAAGAATGACAGTGACATTAACATATTAGAGATAAAATAACTGGCAGCATTTTCATTATCCTACTGCATTCAAAATTTGTCCTGAGAACTCCAGCCTTGGTGTGCCTTCCCTTCTTGCTCATTATTCACGTCACAGAATATTCCCAGGTAAATAGAAAATCTTCATATTTTTACTAATAGAATATACATAGCACTTTTATCAGTAAGATTAATAATGTCATTTCAGATTTTCACAGAAGCAACTCTGGAAACTTTTCCAATTTTCTCTGTCATATTTTTTCCTTGTGAGCTTTTTAAAAAGTGGGTTCCCACCAGGGAAGCTGGCAGCTAATGGATTCTTCTAGATAGGTTTTGGAGATAAAACAAAGTTTAGCTACTCAGCCAAAACAAACCTGCTGAAAACAGCTGAAGAAGTCATAGGCAGAGAAGGGAGGTGTGAGTCTTCTCTAGGAATTCAAGGAATAAGGCCTATCATGGAACTACACAAGTCTTAGAGTGGCATTTTGGCAGCAAATAACACTCTATTGCATGAAATAATATCCTTTATTTCCCTAAATGCTAGTCCCCTCTGGGAGCAAGCCTAAGGTCCCTACTCTTATCTCCCTATGAGCAAGTGTGTGTTTGTGTTTTTTCTGGGGCATACTAATGATTTTATGTATTATTCATTATGCCTTAAGGGATCTCAAACTAGTAACATAAGCTATCATTAGCTCTCTCCATTTCAGAATTGTCCCCAATAAAGTCTATAATCACCTAGGTTACAGTTGAATCAGGTGAGATATAAAAATGACTATTATAAAGCTAAAAATTATAATACTCATCAATGAGCACCCATCTATTTTATCAACTTCTTTTTCAAAGCCTTCCCTTCTGTGTAAAACTATGTCTATATGGGCCATGGTTTTCTCAAAAGAGTGGTTTGCTTTCATTTGACGGGATCTGGGGAGGGGGGAAAAGCAAAGTTTCCAGCGCTTCTGTTTGCAAAGATAGGTCCCTTTCCTCTAAATCAATGTGCTGCTGTCCAGTTTGCTCTGCTGAAAGAAAGATGAAACAGCGCAGTGCCAATGGTCCTGAAACCTTGACCCATTCATCTTATGGAAGTGCTAACTAACTATATAGGCCTCCCTTAACTCTTTCCAGTTCCTTTTCTTGCCACTCTAATATGGGTGCTTACATGATAACCATTTTAAGAAAATTCAACCGAAGCAGCAGCTTTAAATCTCTTCAGTAATTAAGTCTAGCATTGTTCTGGGGGACCGCATTAACAAAGGCATAGAGTTTCCTTTATTCTCCAAAGCAGATAGGACTGTCTCATTTACACAGTTGAAGTTCCTTTTTTTCTCCTCCTCCCTGGCTGTTTCCATCAGGCAGCATAGAGTATTAGAAGGATGCTTTGGCATAAATTCAGTTACTGCATACAATCTTTCAGTTGACTAGAGAAGCTGCCAATTTTCACCCCAATATAAGCAGAATTCCAACCACTTTTTAAAACTCATGGCCATGTGTAAAATAACAAAGATCCCAAGGAAGCAGAGTCTTCCAGTCAAGCAAAATAGACATGTGGACCATATTTCATTAGCGTGTGCAACCAGGGACATTTGTTTTTAAGTTGAATACTCTATCGAACTATAACTGAACTAAACTCAATTTTTAAAATTAAACTTTACCTTAACATACAAACTTAAAAAATAAGGCAGCATACCAATTTTTTGGTGACATCAGACTGAGCTTGGGCATACCTGGTATCCTACACACACAGACACAAACACACACACACACTTATGTAGAGCTGTGTTCAAAAAGGCTGGTGATTGAGATTTCATTTGGCAAATGAACAGGACCTACAATAGAGTGCAGAAAAGAGAGTTAGAACTCCAATTTAAACAGGCAAAGGGGTACAAATAGACTGAGGTTCTAGGGGACCCTTAGGACATTGGAGTCATTCAGATGACATGACAAAATCTGAACAAGCATCAAAGATATGCAGTTACTTATTACATCAATAGCTTTTAAGAATCAAGAAATTCCATCAAATTCAACCTCTATTAGGTACTTAACTACATGAAAAAACACTAGATACATGTTTGGTGCTATGGATATGAAGATAAAAAAATAACCAGGTGAGAGACATTTCAATATGGGAAAGGAGATGGAAATTTGCACAATTGAAAAATAAAATAGAATGGAATGAGAGATTCAAGGAGGAAGACATTACACCTAGCTACAAAGAAACATCCATTCCAAAGTAAGTTTTTAAAAATTTATTTATTTCTGGTTTTCCACATTCACTTTTATAAGATTTTGAGTTCTAAATTTTTCCCATCTCTCCCCTATCCTTCCCCACACTGGCATGCAATCTTATGTAGGCTATACATGTATAATCATATTAAACATATTTCTACATTAGTCATGCAAAGTAACTTTTTATAAAGAAAATATTAAACCTCCAAAAGAATTCTTTTAAAAAGTCTTCTGGCACATTTTTGTTTCTTTGTTTCTTTATTTAGTGTGTTGTTTTCATTATAACCTACAGTCTATTTCTGAAGCTCCAAGGTTCTGCCCCTGAAATTTTATTGTTGCAGGAAATTCGTGGTAAAGGAATTCCCTCTGTTAACATGGATTGGTTCGCCTGTTCTGATACTTATAAAGTTCCAGGATGTTGGTGCCTGGGGCACTAAGAGATTAAGTGACTTGTCCAAGGTCACAAAATCATTACATATTGAGGCAGGGTTTTCCAAGATCAGTTCTTTATCCACACACACACACACACACACATGTGTTTGTGTTTATATATGTATATAATATATATTATGTATATATATATATATATATATATATATATATATATATATATATTCAAACACATGGCATGAGTAGTTATGTATTCCAAGAACTGAACATTCTCAACCCTGGAGGGACTCTAAAAAAAAAATCCCCATTCATATCCCCAGCGGGGCTAACAATTCATTGTTGCTCTACTGAAGGGTTAAATAAACATGTGCTTCCATATACTTACGCTAAGGAAAATGTGTGATCAAACTAAATGTCTGTTATTTAACTTATGATATAATTTCACTACATAATCCTTTTCAAATTAACTTAAGCATTAATGAATTACAGACATTTAGAGGGTAATTGTGGTATTTGGGCTGGACAAATACCCTCCTTTGCCCCTCTGCCTCTACCCTTTAGAGTGATTAACCCAGAGCTGTAATGCCTAGCTTTCAAGAATGTTCTGGTAAGAACATCTGGCTTCTGGCACATTCTACAGGGAATTTTGTTGGTGGATTGGAACAGCCTCCTAGCAATCACCTGATTTGTTTTTCTCTTACTGTATTAATGACCATTTGAAACAGAGGCTATGCAAGTACAGTATAAACTAAGTCTCTCTCCTCTTCCAGAGGAAAAGGGATCGGGATTATTTTTATGTATGTAGCTTAACCCAAGTGAATGTTATTATTTTTGCCTTCTTGTGTATCCCTTGTTTTACCAGAAACCCAGAATTATCTATACCATGGAAGAACCTGGAAAGCTTTCAGATTTTCTACATTTAAAAAAATACTTTCTATTTCTCTCCAAAAGGATCCAAAAATATCAAGCTTTGGTGTTCAGAAAATTGTCAGTGCTACAAACAATGCCTCCTAAAGGACATTAGAAAGTTATTAGGCTGATGAGAATAGAAGAAATTTTTTTTAATAATACACAGATGAATGAAACTACTTGTTAAAGTAAAAAGACCTCAGAGATCATACCATTGAGCCTTTTTGTTTCTGCAAATGACAAAACTGAACTCTAGAGTCGAAGTGATTTGTCCAAAGTACTCATAGAAAACTACTTGTAGAATGTAGACTAGAATCAAGGTTTCCTGACTCCCCAGCTCATTATGGCTTTCCTCTCACTGCACTGTCTTTAATTCATGGAACATTAGGTCTAAACAGGGTGTTTGAGATCATGTGCACATGGAAGGAGGCACCAGGTGTCTCATCAAGAAGAATCTATAAAGAGAAAAAAAAATTGAAACATTCTCAAAATGGTAACCTATGGATCAGAGATCAGAGTTGGAAGGGACCTCAGAAAGCATCTAATCCCACCTCTTGTGTTTTACAGATGAGGAAACTAAGTCAAAGAGAAGTTAAGTGAATTGTTCAAGGTCATGTAGATATCCAGTGCCAGAGGCAAGATTTTAACCTGCATACTCGCAATCCAGAGTGTGGGTTCTTTCTACTGCATCCAAAATTTTGCTAGGCTTAATTTTTAGAGTGAAATTAACTAATGAATACCTAATCAACATCCCCTTCTTCAGGGAATATTAAATTGCTTATAACTATTTGTTGAATAGTGCTTTCTAGTTTGCAAAGCACCATGTTATCTCACTTGATCTTTAAAACAACCTTTTGAAATAGATTGCTTAAGTATTAATCATCCTTCTTTTGCACATGAAGAAACTGAGGCATGGCAAAATTAAGTGATTTACTCCAAAATAAAGTCAGTAATTGGTAGACCAAGATTCAACTTCAGGGTTTTTTTTAACTCTAAATTTATGCTCTTTGTAGCATACCAATGGGAAAAAAATAGTCTATCCAAAATGGCTGAGATATTATCCAGTCTGCAGACAAACCATAGATAGTATGAACTCTCTTCCCTTAATTCTAAGTTTGAATGATCAAACTCTTATGACATGTAATGGCTTTGCAGGGGTTAAGAAAAAAAGACTTCCATTTAAGCTTATACCTTCCTTTTTTTCTTAAAGAAAATGAAGTTATAAAAGAATAAGTTCTACTCTTTACAAAGTTTATTACAGTTCCCAGCCTGGTGCTCAGTAACTGTTAAATAATAATAATTAATGAAACTACACATGTTTAGTTCCTTTGTCTGTTTCTCTTAAGACAATGCCTTCTTTTCCACTACACAATTAGGCTGTTCTTCTATGTACTCCCTTTTGTTTGTCCAGACTATTCAGTCAATGGGGTATGCAATTCATTTGAAGTCTGGTCTCTCTGCTGTGGCACTGAAGAAGGCATTACCTTTTTGAGTGGGTCATAAAGGTCTTTGGAAGCAATTGAAAATCATGCTACATCCTTTTTTTCTTTCACAACAAGATTGCAGTAAAACAATTTTTTTTCTGAAAATTTTGCAAAGAATTATCTCTGGATTTTAGTAATTAGTGATTTTAATTCTCATCTATGCCTAGGTAGTATGTGTTTCCCTAGAAACACAGGCTAATGCATATGATCAGGTTTATGTATAAACAGAGAATGCTTCACTACGTGCATCCATGATTCTGATGTGTGACCGTCAGCACTTTGGGTCCCCTTGGGGGAACAGTGCATGCAGCTGCCACATAAAGGGTAGTTAGGGGTCTGTTGCTTATTTCCCCTTCTCTCTCCTGTTCCCAGAAGGAAGTAACTCCTTGTGTATTTTAGAAACCCAATGTGTGAAGCCTCATGTGGAGTGACTACATTCCTGTGGACTGGTTGAAAAAATTCTTTCACCTCCTTTTAAACCCTAAGAAAAATTTTCTCCAAGATTTGCAAGGGTGTGTTCTCTGAGCTATAGGTTGGGGGATTGAGCTTATTTTTTCCTATTTTCCTTTCTTTTTGGTGCCTGACTTTTTTTATCCTCTGGGATATGTACTTTTTCTCTTCCTATTGAATTGTTTATTTCTAGTTTTAATTTTAATTGAATCATATTTCCCTTTTCTCTAAATTTTTCAAGATTTCTTCTTCTCTTGTTCTCCCATTACTTCCTCAGCTTATCCCAATAATTCCAAACTATTGACAAATTCCAGAGCTAAGGTTTGTGTTTCCTTTATCAGCCTCATTATGGCTTTTTCCTATGCAAATGGGAATATGAACATATATAAGTGATCCCACCAAGTGAGGATGATTCAACTGCTATTATATTTCAGCTATTATTAACAAGAGTTTTGTTAAGGGAATATGATGCAATGAAAAGAGCATTCAATCTAAAGCCAGAACCTGTGTTCCAATTCTGGCTCTCTCATTTATCACCTGAGCAAGTCACTGAGACTCTCTGAGCCCTGGTTTCCTCATCAGTAAAATGAGGGGTTGAAGTTAAAAGATCTCTAAAAGCCCTTCTGGTGCTAAGATCTTCATGGATTCAACTGCCAGGCATCTACAGTAGCCACAGAAATGTATTGAAATAAAAAGATATGACATTTTCTCCTTTATATCATCACCCATCCATAATCTAAGCTTTGTGTCATTCAGTTTCTTGATAGGGCTGTTATCAACTTTTTCATTCAAGAAATAAAGTCCAAGCTCCTACTATGTGCTACCCATCGGCTCTAAAACAAAGAAAGTATGGCAAGCTCTTTATAGAGTTTATGGTTGCTTAGTGGAGATAAGGGATACAAAAAAGAGCTACAATACAAGTAAAATGTGAAATGTGTGAAGTAAAAACCACTAAAGCCATATTTTTATTTTAAACAAAATTCCATTTTAACCAAAAGACTTGGATGTCTCACTGGGAGAAGTTATCAAGTAATTTTAGAAAGAGCTAATTGCTTCTAGATGCATAAACAGTTCCTCTGTAGTGTTTTGTTTGTCTATGATCAGGAGCCAATCATGTGGGAATCTGGGAAGGAGTAAATGTGGGTAAATCATGTATTCAAATTAGAATGGCTATCTTAAGTGTTCAGAAATTGGAAATACACACACACATACATACACACACACACGTACATGACATACATGTTGCTTAGAAAAGATGATGAAATCAAAGTGTTGATATACTGTAATTATTAAGCCACCCTCTGTTGAAGCAAATTGACAAAATTTTTAAGTTACTATTCAGATATCTGATCTAATTAAGACACCATCTCCATTTTATGAATCTATTGTGTGATCTATCCTCATTCTTCTTTTATCTGATTTTAGTTAATAGCTATTTTTGCAAGTTACTTCTTCCTAATTGTCTATATTTCATTCCTTTTTTTTCTAATGAACGGTAGACTGTAGGAAGGGACTCTAAATACCAATTGTTTTAGCTATATTATTAATTTTTTGCCATTACTCAATTATTAGACAATCTTATTTCTGTCCATTCTTCTGAAAGATACAAGGTAGACTTCAATTTACTCCAGTCTCCTTGAGATACTGTCCATATTCAGTGCAGAGAAGCAAAATATTTTGTTTTATGGGAAGACAATGTATCAAGAAGAAAATATTAGAAGATTCCTTATTGTCTCACTTCATTTTGATTTATGATGCAAAATGTATCCTTCACAAAACAAAAACAGAGTGATAGGCTAATATAGCCAGTGCTTTGAAAAACCCCTGTTAAGTTCTTTCCATTTTGTCTTGACACAACCTTACTAGCATTTACTATTTTGTTGCTCTTTTCTCTCCTTTCTGCCAGTATAAAAGAAATAACTTTTACTACTCCTCTTCCACATTTCCAGTGCAGAATCCTTTATTCGATGATCTTTGGGAAAAGAAGAAAACTGTCAAGTTGTATTTTGAGACCTCAGACAGCTTAACTGTAGAGTAATACAGGGAAGAAAAGTCACTCTGGAACATACACAAGAGGAAGGACACAGCAGCAGCTGGCAAAAAAAAAATCCTGCCAATGCAGGATTGGGTCCCAGAACCTAGCAACAGAATTTTAGTTATTGGGATATCCTACATTCTATATTTGAAATTCTGCTCTCTTTTATTTTGTCAATGCTGACCTGGTGATGCCAGACTGTACCCTTCACACTCTCCAGAAAGGAGACTGCTAATGACATTAAAGAAAACTAGGGGGTTAACAGAGGACTATGATCGAAATTCAACAACTGTTATTAATTAAGCACCTACTATGTGCCAGGCTTTCTCTTATCCTTGAAAAAGTGTAAATGCCACAAAATCCAAAGACTATGTTTTATTTGTCTTTCTATTTAGTCCAGTGTTTGGCACATAGTAGGAATTCAATGAATAACCATTGAATGAAATTGTAGAAAAAGGAAAACAAAGTGATGAATCTATTAGAAAGAAACAATTCATATAATAAACATCCACGTATATGCAATATTCTTTAAGGAGAAGACAGATTACTTCAAGCGCAGACACATAGCTTTCCTTACTGCCAAAATATTTAAGCCATAAAAGTGAGCTGATCAGTCCCTATTACATAACCAAGTGAATTGATCAGTCACTATAACATATCAATCACATCTTCTGATCAAATCAGTGATTTTTAATTTTTTTTAATGATAAAATAAAGGATATAAGCTTTAAGTTTCAGAGAAGATTATAAGTTGAAAGATGGAAAGAACTTTAGAGATCATTTAGTCCAACCCTGTCAGGTAATACCTGAGGAGCAGAGGACAAATGAATTACCCAAGGGCATCTAGGTTTCCACTGTACCATGCTGCCTCCCATGAGAACTTATTCTCTTGTGTTTATTTTCATTTCTTTTTCATCAAATTAGGCCTCTGTTCTGGGTCTTCCACTTCTATGCACACCTTTACCTCATTTATTCTCCAGCTTATAAAGTCATAACTTTTTTTAGTTAGAAAAATGCAACTACAAAAACACATGATTAAAATGTCAATAATTCTCGGTGGAAACAAATGACCATTTTAACTGTTTTATTTTGTTTTTCAGAAAAAGACTTTGTTCAATGGGAGTAGCCCAGAGTAGGGGGCAGCAGAAACTTGGGGCTGTATTTCAGTCTCATCTGCTTACAATATATGTGATGTTGGAGATAGCAGCATGGGTCCCCTGTCAGCCTCCTGACTGGGGAGTTGTAAGCACTAATGATAAAATCTCCAAATCACCCTGACCCCCTTGGAGATGGGGGCTACAGCAATAAGAAAGTACAATTTCAATCTAGGAATTTTTGAAGGTCTAAAGCTAGGATAAAAATAAGCATTTTACCTTTATGAGATTCCTGCTCTCCTAAGATTAATATCATATTTTACGAGACTAGAGTATTCTGCCATCTTGTAACCTACATGAAGGATTCCTTTGTTCAGTGCCACAGGTTAAACTCATACCATGAAATTCTCTTTCCTCCCCACTGCCATCTCTGTCACTTATTACAATTGGAGTCCACAAAAAAATACAGTATGACTCAGAATATTGAGGCTGTGGCTAAGCAAGGAAAGTTCATTCAAAATTGATTTTCTTTCAGGAATCCCTGATATTCCCCCTTTCAATTGCTCACCCACTGTAGGACTGAACAAACACCGAAGGAGGCTGCAGAGCAATGCAGCCTGTCTGAGACATGAAGGAATGTAGAGCAGGATAATCACAACATCATCAACCCAATTCTCCAAGGTAGCTGGCCAATAATGCTGTTCTAATTGAATAACTTATCCACAGCTATTTCCCCTGGGAAAGCCTCCGGCTCAGCCTCTCCGAGTAGGCAGATGGTGCAGCATATACAATGAAACCTGTAATTTTCTCTCGCCATTGGACATGCGAACAGTGGGCCCTCTCTGCTTATTCTTTAATATTTTATTTTAACTGTTTCTCCCCAAATTATTATGTGCCACGAAGCAGCCAAAGAGGAATTCGGTGATATAGATCATATTTAATTTATCCTCCCACGAGCTCACCAAACGAGTCACTTGGTGATCAGTGGCTGTATAAGTCAGAGTCAGGTGTATGTTTCTGAAATAAAGGCAACAGAATAAGACCCAATTAAAGTTAAAAGGTAGATGAGTCATCAGAGCATAATGGTATTAACTGGCCCAAAGCACTAAATATCATGTGCATTCCAAATCTGTTTTCTTTTGTTTTTGTTTTTTAAAAATTATTAAATGGCAATGTGCCATAGCCAATGCATTTGAAAGGACAGAAGGGTCTACTTTTCCACAGTGGTGGTGTTCCACCCACCAAGATCCACCGAGAACGAAGGGTTGTGTAGCATCTTGATTTTCATTGTCTAATGGATGCTAAAGTTGGTACAGAGGGAAATGCAATCGAAAAGGGCGAGCAGAGACAACCCATCAACAGACTAACAACATGACAGATGACAGACCCAGAGGCAAATCCAGGGCTGCCAGCCCATCAGCCTATAGAGTCTGCCAAAGAGCCAGATGCAGCCACTGAATGGAGAGCATCCCGAGTTTAGCATCTGGGTCTGGCTGTGGCCAAGCACACTTCATGTACTGGAAACCAGAGCGTCCATGGTGACACCCACTGCTGACATAGGTCGAAAAGGAAAAAAAAAAAGGAACAACGTGGGAGGGGAAGCTCTTTATTCTTTACTGACTTAGACTAAATTATTCCAAAGCAAAAACATCACTAAAATTGTTCTCTTCTAAAAGCCAGCAAGGCTTTCTATCCATAAAAAAAAAAAAATTCGTATTTTACTAAGAATATATCCTTCATTTTGAATTGGAATTAGGGGTGGGGAACTTAGCTAGAATAATTTAGATGAACCATGGTGGGGATGTTTATCAGTGATATAGGTGTATAGGAAGACAAACCAGAGGAGCACCCAAAGCAGTAATGCAAGTGGTACAAACCAGGATTGAAAACAAGACTCAAGGTTTGGGCTGATTTTCTTCTGTGATGGTAAATCTATGCTGCAGAAACTACACTGAAGGGACTGGTGCATATTAAAAACCCAGCAAGGCTTTCAGGAAAAAAAACCCACCTAGCATGCCTTTCAGGAAAAAAAATGACAATTTTTTGCCAATAACACAATATTTGGATTATATATATATATACATATATATATGTATATATATATATAAGGCATATGTAATAGATGCAGTTATATGTACTATATAGTATATATGATTAAACTCATTAGATACTTCAGGAGTCAGACTATATACATGCTCTTACAGAAATGGAAGTCATTCCTTCATTCTGACTTTCTACTTTAAATGTAGCATTTACTGTCTTTGTAATCATGCAGGCGAGATTGAAATTAGGGATCCCTCCATTCATGCCCTGATATTCCCTGAAATGGAAAGTTGAATTGACTGGTATGGGTTAGGAAAAGATTAATAAAGGGTCATCTCAGCAGCAGACCAAAGCAGTTATATTTTCACAGTATGGACGGGAGCATCAAGCATGGAGTTAACAGCAAGGGAACATAAAATTTGAGCAATATGAAGATGAGAGTATTTGACCTAGAAAAGAAGTAAGTTGGCAAACCAAGGAGCAACATCAAGGGGGGTGGGCCAAGGATGCCGGTTGTTCACCACAGGGGTTAATATCTGTATAAGGAATTGTCAGATGTTGCAGAGCAGAAAAAAGTTTCAAAGAGCTGAGCGGAGGTTAGCTCTCATTTAATCAATAAACACTTATAAGCACCTGCTATGTGCCAGGCAGTATGCTGGGTGATAGAAAGACAGAAACAAGAAGATCCCTGTCCTCAAGCTGCTAACATTCCAAAAATAAAAACAAGCTGAAAAACACATTCATGAACAAAATGAATAGCTTGCCAAGCTCTGGGAAAAAGTTGTTTAGCACTTTGATTACAATACCAGGTTATTTCTTTAAAGGTGAAATTGATGGGCGCCCTATGAAATTAGTCATGTGAAATGCAAGTAAGTTCAACAGACAGGTTGTTCCAGGTAGAATGAATAATACTTTGTGCTTTGCTTTTTACATATGCATCATGCCCAAGGATTACCTCTAAAAACTCTTTATGAGAACAGAATCTACAAATTAGGTCCAAGTCTCAAGTCTATACAGTCTGCTCCCAATTTTCACAATTCTTCTTGTGTCTAAGGGGAAATAGTCATTCAGCTAGTATAGTGGAACTTTAGCTAACTCCACTGTAGGACTATGGGTTCCTCCTAGATATCAAACAAACGCTTGTTGAGTACTATTCCTGTGCTGCCCTTTTCTATCTACATCTGGCACCTACATCCCTTTCTTACCACGCATGCCACATCAGAAGCTTGGATTAGTGAAGTGTAGCTATTCAATTAGAATGAAATTCTATTTACAGTAGATGTGACATTCTATATCTTAACCCTTCTGAGCTGCTCCATTCATTTATTTATTCAATCAATCAATTCACAAGCATTTATTAAGTTCCAGGAACAGTGCTAGGTGCTAATCATACAAAGATCCAAGTGCAATAGTCCCTCTATTAAGTACCTACTATATGTCAGAAACATTTTATAGTCACTGTTGTTCAGTTGTTTCAGACTCTTTGTGACTCCATTTCAGGTTTTCTTGGCAAACATAATGAAGTGGTTTGTCATTTCCTTCCCCAGCTCATTTTACAGATGAGGAAATTGAGGCAAACAGTGTTAAGTGACTTGGCCAGGGTCACACAGCTAGTAAGTGTCTGAGACCATATCTGAACTCAGATCTTCCTGATTCCAGGCTTGGTACTGTTACATTTAGCTGCTCATGTAAGAAGAGGAGGAGGCTATATTTCTGCTCTCTGTCTGCCAGACTAGTAACTCCTGGGCAGCTACTCCAGTAGTGGGCTTCATCATCCTAATCTATATCTTGCTAGACTCAAATGTCTCTGGAGGATAGAATGAGACCGGTGACTGCACAGCCCTCCCTGACTTAAATCCAATTCACTTGCAAGTCATGACATACTCTTCCTGATGTCATGGTCCTCTTTGAGAATGAAGGACAAATAACAACCTGTGAGTAGTAGTAACTACCCCACTGGGGACCCAAATGGCCAGTTCCAGTTGTGAAATGCAGCTCCTTCCTTCCTTCCTTCCTTCCTTCCTTTCTTCCTTCCTTCCTCTCTCTCCTTTCCCTCTGTCCACATAGGGAACCCTTACCTGCAGGTGCTTTGCCCAAAGGAATATAAATTTTGATCACTGAAACCCAGCAAGATATCTTGGATATCTAGATTTCTCTTTTAGGGGCCATTTCTTAAACTCAAATCACTGTGGTTCTCAAAAATATGTGCCAAGCTAAACTTCAGTTGGCAATTGTTTGGATTCTGATGACTGAGAGTGAGTGTAAATAGCAATTGTTCTTGTTTCGGCCACAAACCCAGAGGGTCTTCCCGTCCTAGACTGATTTTATTTTTTTGACTAGGTAAAAGGGGCCATTCTTCATTTCATTTTTACCTAGAATCAATCACTGAATGGGTATTGCCTCAGACAAACTGGGACCTGGGAAAGATGTAAGCTCAAAAAGATCAAGGCCTCCCACTGCCTCCAGGGCCATCTCCAGTCATCTTGATCTATGTCTTGTCACTGGACCCAGATGGCTCTGGAGGAGAGAGTGAGGCTGGTGACTTTGCACAGCTCTGACTCACTTAAATCCAGTTCACTAGCAAGTCATGACATCCCCTTCCTGTTGTCATGATCCTCTTTGAGAAAGGACAGACAACAGTAAGAACAGCTTTCCTGTCTGCCCAATCAGTGATTCTTGTAGGATGTCTTTCTTATTTCTTTGGGAATAGATGGGTAAAAACAGGCAAGAAGCCAATCTCATCCCCTCCTGGACAGTTGCTCCAGTGATGGGCTCTTGTCCCATTTCATTTTCTTCTCTCCACCCCCACTTATTTCCCTCCCAATGCTGATAGTAGAGCTTGTAATCTAGGGCATTTGTCCCTTCCCCCAAGCTCTCCCCCTGTATAAATGCAAAAATGTTACACCCTCCAAAAGCACTATTAAGTGTTAAAAATGAGGCTTTTTTACCTTTTCTGTTATTGTAATACAAATGGTAATTTGGTGCATACTGTGTTTGGACAAATGGTTTACTATATGCTCTTACCTACTTCGGTTGGTCCATGCAGGGGGTGTAGCCAATTTTAAGATTTATGGGGTCAGTGAATGAAATCTTCACTTCTAAGCCGTTCATTATTCTCATTACATGCTGAAATAATTGGTGGGTAACATTTGGGAGGGATTAAGTCACCTCTAAGCTTCTGACTCTGTGTCTTCAGTTCTCCAGGGGCTCTTAGGTATGTCTTTTCAGTTGTTGATAAAGGGCTCTTTCTTCTAGCGCAGTTGTGAAAATTAGATGGAGCCACAGGTTCAGGATTTGAAAAAGACTTAAACTAGGTCTGAAAAAAAGTGACTCTGTGGCCAAGATCTTAGTAAAAATTGAAGCTGTATCGTTAGGTGTTGGCTGCTAAGATGTCAAAGAGTACAGACAAGACTATTGAATCATGGAAGATGGGTAAAAAACATAATTAGAGTTGAGAAGTTGTTATTTTCTCTTTTCCTTCCTTTTTTACTCCCCTCTCAGCTACTTGCAATGTGGTTTCCAATCCCACCACTCAACTGGGATTGCTCTCTCCAGGGTTACCAATGATATCTTAATTGCTGAATCGAGTGACCTTTTCTTAACACTCTCTGCAGCATTTGACACTGTTAAATACTTCCATCTTCTCTCTATTCTATCCTTTGTTTTCTTTTTTCTTTTTCTTTTTTCTATTGCTCGCCCCTGGCTCTCCTTCTATCTGTCAGACTGTTCCTTTTCAGTATTCTTTCTTATACCATCCTCCAAGACCTGTTCCCCTTGTAAGGTTGTATCCTGACTCAGATCAGTGACCTTTTCTTTATTTATACTCTCCTTTCAGTAAGCTCTCAAGGGTTTATCCAGATAACTCAGAAATTAGTCACGTATCTAGTCTTCATTTCTATCCTGAACCTAGTGCTACATCACTAACTAGCTGTTCCATAGGTATCTCAACCCCAACATATTCAAAGGAAAACTCATTACCTTTCTCTTATAATCTTTCCCTCTTCCTAACTTTCTCATGTTCATTAAGAGCACCCCATTCTTCCAGCCACCCAGATTTTCAACCTCATAAGTAAACTCTTACCCTCTCCCTCTTCCTCTCCTAAATCTAATCAGCTACCAAGTCCTATCAATTCTCTGTGCTCCTCAATTCCACTCACACAGCTACCACCCTTCCTGAAGCTTTCATTAACTCTATCATGGACTATTCTAATATTCCTATCAGATGAGATTATATTTGTAAAGCACTCAGGGCAGTGCCTGACACCTGGGAGGAACTTAATAAATGCTTCTTCTCTTCCTTTCTTTCTGCCCTCTTCCCTCCTAACTGGTTTTAGTGCTTCTAGTCTCTCCACTCTCCAATCCATACTCCATATGATTGCCAAGTTGATGATCCTAAAGCACAACTGACCACACTGATAAAAGCGTTTCTTTGGCTCCCTGTTATTCTTGGGATAAAATATAATCTTTATTCGAAAGCCCTTCATAATCTGGTTCCAGCCTACTTTTCCAGACTTGTTTCACTATAATATTTCTGGCTGGATTTGTTGGATGGTTGGATGGTCTATAGACCAACCATAGTGAACCGCTGATTTAATCCATTTCCCTGACTTTGTATTAGGCAAAGATATTATGTTATCATTGAACATTTGTGTTAGCAAATAAAAAAAATGGAGGTAACATATGGTACTCCCTCAGACATAGCTCTAGAGGTGGGGAAATGCCGCAGACCTCAGATGTGCAGCTTAAGGCTGAATCAGAATTATGGTTTTACCATCTATTTGGTCCTCTGATGGTAGCCTGACTTCCATGCAAGTGAAACATTGGGGCTAGAGACTCAGGGGAGTCCCAGATATACTATAATCGCCCCTTCTTCCTTTGCTCCTTTACTTTTTTTCTTTTTTTCCAGGTCAGTAGCCTGGTGGAAAATACCATGTGGAACAAAAGACTCTAGACATCCAAACATTTACAGTTATCCTTTTACCCCTGTACCAAAAGTTTCTTTGGGTCACTCTCTATCTCATGTGAGTATGATCCAAAGCAATAGGTTTTGTTGCCCAGCCTATATACACTGGCAGTGGAGATATAGCCCATTTTTCTCCTTGGGCATTTTGGCTTAATTTCTTTTCCACTATGAGGATGTTGGAAATGATAACACAATCCTTTGTGAATCAACCTTTCCTGCTCCCTTCCCTTGACATCTCTTTGAAGTTATCCCAGTTATGTATAAACAATATACCCCTTTCCTAAGGTTCATTTTTTTCCAACTCCAACTCTCATCCTGAAAGGGCAATCAGCTCCTCTGTGGGCACCTCTGATAAAACATCCTAAGAAGGGCAGGGATATGGCTATCTCGGCTCACTCCCAAGTATAGCCCTTTGGGATCATCCTCTTCCAACTGTTCCTGAAATTATGTGGAAATCACATAACAGTCTATAGTATGAGTTATACAAAACTAGATGATCAGCAGACTCTAATAATATTGTCCATCACCAATGTCCTTATTTGTATAACCTATATCAATATTCTGATGCTCAGAGTGATCCAGGCTACCAAAAAGTAGTTATTGCTATTTAAGAATAGATTAGACTCGGATAGAACAGGTGTTATTCCTAATTAAGATTTTCTGATGTATCCACTAGGCAGATATAAGGAGAAAAATGGTAAACTAGTCGCAAAGAAGGGTTCCAAGAGAAGATACCGCTCAATATTTTTAGAAAATTCTTCTATTGAAAAGAACTAGATTCAATCTTACTCTAAGTGAGTGATACAACAGCATGAAAAGTCCTTAATCTCTTGATTTGAAATTGGGCTTTTGATAGAAGGCTGTGGTAAATAATATCTGAGCTCTTAATTTCTTTTGGAGCTCATTCCATAATGTGACCATAAACTGTGGGCTCTGAGCCGAGATAATCTGTACCTAGAGACCATGGAGGCAAATGATCCCCTTTAGAAAATACCAGGCTGTCTGGTATTTATACCAGAGCAGATGGTAACTTGGGATATAGAATCCAGGGACACATCCTAGAACCATTACAAGCCTAGCAAAGATCTTTGGAGATAGCAGTAAATCTAATCCTACCCAATACCATGGTAGTTGAGGTACTTGCCAAAGGCTATGGGAGCTCCAACAGTGTCTGCCAAGGCTTTTTAGTCATTGATTTTAGTCATAGCCTCAGCTACCAATAGTGCTGGTTGATTAAATTCTTTGTCCTTCCCTTTTTTGAGTGTCCAGATAACAGAGCACTTACTGTTCCTGAGTCATTTCAGTTCAACTCTTTGTGACTCCATTTGGGGTTTTCTTGGCAACATACTAAAGTAGCTTGCCATTTCATTCTCCAGCTCATTTTACAGATGAGGAACTGAGGAAAACAGTGTTAAATGACTTGCCTTGGGGCACACAGCTAGTAAGGGTCTAAGACTAGATTTGAACTCATGAGGCTGAGTCTTCTTGATTCTGGGATGAGTGCTCTATCTACTGCACCATCTAGCTGCCCTAACAGAGCACACTAAATGGCTAAAAGGGTTTTTTCCTGGTCATTATCCATTCACTCAAATAACATTTCATAGGTTCTTACTGTTTTTAGAACTTTGTGATAGGTGCTAGTGGAATCAATGGTTTAAATAAGACAAGGCCCTTGTCTTCAAGATATAACACAACCTTGTTCTGGACGAAATGTAGATTGGGTCATCACAGCTCGACAGTCCCTGGAGTCTGAGTCTTCCTGCTCCCCCTTTAGAGTGTATGCTGGCATGGAGGCAAGGAGGAGAAACAACTCAGCATATTTTGTCTTTTAAACCTGATGCTAGATTTTCTGAAATCTTTCTAAGCTGCTTTGGGAAGCAAGTACCTGGGAGGAGATGGAAAGAGGAAAGAGAGTGAATAATGTTGGACATGGAATATCTATGATTGTGAATATTGGTTTGTGACATCAATGGCAAGGGTATAACAATTAAATGGACCCCTAGTAGATTTACATTCCTATAGTCTTGGGAAATTGGGTTTCCTATGAGTCCAATGAGTTTCTAATTGCATGGATTTAGAAGTTACTTGCCACAGACCTCACCTCTATGCTCTAGAACATTTGTTCTTTCTTCCATAGCTCTTGGCATGTATGGGCTGGTTTTTTTTAATTGAAAGGAAGCAGTATTCAAGGATTTAATTTTTAAAAAATTAAAGTTTTGGTTAATGAGGCATTTAGTCCTTGTAGATCTGGTAGGAGACATAGATTTGACAGTCCAGCTGGACAAATGGGAAAGAGAGGACAATGTCCATGAACCTGATGGGAGAATTAAAGACAAGAAACTTACAAATCCATGAAGTTAATTTCTATCTTACAAATTGAGACTGCATTCACAAAAATTCACTGTGGGAAGCCATACAAAAGTTGATGCAGTAAGACACCTTGGCCCCACATTGGACAATAGCAGAGAGTATGTTGCAGTTCCCATCTCTCATAATATTGTGTATATAACTATAATCAGTCCCAAGTATTCTACATTCAGTCCAAAACTTTCTCTCATGATCTGAAAATAATGTAGATAAGCATTGGACATGGAGGTCAAATAGGTAGCTAACAATAGAAAAAAAAATTTTTTCTAGGAAAAGAAATGAGATGTGAAAGGAGACTGAAAACCAGCGGATGTTATGAATTTAGAAAATTGGGAAGACTTACATGAGCTAAAGAGGAGAAAAATAGGAAGAACCCAGAGAACAGTTTAAATACTAGCTGTGATAACATAAGAGAAAATAACACGGAAAGAAATCAATCAATGTAGTGAGAAATATAGACTCCAGAGAACTGACATGAAATATACCTCCCTCCCCTCAGTTAAGAGGTAGTGGACTGTAGGAGTAGAATGTTACGTGTTGTCAGGCATGGCCGATGTGTTTTATTTTGTGTATTATACTTCTTTAGAAGGTTTGATGGAGAAGAAGAAGGAATGTGGTCACTGGAAAGTGGTAGACATTTTTTCCAAGGATCAAAAATGCATGTATTTTTTAAGAAAGAAAAGAAATGGGAAAGAAGAGTAGATGAGTCTTCTTTCCCTAGGATGATGAAGTGCTAAAAGTCTCATGGGAGTAGGGAAAAAAGGAGAGAAACAAATACATCTTCCAAATCTGTGTCTTAAAAGGTTATTGAAGGAGTTAAAAAAGAAAAGCAGAAGGTCTGAGGAATAAACTGACTCTGTCTTGAGATTTATAAAAGGTAAAAAAGAAAAGAGGGTAACATGGATATGCACGTGTAGAAAGGAGGAAGAAATGGGTAGAACTTAATGCTTCTCATAATTTGATCCTTGAGAAGAAAATGTAAGAATAGAAGAAAAGTATAGAAGAGTAGGCATCAGACATAGGCCACTCTTAAACAAAGGAGAATTGAACCACACAGAGATTAGTGAAGAATTACATCAGCTCCAACAGGGAAATAAACAGGGATTGGGAACTGGGATGGAGAGAAAGGGTTAAGAAGTGGAGGTGACACCAAATACAAAGGAGTTGAAAACAAATCTCCTCATCCTGAGAGTAATATTAAAAGGACTGGGTGGGGTAGGGAGAAAAGCAAAGAAATAGAATCTAATGGGTACCCTTCAATTGAAGAATTGAAGAATTCAGTTGAAGAAATTATGGTGACCTTATTATTGCATTGTAAGAAATGGCAAAAGAAAGAATTTGAAGAAATCCAAGATACTATAAACTGAAGCAGAGTGAAATGAGTGGAGCCAAGAGGACAATTTGGACAAGGACAACATTATAAAGAAAAGCACCTTTGAAAGACTTAAGAAATTTGATCAAGGCAGTGACCAACCAGATCTCCAGAGGAAGCATGCTACATGTGCCCACTTCCTGACAGACATAGATTTTTGACTGGTCATTGTGTGGATTCCTTTTTCATTACTATGCTTACTTGTGACAAGGATCTTCTCCCTGCTCCCCCTTCTCTCATTAGGGGTGAGTATCAGAAGGGAGAGGTTAACAATAGTGAGACCCGAAAAAGGAGAGCCAATGAATTTTATATATATATATATATATATATATATATATATATATATATCTGAGACTCAGAAGTTCAGAAGGAAGAATAGATAAGCACAGCTATTTAAAAGCAATGTGTAGAATTAATTATACACTTTTATTTTGAACAATGGTATGAAATAGAATTGTACAATTTCTTATACAATTCATTTTTGTGTTCTGATGTGTATATAGAAATGCTCAGGGGTCTTGTTTTTTGTTTGGTTTTTTGGTGTTTAAATTCGGAAAAAAAATAATAAAATGAAGTTCCTATTTTTTAAAAAGGGAACTCCATAATGAATAACCCTTAATTTAAAGAAATCCTTCTTTATCCAGTTGAAACCTGTTAACAATAAAGGGTAATTATTTTCATGATTTTTGCATGTATATTTTCATATAATGTTTCTTTAAGATAATAAATGTTTAGTAAAAGTCATATATAATACCGTTTTTCTGTAGGTCAGGAATTAAAACCTCCTTTCAAAACCAGTCTCTCTCATGTCATTCCTTCATATTTCAGTTTAAATCCGCTTCTTTCTCGTGTGTCCTTTCTACAGATAGAGAACAACTGGTCCCCATCATCTATCTAATAACCCATTCAATACTCGAAACAAGCACAATGTGATGCTGGCCCTTTACAGTAATTACATTACAAAAATAAGAATTTATGGATTGGAAAACATGTTCCACCCAACAAACTATGGATACTCATTATCAAACCAACTTTTATTGAACTCCCACTAAATGTATTGAGGGACATCACTGAGTATGATGAAGCGGATCGGGCATTCAGAGACAAGAAAAAACAGAGCCAGTTGGTACCTGAGAAAGTGTGGGTTGGTCATACAGCTGTGCAGAATGAAAAAAAAAATCACACATAAAGTAAACCTGTTAATAAATGTAATCATTCTCACTGTTTTCTCCTCATAAATCTTCTCCTTTGGGGATTGTGAAAGAGCCAGATGTGTGATCTGGGAAATGTCCCAGAATTAATCTTCTTTAAAAGTTAACATTCCACATCAATTGCACAGACTACTGGCTAGAATGATGGTGAGAAACCACCCCAATGATTAGAATAGTCCAAAAATGTCAGCCCCTTGTAGTATAATTCAAACTACAGTTAAACTAAGATAGGAAGAGCCTCTGAAAAACTGATTCACTAATCATTCCTCTTTAGATGGTACCTTCTGAAGGGATATTTCAGCTTCTTGGGAGTATGGTTATTTGCAGGTTGGAGGATACCAACTCATTGTCCATTTTAATTAATTGGATCAGCTATACATAAGTTCTCTTTGCTGCCTACTAGTTACCTTATAAGATAGCTACTGGACCCCACTTCTGAGAGAATTAGGAATCTGCTATACTTATTTCTGTGTTATATATCAGAAATGTTGTTCTTCAAACAGTAGAGGAGAGAATAAACACAACTAATAGGAAACAAACTCAAGATATGTGAGCTTTTTTTATGTGCCCAGATTGGTGATGCCAGAGGTCTAGAGAACTCCCAGATAAAAAGCTTTCTCTATGGGTATAGGTTCAACAAATGTTTGACAACTTGAGTTTAGAGAGCAGTTCAGTACATTGAAAGGTTAAGTGACTTGTTCAGCATCATAGAGTCACTATGTATCAGAAGTAGTCCTTGAACCCAAGTTGCCCTAACTTCAAGCCCACCCCTCCCACCATTGTTGATTAGTCAGGCTGCCATTAATACAAGCCTAGACCTGTAGTGGGCAGGATTATGGAGATAATAATCCCATGGTGCTCTGTTCTGGTGGCTGTACCACATCTGGGTCACAGTATCCATGTTAGGTCACCACACTCTAAGAGGGACATTAATGAAAAAGGTTAATATTGACTTACTCACAGGGAAGTGACTAAGATGCTGCCTCTCATTGCTTACCTATGTAGGAGCTCATGTGGCATGGTTGGGTGCAAATAAGGATTGTGAGGCTAGAAGATCCAAATGGGAAACTCTTGGCAAGTCTTGCTCTTCACTCTGATTCTCCAATGGATCTAGACTGCATTTCTTGACCTTGACCCACAGTCTCCACTTCCCAACTCCATGTAATGACTGAGGTTTGGTTACTGCCTTTGATTCTAGTTTTCCTGTTTGGTCTCGAAGTTTCTGTGATTCAGTAAGTGTGTACAATAACTGAGAACACCCCTCTGAATGGCATAGGCATTGTCAAAATTTATATCTCAGAATAATTGTGATATATCGTCTTAATAATCTTCCCCTCTCCTCACCATCATTAGTTGAAAGGTCATGGGAGAAAGAATATTTCATTGCTCTTTGATTAGGCAAATCACCTTACCTCTCTGGGCCTCAGTTGCAAAAACAGGACATTGGGATGACATCCTTTAATGTCCTTTCTAGTTCTAAATATATGATAATACAAATCAATGATAGCTATAACTAAAGATTTTTCTCACATTAAAATGATTTTGTTTCTTCCCCTGAAGGTGAATAAAAAGGAAGCAAAGAATCATAGATTCAGAGCTAAAATAAAAAAAAAAGATCTTGCAAGCCATAAAGCTTAAATTTCTTATTTTATAAAGAAGAAATTAGCCCATAAGTTGTGACAAGCTGGATTTAAACTCAGGTCCTCTAACTCCAAATTCGGTACTTTTCTCTTAGTGTATCTCCTATCTGATGTTAAATAAATAATTTTTTTTTTCAAAAAGCTAAACTAAATTGGCATTCTTAAGGCCTTTGCAAATTGTAACCTTGTTTGTATGATTATTTCCTAATAATTTTTATGTGACAAGATCCTAAGAAACTGTGTTATTTCTGGTTGGTCCTTACCCAGGATAGTATTGCACTCTCATTCTATACTTGATAACAAACAGTATTGGCCCATCTCACACCAGAAAGATCAAACTAATTAATAATGCTAATCTTAAGTGGATTAGTATAGGCAGAAAGAATAAAAAGGATGTTTCCATAAAAATCTTCTCACTTAGCCCTCAAGAAACTATTTCCTTCAGGTATTTTGCAGGCAATTAGAATATGCCAGTACTTTTGATTACTGAAGACTTGAATTTTGAAAGAAAATGTTTGAGAGAAAGAAATGAATTTCTCACAGTGGAATTTCAGGCATTTGGGGAGTTTTTTGGGCTGGGTGCCTGCTGGGTACATTTTGACTGATTCTTGATGTCTCATAGAGTCATTACCTTCCACTTAACTCAATTCTAATTTTTAAGGAATCGTTTTCCTCAGTTAGTTTCTGTTCTTTCTTTTCCATTTGACCAATTGTACTTTTTAAGGAATTGCTTTCTTTTTCCATGCTGTTGACTCTTTTTTCATAATTCTCTTTCATCACTCTCATTTCTTTTCCCAGTTTTCTTCTATCGTCTCTCTTATTTGATAGTTAAGCACCATTTGGAGCTCTTCCATGAATTCTCTTTGGACTTGAGATCACTTCCCATTTTTCTTTGGGATTTTGCCCATAGCTGTTTCTGACGTTATTGTCCTCTTCTGAGTTTGTACCTTGATCTTATCTGTCATCATAATAACTTTGCATGGTTAGATTTTTTTTGTTGTTGTTTTCTGCTCATCTTTTTTGGTCTTTTCCTTTCTTTTAAATTTGGGTTGTGCTCCTGGGGTGGAAGGGGCACTATCTCAGGCTTCTTGTTTCAGATCCTGACTGGTTTACCTGATTTCAGCACTGATGCTGCCCTGGGGGCATGGGGGATGCTTGCATCTGATGCTATGTTAAGGGAAAGGAAGGGGTGGGGGGCTGGTGCTGCTTACCTGGTGCTGTGTTGGGATCCCTGTATTGGTGTCTAGCAGGTGCTGAGGTCAGTGGGGTGTTCCAGCATTGACATCTGCTCATTTGTCCAGGGCTACGATGAAGTACTTGGCTATCCAGCCACTAGCAGCGGCCTGTTTGCCTGAGGCTATGCTGAAGCAATTGGCAGTTCTCAGAACTGACATCTGCCTGTTTTCCTGGCTATGCTATGGCATGTGGAGGATGCTGGTGTTGTCATTTGCCTGCCCTACCACAATGGGGATCCATACCTCCCACTGGTTTTCTAAGGCCGATGGCTTGCTGGGATGCTTCCTATCCTAGGCTGCATTCCTCCTTTACCCAATGAGACAGGCCTTTCCTGCTAACTTCCAAGTTTCTTTGGCTAAAAGATTGTTTCACTCCATCTTTTTGCTGGTCCTGCTGCTCCAAGAGTTGTTGTGGGCTGCTATTTTATGGTTGTTTGGAGGTGAATATGAGAATAGTGATTTCCTACTTACTCTGCCATCTTGGCTCCTCTCTCCTGATTGGGTACATTTTGCAACAACCATTTTAGCAAAGACCTGGAAACAAAGTAGGCATTGCTCAGTTGTAGAATGGCTACACAATCTCTGGTAGATGAATGTAAGGGAATGTTATTTTATGCTAAGAAAGAACAAATATAATTAATTCAAAGAAATCTGGGAAATGTGTATGAACTGATGCTGAAAAAAACATACAGAAACAGACCACCAATATAAGGGGAAAGAATGCTACAAGGAGTTTGAATTCTGAGTGATTTTAATGATAAGCTTTGGATGTGGAAAAAGATCAGTGTCTGAGGCAGAATTTGAATGTAGGTCTTCCTGACCCCAAGTCTGTTTTTCTGTTCACTACATGAACCTAAAGTTCTGCTGTATCCCAAAAGAATAGAATAGGGGTACAGGTCTGGATCATTTTTTGGTCCTATTATGTTATGCAAAGGAAAAATATATTACAAATGGCAAGATCCATGGGAGAACCTATTCAAATAAAATGAACTTTATGGTTCATATTAAAAACAACCCATCTGCTAAATTACCCTTTGTTCTTACCAGGATGGTTTAGTTCACAGGACAAAGTGCTTATTTAAATATACTTATAAAGGATATTGTTTAGATGATGAAAGTAATTAAATGTCCAAGTATAATGAGTCATTTAATGTAACCAAAATGACATCTGAACTCAGGAATCTCTCTGAATTACGAAGCGAATGTTGTCAATACGCAAAGGTCATGGGTTACCTGACCTCTAATAATACTGAAAGATTATACTTCTCCGATTAATACTCAGGCTAAGGGACACTCTGAATTAATAGACAACATAGGCTTCTAGCAGGTAAAGAAGAGGATGAGACTCTAGGGAAGCTGACATGGTCACTCCAGTAAGTAGTAAGAAGGCATTTGCCTGGGAGGTAATATAAACTTCTTAAATGTTTCTACAAAGGACATTAGAAAAAAATCACAAAATCATTGCTATGCCTGGTATTTCTTCCTAGCAACTTGGCACCGCAAGAATTTGTTTAGCTTGAGGAGGTACTTTTTGGGGGTTTGTTTCACTTTAAAAATTTAATATATTTATTCTTATAAGCTTCTGCTATGCATTCCCCATACTCCCTACCTCCTCAACTTAACAACAACAAACTCATAAAATGCACAAATAAGCCATCAAAACAAATCCTCACGTTGCCTATATCCCAAAATGGATGCTGCATTCTGGGTTTTAAGTCCATCACACCTCTGGGAGGAGATGAGTGACATGCGTCATTTTCAGCACTATGGACTCATAGATCACGATTATATAAATCAGTTCTAAAGCCTTTCAGAGTTGTTTTTCTATAACATAGCTGCTGTGTAAATTGCTCCTCAGGTTCTGCTCATTCACGGTCCATCATATCTCTACAAGTCTTCCTAGTTTGAAGAGATTCTTACAATAGAGTGAAACGTTGGATTAATTGATCTTTAAATTTCTATGATTTTAAGCACCAAAGTATTAGGAATAAAGACTTCTCTGATTCCTTCTTTTTCTACATGTGAAAAAGACAGCCATGTCTCGCTCTTATTGGACAACTAATCAATAAACAACCTTTATTAAGCCCTAGCTATAGGCTAGTCAATCAATCAATAAACATTTGTTAAGTGCCTACAGAGGTTAAAGGACTTGCCCAGGGTCACAAAGCTAGTCTATTTGAACTCAGAGCTTCCTGGTTGCAGGCCCAGTGCTCTACCTGCTGAGTCACCTACATGCCAAAAACAAAAACAAACAAAAAACAACAACCAAAGAAAACAAAGGACAAACACAACCTGTGAGTAGACAGCTGCCTGAATGGGGGCCTAGTTAACTAGATAATTTATCTTCTCTCTCCCTCTCACTCTCTCTCCCTCTCCTTCCCCTCTCCAAAGGATGGTAAATTTTGGCATCCAGAAGCTGCCCAGTTAACTTGGGGCTTACTGGCGAGATTTCTTTTCTTCCTTTCCTTCCTTCCTTCCTTCTTTCTTTCTCTTTCTTCTTTCTCTGTCTCTCTCTGTCTCTCTCTTTTTCTCTCCCTCCCTCTCTTTGCAATGGCTTTTTTTTTGGGCCTTCCTGGCTTACACTGAATATCAATTGTAACTATTTCTCTTTGCAACAACAACCCTGAGGGTCTTGCCCTCCCAGTTTGAATTTTTTTTTTCAAATTAAAGTGGCTGTTCCTTGATTACTTCTTAAAGAGGACTATTCACTGAATGGGTATTACCTCACTGTAAGTGATTACCTGAAAAGGCCTTAGCCTTAAAGGGCTAGGGTATCCCATTGCATCCTGGGCCATCTTCAGTCATCCTGATGAATATCAGGTCTCTGGATTCAGATGGCTCTGGAGGAGAAAGTGAGGCTGGTGATCTCACAGCCCTCCTTCACTCAAATCAAAGTCAAGTGCAAGTCATTTCCCTAATGCCTAATGTCCCCTTTGAAAAAGAAGGACAAACACAACAATAAAGTGCCTATTACATTCCAAGCACTGTGCTAAACACTGGATATACAAAAATAGGCGATCTCATGGGGGAGGTAATATACAAAACACACACACACACACACACACAGATAGGAAGCAAACTGATAGAAGGAAGGCCCTGGAATTAAGAGGGTTTAGGGAGGGTTTTCTTTGGAGGTAGATTTTAATTGGGATTTCACTGAGGATATGCTAAGTGCTGGGGATCTACATACAAATAATGAAGCAATCTTTACTTTTGGTGAATTCATACTCTAATTAGGAGAGACCACAAGTACATATAAAAATTATGCAGCATAAATGTAAAGTTAACATATGCATATATCTGTATACATTTATACACACATATATATGTATATATGTATACACACCCAATAGTTAAATGGATGGTAGTTTAGGAGGGAGGTCATTAGCAAGTGGGGTAGATAAAAAAGGGAATTTATGCATAAGATAGTAGCTGAATTTCATCTCAAAGGAAAAGAGAGACTGTGAATTGGACGGAAGAAGAGAGTACATTCCAAGCACAGGGATTGTTTGTACAAAGACACATAGATAAAAGGCGTGTCCAGAGTTAGGCATGGAGAGAAAGCTAGTTCAGCTTTATCACAGAGTGTGAGAGGAATTATAACATCCATTGAGACTGTGAAGAAAGGTTGGGACCAGCTTATATTGGGCAATAAATACTAAACCAAGGAGTTTACATATTATTCTAAAGGCAATAGCAACCCACTGGAGTAAGCTGTGTAGATGAGTCATGAGAACAGAGCTATGCTTAAGAAAAATCACTTGGGCTCCTATATCTAGAATAAATTGAAGTGGTGAGAAAGTTAAGTCAGGGCAACCAATTACAATCTTTCCTCAATTGTATCACCCTTGATGAGGAAAGTAACTTTTACTATACCCTGTCATTAAGATGACTTGCTATAGTTAAGATGGTCTATATATGTATCTTACGGGTAACTATCTTAAAATTGAAAATTTAGCTGTAGAATTATCTATTTAGGAAAATATGAAGGCCCTAGGATGACAAATTAAAGTAAACAAGATTGCACTGTAGGATGAAGAAAAGACAAAAAGAAAAGACGAAAGATAAAACAAGAACTTTAAGATTTGTTGCTCTGCATAGTTTTTCCTCATCTAAAACATTTTATAGATTTAATCATGGGGGACTTGGGATGGGATCTATGTTCTCATTAGTGCTGAGAATTCCCATATTTTGGTAATTCCCTCCACAAATGCAGGTTGGTACCTTCTCTGAATTTCTAGTTTTAGAAAGTCACTTAGAACACTGAGAAATTAAGTAATTTGCTGAGGTCAGTATGTCAGAAAGAGAAAATCATATCTTCCTTGTCCAGCAGAAAAAATGACATTCTCTGTGTTCTCTATTTTTGAGAGCTTATACTCTTTGATTTTACAACTAGAAAGAATTTTAGAGGCTATGTTGTTAAATTCCCCACCCCCACTTTTTAAACTTTACAAGTGGGGTAAAAGGTCATATAGCTAGCTAGTGTTAGAAAAAGCAATAGAGTTCAGACCTCCTGACTCTCAATCCAGTATGTTTCCAATTATATCCTTCTGCCTTCATCTAGGAGGAACAGACTATAAAAATGAATAGATAGAGAAAATTACAGGGGAGGGGTGGGGGAAGCAAATTTTTGGGATACAGGGTTAAAAATAGAGTGGTTTATCCCCAGTACATAGCAATAGCCTTGGGTAACAAAATTTCATGTTGTGCTTCTAGGTATTACCATAGAAAGATGATTATAGCCATAATAAAAATAACTCACAATCATATATTGCTTTGAAAGTTTGTAAGGAATTTTCCTTACACTAGCACTGTGAGATAAACTTATGTGAAAAATCTATGTTGTTTTTGGTGTGGGTTTTCTCTTCCCAAATGTAGATTATACCCTGTCAATGATTTAGCAGATAAATCCTAGGGTCTAATGAGGTAGGGAGCATACATATTCACAATCTCAATCAACATGTGGGAAAACTCAAAGTCAGAGAAGTTAAACGACTTAGTCACCATCATAGCTACTGACAGAGCTGGGATTAAAACTGAGAAATTCTGATGACAAGTCTTGCTCTCATCCCACTACACAAAACTTCCAACTGTATAGACGATGTCATTTTTTATAAGCATAACATAGATCTAAGCTTTGTCTATCATTGTTACAATAATACTTTCCTAGCTTGCCTCAATCTAGATTATAAAAGTACAAGAAGCTTTCTTTTTGGACTCTTTCTGAGATCATTAAAATTTCTAACACACTCATCCATCCACCCACCGACACCTATACTCACACATATATATGTCACACATATGACAGTATTCTATATAATAATGCATAATATTTTAAACATTGTGCATTATATAATACAGTGTATTCTATATGAATATGTAACATGTTATATTATATATCTATTTATATATATATATATTTATATGTTGTATATGTGTCATCCATATTCCTCTCTTTGTCTTTGAAGAGAACCAAAATCACATCACCATGACAAAGTGAAATTTCAGTGTGTCTGACTGTGGCTGATCAGAACAATACGAGCTTGGAATGCTCTACCACAGGTTGGGCATAGTTAGTCCATGTGAATATTTGGGGTAGATATCCCAAATTTGCACATCCTTTGTTTACTGTCTCAATTCTGCTTTGCTCAAAGAGCACAGCACCCTTTCTGATGTGGGCACACCATGCTGAGCAGTCCTGTGCCAGTGACTCCCATGTTGCACAGTCAAACAAAAGTTCTTGAGAGAGAATTTGAGAGTGTCCTTGTACTGCTTCTTCTGACCACCATATGATCGACTACCCCATGTGAGTTCTCCACAAAATAGTCTTTCTGGCAAGCATATATTTTGCATTTGAAATGTAGCCAGTCCATCAGAGTTGCACTCTCTGATGTGTAGTTTGAATACTTGGCAGTTCATCTCAAGCAAGGACTTCAGTGTCTGGTACCTTACCCTGCCATGTGATCATCAGAATCTTCCCAAGACAGTTCAAATGGAAGTGATTCAGTTTCCTGGCATGGTGCTGGTAGACTGCCCATGTTTCAGAAGCATATAGCAATGAGGTCAACACAACAGCTCTGTAGACCTTCAGTTTTGTAGTCAATCTAATACCTCTTCTCTCCCAAACTTTTCTTCGGAGCCTCCCAAACACTGAGATAGCTCTGGCAATGCATGTGTCAACCTCATTGTCAATGTGTACATCCCTGGAAAGTACACCACCAAGGTAAGTGAACTTACCCACAGCATTCAAAACTTCTCCATTTGTTGTAACTGATGGTTCCACGATGCTTCTTGTGGTGGTGGCTGATGGAGCACCTGTGTTATCTTGGTGCTAATTATTGTTTCCCAGTCACCAATGGAGTGAAACAGGGTTGTGTGCTTGCTCCCATGCTTTTTTAGCATGATGTTTTCAGCCATGTTGACAAATGTTTTCAATGAGGAAGAACATGGCATCAAAGTCAACTACCATACTGATGGTAAGTTCTTCAATTTGAAAAGGTTACAAGCCAAGACCAAGGTGGAAGGACTGTTTGCAGATGATTGTGCACTCAATGCAGCCTCTGATGCTGAGATACAACAAAGTATTGATCAATTCTCTGCTACCTGTGCTAAATTTAGCCTAGAATAGAGTGTATGAGGAAGAGTGGTTAGAAATTAATCTGCAAAAGGATGTCAGAGCAGTAAATTTGAGGTCTTTAAAAATCAAACAGGAGAGTTTGTATTTTATTCTACAACCACAGGAAGCTACTGAAACTTCTTGATCAGAGGAGTGACATAATCCTACTTGTGCTTTAGGAATATCACTTAGGCAGCTACATGGAAGATGCGTTACAGAGAGGAGAGGCTAGAGACTGGGAGATCTGTAGGAATTCCTAACCTTTTTGTGTCAGAACCCTTTGGTGAAGTCTGGTGAAGTTTATGCGAACCTCATAATACTGTTTTTAAATACATAAGCCAAAGTACCTAAGATTAAAGGAGAAGCCAATTATACTGAAATAGTCATCAAAAAAAAATGTATATATGTATGTATATACATGTATATATATACACACATATACATACATATATATACGTATATATACCTATATATACATATATATTAAAAAAGAAGACCAAAACAACTCAAGTACCCAGAAACTGGTTGAAGAATTCCTAGGAGGATATTGTAATAGTCTAGGGGAGAAATGATAAGGGCCTCCATTAAGCTGTTGTCCATGTGAAGGAAAGGTCATAAATATATGTTGTATGGGGAGAACTTTATAAGTCAGTTATTTAGAAGTTAAAATTTATTTTCTCACAGAACTAATGTTATAAATGGCATTTAGGTTCTCAGAAGATCCCACAAAGCTTGCTTAAGCCTCAGCGTAGATGAAATGATTTTATTTTGTAATTACCCTCAGTTTTGACTCAGTGTCCCTGCCCTTTGGGGTTTCTTTTCCTCTTCTTCCTTCTTTGTTGCCTTTCATTGTTCCTTTTCTCGTTTTTCAATTATGTTTTTGACAAGCTTTTGTAGGCCAGCCTGGGAACCTTACCACAATTTACAGCATTGTCTCTTTGGGAACTATTTTATTCAGCAGAAGGAAAATGATGTAGCAGCTCAAGGATGCTTGTATCCTCAGCTTCTTTCATGTCAGTCACCTCAGATGTGGTACACAAGGGGGAAAGGTATGGCACAGGGTCCCAGAGATTAGAAACCTTCCTTTGGTGAGCCCCTAGAAAGGAAAACAGGATCGCAGAGAGATGATAGAGAGACAGAGAGAGATGATAGAGAGATGATCTATAATAGAGATGATAGTAGGATAGAGAGATGGTAGTCATATATATGTATACATATATACATAAAATATATATATATATATATGAGAGAGAGAAAGAGACAGATGGGCAGAGATAAAGAAACAGATGGAGAGATAGAAATGGAAGATATATGATAGAGAAATTGTGAGAAAGAGATAAAGATGGAGAAATAGAGAGATGCATGGAGAGAGATAAAAAATAGATAGAAGACAGATAATAGAGATAAGAGAAAGAGAGAAATATGGAGAACATTTATTAAGCACTTACTGTATGCCAGACTCTGAGCTAAGTACTAGATATAAACATACAAGAGGGTTCCTACCCTTAAGCAATTGATATTTTAATGGAGGAAGACCACACATAAAGAGGAACTTTGCATCATAAGGATCCCTTGGCCTGAAAAGGGGCTGGAGGCCTAGTTCTGGGCAAGGTAAGGTGAAGGAATCCTTAATGATAAGAACCCAAGGTGGTTCTAAGGGTGGAATTCAAGGTTCTTATGGGGAGGTTGTTATGACCAGAGTGGAGGCACATGATACAGTCCTACATCTGAAACTGGCAGAAACCTTTAAGACTATTTCAACCACTTCATTTTGCTAATGAAGAAATTAAGGCCTAAATTACCCAAGCTCTCTCAGAGGAGGAAATAACTGAGTTGGGATTTTTACATAGGATTATAGGTCCATAGATCTCAGAGACCTACTCCAACCCCCTTATTTTATAGTTAATGAAGCTGAGCTCAGGGAATTAAATGTCCTGTCCTCAACTGCATGGATAGTATGAATCAGAGGTGATATTGAAACCTAGATCCTCAAACTCAAATCCAAATCTTTTGACAGCATGAACAAAACAAAATACATTCCTTTTTCTACTCAAAGATACCAGTTCTTAGAAGTTAGGCAAAATTTCATGGGATTGAAATTAAAATTGAGATAGAAATTACTTTCAAGGTCATCTAGTCTAACCACCTCATTGTATAGCTGAGGAAAACAAGGGGCAGAAAAGATGTGTTTTCTCCAAAGTCACACAAAGGTTAAGAAGTAGAGCTATGATTTGAGTCCAGGTTCCCCTGACTCCAAATACAAAATTCTGCTGTGTACCTTGATTTGCATGGGTCTCTATGAATTCTCTAATAAACCATGTGGTTTCCCTCAGGAGAAAAGAAAATGACCCAATGCAATTTGAAAGTTGAAACTATAATTAAAAAATAAAACCACATAACACATTAGCAGAAGAAGTCAAAAGAGAAGCAAGAAATATGAGGCAAGGAGACTGACTTTTACAAGGAAACAGAGTAAAAAGTAAATAGATAGAAGTGCTACTGGGAAATGAGTAACTACGACTGTACTAAGAGAGCATTAGAAGAGAGTCACGTCTCTTGGACTCCATTGGTGGTTAGGGGACTCTTCTGTACAGTCAACACACCAAAGCTAAGAGTGCTTTATCACTGTGAAATGGAAGAAAGGATAAATACTGACTGTTATTTGCTATAAAGTCACATTTCAGGATTTCAAAGCAATGATGTGCTGAAGATTTCTCTAGCCTCAATAATTCCAGCATCACTCTTTAGATTTAACGAGAGATGTGCATATTTCAACTCTCTACCTTTTCACTGGCCATCTCCAGGCCTGGAATGTTCTTTCTCCACAGTTCTATCTCAACTTCCTTCAAAACTCAAAACTTCTCAAGGAAGCCTTTCCTGATTCCTACCCCTCTTAATGCCTTCCTTCTTAGATGACCTCCGTATAAACTGCATATATTTTGTATATACATGGTTGTTTGTTTACATTCAGTCTTTGAGGGAAGAAATTATATTTTTGCCTTTCTTTGTATCTCCAACACTTAGAATGGTACCTAGAACATAGTAAGTGCTTAATACATACCTGTTTGTTGACTGCATAATTTGAAAGTCAGTCTGGTTTGACAACAGAGAGTAGATTTTAGAATTAGGAAGATCCAGGTGTAAGTCCCACCTTTGACACATAGAGGCTTGTGTGACCCTGGGAAAGTCTTTAATCTCTCAGTGCCTCCCAGGAAATTCTAAGACTGTACATGCAAAAAGGACATGAGACCTTTATTGGTAGAATGTGGAGGAAGAAAATTTAAAACTTATAGAAATGAATGTTGAAAATTAAAAATAAATGAATTAAAACAATTTTTTAAAATACTGCATTCCATATATCATAAAACTAGAAGATAGAGTAGAGAAGTCAATGACTCTAGAAAGAGGGAACCTGAGTTTCAAATCCTGCTCCAGTCACTTCTGGGACTAGTACCACCCCCTTTGGGTCTCCGTTTGCTCATCTGGAAAATAAGAAGGTATAACTAGGTAACATACAAGGTTCTTTCCGACCCTAAATCTGTGATCCTATGAAATCATGGGAACAAATTCCCTTAATGAAAGTATTTTTTCTATAAAACTTGGACTTAGTCAAAAGACCACATGTGGCTTTGAGGCTACAGGTTCCCTACCCCTGGTCTAGACTTCGAGTGATGGAGAGAGTGGTAATAATGCACATTAAATGTAAAAGTATATTTTTACAAATCATAGAGCTAGTTTTATACAGTTTCTAGCATACTCCTTTCTATAATTTTCTTTATCTCTTTTCGTTATCTGAGTCCCCAGATAGAGACAGAACTTCTGGCAAAACACTTCCAGTGTTAGATCTATATCCATTCCTTCTCTAAGAATATTTTCCCTGTGGTCCCCTCCCAATTGTATTAGCAATAATAAGTGTACTCTATTAAAAAATGCCAAGTTTAACACTGTTTGTAAAAACTAAGTGAACATTTAAAACAAAGAAAGATAAATAGATTTCACTTAGATCCTGAAGAAAAGGTTTCAGGTTTTCATGAAAGAACTTAAGGAGAGAAAGGAGATACAGGATGGTACCTTGGAGTCTGTCATGAGAGGAGAGGATTTCAGCAACACAGATTCTGCCTGCCATATCCCATGCTTGACCAGCCCTCATAACCTCAGTCCTAGAGTCCTGACCACTTACTTTGGGACAGTTATCTTTGCCTATACTTATGCTCTCATCTCTAAGTGACTTCTTATAGTTTTACCTTCTCCAGCTTTGTCTGTCTTCTCCTTGGCCAATCAGGAGATAGGTTCCTCTTTAAATCTTTTCCTGGGACTAAGTGAATGAATTTTGAAGGTCACCTGGAGATGAAACTTATCATTCTTCATTCAGTATCCTTGCTTCTGTTCTGATTCACACAAGGACTAACTCAAACCTCATAAAGTAATCACCTGCTTGGCTGCATTTTACAATTAATTTAACACCTATTTCTCCTGAATCTTTTCTGTGATTAGGTCCTGGGTTTTCAAAGACCGCTCTTTTATCCTTGTAGGCCAAATTTCACATTGACCTCAGTGGAATGTTGCATGGGGAATAATAGATGATGTTAGAGGTTATCTATCTGGGGGAAAGGAAATGGTCTAGATCAGAGATTCCCAAACTTATTTGGCCTACTGCTCCTTTTTCCAAAAAAAAAAAAAAATACTCAGCAGCCCCCGGGAAATCTACTTTTTTTTAACCCTGAAGAGGTTTGGTTTTTTTTTTTTAATTTGCGTTATCTAAAAAAAATATAAAAATTTTATTTTCAAAATGACACATCTTAAATTTAGTAATTTATTATAAATATGTGAGTTTTTTCCCCTGCCTTAAAATATTCATAATGCAATATTGTGTCATGTAACTGTATAGTATCATAACTATATAATATCATATTGTAAACAAGTCACTACACCTACATATTTCTACCAATGCATGCTGGACTTCCTGACAATGTGAGGCAAGCTAACCTGCCATTACTTGCTAGTTGAGATTTGTTCACTGATCGGTTATAATCTGAATTTTGTGTGTTTATTTGGAAAATCTTGCTTGTTAAGATTTGTCAGTGGACTTGACTACTGATCAGTTATAATTTGCATTTTGTTTATTTGGATAATGATGTAATCACTATGACTTTAACTGTCAACAACAGATGAAACATTCTCCCACTGGCCCCTGATTTTTATTCAGTGCCCCCAATTGCACCAGAGGGTACTTACTACTTTCCTCCTCGATCATTCCATAGCTTCCCAAGGAGAGCCATCACCCACTTTGGGAACCTCTATCTAGACCACAGTAGGGCTCTTAGAGTCAGATCTTTGCAGTTGGTATGGATCTCTGCCAACTGTACTGATCAGGCACTGATTCTTATCAATAGTCAACTTCACTTTTGCTCAGTGCCTCACTGCTGGGCATGGTATCCAGGACACTTTATAAGGTTGTGCTTGTTTCTGACTGCACCAAGAAATGAAGTACTTAATGGTTGCTGTATGTTGGAGGCTCTCTCTATTTTCTCTATAATTACCAAGTAAACAGGTAATTGAGAAATCACTTAGGACAACTTTATTTTATTTTATTTTTTTAATTAACCTCATCCCCCAATTCACCTAGGATCTAACAAATAAGTAGGTTAGGTGACTCAAGAGCACTTTTTTTTGTCATCATCAGGCATTGTTTTGTTTTTTTGTTTTGGCTTTTTTTTCCCTCCTGGCCTTGGCTTCCCTCCACACTTGTATGAAAAAGCATTCTCTTCAGAATAGCTTAGAGAGAGAACAGGTTTGAAGACTCCCAAGACACAATTACCCAGACAAAGAATTCCTCTCTGATTTTTCTTCCTCTATTTCCCCCAGGTCCTTTCTGTAGAATACAAGCCCCCACAGGACAATTCTCATCACAAATAAGGATCTCCACCCCTCTCCCCCAACCTTTCTTTGCCCAAAGAGGTCTGTCTTGAAAGTCCATGTAATGATGTCCTACCTAGATTTCTCTCCAGGAGGTTTAAGGAACACAGAAAGATCAGACTCTGATGAATCACCTCAGTGGTTTCCTTACGTGATCCCAATATTCAACTCAGTGAAGCAGGATTTCTCTTGCCCCAGGCAAGGTAGCCTCCCCTTTGTAAGGGTACTTCAGATTAAGAGGCAGCCAAGAATGTTGGAGACTAGATTGAATAACAGCGGGAAAATACTGAAAAATACTGAAAGCTTAATTATCAAAAGGTCAAATGAGCTCCTCATTTTTTTGAGACTGTTCCCCTACCCCCACCCCCTGATCCTATGAAAGGTTGAATTTGGACATGAAAGTACTTCCACCCCCCCAAAAAAAAATTGGATGCAAAAGAATCCCTCACCCGTAACTGATTTGTTTCATCCATGTCTGACCTTGTCTCAGTGGGAAGGTTCCCGGTGCAACCATCAAACCTCTATTTAAAAATAACCATCAGTGGCCAGAAACTCAGGAGCACCTAGCATAATTGGGTCTGCAGGAAAAAAAGGGAATGATGAAAAAAGAAATGCATTCAAAGCTCTCAGCTGCCTTTTGCTGAAGATGAATGCAGTTTTAAACTGCTGCTTTATTATTTCTTACTGAGTGTGGGCCACCAAGGGATTAAAAAAAAACCCTACTCCTTAGAGTCACTGGAGGTGCTTTGGGGAAGGGGGGAGGGAAGGAGATTTCAACTTTCCCCCCCTTCACTCTCGGGGGATTAAGTTTAAGCTTTGGAAAGCATTTGTTTCTGTGTCTTTATATTTTAAGGAAAAAAAAGCATGTCCTTGATTTGGCTTATTTGAGAAAATCTTTAGGTCTACTTTGCTACCTGAGAGATTGGGAGAGCCCTTTTTGAAGGGCAATAGAGGAAATCCTTCTCTTTTGCTAAAAAGAAATCATGTGAAAAGAAAGAACTGTTGGTAATTTTTTTTTATTGCAATGAATTCCACATGGTCATTTTTCGGTTTGCCAGCTTAGAGGTGGGAATGGGAGACAGTGTAATGCTCATAAATATTCCCAGTACATTTCCAGAAATAGGTTGCAAGTTTATGATTGTTCATTTTTAAATAAAAAAAGAGAATGAAAGAAAAAAAGAAAAAAGTACAAAGGGTATGATTATGCAATCTTTAAAAATATTTTAGACCAGGTCTACATTTTACTCAAACATTGTAGCCAAGCAAAGATGTCACTTTTGGAAGTTGCCTGCCTGGCGTCTTGTGGGACATTATAGGTCATTGTCCCTGAGGAATGCAGTTTTATTGTTCAATACATATCATAGGAAATGTTTCACTAAAACAGGCACGATTGTGGACTTGGGTTTATAAACTCCTTAGAGCAGGGTATGTCTTTTGCCTTTGTTTACAACATCATCGCTTAACACTGTCCCTGGTACGCAATAAACTCTTAATAAATGCCCATTGATCTCCTTTGTCACTCCCAGGTTCTGATGGAGATAGGTGAGATCCTTCTTAGCCAGTGAATAAGTATTTATTAAGCTCCTACTTTGTGCCAGGCATTGTTCTAAGTGCTGGGGCTAGAAAGAAAGTAAAAATATGGTCCTTGCCTTTAAGAAGTTCACATCTGAAGGGAGGAGATAATATGCAAAACCTATGTTACATACAAGACATATACAGTATCAAAAGAAATTAATCTCCTAGCAGAGGCACTAGTATTGGTGGAGACTGGGCAAGACCTTCTAACAGAAGATGGGATTTAAGTTGTCTGGAAGGAAGCTAAGGATGCTAGGACACAGATTGGAGCATGTCAGCATAGGGAAAAACCCATGCAAATTCATTGTCAGGAGACAGAGTCAGGGGTGAAAAATTCCCAAGTTGTTGAATTGTAGAATGTGTGTTGTGGGGGGCCAGGAGTGCGGGAGGGGCAATTAAGTGTAAAAAGACTAGCAAGGTGGGAAGGGGCCAGATTGTGAAGGGCTTTACCAAGTGGAGGATTTAGTCATTGATTCTAGAGGTAGTAGGGAGTTATTATGGAAGCTCAGTGGGCAGGAGAGTGACATGATCAGACCAGAATTTTGGGGAAATCACTTTGACAGTTAAGTGAAGGAATATTGCAGTAATGCGTTTGTGAATTAAGAGATAGGGACTTTTAGGAAAGAGGTTGGAAAACAAAAAGGACAAGATATGACAACAGGTAGTTTATGTGGGATGAGAATAAGTGAGGAGTTGAGGATAACACTCAGGTTGTGAGTGGGAGGACTGGGAAGATGATGGTACCCTGGACAATAATAGGAAAGGTGGGAAGAGGGGAAGTTTTTGGGGAAAAGATAATGAGTTCTGTTTTGGACATGGTGCATATGCAATGTGTATGTGACACCCAATTCAACATGTCCAAAGGCAATTGGTGATGTGAGATGAGCTCAGGAGAGAGATTAGGGCTAAATATATAGATATAGGAATTACCTGCATAGAGATGATAATTGAATGTATGGAGTTTAAATAAGATTATCAAAATAAACAGAGGAAAAAGAAAAGAGATCCCAGGGTTATCTAGGCCTGATGACTGTCATTGAACCTTGTAGGATAGAAAAAAAAATTTTGAATTTAGAGTTAGCGGGTGTGGGTTCAAATACTGGCTTTGATATTTACTTCCATTGTTATTGTGGGTAAGTCATTGCACTTTTGGGGGCCTTGATTTTGCCATCGATAAGGGAGGCATTGGACTAGGTGATTTTTGAGGTTGCTTCCAGTTCTAAATCTGTTATTCTAAATTTTGTCCAAATGTTACCCAAAGTCCTTCATATTAAAAATAATCAAACATGTAACACTTCAGCTAATTTACTGATCAGTCACTCCCAGGAATTTGAGAGGAATCTACGAGTCAGGTCCACAGTGAATTGTAGGTAAGTCACCTATGTGCAGTGGTGGGTGGGGAGGGTGACTGAAAAGTTCTCCTGCTATGGTGCCTAAAGTCCTGGGTTCCCTGACAGCTTTCTTTCCAACCAATGCTAAGCTTGTTGTTCATCTCCTGCCTCTTTGTTTGGACCAAAAATCTCTTTTATAACTATACAATCTTGCTCAACTCCTCTAGGCTGCTCTCTCCTCCATCTCTTGATTAAATATTTTTTTTCTTCTTTCTCAATTGCTTCATCTCTCATCCTATTCATTCCTTTCAGACATTCCTGTCCTTTAACACACACTTGGTGCTACATCCTGTGTCACAGTAATGCTATATCTCCTCTGGACTATTTCTGGAGCAAATGATAATCTGGGTTAATTTTGCTTTTGTGAAGCAGCTGAATTTATATAATCTACATAGGGTGTTATGTATAGCCATATTTCCTAGAGTATCTATTTTTCCCTCACTCGATATTTTGGGCACTCAATATTAATGTAGTGAACACAAGTCTCAAGCACATGATCTCATCTAAAATGTGTAACGGGTGGGAGTAGGGGAGGGGAAAAATTAGTCTTGTGTTTTTTGGACCTTCACTTCTGCTCTTGAAGAGGAAGCATCCTTTGAGCCATTTTAGCAGTGATCTCTGCCCATAATCCTCTCTGGCAGTTTCTACTAAAGGTGAGAAGACAAGAAGCTCAAAAACAGCTACATGTTTCAGAGGAGATAGTGCAGGATCTGGAGTCAGGAAGACTGAAGTTCAAATCTAGTCCACATTCTTACGTGTTTCCCTGAACAAGACAGTTAATTGCTGTCTGCCTCAGTTTCCTCATCTGAAATTTTTTTTGGATAAGGGTAAAATTAGATGGCATTTTTAAAGTGTTTTTCATATGTTAAGTGACAGATAAATGTAGGTATCATCATCATCATATCACCAAACATCTTTCTGCTCACAGCAAAGTCTTAAAATACAGGTCCCTGGTTAGTTCAGACAAACCTAGCAAATATTCAGGTTTTTGGCCAGTCAATGGATGGGGATGCTTTCTGGAGACCTGGTTCCTGGGGCAGGAGCAATTGGAGGGCTACCATTTAAATGGTAATGCTGCACTGAACCATTCTCTGATTACATGACTCCATCTGACACAGAGGGATGCCAACGCCTGCCATGAAATCTGTTTCTGTCACTGTCAGTATCCAGTAGGTGCCTCAGCAGAGACCACAACACAACTCTGAGACTCCCCAAAGAGTTAAAGAGCTGACTAGCAAGGAGGGGGTGGAGAAGGGTGGAGGAAACAGCCCTGGAAACTGCAGGTAGTCTCCAAACCAGACTGAAGCATCTAAGTCAGGATAGGAGGGAGGGTCAGGAACCAGTGAAGTCAGTGGGTCACAGCCCAGCTACCGCAGCAGAATCAATTTGGAGATAAAAATAGTGCCTTGCATCCCCTGCCTCTGCCTCTGCAATGATCTCATAAAGGGCTCCGCTGCCAGAGACAGTCAGAGAGTAACTCCCTGCCTCCCCTTCCCCGTGTGGGAAAGAAAAACAGGAGTGGCAAAAGATCCTTTCTCTCAGTCAGTTAGCATCAAGCATTTATTACATGCATGCTATAAAGGGAAAAACAGCTTCCCTCCTTTCAAGGGGTTCATATTCTGAGGAGGTAGACAACATGTAAATACAAATTATATTTAGTATAAATGGAGATAATTTCAGAGGGAAGACACTAGTATCAGGTCTACAAGTAGTCTTAAAGAGAAGGGACTAGTGGCAGGGTTGGAAGGGATGGCAGCTAGGTGATGCAGTAGATACAGCAATGAGCATGGCATGAAGAAGACACAACTTCATGAGTTCAAATCCAGTGTTAGACAGTAACTGCGTGACCCTGGGCAAGTCACTTAACCCTATTTGCCTCAGTTTCCTCATCTGTAAAAAGAACTGGAGAAGGAAATGGCAAAACACTCCAGTATCTCTGCCAAGAAGACCCCAAATGGGTTCACAAAGAGTCAGACACTACTAAACAACAGCTGGTAGGAGGCAGGATTTGGAAAGACCTCCTACAGAAAACGGGACTGAAGCTGAGTCTTGGAGAAAGTCAAGAAGATTAAGAGGTGGAGGGAAAGATTGTCCTCCAGAAATGAGAGACAGCCTGTGCAAAGGTATTCTGTTTCCATCTTATCCTACATGGCCAACAGCCCCACACCTAACCAATTCTCCTTAACAGGATAATTGAGGACAAATGGTAGGAGAGGAGATCCACAAGGACCAGGAAATGAAATGTGGTTCCCAACTATCTGTAATGAATTCAAATAGCACATTTTTACTAAATTTTAAGTCCTTGAAGCCTCACATGAGGATATAGATCACCCCAAAGACTGTAACTCTTTATCAAACTGAAAGAAAAAAAACTTCCAGTACTTCTAAAGTCTTATTTTCATTAAGGGGTGCCCAAAAGACACAAAGCACAGGATTAGCCAATTAGTTCTTGGGTCCCCTGAGTCTCAGATTTAGGAAATCATTTCTAAGAATGAGGTGAGAAACTTGGAATTAGGTATGATAGGAAGTAGGAATGAATAGAGCTTTGGAGCCTGTTGGAGTGATTATATCTGCCACCCAGCAGGGAAGTAACCTTTCCACCACTACGTTTGACATTTGCATCTCTGCCAATGCATTCTGGGTAATTGCTATATAGTGTCATATCTATTTGATGCGTGTGCTCCAACTGAGGTGCGAATGAGGATTTTAGCAATAGGAGAAGGAAAGTATAGGAAAGTTCGGCTGTATTTTGAATGAAAAGATAATGAACTTGACCATAAAAGTAATAAAGTTGAACTAAAATAGTGCCTTTCAGGATAAGATGCTAGTGCAGTATGTAGCAACTATGACTTGGAAGCCAGTAAGGTTTGCAGAGTAGAAACAGGAACAAAAAACATCAGAAGCAAAGTTGGAATTAGAAGTGTATCTTCAATTTGCAAAATTCTAAATATCATGGCCCTTTCCCTCCTTCCCTGGTCCTACAAAAGTAAAGGTTTTTCTGAGTCACGGTCCTTTTAATCTAGGGGGCGGTGATTGGATGCAGAGCCACTACCTACGACAAAGGAAGACCCCAGAGGCAGGTGAGCTCACCAAGCCAAAAATGAAGCACATGTTCCTTTTGGTTCCTTGTAGTAATGAATGGGTTTCATTCTCTCTCCAGAAGGAAATTGTTCATGTCAGAGAGGAGTGTAACATTACAAAGCCCTTTGCCTCAGTGGCTGTAGTAATCTATTAGTCATCCACTTTGGGAATCAGGCTTCCTCGTGGGAACCCATTGTTTACAGAAATATCTCAGCTGAGAAATAAGAAAATATTCTCCCTGAACTACTGTGATACAATTCAATTGGCTTTTCAAGTATATTTAATGCCGCAGAGGGAAATACGATGAAGAATTCAGAATTACTCAAAAGGTCCCTCTTGGTGCTTCTGAAAAATTCAATGCCATTTGAATATCCTGATGACAGTTTTTTCAACAGGCAAACAAGGCCATCTGAAGTGAATCACTCAATGCTGGGTCCCTAATACATGCTAATATAAACAAAACCTACTTTCAATGAGTTTTTTGCTGGATAAAGCTAAATCAAGATTTCAATTACTAGTGCTCTGTGGTTTTCCCTCCTCCCCGAAATGTATTCAAAACCAGAAGGATCATGTGAAGTTAACTTCATAAGAAGCCAAACTACCTTAGCCTCCAGGGTATACAAAACTCAGCTGATGATTTTACACACTTCCATAGGAGCTTTCCAGGATTTCCTGCTTCTAATGGGGCTAGGACAAAGTCAGAGCTGCTTTCCTTTGGCAAAGTCAGTCTGTTGTAGACTTGAAATGGGAAAACCCTCAAGGCTTATCAAATATTTCAAAGCTTCAAACTTCTAGGAACTTCTCAAAAAAGTCTATTAATCTGTTAACAAGAATCTACTAGTCTACTACGTACTAAGCACTGTGGATGAAAACCAAAGGAAAGACCATTTCCACTCCAAAGGAGCTCATAGTCCAAATAATCAATAAACATATGTTAAGTGCCTACTATGTGCCAGGCACTTTGCTAAACACTGGTGATACAAAGAGGCAAAAGATAGCCCCCTACCCTCAAGGAGTGATTCTGAATATATGAAAAAAAAGCACATGCATAATCCTCATTACAGAAATAATTTAGAGTTCTTTTCCTTCTTAGAATTATGTTGTATTATTTGTTTACAGACTTTCCCCTAGTAGAATATAAGCTCCCTAAGGTCAAGGACTGTTTTTCTCTTTTTGTATTTTTATTTTTTGGATCTAGAAAATATACTTGTATATAATATGTATTGGATAAATAAATAAAGCCATGTTAAACTGACTTGACTTCAATGAAAGAGTTAAAATCCATTCAAGTTTGCCTAGCTGCAGTACTGAGTGAATAGCCCTAAGAATTGTCACTTAAAGAGGCACTTCATTTTCTAATCCTGTTCATTGTCCCTTTTTATGAGTCACACTGATTCACTCAGGAAAATAATCTGGAAAGTTATAAATGAAAAATCACTAAACAGAAAACCAGACCTTCTATTGCAGGGACTTTATATAAATGTATCTGGATTATTAAACTCTTTGATGCTGGTTTTAGATTCTACAAACTCCTGCAAATTGATTTATTAATTCCACACAGGCCTATAGAGGGGTTTTACTTCTAAGACTGTGACACAGTTACATATAACACCATGCAGAAAAGGATTATTTTGACCTCAGTTTATATAAAAATGAGGAAGGTTTTGTGGATTCTTGTGGTTGTTTTTTTCCCATTTGTCTTCCTTTCGGAGTTCCTATGGAAGGGTTAATAGAGAACATCAGTTTAATGACACAGAGACTCATTAAATATTACCAGAATGACCATTTGATTTGCAGGAAGAGAAAAGTTACCTGAAAGAAGACTTTCCTGAGATATTGCACAAGTCAGAAGGATAAGCTATTGAAAGAGGTGTCTGGCGCACACAGCCTAGCAGTAGTTGATCTGTTACTATTTTGAAATTACAAACAGAAACAGACATTCAAAATAGTATGACCTTTCTCCCTATGGAAATGATATTCTCTTTGCAATCAAGGAGTTGAACAAGGTATATAACAAAGAGATCAGGTGTGACATACCACTTGGGAACTTTGGAGATGAGAAATAAACGCCTTTATTAGCCACTGAATAAGAAGAGGAGATGATTCAGAGGATCATTAAAAAGGGATTTACCCTACTTTTGGCTCTCTCTTGCTTTGTCTCCTTAGGTAGAATCAAGTAACTCAGGGACTACTTGGCAGGGTTAGGTGAAGGACAGTGTGTATATGTGTGTGTGTGTATGTGTATATACAACATGATACACACACACATATTCAATTTTATTTCATTTTCAAGTCCAAATTCTTTCCTTGCCCCTCCCCATTAGGAAGGCAAGAAATATGATACCCATTATAAATATGAAATCACTTAAGACATATTTCTACATTATGCATGTTTAAAGAAAAGAAAAAGATAAAAATATGCTTAAATCTGCTGTTGATCCATTTTCTATCTGAGGCAAATAGTGTTTTCTCATCATGAGTCTTTTAGAACTGTGGTGAATCACTGTGTTTACTAGAGTTACTAAGTTTTTTGCAGTTGATTAACTTTACAATATTACAATAACTTTACAATATATCATGCAAATTGTCCTCCTGGTTCTGCTTATTTCACTTTGCATCAGTTCATATCCAAATATCCAAATATAATTCTGAAAATAAAAAGAAGCCTTTTTATGAGTTCTAACTATCTATCTGTATATTATCTAGTACTCTAAGGAAAAAAGAGTGGACAATTATGGACAGATAAAGAACAGAGTGTTTATCAAACTATATTTTAGAAGTCTTCCTGTTTGGCTCTTTTTCTTCCTTATATTTGCTATTCATGGTTGATGGAAAATGCAGGGAGAAAGTTGTATGAGCTATTGGATTTTACTAGATTTGTAGCTGAGTCATTTCTTTTTAATTGGTTTCTTCCTATCTGCTCCCCCTTATCCATTTTTAAGGAAAGCCTAATAATGAACCATTTAACAGGGAGGCAATAATGTTTGTTAGAAAGAGAGCTTGTGGGACCCTGTGCAAGTCCTTTTTAGTCTCACTCTATGTTGCAGAAAGTGGTGCCCATCTTCATTGATACAGAGAACTCCTTTAGCCAGGGAATCTCTACAGCAATAACATTTCCCTATTCTTAATAATGGAAGTATTCTTTGTTTTGGGGGAAATCTTGGAATTCTATTTGCTGCTGATTTTGATTAAGAGCTTCCTGACTTTCTTCCTTTTCCCTAGCTAAGCATTTGGAAAAGGAGGACAACTGCCAACTGTAAAACATTATTAAGATGTATACAGCCACATTATGTGTTCACTAACTTTGATAGACGCAACTCTTCTCAGCAATGCAAGGTTCTAAGACAATTCCAAAAGACTCATGATGGAAAATGCTATCCACATCCAGAGAAAGAATTATAGAATCTGAATGCAGACAGAAGCATACTATTTGCTCTTTCTCTTTTCTGTTTTGTTTTGTTTCTTCTGTCTTGTGGTTCATTATATTAGTTAAATTCTTCTATACAACAGGACTAATGTGAAAATATGTTTAATGTCCATGTGTCTGATTACATGCCATCTTGGGAGAAGGGGGAGAAAATTTAAAACTCAAAACTTGTGGAACTGAAAGTTGTAAACTAAAATTAAATATATTAAAAAATTACTGAGATGTAGACATGCTATGAAAGAAAATGTTACACTGAAATAAAAGTCAACTCCACAAATTTAAGATGGGGGAGGTGTGAAAAGATAGCAATTTTTGGGTAAGGAAAGAGCTAGTAGATTACAGGTGCCACATAAATTCACAATGTCACATAGCAGCCAAAAAATGATTACTATTTCAATCTGAATTAATAAGTCCTAGCATACAGGAATTGAGGACATTATAGTCTCCCTATACTCTACTCTGGTCAGAGGAGATCTGGAGACTTGTGTTCAGTACTGAGTGCCATATTTTAGGAAGGACATTGATAGACTATTGAGAGGGAGGTAATAAGGATGGTGAAGGGCTTTGAGTTTATGGCCCATTATGAATCTTTGATGTTTATTTAGACAGAAAAAAGGGGGTTGGGTGGAAGGTGGCGATAACTGGAATCTTTCTATTTGTATTGGAAGGGCTGCCATGGAAGAGAAATTAGATCTGTCCTGGAGGGTCTCAGGGGGGCAGAACAAAAGGCAGTGGAGGGAAGTTGAAAAGAAACACATCTAAGCTTGTTATGGCTGGAATAATCCCTAAAAAATCTTCCTAAGTGCAATGCGCTATTTGGGGAAGCAATGGGTCTTCCTCTTACTTGAGGTCCTTAAGTAAAAGCTGTGTAGCCACCTGTCAGACATGTTTTGAAAAGGATTTTTTGCAGGGAGGTATACTTTGAAGTATTTTCCAACCCTGATAGAATCCTGTGTCTCTCTATTCACAGGAGAAGTGGAGGGAAAAAACAAAGATAAGTAAAATTCAGATCTCTTTAAGTATAAGTACATTAATTTTCCAGATTAGTGAGAGTGATTTTTTTTCCCTATCAAGGGAAAGCAATTTTACAAGCATTTTATTAATAGATATGTGTGTATTTTAAGTGTAGCCTTGGATTAATGATTTATGACAGCACTTTGTAGTATACTGGTAAGTGCCCTGTAGTATATTTTGTAAATACAGTGACATTTTAGCGATAAGAGCTCTCATTACAGGTCTCTGTTATTAAATCATTGCTCCAAAGACAGGTAAAACTGCCAGGTTTTTGGTAAGAATTATAGGGTTTATAGATTCATGAAGTGAAAATCAGTATGCCTGAGTTGTATAATGTATATTCACTGAGAAGGTGGGACATAGCGGAGCAAAAAAAATGATTATAGCACTGAACACAGGAAGTGATACAGAATTTTGCCTTTAATCTCTCCTAGAGTGACTTTATTTAAAAGAGATCAGGATGCTTGTTGCAATATTATAATTTTTTACTTGGCCTAATCAAATAATTGTGATCACCTTGTATTTTAAAGCAAGGTTCATTTCATTTTTAGCTAGGGCTTGCTTTAACCCACAGCGAGGGAAGGGTACAAGTGACCTGTCATATCCCAGCAGAAACAAGGTACAAGTTGTTATTTTGCAATATCAGAGAAATACTGGAAGGAATAAGAAGAAATAAAAATGAACAAAATCAATTGTACATCTTGTGAGATTTTATTGATCCAAAGAAAGCAATTACTACATTTGCTTTTATTTTAAAAAAGGACTGAGAGATGTCTATAGTATAACAAGGTTGAGTGCATTCTTGTCTGGTATGGCTCACCAATGAGTCAGGGCCACATACCCCAGAGTCCACTGTGGAGAAGTGTGGGTCAATTGTAACCCCCAGGGGTGTCATTGAGGGATCATTGATTTCAAACAAGTAAAGGTTAAAGAAATAAAGTTAATAAACATGTGGATAAATGGTCAGTCTTTGACAACCTGATGAATATTGATCACTGAATTTTCCTAACAGAGAAAAATAATTTACAAATACCTTGCTAAATAATTTTCAGCAGAGAGCATTGCTTGTGGATTGCAGTTTAATTTTAACTATGGAAATCCATAGTATCAAATATGAAAATCCAGAATATCAAACTCAAACAGGGAATCTTAGAACCTAAATTAATTTAGTACTGAAAGTAGATATAGGCTCTTTTGGGTAGTGAAATAAAAATTGTCTAAATGCCGTATAAAAAAGTTCCAGAGAACAAATCCAAATCTGAAATTATTTACGAAAGAAATTTATTAGGAGAGTGAACTAGAAGGAGAGTGGCTCTTTCCAGATTCCGGAAATTTTACATTACATAGGATTTTGACAAAGGTTTCCCACACAGGGACCTCACATACCTCATGTATGTGGTTAAGTAAGTTTGCAGAGAAGGCAGCCTGAAAGCAAGGTAGATTAAGAGAGAACAAGAAACTATAATTCAAAACAGAAGTTTAGGATAGATCTCTCCCATTTCCTAAGTGTGGTAATCCAAAAAAGAATCCTTTGAGTGGATCTCGGGTCTGGGGGGGATCAAGATTACTTTGAGGGGGGAGGAGCCAAGATGGCAGAGTAGAAAGATTCACATATGCTAGCTCTGAACCACAGCCCATAAATTACCTATAAGGAGGAGTTCCAAACAAATTCTGGAGCAGTGGAAGCTGCACAGCAACAGAGTGAAGGAGATTTCTGTTCCAGAGAGCCCTGAAAAAGCGATCCCAAAGGTCCGTCGCACATCGGACAGGAGTGGAGCCCAGCCTTGCCTTGGCTGCGAACAGATCCGAGCAGGCTTCAGGGATGGAATGTCTGGCGGCTGTGAAGGTCCCTCCATCCAAAGGCACACAGGTCAGTGAGAGAGACTTCTGGACTGGCCGAGAGGGGAGCAGGGTGTCTCCATAACTCAGGCCCCCTCAGAAGGCAGTGGCGGAGACAGGGACAGCAGCAGACCCGGGCTCCCCAAGGAGGCAGGAGCTCAGATCCATTAGTGAAATCTCCGCATAAAGCCCCTGAGGGAACTGAGCCTGGGAGGTGGCTCTGCCCTGACCTGAGCACCAGAACTTAAGCTCACATTGAATAGCAGCCAGGCCCACCACTGAAAGCCCTGAGGCTGGGGAGCAGCATTTGGATCTCAGACTCCAAGCACTAGCTGGGCGGATCTAGGCAGGGGTGGAGAGGAATCTC
>CM053771.1:452604254-452734615 GCA_028658325.1 Potorous gilbertii | reverse complement strand
GGAAATCTCCTTCACTGTGTTTCTGCGCAGCTTCCACTGTTCCAGAATTTGTCAGGAGTTCTTTTTAGAGGGAATCCATGGGCTGTGGGTTCGGACCTAGCATAGGTGAGTCTTTCTACTCCGCCATCTTGGCTCCGCCCCCAAATTCTTAGTAGTTTTTCAGTACTGGAGGAGAAAGCATTAAATACAAAGAAGCCCCTTTTAGACCTTTTGAAAAGATGAGTTTAGGAACAGACAAATCTCACTGAAACATACATTTGGAGGTATAGAATATAATACCCTGAAGATCTAGCTTGGGCTAAGGACCTCACAGTGATGTGTTTTGGGGTTGTTGGGAACCTGGAAATGTCAGGGTACAGGACAGCATCTGCCTGGAAAGAAGTTATGCACTCAAACCTTCTTCCTGTCAAAGTGGCAAGGTTTAACACCTATAAGAATGAGATTCTTAGGGAATCTACAACTTAATGGGTGTGAGACTGATGCTTTTATACCAAAAAGGACAGTGAAAGGATTTGTATGGGATTACGAAGTTTTAAGTAGTCTGGGGTAGGCCAGGTGAAACAGTGAAAGGAATATTAAGTAGTCTGGGTTGGGCCAAGAGCCACAGTGAAAGGACTATCAAGTAAGCTAATTAAGTGATCTAGGTAGGCTGGGGTGGGCCAGTTGCCTTGGACTGAGGCACCAGTAATCTGGTCTACTGAAATGTGTGGGAAAATTCAGGGATAGCACTGCTTTCAAAGACCTGGTCTTTTTCTTTTAGGGGTTCAGGTCCTATCACCCTGTAAATTGGGGTAAATAATACCTTGAAAATTCTTATTCTAACCCACCAAAATCCCTTGGGAAAATAGAGGAAATAAGGGAAGGGATTTGGGATTCAAGTACAATCTCTGGCAACTTGTGGAGTTTGAGAGGAAGAGGGGTGAGTACAGAGCTCTACCAGGGGAGAAGCTGGAGCCATAGCCTCGATGGAGAAGAAGGCTTGTTCAGACATAATCAGTGTCATTGTTCATGGCAGACAGATAGAACTGTAGAAATCCAACTGGAAGGAAAACCTGTGTGGTACTGGACTTCTCCTGCCCCCCAAGCTCCCCCATCTTGGCTACGAAGACAAGTGACTGAGAAAAATCTTTCTCCTCCCCCTGTCTTCTCTTTCTGGGTCCATTTACACTAACACAAACAACAAAATGTAGCCCATCTCCCTATCACCCACTTCCAAAGATACTTGTAAGTCTTATTCTCTTTCTATAAATGAGTTTGTTTCCCTTGTCTGCAGACAAGTTATTACCTGAGTTCAGAGCATGCATGGGGAAGACCCTGAGGCATTCTGTATTTCTCAGACTATATATGTGATGACCTTCAGTTCTGACATGGGAGATTAAATGACTTGGGGTGGGTGGGGAGCATGGTTTGGAGGGCCGGGATGGGGGTGGAGAGATAACAAGCTCCAGTCTAGTTTTATGTATGACATTCTAACTCTCTCAAGCATAATCCTAAAATTGAATTCTGGGATCACTTAGATTTACCACACAAGAGTGAGACAGTGAGTCGTGGTACTGCTGAAGGTGTGAGTACCTGAGCAGGAGGATAGTTTCCACCCTTTTTTCCTGAAGGATAGAGCGAGCTAGGAGGAATCAGAGGAGTATGTACATTGCTATTCCTATGAGATAGCTCTTAGCTCTACTCCCTTTTTGTCTGGAAAGAGGAAGTAAGGTGAGCACAGTCCTTTTTTTGCTTCTCAGGAATATTTAATATTATATAAGTATGTCAGATATACATGAAAGCTGAAAATCAAGAGTTAAGTTGACTGGGAAAAGAGAACATTTAAATGAAGACAGGGTCCTTTTCTTAATCTCTATTGCATTCTGCACACTGTAATCAGGGAGATCTAATATAACAGGGAAGCAGATACATGAGAGGGTCATACCATACCAAGACTAGCTCACAAATCCTCTATCTGAACTTTGATTATGGTTTAGATTCTACTTAGTCAGATGTTCTCCTCCCCTACGGCTAAAAAACTGTTAATCCTATATAATGCTCAACTTGCTAATCAAATGAAATAATTTATGGCAAAGTTTTTGTCAGCCTTAAATGTACTGCATAAATGTCAACTTATTTTGTAAGATGATAGTGGCTCTCCCTTTGTTTGGGATGGGATAGGTAGGAAGGGCCTCGGTACATAAGAAAGCACTGAGAATGAATTTTCCTACTATGTGATAGTTACTGACCAGAAAGAGTCTTCCCTTTCTTTGGGTTGCATATGCTAGGCCTGAGGCAATTGAATGGAGCAAAAACAGAGAGTGAGGGGCCATGAGGTGCTTCTAGTCACAATCATCTAATGAGCTACACTGATACCCCTGTGACCATGTTCACAAAGCACACAGAAACTAGGTAAGGCTGACAGTCAGCCCAAAGGCACATGAAGCCAACAAGCTGAAACGCTTCAGATGAGAGACTTTATCCCAAGAATGGGTACACCTTAACATAGGAAAGGTGGCAGCAGCAAATAAGGCAGTAAACTAACTCCGGACAGAGAAACAGGCCAGTGACAGGAAGGCATTGCTCCTCAGTAAGACCCTCAAGTCTATTTCCAAATGGTGAAACAGACCAAGTGCTAGACTGTCCATTGCTGGAGATGGGTTGGGGACTAGTTCTACATCTTTTTCTATTTTCTTAATATCTCTAAATAAATCTGGTTTTGATTGATAATTGTTCCCCATATTGTCTGCAGGGAGTTTGGAGATAGGTAGGCAGAAAAAAGCAATACTAAGACAGATTCTGATGTTCCCAGGGGAAATTCTAGGTTAAAGCTGAGTCATAGATTATTAAAAGAGAAATACTTCCAAGTTCTAATTCAGGTTATGAGTGCTCAGAGATATAGGTTATCACTATTAGGCAGTCAGTCAACAAGCATTTTAAAAGGACTTAATATGTGCCATAGTCTTATACTGTCCACTAGGATACAAGCAACAATAAAAAAAAATTAAAAATGGCCCTTCTTCTCAAATTCACAATCCAGTGGAAGAGAAAATATGCAAATAACTATGTACATACAAGAAATATATGATACAAATGGAAAGTGTTGATGGAGGGAGAGGGATGAAGGAGACTATGAAAACCCTCCTGGAGAAGAAGAGGTCTGAACTGTCCTGAAGTAATAGAAACTAGGGGGAGGAGGGAGAGCATTCCAGATATGAGGGTGAAGCAAATGCAAATACAGAGTCAGGACATGGAGTGTCTTTTGTGAGGAATAGTAAGACCATCAGAGAAGCTGAATTATAGAGTGCATGGAGGAGAGTAAAGGGTAAAAAGATTGGCAAGGTAGGAAGGGACCAGCTTATGAAGGTCTTAGATGCTAAACAGATGATTCCATATTTGTTTTAGCAGATAAAAGAAAGAGACTTTGGTTTGTTGGGAAGAGAGTGAAGTACAGGGGCAAATGACATGTTGACTGGAGGAGGCATGGACTGAGGAGAGACTTGGTGGTGCCCTAGAAAGCAAAGAGGGAAAATTATTAGTTCTGTTTTAGACATTAATGATCACATTGTATACTTAAAAAGCTTTGTATAAATTTCAGCTGTTACTGTACTAACACTGGAAAATGAAGAATCTATGTTTCATCAGAGTGGGGTAATTTTGTGTGGAGATTCCATCCACCGAGATAAATTTTGATTCATCTGTGATTCAGAAGGTAAATCCTAGGGAAGTGGCTGGAATCCTACAGGAGTTAAATAACTTGCCCAGAGTCACACAGGTAATAAGTATAAAAGGCAGAATTTGAATATCGATCTTTCTGATTTTGAACTCAGCATGGAATCCAAGCTGAGTCTAGCTATGATTGGCATAATCACCCCTTACCGTGGTAGATGCAAGCTACTGTTAACTTCTTTCTACACTTTCATTTCATCCACTTCAGTCCTCCCTTTCCTCAGACCCACCCTACCTCAGTCATACTCTGATACTTTTCCTCATACCCTTTGAAACATATTCTGGTTTTTTTTATCCTTAAACCCTTCTGCCAACATTTCTCCCATACCCTTTCATTAGAGAAAATTTTTATTTTCCCTTATGAATGACACATCCCTCAGTATCCTAAAGGAAGCTATTCATTTTCTGGTTTTCCCCAACTCACAAAACCAGGAAGAGGATCCCCTGTACAGATTGCACTAAGACTTTTGGGACAGTCTCTATCACTTATTACTTATTTCTGCTTTCATAGCTTATGGCCACCATCATACTTTAATAAAAACCATTCCTACAATTATAACACTTTTCCTTGTTTCTGTCATCAGCTGACCTCTGGCTCCCTCTCAAATCTTCATCAATGTATACAATGTACAGACAGGTCCCATTTACTCCATTCACAGACATGGTCCTCTGTAATGTCAATATTCTTATCAATGATTCTCTTCTGACAATCTGGCATCTTTGTTCTCAATTCCTAACATGTTTGCTTTTACCCTACTCCAGTCAGGCATTAGCTTGGCTGCTCTTTATCATTTTACCCTTACCTCAAGCTATACCAGTTACAAAATCTAAAAATTATTTTCTGGTCCCAATAGCCAATCATTCTGTCCCTCCTCTTCCTTCATATGGAACTATGCTCTGTGCCCTCATTGGTACCTTCTTATTCAATTTAGCTCTCTCCCCTGATCTGCATTCTCTTGTGTTCTTGGTCACCGTTTACCAGGGTCACTTATTTGCATGTCCAAACCCCTACCCTCACTGATTTTCTACTATTCCTGTCCTAATTCGCAATTTGCCTGAGTAATTTTCACTTTCAGTTTCTCAGAATCTGCTTTAGAGGTGCTGAGTTTCACTGGAAAAAAAAAGCTCAAAATCAAGTTAATTTTATTCACTCTAAATTTATGCTGCATAACCTCAGTTGAGCCCTCAATGATTCTCAGTAATCCTTTTATTCTAGTCATATTGATTTCCTGTCTTATTCCCCATAATGGCTCTTCTAAACCTTTTCCTCTCCTGATACCCTCAACTCTTACCCTAACCTCAATATACAGCAGATGACCTCACTTCCCTGGACCCTCTTAACTTCCTACTATCATATCTCAGAATTGTTGGCATATGCCTGACATTTATTTAGCCCTTCAAAACATGCTATACATTTTATATTTATCATCTCATTTTAAACTTTGAAGTACCCAGTGGAGGTTCATTAGTGATACTACTAATATTATTATACCAGTTTTACAGATGATGAAACAGAGGCTGAGGTTAAGTGACTTATCCAGGAGTAAGTTCCAGATGAAGAATTTGAATTTCGAATTTAAAGACTATCATGAAGTGGAGCCAAGTTGGCAGAGTGAGAGCAACTACTCACCTAAGCTCTAAGACAAATTCCTTCAGATATTCTCTAAAAAGAGAATCTGAACAAGTTTTAGAGTGGCAGAATCCAATAGGAGACAGATTGTGGAAGATTTCCAACCCAGGACAGACTGGAATGTCGATGGGAAGGATCTGTTGCACAGGACTGGAGGAACGCACAGTCCACAGACTGTACCAGCACAGTCCCTGCCATATGGGAGTCCAGTGGAACTAAGTGAAAGAGAAGCGCAGAACCCCAGGTAACTGCAGCCACTGCTGAGACTATCAGCTCACAGATTAAATGTCTGTAAGTTACCTACTTTAACTACCAGGAACCAAGATGGCAGAGTGATTGGTAAATGCTCTCTCTCTTTCTCCTTGTTGATCTTGTAAAACTCAGAGAATATCTCCTCAGGAAAAATCCTGGAACAGAGGAATCAGCCAAAGGGGTAAAAAGTCTCTTAACTCATGAGACTCGGAAAATCTCCAAGGAGGGTTCTTGTAGTGGCTGAAGGGGACCAGTGCAGGACCAGAGTTGTCCAACACAGCCCCACCTCAGTGAACCAGGAGGATATCTTGAGCTCCAAGAGGGTGGACCCCGCAATAATCAATACCAGAACTCCAGAACACCAGGAGTGCCTTAGCCCAGTCAGGGGAATGGGGAAGACACTATTGCGAATGGGGTTCACCAACTATTGAGCCAGCATGTGCTCAGGAGAGGAGAGTTCCTGTGGCCAAACCACTCCTCTCCTACACAATGCCACTAGCTCCAGGATAACTCCAGGGAAATTCAGAAAGACTTCACTTGGCCTCTGCTTTGGCACATCAGCCAGCTCAGCACCAGGTATTTCATCGTTCTAGCTGAAAGAACCAGAGGCCACAACACATAAAGACTCAAGTTCTAAGCACAAGAACCGTGAGACTGGATCACCTGTACCCCATAAGCAGAGATCCACTTTAAAAGCCAGAAAAAGGGACCTCATCATGAGCAAGAAGCAAACCACAAAAGATAAGACCATAGAATCTTTCTATGGGGATAAGGACAAAAACAAAGGTCAGCATTGAGACTGTATACTCCCATCTGAAACTTCAGAAAGGAATATGAACTGATCTCAAGCCCAAAGCCCATTCTTGGGAGAACTCAAGAAGGATTTTAAAAGCCAAATTAGGGAAGTAGAAGAAAAACTGGCCAATGAGTTTAAAAATATGAAAAAGGAAATCGAGGAAGAACTTAAAAGGAAAATTAGACTAATGGAAAAGGAAGAACAAAACTGAACTGTGAAAATTGGACAAATAGAAAAGGAAACACAAAAACTAATTGGAGAAAATAACGCCTTAAAAGGAACAATTGGCTAGATGGAACAGGAGATGCAAAGGTTAGCTGAAGAAAGCAATTTGATGAAAATTAGAATTGGGCAAGTAGAAACTAATGATTCTGGGAGACATCATGAATCAGTCAAACAAAATCTAAAGAATGAAAAGATAGAAAAAAATGTAAAATATTGAATGGGAAAACAACTGTCCTGGAAAATAGATCCAGGAGAGAAAAATCTAAGAATTATTGGTCCAACAGAAAGCAATGATGAAAAAAAGAACCTGTATAATATCTTCCAAGAAATTATCAAGGAAAACTGCCTAGAAGTCCTAGATCAAGAAGGCAAAATAGTCATCAAAAGAATCTACCATTCACCTATTGAAAGGGATCCCAATCTAAAGACACCAAGGAATATCATTGCAAATTCCAAAACTATCAAGTGAAGGAGAAAATACTGCAGACATCCAGAAAGAAACAATTCAAATATCAAGGAGCTACAGTCAGAATCACACAGGACCTTGCAGCTTCTACATTAAAAGATCAAAAGGGATTGGAATATGAAATTTTGTAAGGCAAAGCAGTTAGGACTACAACCAAGGATCAATTACCTAGCAAAATTTAGCATCATATTTTTGGTAAGGAGATGGATATTCATTGAAATAAGGGATTTCCAGGCCTTCATGATGAAAAGAAAATTTGATCTTCAAACACAAGCCTCAAGAAAGGCATAAAAAAGTAAACAAGGGAAAAATATTGTTATTCAATATAGGCAAACTATTTACATCCCTATAAAGGAAGATGATAATTGACAATCTTGAGAATTATATATTTATTATGATATATAAAAGGGATGTACATAGATAGATGGAGTAGTTATAAAGTAAATAATATAATGATGAAAATGTGATTTAACGGTGAGAAGGTGTTGTAACAGGAAATGTGAAAAGGAGAAGGCAGAGAAAGGTATATTACATCATAGGAAGAGGCACAAAAATATATTACGGCAGAGTGAAAGAGGGAAGGAGACGAGCATTGTTTGAGATTTACTCTCATCTGATTCAGTTCAAGGAATGAACAACGAAATAAGTTAAGTACAAAAATCTAACTAGCTCTATTGGTGGTAGGAGGGGAAAGGGGAAAGAAAAGGGAGGGGAGGCTAAAAGAAAGGGAAGAAGTAGGAAGGGAAAAGGGGAGTAAAATGGAGGGGGGGTGAAAGGAGGGAGGGAAGACTGAGGGAGGTGGTGGTCAAAAACTAAAACTCTATTGTGGAGGAGAAGGGAGAAGGGAGAAGGGAGAATCAAAAGCATAAAAGGGGAGAAAGAAGTTGGAGGGAAAGACACAGAGCCATCATAACTATGAATATGAATGGGGTGAACTGTCCTATAAAATGGAGATGGACAGCAGAATGGATTAAAAACCATAATCCAACAATATATTGTTTACAAGAAACACATTTGAAATGGGGGTTTACGCACAGGGTAAAGGTAAAAGGTTATATATTTTACTTCAGCTGATGTAAAAAGAGTGGGGATAAAAATCCTCATCTCAAAGCAAAAGCAGAAATAGATCTAATCAAAAGAGATAAGGAAAGAAGCTATATCTTGCTAAAAGGCACCATAGACAATGAAATAATATCATTACTAAATATGTATGCTTCAAGTGGTATAGCAAAAATTTTAAATACAATATTAGCAAAAAGAATACAGCAACTTGTCATGAGAATAATACATTATGATCAAGTAATATCTATACCAAGAATACAGGGCTGGTTTAATATTAGGAAAATTATCAGCAATATTTATCATATCAACAACAAAATTAACAGAAATCACATGATTGTCTCAAAATGCAATGCCCATTCCTTCTGAAAACACTGGAAAGCATAGGAATAAATGGACTTTTTCATAAAAAAAAAATAAGTAGTATCTACCTAAATCCATCAGCAAGAATTGTATCCAGCGGGGATAAGCTAGATGCATTTCCATTAAGGTCAAGGGTGAAACAAAGATGTCCATTATCACCACTATTATTCAATATGGTAATAGAAATGTTAACTTTAGCAATAAGAGAAGTAAAAAAAAATTGAAGGAATTAGAATCGACAAAGAAGAAACTAAGTTATCACTCTTTGAAGATGAGATGATGATATATTTAGAAAATCCCAGAGAATCAAGTAAAAAACTACTTAAAATAATAAACAACTTTGGTAAAGTTGCAGGTTACAAAATAAAACCAGATCAAAGCCCAATAGCAAGAGATAGAAAGAGAAATCTCATTTAAAGCTAGGATAGGTAGTATAAAATATCTTGAAGTATACCTGCCAAAACAAACCCAGAGACTATAAGAATACAATTACAAAATACTTTTTGCACAAATCAAGTCATATCAGTTGCTCATGGGTAGGCTGAGCCAATATTATAAAAATGATAATTCTACTAAATTAATTTTCTTATTCCAAGCCATACCAATCAAAATAACAGATAGTTATTTTCTAGAGCTCAAAAAATATCAAAATTAAACTAGAAGAACATAAAGTCTAGAATATCACGGGAACTAATGAAAAGAAATGTTAGGGAAGGTGGCCTAGCACTACTGGATCTCAAATTGTATTATAAAGCAGCAATCATCAAAACCACTTGGGTATCGGCTAAGAAATACAGGAGTAGATCAGTGGAGTAGATTAGCTACTCAAAGCACAGTAGTCAATGAATATAGTAATCTACTAAGGACCCCAGCTTCTGGAATAAGAACTCACTGTTTGACAAAATTGCTGGGAAAACTCAATAACAGTGTGGTAGAAACTGGACATAGACTAATGCCAGACACTGTATACAAGAATAAAGTTCAAATGGACACATGATCTAGGTATACTGATACTATAAACAAATCAGGGGAGCAAGGAATCAGATTTATGGAGAATGGAGAAATTTTTGACCAAATAAGAGATAGAGAACATTATAAAAAATGGATAATTTTGATTACATTAAATTGAAGAGCTTTTGCACAAACAAACCCAATGCAACCAACATTAGGAGGGACACAGAAAACTGGGAAACAATTTTTTCAACTAGTGTCTGTGATAAAGACCTCATTTCTAAAATATATGGAGAACTGAGTTAAATGTATAAGAATACAAGTCATTCCCCAACTGATAAACTGTCAAAGATATGAACAGGTAGTTTTCAGAGGAAAAAATTAAAGCTCTCTATAGTCAAATGAAAATATGCTCTATATCACTATTGATTAGAGAGATGCGTAACAAAAAAGCTCTGAGGTATCACATCACACCTATCGGATTGGTTAACATGACAAGATGATAAATGTTGAAGAAGATGTGGGAGAGTTGGAACACTAATTCATTGTTAGTGGAGCTGTGAGGTGATCCAACCATTCTGGAGAGCAATTTGGAACTATATCCAAATGGCTACAAAAATGTGCATACCCTTTGACCCAGAAATATGACTTTTAGGACTGTATCCCAAAGAGATCATTAAAATGGCAAAAGGTCCCACATGTACAAAAATATTTATAGCAGCTCTCTTTGTGGTGGTCAAAAACTGGAGATCAAGGGGATGCCCATCAATTCAGGAAGGGCCAAACAAGTTGTGGCATATAATAGTAATATAATAGTAATAGAATGCTATTGTGCTATAAGAAATGGTGAACAGGAAGACTTCAGAGAGGCCTGGAAAGACTACTATGAACTGATGATGAGAGAAAGGAGTAGGACTAGGAGAACTTTGTACACAGCAACAATCGCAGCATGTGAGGAATTTTTCTGGTAGACTCAGTCCTTCACGGCAATGCAAGGACCTAAAAAATTTCCAATGAACTCTTGAGGCAAAACACCCTCCACATACTGAGAAAGAACTATGGAATTGGATCGTAGAAGGAAGGGAGGGATTGAGGAGAGAGGGAGAAAGGGGTAAAGACTGGGGAGCAAGGGGAAAAATCTAAGCTATTTGGAAGTTATTGTAGAAAACTGAAAACAAATTAAACAATTTAAAATTAAAAAGAAGACTAACATACAATCTGTCACATCCTTCCACCTCTCAATTTCCTTGCCTGTCCTATGTATTCCTTCCTTTTAGCCACCAAAATTCTTGAAAGAATAATTGACAACAATGCCTCTTGAGGCCAGGGGAAAGGAAACTCTCTTAACATAAATAATTCTGTCTTAATAGCAATCCTCCGTTCCAGGCAAAGAAATCAGTCATATACAATTCTGTCCCCCACACAGGGGTATATTGGAACTAGTTTGAATTGATTGGGCTGATTGTTAAATTTTCAGTGTAAAATGTGAAACCCTACAAATCAGGATTTATTAGTTATTTTGTTGATTATTTAGACTTAAGAAAGTTATGGAGAAAATGTTACATGCAAATTAAACTTAAAAGAGTGTTGAGGTACAATTTTTCCCATGCAAAGCAGATAGTTAAACATTCATCAATACATTGCTATCCCTACCCCACTCCTCATATTGCATTCACAAAACAGATTAAGTACATACACATTCCTGTATCGGCTCCTTAGCAAAATCAATTGTTTGCTTCTTTTGTAAGGTTAAATACAGATATATCCAAATTGTTTTTAATCTGAGTATAACAGCTCTTTGAAAATTCAATAGGGAGAAGTTGCTGGGGTGAGGTGGGGGAGGGATTCTTCATATATATATATATATATATATATATATATATATATATATATATATATATATATTTCTAAATAAAACCTCTTTACTGACCTATACCCTAAAATTCTGACACAATAGAATTCTTTGTCACCATTCTCTCATTCCAGTTTATTGCAATGATGCCTTTAATCTTAACTCCACAGAAGCTTCTCTCTAAAAAATTTCAATCATATCCTTCTTATGAAATCCAAGACCTGTTTTTAGTCTTTTCTATCATTTAACTGTGTCATTTGACACTGTTTACCACCTCTTTGACCTTCTTTCTTTCATGATGCCACCCCCTCCTATATCTCTGACCACTCTTTCTCTGTCTCCTTTGAGGATTCTTCTTTCATATTTCAATCTTTCTTTTCTTTTCTCCTCTCTATTTTTCCCTTCTCTTTTCACTCATTGCTTGGCAATTTCATCTATTCATCCTGTCAATGACTGTGTTAACATAGTGTTAGCAATAGTGTCATTTATCATTCTCATATTCCCAAATGTATATTTCAAGCTTCAACATTTTTTTTTGAATGCCAGACATATTTTCCAATTGTCTATTGGCTGTATCTTTTTTTATTTCAAGACAAGTTCTCCCCATCTCATCCAGGATGTAAATGTAAGGAATACCCAAAGGCCTAATCCTACTGTGAACCAGCATCAGAGTTTTGACCTGCTCCATTTCTGATCTGGTCCAGTTCACCCCTCCCTAAGCAATCTGCTGCCCCTTACTCCTACATGCTCTTCATATCATAGTGAAATTAGTACACATCCTCAATTGCTATAGACCAATCCAGTTCAGAATGTAAAATGGTTAGCCTCAGCCTCTCTGATAGCTGAAATTACTGGTATTTGCCACCATACCCAGTATCTTACTTATATTTACCAACCTGAATGTTCTTTCAACTCAACATGGCAAGAAGAAAAGGTTTTACGTTCAACTCATACCAATTATTAATTCTAATTTCTCTGTTTTTGTCAATGAAACCACCATAGTTGGTTACTGGATGAAAGCAGGCTAGGCTCTGCCCTTTCCCTTTGCTCTATGGAGAGTAAGAGAAGTTATCATGAGCAACAGCAGATAGCTTTAACTGGCTGATTCACAAAGGGAGCCAAAGAGTGCCAGGGATCACAGAAGCCAAATATACTAGGTTCCCCACCCCTCTCCTTCTATTAACTTGAATGTAATTGATATGCTCATACAAATGCAGGAATTTCTTTATCTCAGATTGGTGAATTTGGCCGCTATTCAAGCCTTCTTTTGTATAGCTTTTTGTACAACTTTCCCAGACTTCCTAGAAATGACTAAGATAAAGGACCATGGAGGGTCAGGTAAGCTGAGAAATGTATGTAAACATACATTTCCCAGAGACCCCATGTTTCTATTTTACCCTTGAAGAGATAGCCAGAGAGGATTTTCTCACAGGTTTGGGTTGAAAGTGAAGACGTTCAAAGTATATTTGGTATTTTTCTTTTCAGCAGAATATCCCATTAGGGAGCTGGTAGGTGGAATGAAAGGGAAAATTGAGTCTAATTTGGTGAGGTGACATAGTAACCACCAAAGACATTGAATAACTCTCAGTATAACATAGAAAATAGAGAGTAGTTAAGTCTGGAAGTTGTGGTAGAGACTAGATCTGAGTGATAGTGATAACTTCTGAGAACTCCCTTCTCAGGCTGTGTGAGATCATCTCATTTGCCATGTGTTTCTACCATTGTTGTTTGAGGTGGGAAAGAAGGGAGGAGTGGGAAAGAAATCTCTTTTCTTCCCCACTTATTGCACTCTGGTCTGGAAGTCCAAGGAGAAGCCAGTGAACATAGAAAGGAATAGAAAAGAAGATGGATTCTACAATGAACTCTTTCATTACTCACTCTTCTAGACCACAGGTGGAGTCCTTTTCCCAGCAGGATTCTATCCTTCTAAATCCCAATCAACCAGTCACTAGGAGGCAGCTCTAGTCATTGGGGACCAACTATAGGAAGGAGTTCCCTGTTTCCTCTTAGCAAGACACTAAGATTCATGGAAGTCATTTCCTTCCTTCTAAGAAAGACTAAATAAAGGTCTATGCCTAATAACCTTAACAAGTTGATTCAGAGGACACATGAAATTGATCAGCAGTTCTGACCACTCCCTGCAATCTATAGTTTTACAGAGTTATCATTCCTTTATCTATCTCTCACAACACCTTCATATCATTTCTCTAGTGCCTATTGAAGAGATGGCTATTCTAATCACTACCAGCTCCTCTACTCATGCATGCCCTGGATTCCTATCTCTTCCCATCTCATTTAGCAGATTGCCCCCACAATTCTCCCCCTCCACATCTTTAATCTCTTTGTAGCTATAGGCTCTGGGCAGGTTGTCTAAAATCATACCCCGTCATTTTAAACCTCTCACTTCATCCATCATTCCCTCAGGTTATTATCTTATATTTCCAGGAGTCCTTATAGGATTTATATTCTAATAGGGGTGGACAATATAAATGAGTAGTGACCAGGAAAGGATATTCTGTGTTGGGATGTCACAGAAATGGTGACAATTTATATACATGTCTTTTCCATAGACCGTGGAGATAGTGTTAACTTGGTCATAGAAAAGGGTGAGGGAAAGGAGGTAAGGCAAATGTACAAGCTGTATAACAAGATAAAAAATGACTAGGATAAATATCTGCAGATATAGCTTGTTCAGAACTTCTCTCAGTCACAAGAGGTGGTCTGCTTTAGAGAGTGAAGCACCAACAACCCCAGTGGCAAGGGGAGGAGATAGAAAGTGGCGCAAAGTAGGTACTTGATAAATGCTTATTGATTGTTTTATTCTAAGTTTCAGCTCACCCACAATTCTGTTCTTCACATCATTTCCCTAATGATCTTTCTCATATATAGAACTGTTTTTGTTCTTATGGCCAAAACATTATTGACTTCCTATTGTCTCCTGATTAAAATTAAAATTCCTTTATCTGACATTTCTGGCTTTCCATGATCTGGCACTGTCTAACCCAGCTGCTTCCAGGTCTCATGTGGCCCTCTAGGTCCTCAAGTGTGGCCCTTTGACTGAATTCAAACCTCAAAAAATAAATCCTCTTAATTAAAAGGATTTGTTCTGTAAAACTTGGACTCAATCAAAGGGCCACCCAAAGGACTGAGGGCCACACGTGGCCTCCAAGCTGCAGGGACCCCACCTCCAAGAGCTTTTCTAGTCTTTTCTTATGTTGCTCTTGTTCCTACTCTCCAGGTTCACTCAAATTCTCCCCAAACATGGCTTGAACTTTTCTAGCTCCATGCCTTCACTCATGCTACTGTCTCTGGCTAGAATAACTTCAGTTCCCATGTTCATCTATTGAACTCCAGCCCACCATTCCAATTTTAAATTCAATGGCACCTTCTCCAAGATGTCTTGCTCAATCCCGACGAGTGGCTATGATCTTCACTCTTACACACTACATAACATTCTATGTACATTTTGACTGCTTATACCACAAAGTATTGTGTCCTACAAGTATCTGTGTTTGCACCTTAAATTTCATGAGGGTAGAGACTGCCCTTTGCATATGTGCTATGAATGTGAGAGGTGCTTACTAATTGCTGAATGAATGAATGATCTAGTTTAGTTCCCTTATTTTACAAGTGAAGAAGTTGAGACCCAGAATAATCCAAAATAACACAATTAGGGAGTCATTTTTCCATCACATTCATTTAATAAATTGATAAATTATGCTTTGTTTTGTTAAATGATTTTAATAAAACAATAAAATTGACATTTCTTAATGCTACATACAAGTCACATATAAATATTTAAACTGTTCTTTCTTTTGCAAAAATATTTAATTAGTTACAAATATAAATTCAATTGGTTTTTATTACTGTCTAAAGTTTTTTAACTACAAATTATTTTATCAATTAAATTATACTTAATTAAATGAATATTTTGAAATAGTTACCAACTGTATGATCATGGGTAATTCTCTTCACTTTCTGAGTCTCACTTTATTTATAAAATTCCAGTTATGCATTCATGTACACATATATAATGCATTCATATATATATATATATACATGTGTGAATGTATATATATATATATATATATAAATAAAACTCCAGTGTATTTTTCCATGCTTTTTGTCCTTTCAGCTTGGATTTATCTATTTTTTTCATTTGTATAGTTATAGTCAATACATGTATTAATCTCATTCTGTTTCCTTTCCTTTCCATTATTTAATATTGTTCGTATTTCTTTATATTTGTCATCCTTAATTTCTTTGCTATATTCTATCATGCTCATATACCCTAGTTTGTTCCAGCCCCCCAGCCCCCAATCCATCCCCCAAGTTCATCTCTCTTCCCTCTTCACTTAGAGATGACAAAGCTGAGACTCAAAGTGGCTGTGTGTGACCTGCCCAAAAGTACATGACTGCCTTGTGGCAGTTGATCTGGAATATAACCTAAATAAAGGTGTCAAAGACACCTCTGTCAAGGGCACCAATACATTTTGCATTAGCCCTCTAACGTAAAGAGTTGCCTTTCTTTACAGGTCTGTGTACAATTTGATGGTCCCTTATGGAATAATCCATTCCACTCAACTTTAAACCCACAGCATGGCTCCTTGGAGCAACTTCTAAGAGGGCTCCAGTCCATAAAAAGATTATTTCAAGTGGAAGAAGACAATACTAGTACTAAGCTATTGAGTGACCTGTGCCTCAAATAATTGCACATCACACTGCAAAATGCAAAGGCAGCTTCATTTATTTTTATTTCTTCTTCCTTCAGCTAGAGCCCCTGTCTGCCATCACAGGGAGCAGGAATGCAGAGTCTGCAGTTGGATGGTGAAGTCTCAGAGAAAGAATTCATGAATGACAGCCCTTCAATCCTGCTCGTCAATTCCAGCTTCCTCCATATGCTCTCCTTCTGCCATGACACAGAAGAGGAATTTGATGCCAGTTTTTAAAATATTTCCTTAGAGAAGGACCATCCAGCTCTGGGCAGACTGGAATCATACCTGTACAGGGAAGGAGGATCTGTTCTGGCAGAAACTATGTTCTTCCTACAAAGCTAACAAAACCTCACCAGGTTAGCCTCAAATGAATGCTTTTAAGTTTCAAGTTTTAAGGGAAAACATTATTTTTCTACATGAAAATACCAGGTGAGATTTTGAGTCCCCAAGCAAAGTTTGCAGAAGAAATGGCTATATCCTTTGAATTGCATCAAATTAAAACATCACTCATGGAAAGAACACTTCCTTTTATACAATCTCTGCATGGGATGGCATATTTACATTGATGGGTAGTATTTATTCTTTATACAAATGTTGTACAAATATTATTTCTGTTAGTTAACCTGGGAACTATATTTGTTTTATTTTTCAAATGATATGTGTGACAAAAGGATATAACCATGCGACTTCTTTATTACATAACCTGATGCAAGTATCTTGAGCTCTTTTCTTTTTAAAAAAGTATTATTGATTTTTATTTTTCAATATCTACTTTTATAAGATTTTGAGTTCTAGTTTCCAGTTCCTCCCCCCACAACATGGCATGCAACCTGATGCAGGTTATACATGTATGATCATATGAAATGTATTTCCACATCAGATTGTGAAAGAAGAATCAGAACAAAAGGGAAAAATCATGAGACAGGAAAAACAACAACACAAAAAGAAAAAATAGTGTGCTTCAATTTGCATTCAGACTCCATACTTCTTTCTTTAGATTTGGATAGCATTTTCCATCATGCATCTTTTGGAATTGTCTTAGATCATTGCATTGCTCAGAAAAACTAAGTCTAACAAAGTCAGTCATTGCACAATATTGTCACTCTGATTTTCAAATGTTTAAAATAAGGCTAATAGTAGCTTTACAGTTATATAATGCTTTATAGATACAAAGGGCTTTCACATACAGTCTCTCAGTTGATCTTCTCAATAACACTCAGTTAAGTGATTCAGGTATATTATCTCCATTTGTCAGATAAGCAAACTCAGAAACAGAATGGAAGGGGAAAATGCAACTTGGAGTTTCTGGCTTTCAATTGCCCAAATGACCATTCCATTTCTGTGATCTTTGTTACCCATTCTTCCTCAGAATATTTCATTACTAAGTGAAGTAATAAGTGCTTAGAATTTTGTTAGATTTATGTATAAGATATTAAATGATTTTAAGCATTAAGTGTGTTTAAACGATTGAAGAGTGGCAGCTTGGCCTGAGAACTAGTGCTGGAGTCAAGAAAGCCTGGGTTGATGTCCTACTTTGACACATATTGTATTTGTGACTGTGGGCAAGTCTCAGGTAACTCTATATGACAGAGTTTCTTCAATATATTATGTGTCATGACCTTTTTGGCAGTGGTTGGTGAAGCTATAGAACTCTTTTGAAAGTAGGTTTTTAAATGTATAAAAAAAATATGTAGGATTACAAAGAAAACCATATTGAAATACAGTCATCACAGTATTTCACTAAACAACAACCACAACTAGAAGTTTATGGACTCCTGGTTGAGACTGCTCTAAGACTATAAATTTCACAAGAGTTGCTTATATGCATAGGGAGAGGGAATTTCCTCACCTGGGAGTTTCCCAGACCAATGAAATCTCAGGTCAAGTCAAAACTAAAACCAAAGCATTTAAAAGGTTCTAATAATCATCAAGAGACCCAAATGCAACAGAATAAAAAAAAATGTCTTACAGTGTGTGCCCAAGCGTTGCCAATGGAGCTATAGAATTATAGACGTAGAAAATATTCTGCTTCTGGTTTGTTCAAGTGCCAAGCTTTTTAGTAAAAGTGACCCAGCTGCACTTCCTTGTTTTTGAGGTAACTCTGACTCCTAGGGCTTTAAAACTTGGAAGAAGAGAGGTAATGAGTGCAGCTGCAGGAGTATAGGTATAATGTACTCTATCCTATGCCAAATGGCAAATGAGTGAGCACTGAGTGAGTTCAATCATCACCAAATGAGCATACATTATAGGTGCATTATGAACTTCTTGGAGGTTTCTGTTCATCCTTGTTGGTAACCTCGGTAGACTTGATATGATGATAGCATTCCTAATAGGCTAGCTCTGTATCTCCAGAGCTAAGAATTCATCTATCTAGTCCTCATCCATATTTCTTTTTAACAAGAATAGCATGAAATACTTTCTTAAATGCTTTGCTAAAAATCTAGGTAACAGATCTGAGAGCAGGAGACACAGGGCTATTTAAAAATTAACATATTGAATTATAAACTGTGCGTATAATTCATGGTTTTAAGTTTAAAAAATTCCATGATCTCCCAGACTAGGCAAGATGTCAAAAAAGGAAGCGAGGTTGATTTAGCACAACTTGCACTCTAGATGAGCCCTGCTCTCTTTTCTAGATCTGCACCAACCATCTTTTGAATATTTTTCCTTCCTTTCCCTTCCTCAGCATCAAATTCTGGAAACTGCTAGTAAGTACTAAAGGATCACCGTAAATATCTTTTTTTGCCTTGTTGTTTGAAATAACTCATAGGATCATAGATGTAAAAGTGGAAGAAGCCTCAGACAGCATTTAGTCTGAGTCCTTTGTTTGACAGATGAAGAAAGTTGGACTAGGACCATTAAGTGACTTTCCCAAGGGGACATGGATAGTAAACATTAGAAACAGCATTTGAACCTAGGCCCTATGACTCCAGATGGAGTGCTCTTTCCACTGTATCTACCATTTAAGTCATTCACAGTCAAAACCAGTGTGGGCTCCTCTGTAACCCTGGCTAAGTGATATGGAAGTGGAGGAATGCTAAATATCACTGGAATTGCTTCTCAATCACACTCTCAATATTCTTTCCTAAAAATGTGATACTAAATCTAGACCAACAATTGGCAGAGAGAGAAATGTCGAGGGAAGTTATGTTGAATCATGAAATAGCAACCATCTGTTTGAATCAGGACTGGCACCTTTACCCCACAAAGAGAAATTCACCGGCTGCCAAAAGTTGGACCCTTTACCTTTTAACTTATCCTGAAGTATCATGACCCACTTTCATATGTTTACAAAGGGTCTATTATTTTGGGGGCCTTCTCCTCATCCTAAAGCTAATGTAACACATTGGCCATAACATAATAGGTTTTAGGTTTCATGTTTGCTGTCTGGAAACCTGAATAGAAACCATAGTGAAAAACTACACACACATACATGTGTACATATATATATATATATATATATATGCATGTGTGTATGTATAGAATATATTTATATGTGCATATATATGTATATAATATATGTACATATATTTAAGGGGTAGGATAGAGCACCAAGCCTGAAGCGAGAAAGATTCATCAAGATGAATTCAAATCCAGCCTCAGACACTTATACTAGCTTGTGTGGCCCTGGGCAAGTCAGTTCACCATGTTTACCTCAGTTCCTCACCTGTAAAATGCATTGGAGAAGGAGATGGCAAACCACTCCAATGTCTTTTCCAAGAAAACCCTAAATGGGATCATGAAAAGTTGATTAAAACTACTGAACAACAACATACATTTAATATATGTGTATGTGTATATATAATGTATACACATGTATATTACATGCATATATGGATATAGTTATAAATAATATATGAATATATATGAATACGATATGTGGTATATATTTAAAATGTTCAGAAAATAATGTAAACAATGTGGGGGGGGAGATGAGGTGAACTTTTATGGATATAATAATGGAAAGTTTCTTGACCTTTGTCACTTATACCTTCTCAGTTTACACTTGGGGAATCCAAGAGGCAGAGAGATTAATTGGTTTGCCCAAGGTCAACAGTTAATAAAGCAACAATTCCTAGATTCAAACCTACTTCCTAACATCAAATCTGCTGGTGTTTCCAGCACATTATTAACAAAAACTATTATTGGGATCCTATTTTTTAAAAATCAGAAACATTATCCTTGACCAGAAGTACATCTTTCCTATTTTAGGTCAGGGGTGCAACGGATAAGGAAGATAGCTAGGTGACTCAGTGGTTAAAGTGCTAGCTAGGTTTGGAGTCAGAAAATTCAAATCTGGTCCCATGTACTTACTAGCTATGTGATACTAGGAAAGTAAATCTCTGTTTCTTCATCTGTTAAAAAAAAAAAGGGAATAATCATGGCTTCTTCCTCCTTGGGTTGTAAGGATCAGATATGATAAAGGACTTAGCAAATGGCTCTGCAGAGATATTAACTATTATTACTGTGGTTGTTCCTATGAACAAGTAACAAAGGATTAGTCATATTCATATATTTTTCTTTTTTAAAGCAAACAATAGAGTTACATATGTAACTTCTACTTGGGTTTTTTTTCCCTTTTTTGCCTGCATTTCCCTGACATGCCTAAGCAGTAGAGAAAAGCAGGAAAGGTGGGGTTGAATTGCTTTAAGTATTTAGTGTGGAGGCAGTTAGTTGCCTGAGCTCATTCAGGGGTGGGGACAGTTTGGAAGCAAGCCAGAGGAGAAAGTCAATGATTCCAGAGCTGGGAGCTGATCCATTTTAGTATGATCTTTCTCCCACCCCTAGAAAGCAGAAACCTTTGAGAGACAAGACTGAATCATGGAATTTTTGAGGTTTAATCTGCTGAAGCATTAGATGCCTGGATTTATTGAGTTACTGGCCAGGAAGAGAACCATCCCTAACTTATGTTCAAGCGAATAATTTTCACTGGCCACTCTCAGAGGAGGGAAGAGCCAAAAGAATTGAGACAAAGTCCATGCCTTTCTCCTAGATTTGGTGACTAAGACACAGCAAGCTTTGTACAAAAGCCTTTAGGGACATCAATATCTCTGAGAGTGATAATTGAGACTGGGGAAATTGAGTCAAACCTTTACCAGGGGAGTTGATATTTCTGACTTCATCAGGAAAGCTATTTGTCCTCTGGTTTGGAGTTTTAAAGCTGATATTTTCATTTCATTCCACTTGAGAGCAGGAACTTTTCTTTGCCTTTCTTGATATCCTTAGTGCTTTACACAGTAGACACTTAATAAATGCATATTGAGGGACCAATGGTGGGAATTGAGATTTTAAGACTGCTGAAGAGGAACCAAATGCTTCAGACTTCTAACTTTGTACTTTAATATCAATCCTGATTAAATATCCTGTAATCTATTTATGAGCCAGGAATGCTTTTATGTTACTAGGAAATTTGAACTTCAGTGGGATGGGTGTGACTGTGTAAGTTACGGATTGTTATTGGACATTTTCATACCCTTATATTAGACTAGACTAGACTGTCGTTGTTGTGTTCAGTCAAGTCTGAATTTTGTGACTCGTTTGGGGTTTTCTTGGCAAAAATCCTGGAGTGGTTTGCCACTTCCTTCTCTAGCACACTTTACAGATGAGGAAACTGAGTCAAAGAGCGTTAAATGTCTTGCCCAGGGTCTCACAGCTAGTAAGCTATAATAATAAATCAAATAAGGATATGAACTCAGTAAAATGAGTCTTCTTGACTCCAGGCCTAGTGCTCTATCCACTGCTCCACCTACTTGCCCTATAGACTAGACTAGATTAAAGCTAATATTAAAAGGAAAATTAGAAACTCCAAATCTGGGTAGGTCCTATTCACGCGTATGCAGAGAGGGAACTAGAGTGGCTTGCTCTTGGAGTGCCATCTTCTGGCTTGGAGAAAGGCTGCATTCTTAGTTACTATTCCAGTCTCACCAGGCCTATCTTCCTCCACCTGCCTCAGGAACATGGCGCATGGGTTTTCTTTAGGAGACCCTTTGTGCTTTGTCTGCCCTTTACCTACATACCTACTTTTATGCCTCTTACTGTTAACCTGGGCTTCTCTCAGTGTATATAGCAGGACTTGGGTGGATGAGAGTACTCACACACGAGCACATATGCACATGTATACACACATAATCACTCCAAAAGAAATTTTCTCATTCACTGCAAAATTATTCAAATAATAGGGGAAAGTAAGACTTCAATCAACGAAATATCAAAGGATTGAAGAAAATCTAAGGTACGAAAATTTTGCCTATTCATATTGTCTTACTTCCTTTGAAATTTCCTTTATATAATGTAGCCCCACACGTATTTAAATATGGAGGATCAAAAGTTAGATCTAGAATAAGATTAATATTAGCTGGTACGTACATAGGAGACAGCTAGGTAGCTCAAATGATAGGACCTGGAGCCTGGAATCAGGAAGACCTGAGTCAAAATTTGACCTCAGATACTTACTACTTGCGTGACCCTGGAGAAGTCTGTTGGAGAAGGAAATGGTAAATCACTAGTATCTTGGCCTAGAAAACCCCATGGACAATATGTTCACAGGGTCACCACGACTCAGACACAACTGAACAGCAACAAAACACTTATGGAACACCTTAAGGTTTGCAAAACATTTTACGCATATTAACTCATTGAATCTATGCAAGAATTCTGGGAGGTCGGTGTTATTATTAACCTAATTAAACCTAGAGAAACTGAGGCTGACAGAGATTAAGTGACTTGTCTAGTCATGCAGCTCATAAGTATCTGAGGCAAATTTTCCGGAATCCAAGGTCCAGGACTATATCCATTACAGTATGCTATTACTAAAATTCAGTTTAAAAATAATAAAAAACCTTTTTTAGAAAAGTATTTAATGAATAAAGTACTACATACCTACATAAATTGAAGCAAATACAGGATTTGGTCAGGTTTAATTAAAAAAATAAGTAGGGCAATTAAATTGTATACATATAAGTTTACTGGCCCAATAAAGTGCCCTTCGTGTATTGGAATAAGTAACAAATGCAGAAAACCACTCATACTCAATGCAACATTTTCAAAATCAAGACAAATGAAGTTTGGAGAGACAACTGCATAGTCAGCACCTGGGATTCAAGCTTTGGCCCAGCCTGACACCATAATCCATGTCAGAGTTAGTTTTTAAAGTAATGCATCCACCACTGGCCAAGGAGCCCAAGTGTCAAAACCATCAGCTTTAGTGACATGACCTGAATTAAATGAGGAAGTCTCCATTTTCCTATCAGAATCTCTCTGCCTGAGCAGAATGGATGCACCCAGAATGACGTCAAGATACAGATAAGGATTGTGCCCTCCTTCCAAACTGAGAATGTGATGATTCATACTCTCATATGAGCAGAGACATTACCAGGTGCATGTATTAACATATTATTAAACACCCACAGATGGTTTAAATTTATACAACAAATATATATATATATATATATGGATGTGTGTATGTATATACACATATACATATATATATGAATATGTGTATATACATATACATAATCAGTGAGTTAAGTGCATTTAAATTTTTCAGGTAAAAGGTGCTATGTAAATGCAAGTAATGCTATACTAAAAACAAAAATAATTATTAATAATTGTCTACACTATTAATTATACCCTTTTTCATTTAAGGAACCAAAGTTTATTTTGTAGAAAATTAAAGATTCTCTCTAACAGTAATAATCACAGAGTCTCTGATTGCTCTTCTATTTGAGCACTTCTAAAGAAGATGGCATGACTGCAGGATGTAAGCTCAAACAGGTTCCATAAGAAAGGCTTCTGAATGGGCAGCTTATCTGATTGGCTGAATGTCCTTCGGTCCTTGATTAAACAGTTGCCTGCTCCTGGAATACATTAGCAGGTAGCTATTATGGGCCAGGGTTGCTTTGGTAGCAATGAGCCCACAGGCAGAGTGACTTTAATCAATCTCAGAAACATAATGATGACTATGTAATTTGCTGCCTTAAGTGTCTGCTTATTAATTTGAAATGGAATTTATGCCTAAAAATTAAAAGAGCTGTAAAGGCTGAGCATTTGTGGTAATAGAGATGTGGAAATGACATCACAGACTGCCAATGAGAATTTTGTCCAAACTTAGTCCTTAACATATTTTTAGATATTTATAAATATATTCAGGAGATCAAGCCTCATAGATTTAGAACCCAACAGAATTTCAGAGACCCCTTAGTCCAACCTTATTATTTTATAAATGAAGAAATTGAAGACCATATATGAGCTAAGGTTCCTAACTGGGGAAGTGGGGGAAGACTAAGAACTTAGAACTTATATCTCTATTATAATTTCTAGTCAAAGTTTAGTGAATTCTTTTCAAATGTGTGTGTATTTTTAATTTTTTTTTAAAGGTTAGTGTGAGAAGGAGTCCATAGACATCACTGGACTGACAAAGAAGACCATGACAAACAAAAAGATGAAGAATTCCTGCTTTAAAGGTTAAGTGTTTTGATGTAGTCATAATAAGGGAATAAGCAATAGGACCTAAATTTAAACGCAGATCATCTAATTGCAAATTGAGAGTTCATACAATCATAGACTTAAGGCTGGAAGGGACCTTAAAAGGCCAACCCCCTCTTTTTTATGGAGGAGGAAACTGAGGCCCATAGAGGCTAAATGACTTGTTCAAGGTCGTTCAGATAGTGAGCTTCAGAAGTAGGATTTCAATACAAGTATTCTGACTTCAAAGCAATTACTTTTCGTACTGTTTTGCCTATGTTGTTAAAACAAACAAAAAACTCATCTGACTTAACTTTAGGGGGAAGCTAGTAACCCTAATGTAATGGAAAGTTCTTTCTTTTTAGAATAAACATTAAATACTGTCACTATTTAGGTAGAAAAAGAGTTCAAAATAGAATTCAAAATATTCAGAGAAATGAGAATCATGATCCTATTGCTCCAAACTAAAATATAGACAGTTCTAGAGAGAAGAAACTAAGCAGTAGTGTGCTGGAGCCAGCTTGAGCCAACTCATGAGAGTCAATGGTGAAAATTTCAGTGTGAGCATTTGCTCGTGGGAAATCAGCAAATTCTATAAACTAGGGCTTGATTTATCTTTATATTGATTGCCTGGACTTTTAAAAAGTGATGGTGAAAATGTTAATATTGCAGGAGTTGCTAGTTGGCACATTGAATAGAGCAATGACCCTAGAGTCAGAAGGATCTGAGTTCAAGTTCAGCCTCAGATATTTACTAGCTATGTGACCTGTGGCACATTTAATCCTGATTGATTGCCTCCAAAAAAATGCTAAGTAATGCTGATTGATCTTAAAAGTGTTTGCCTTTTTTTCCCCTTGAGAACTGGTTGTTAAACATTTACCAGCACATTGGTGGATAAAAATTCTCAAAAATGAAATTCTTACAATGATTCTAATGAAGAAGAAATGAGGGAGTCATTGAGAAATAACAATGTGGGTAGAGAGCTTTCAGATGAATCTGATATAAAAGGGACAAGTTCAAAAGATGTAAGGATGGGCTCATAACAAAATATGAATACAAAAATGTTAACAGGGTTAATAATTAAAGGCTAATAAGAATTGGGTCAGGAAGGCCAAAGTCCAAAAAGAGTTGAATTTTGAACAAAAAAGTAAACATAATTTAAAAATTACTCTTTAAAGTATTTTCAGAGAAAGAACATTTAACAGTCCCTCTGCTCAGGGCAAATGTTGAAATAACATATAACAGAGATAGTGGAACTACTCAGTTCCTAACTCTTCCCCCCACCTTCTGATTAAGTAAGAGTGATCTTTAGATCACTGAAGTTAGATCAAGTATAATGTAGGATATGTAATGAGAGTACCCAGGATTTCTTTATTCTAAATGAGTTTAAGTCTCTTATCCCAGATTAACTCTATCCTAGAACAGTAAAAGTACTCAGAAATGTGTAAACAATGATCATTGAAGAATCATGGAGAAGGAGAGGAAACACTGACAAAGTAAAGATATTTTTGTGATCTCTGAAAAAGAACTAAAGATTCTTGAAAACACATATTTTTTCCCTAAATGTTAAGTTATACTAAAATAGCTTCACTTTATTTTTTTATTGGGTCACTAGATTGATAGAGGCAGCAGTGAAAACCAAGGCTCAAATCTTACCTCTGATATTTGTCTGTGTGACCCTGGATAAGTCACAGCTTCTAGGTGAATGAGGCAACTCTCTATAACTTATCAACCAAGTTATAGAAGGTTAAAAAATTGCTCTGATGACAGGAGTTTCCAAACAGGAGTTTTCATGCTGACAAAAATCACAGGTTTGGGAAGGTGGAGCCAAGATGGTGGAGTAGAAGGATGCACCTCTAGAAGGTCTACTCCCAAAGCCCATAAAGTACCTGTAAAAAATGACTCTAAACAAATTCTAGAGCAGCAGAAGCCACAAAATGACAGAGTAAGAGATTTCCAGCCTAAGGAATCCTGGAAGGCTAAAAGGAGAGGTCTATCACACCAGATGTGGAAAGGAGGGCAACCCAACTTTGACTATGCCATGGCAAGGACAGGACTGGAGCAGGCTTCAAGGAACAACCAGTAGCTTCTGCATGTCCCAGATTATTCAACTCACAAATGCCAAAGACAGCTTCAAAAGTCAGTGAGAAAGCTCTTTCACCTGAGTCAGAAGGAAACACAGTGGTCTAGACCCGCTCCTAGGCAGCAGCTGCTTCAGTTACTGGAGCCCTGGCCTAAAGATCCTGGAATTGAGCAACTGATATGAATCTCAGCTCTGAATGGTGGCCCTAGGGTGAGGAGGAGGGCTGACTGGTTGGTGAAGCTGGTGGAGGCTCTGGAGAGGGAATCCTGCTCACAGACAAGAGTGTAAGGAAAGGAGTAAACTCCTCTCTCTTGATTGTGCCACCTTGGAGGAACTGAGAACTTACAAGTCCCCAGAGTACACCCTCCTCTTGACAAAGAACTGAAAAATCAAGTAACTGGCTGGAAAAATGCCCCCAAAAGGAAAAAAAAAGAATAAAACAATAGAAGGTTATTTTCTTGGTGAGCAAATATTTTTTTCCAACCTTTCAAATGAGAAACAATGCATACCATCAGTGGAAGAATTAAAAGTCAAGGCTTCTGCATCCAAAACATCCAAAATAAATATGTAATGGTCTCAGGTCATGGAAGAGCTCAAGAAAGATTTTGAAAATCAAGTAAGAGAGGTGGAGAAAAAATTGGAAAGAGAAATGAGATGATGTAAGAAAATCATGAAAAATGAGTCAACAGCTTGCTAAAAGAGACCCAAATAAATGGTGAAGAAATTAGCACCTTTAAAAATAGGCTAACTCAAAAGGCAAAAGAGGCCCAAAAAGTCAATGAAGAGACCATAATGCTTTACAAAGCAGAATTAGGCAAATGGAAAAGGAGGTTCAAAAGCTCACTGAGGAAAATATTTCTTTAAAAATACAGATGGACAAAGTTGCAGGTGATAAAATAAACCATGCAAATCTTCTGCATTTCTATATATTAGTAACAAAATCCAACAGCAAGAAATAGAAATACAAATTCCACTTAAAGCTGGAATAGACACTATAAAATATCTGGGAGTTTACCTGCCAAAACAAACCCAGGGACTATATGAACACAATTACAAGACACTTTTCACACAAATAAAGTCAGATCTAAGTAAGTGGAAAAGCATCATCTGCTCATGGGTAGGCCAAACCAATACAATAAAAATGACAATTCTACCTAAATTAATTTACTTATTTATTGCCATGCCAATTAAACTGTCAGATAATTATTTTCTAGAGCTGGAAAAAATAATATCAAAATTCATCTGGAAGAACAAGAAGTCTAGAATATCAAGGGGGCTAATGAAAAGAAATGCTAGGGAAAGTGGCCTAGTGCTACCAGATCTTAAATTGTGTTATAAAACAGAGTTATCAAAACTACTTGATACTGGCTAAGAAAGAGAAGGGTATACAAATGGAATATGCAAAACACAGTAGGCAATGAATATAGCAGTTTACTGTTTGATAAACCCAAGGACTCCAGTTTCTGGGATAAGAACTCACTGTTCAACAAAAATTGCTGGGAAAACTGGAAAACAATGTAGTAGAAACTAGGCATAGACCAATTCTTGACACAATACACAAGAGTAAAGTCCAAATTACTACGCAATCTAGGTATAAAAGTTGATACTATGCACAAATTGGTGGAGCAAGGAATAGTGTATTTATCAGATTTATGGAGAAGGGAAGAATTTTTGACTAAAGAAGAGATACAAAGCTTTATGAAATGCAAGATTGATAATTTTGATTACATTAAACTGAAAAGTTTTTGCACAACCACACCCAATGCAACCAAGATTCAGAGGGATGCAGAAAACTGGGAAAGAATTTTTGCAGCTACTGTCTCTGATAAAGGCCTCATTTCTAGAATATATAGAGAACTGAGTCAAATGTACAAAAATACAATCATTCCCCAGTTGAATGGTCAAAGGATATGGGCACTTTTCAGAGGAAAGAAATTAAAGGTATCTATAGTCTTATGAAAAAATGCTCTAAATCACTATTGATTAGAGAGATGCAAATCAAAACAAATCTGAGGTATCACATCACAGCTATTAGATTGGTTAGCATAACAGAACAGGAAGATTGTAGATGTTGCAGAAGATGTGGGAGAGTTGGAACACTAATTCATTATTGGTTTAGCTATGGGTTGATCCAGCCATTCTGGAGGGTGGTTTGGAACTATGCCCAAAGGGCTACAAAAATGTATATACCCTTTGACCCAGCAATAGTGCTTCTAGGACTGTATCCCACAGGGATCATAAAAATGGGAAAGGGTCCCACATGTACAAAAATATTTTTAGCAGCACTATTCATGGTGGCCAAAAACTAGAAATCAAGGGGATGCCCATCAATTGGGGAATGGATGAATAAATTATGGTATATGAATGTAATGGGATATTATTATGCTACAAGGAATGATGAACAGGAAGACTTCAGAGAGGCCTGGAAACACTTATATGATCTGATGCTGAGTGAAAGGAGCAGAACCAGGACAACTTTGTGCACAGCAATGACCACAGTGTGGGAGAGTTTTTCTGGTAGATTTGGAACTTTATTGAAATGCAAGGACTTAAAAAATTCCCTGTGGTCTTTTAAGACAATATGCCTTCCTCATCCAGAGAAAGAACTATGGAATTCAACTGCAGAATATAGCAGATCATTTTTGTTCAGGTTTTTTATATGATTTCTCCCATTCATTTTAATTCTTCTACACAGCACAACTACAGTGAAAATGTATGTAAGAGGGATGTATGTGTGGAACCCATATAAAATTGTATGCCATCTTGAAGAGGAAGGAGGAAGTTAGGAGGGAGGGAGAGGAAAACTATGTTATATGTTAGTGATTGCAGAACATGGAAAATAAACAAAATTAATATATATTAAAAAATTAGAATGGAGCAGATGGAAGCTAATGACTTTATGAGAAATCAAGAAATTACCAAACAAAACAAAAGAATGAAAAAATAGAAGACAATATGGAATATCTCATTGGAAAAACAACTGACCTGGAAAATAGATCCAGGAGAGATAATTTAAAAATTATGGGACTACCTGAAAGCCAAGAACCTAGACACCTTCATGAGATTAAAGCCATGATCAAAAAAAAGAACCTAGACACCCTCTTTCATGAGATTATCAGGCAAAATTGCCCTGATATTCTGGAACCAGAAGGTAAAATAAATATTGAAAGAATTTACTGATGACCTCCTGAAAGCGACCCAAAAAGAAAAACTCCTAGGAATATTGCAGTCAAATTTCAGAGTTCCCACGTCAAGGAGAAAATATTGCAAATAGCCAGAATGAAACAATTTGAGTCCTGTGGAAATACAATCAGGACAGCACAAGATCTAGGAGCTTCTATACTAAGGGATCAAAGGGCTCACTCTAGGACCTAGGTGAGCCTCAGTGCCAGGAGAGGAGCCCCAGGAGGGTTGGAAACTCCCACCAGGATCTAGGTGTGCCTCACCACTCCAGGAGAGATGGGGAGACAATAGGGCAGCTGGGATCACCATCCCCTGAGTGTGCCTTTGCCGAGATCTCCCGTGACCAGACCACCCCGCCCCCACACTTAACAAGCTAATCTGAGGGCTGATCCAGGAAACACAAAACAAAAAGATAAAAAGGCACTTGCTCTTAGCTTTTTCACACAAGTCAGCTCAACAGCTGCAACAAGCAGCACACAAGTTCTGCAGCTTCTAACTAAAAGAACCAGAAGCCACAACATACAATCACCATCACGAACAAGAAAAAGCAAAACAAGCATGAAAAAACCATAGAATCTTTCTATAAGGACAAGAACCAAAACACAAATACCAAAGAGGTCAGTAGTGAGACTGTACTTCCATCTGAAACTTCAGAAGGGACTATGAACCGTTCATATGCACAAACAGCTCTCCTGGAGCAGCTGAAGAAGGAAATAGAAGATAAACTGGCCAATGATTTTAAAAGTATGAAAAAAGAATTCATGGATGAGAACATCTCTTTAAAAAGGAAAATTGAACAAATGGAAAAAGAAGCACAAAACCTAACTGGGGAAAATTGGACAGATGGAAAAGGAGATGCAAAAGTTAACTGAAGAAAACAATTTGATAAAAATTAGAATTGGGCAAGTAGAAACTAATGACTCTATGAGACAGCGAGAATCAGTCAAACAAAGTCTAAACAATGAAAAGATACAGGAAAATGTAAAATATCTAATTGGAGAAACAACTGACCTGGAAAATAGATCCAGGAGAGAAAATGTAGAATTATTGGCCTACTAGAAAGCCAATATGAAAAAAAAGATTCTGGACAATATCTTCCAGGAAATCATCAAAGAAAACTGCCCAGAAATGCTAGATCCAGAGGGCAAAACAGTCATCGAAAGAATCCACCGTTCACCTCCTGAAAGGGATCCCAAACTCAAAACCCCAAGAAATATCATTGTCAATTTCCAGAACTATCAAGTGAAGGAGAAAATCCTACAGGCAGCCAGAAAGAAACCATTCAAATATTGAGGAGCTACAGTCAGGATCACACAGGACCTACAACCTTCTACATTATAAGATAAATGGAGTTTGAATCCAATATTCCATAAGGCAAAGGAGTTGGTACTACAATCACGGATCAACTACCCAGCAAAATTCAGCATAATATTTTGGACAAGGAGATGGTCAATCAACAAAGTTAGGGATTTCAGACCTTCCTGACAAAAATGCCAGAACTTAATAGAAAATTCAGTCTTCAAATGCAGGTCTCAAGAGGGGCATGAAAAGGTAAACAGGGGGAAGAAAAACCAAAACTTGTTACTTAATTTTGGCATATTATTTACCACTGTATAAGGGAAGATGATATCTGTTAATCTTGAGAATTGTACATCTATTATGAAATATAAAAGGCATATACCTAGATGCAATGGGTATAAAATAAATGATGTGATGATAAAAATATGATTTAAGTATGCAAAGGGATTGTAACAGGAGGTGTGAGAATTATTTTTGCTTGTAACTTGGAAATAAGAAATACAAGTAATGGGGTATCAAAATCTATCTTGGCCTTCAAGAAAAGAGAGAAGATGGAGATAAGGGAAGGTTGGGGTGTGATAGAAGGGAGGGTAGATTGGGAGAAGGGGTAATCAGACTGCATGGTGTTTTGGGGTGGGAGTAGGGGAGAGATGGGAAGAAAATTTGAAACAAATGCTGAGAGCTAAAAAGAAACAAACAAATTGGAAAAAAATTCACAGATCTTTTTTAGATTCACAAGATTGGTGGATCAGAGAAAACATATTAAGAATCAATCATCAAATACAACCTACTAAGTGCCCGTCATTTTTATCAGGCATTAAAGACACAAATAAGTAGAATAAAACACTCTCTACTCTTGAGGAGCTTACATTTAATCAACAACATTTCTTGACATCTCACCAAAATATTTGACAAAGTATATCTTGACAACCTTGTGGACAAGATGGAGAAATAAGAACTAGATAATAACATAGTTTGATGGTTTTTATGACTGATGGAGCAGTTATGACCAAATAGTGGTGATTAATGTCAATCTAAGAAATGTCTTTAATGGCTTTATGAAGGGTTCTGAATTCTACAATATTATAATCAGTTAATTAGATGAAAGCATAAATAGTGCGATTATCAAACTTTTAGAAGACGCAAAGTTGAAGTGATAATTAATACACTGATGACAGAATCAGGATCTACACAAAACAAAATAAACCCTTTGATAAACCAAAATGATGAGGCCAAATCTGCAAGAAATTTAATAGTGTTGATGGTAAAGTCCTGTGTTGGTTCAAACAGTCAATTGCAGAGGCACAGGATGCAGGAATAAATGGTTTAATAGTAAGTCATCTGAGAACTCACTTTATTGAAAGTTCAATAGTAGTTAATAGTATACCAGAAGAGGTTAATAAATTCTTAGTCTTTATTAAGAGCAATTTGATGTCCATAACAAAGTAAACCCTCCTATATTCTGTGTTACCAAGACTTCATATATAGTATGTCATTCATTTTCGGGAATAAAATTTGAAAAAGGACATTACTAAATTGTAGCATCCATAGAAGGAAGACTGAAATGGTAAGAGAAATTGAAGTCATATTATGTGGGCACCGTTTCATGGAATGAGTGATATTTATTCTGGAAAAGAGAAAGAGGTGAAGAGTTCATGATAATTGCTTCAAACATTTAAATGGTTGTTATCTAAAAGAAGGGTTAGAAGTATCCTATGGATTAGGAGAGAGCAGAATTAAGACCTGGTGGAAGGTACAACAATTAGAACCTTTAAAAGGGAAAAGACTACTTTAGGAAGAGAGAATTCCTTGTCTTTGGAGGTACCAAAGCAGAGGATGTTCTTGGCAAGGGTTGTTATAGAGATGACTCCTTCTTGAGGCAAGAAGTCAGATTCAATGACCATTGATGTTCCTTCTCTTTGCATTTACTTAATCTATGTTCATGTTGTTCCTCTTCAAATAGAATGTAAGCTCCTTGACAAGGACAATTTTTATTTTTGTCTTTGTATTCCACATAGGACAGTGCTTGCTGAACTGAATGCTAAGGTTCTATGATTCTGGGCTGAGGTTTGTTTGTTTTTTGTCTTTTGTTTCTCTCCACCCCCCAACCCCCGCAATTGTAACTGATGATTCAAGTAGGGGAATGGTCTAAGCCACATTATTTCATGGAAAGTTCCTCTAAAGATGGAGTAAGGAAATGCAGATTGGTAATTCTTCTATAACTTTCAGTCACAGAATCGACTGGAGTATTGAGCAATTAAGTGACTTGTCATGATCATAGATCTATCATGTGTGAGAGTCAGAACTTGAACCCAGGTCTTCCTAAATTGAAGACCAACCTTCTATTCAATATTTCAAGTTGCCTTTGCACATTTTCCCAATTTTTGAAACTTGGACGTTTGTCCAGCTTTCATTTTCTAGTACCACTCCCTTTATATACCTATATACATATAATAATACATACATATACATATAATAATACACACACATACATATATATATATATATATATATATTAAGGATAAAGGATATTTATCCTATCTGTTTATATAATTCTTTTTGCTTTATTTAATTAGCACATTGCTTTCCTTTTCCATGACTCTTCAATGACTTGCAGTTATAGCTCTAATTTCTTTTAGTACTCAATAAGCATTTATCTGGAATAAGAGACTCAGACTACGTAAGAATAGGTCTGTTCTCTCACTTAAAATATTTAGGTTCTGTCTTACTGACTCATTTAAAAATGGGTTATAAGGTCCTCAATTATATTTAAATATTGAATCACAGAAAAGATAAAAAACCACTTTTACAAGAAACTTATTTTATCATTAAGAATTCCTTTATGGATAGTTATCATTTGATGGTACAGAATTATATATTATGTAGGACAACAAATGTAACTAGTCAATAAACACCCAAACAATTCCTCTTAAAATATTGTTGAAGTATTAGAAGACTTGATGTTACACTCATTTTAAATTCATTGGGGTTTTTGCCAGTCAGAAGAATATGGGGTTGAACCTAGAAATAGTAAAGGACCAAATTTCTCTCAGATTTTCTTTCAATGGCTATTTGGAACATTCTGAGGAATGGTGTCAATATTCACCAGTGTCAAGCATTTAAATTCTGGCCCATACACACTTCTGAATATTCATTATAACTGAAGCCAGTGACACATTCGCTGCCAGACGGCACTAACTTGGAGGAAATTGCTACAAATGGATCTAGTCCACAATGTACCACCTTCTAGTGGTGCAGAAGTTCACTGCCAAGATAGGAACTCTGAATGACATTTTACATTAGCTGGAGAAATAAGTTAATAATAGTGTCAGCTTGGAAATGCAATCACCATTCTCTGCTGGGAAAGGATTTATTTTAGGTTTTGCAAAGATTTCTAATTTTCCCCACCTTTTAATGAAATGGTCCCCAAAGTGGGATGTTCAGCTAATTACCATATTTTATAGCAGGCTTACTTTCAACTATTTCATATTTGGTATTCAGAATGCTAGTGTAATACTAGGTTGCCATGTATGTTAGCTGCAGAGTAAGCATATTTACATAAGCTGTTCTTTCTTTTAATAAAAAAACCATGGCCCTTAATAAGCCCCACAAGTATTATACTCAACTTCATATAAAGAGCTTTGGTTAAGAACTTTTGCATATTATCGTATTCCTATGACGCTCTTTCTCACCCACAAAACTACAATATGTATCTCCAAATTAGATTCTTCTTTACCAGTGCATCACTTTTAGATAAAGTTCTTCCTGTAAGGGACCATCTCCAGGTACCAGAGCTTCAATAGACCAAAATTTCTCTGAGGATTTCTATAGCATGGATAATTTTCCTTTTTTTCTTTTCTTTTTTTTAATGTTCTATAATCACTAATAAAAAGCTTAGATTTTTACCCCTCTCTCGCCTACCCCCACCACCCCACATCCCTCTCCAAGACACCATACAATTCTATATAGGATCTACATATACTTTCCTATTGAATACGTTTTCACTATAGTTATGCAGTATAGACGAACTAAAATAAATGGAAGAAATCATATAACAAATCAAAACATACTACACAAACACACACATATACAAACATGATCTGCTACATTCTGTAAATGAATTCCATAGTTCTTTCTCTGAGTGTGGAAGGTAATTTGCCTTAGAAAACCATTGGGAAAACCATTATTTTTTTCAAGTTCTTGCATTATTACAAAGTTCCAAGTCTACCAGAAAAAACTCGCACACTGTGGTCTTTGCTGTGCACAAAGTTCTCTTGGTTCTGCTCCTTTCGCTCAGCATCAGATCATACAAGTCCTTCCAGGCCTCCCTGAAGTCTTCTTGTTTATCATTTCTTATGGCACAATAGTACTCCATTACATTCATATACCACAACTTATTCAGCCATTCCCTAGTTGATGGGCAGCATGGATAATTTTCAATTGCTGGTTTATGCATAGCAGGAAACTGCAATTATTTGAACAAGATAAACTCAAACACTTAGACTATGAGACTATGTAGGTATTTTTTCAATGTCCTGACCACAACCCATTCATGCCTGCTTGCCTTTTTTTTAACACATGTCCATGTCTTCCCATAAATTTATCCAAAAGAGACCATCATACTGGTGTCTTTCCTCAAGTTATTTTGACATTGAAAGGATAACGCTGGTTATATGGGCTGTCAGTTGACTTTAATCTCAGGACATGGCTAGTCAATTTTCTTTTTTCCACCATATGTCCTTTTTGTCATTTCTCATTCATCATGTATTATTTGTAATGTGTTGCAACTTGCTCATAGGCTCCATGGACCTTTCCACTGTCCCTTAAGTGATCTGCCACTTTAGCTCTTTGGAAACTAGATTTCCAAAGCTTGTAGTCTTGTAAAACCATCAGAAGAATATTGGCACTGAAAACATGGGCCTTTCTTCAATAGAGAAGCTATGCTTCATGAAAAATTTTATGGTTAAGTTTTACATTAAGAGTTTTACAATTTTCCAAAGGCGATCCAGCCTACTGTCCTTCAACTTTGGCCCCAAATTGTTATCCATTCTCAGTGACATACATACTGATAGACGAGTTCTGTAGATCATCTATCTAACTTCATGGACAAAAGACTATTTACCAGTTCCCATACATGATTTTCTATCTCTCATCTTTGCCCAGTCTGACTGTTATGCCTGGAGTGCACTCTATCCTCACCTCTATTTTCTGGAAACTATTACTTTTTTTAAAGGCTCAATTCAAGTACCACTTTCCTTCAAGAGATCTTTCCCGATTCCCTCAGGTGTTAATGTCCTCCCTGGAATAACTTTGAATATATTTGATTTATATTTTTCTTCATATATATTCTATTCATCTTATGACTCACTCCTCTTCATCCTGCCACAGTAGAATATAAGATCCTTGAACACCAGGACTATTTTTTCTTATGCTTTGTATCCCCAGTTACCAGCAAAGTGTTTAGCACATGGGCAACACTTAATAAAAACATATGGAATGATCAGTTACAAAAATCTTTGCATATATTTGATACTTCCACTGGATAGTGCACATCTAGTCCTTCCAGTTTCATTCTTAAATACTATCAAGATGTCTTTGCTTAGTTGTATCTCTTACTCAACTTTTTTGTTTAAATGAATTTTGATATCTTTTGTTTTTGCATTGCCTACAATTCCCCCTATATCATTCCCTTTCCCATTCTTAGAGAACCATCAGATACAATATATAATTTTTGACGAAAAAAGAGAAAGAAAAAATCTGCAAAATTGATCAACATATTGAAAAAAACGTGATGATATATAACCCTCTGCAAAGGATTTGGGTCTTTTCTTTAGGGAAGGTGTGTCTTTCTACTTTTGCAACATTTATTTTCAATTGTTTTGTGGTGATTGTTCTTTCCATGTACATTGTTGAAATTATTGTGTATGCTATTTTCTTGGCTCTGTTTATTTAATTTTGCATCAGTTCTAAGTAATTCATTCCAGGATTCTCTATATTGATAATATTCATCATTTCATGCAGCTCAGTAATAATCTATTTCATTCAGGTATCAAAAATTTTTTGGCCATTTCCCAATTGATAGCACTCAGCTTTCTTAAATTGGCTTTTCCCTTCACTGCTTCTCACTGTTTATGAGGCTATAATGCTCCTAATGTTCCATCATCCTTCTCCATAAAATTTATATATGACTTTATATTCATAACTGGTGTTGCCCTTGACTGTCATATCTCTCTTACTCTTCAAGTAAGACTAATGTTTTCTAAGGTAGTTTCTAGGTTCTATTAGTCTCTTCATTATGTCAATATATAAATACATAAAGTTAAATTTCTAGATGAAATTGTTGAAATGAGTGTTGATGACCTTTCCTCCATACATTTACCATTTTTTTTTGGTAATCAATAGCTTGTTCAAATAGATCAAGTTGGAAGTGTGTTTAACTGCATGCCTTTTTTCTCATCTCCAATTTTTTCTCATTTTTATTCTGTCTTCTAACTTTGTACTAATTTTTATCTTTACTTGAACAAGACTATATACAAAAAGTTGTTTCAGGAATTACTATCACATCAGTAATAAGTTCTATTTCTTGTCAAAATAGAATTCATTTTATTTTTTTGGGCATGCTATTCACTAGTATTTTTCAAGTCTTTACTCAAATAAAATATTCATGATACCCCCCCCACACACATACACACACACATATACATGTGTGTGTATATATATGTATATGTATATATATATATATATATATATATATATATATATATATGAGTTTTTGGGGGTAGTCTAGAAGTCTTTGGGTGCCCTTATTTCTTACTCTTGAACTATATTTTCTGATATATCTTTTCTCCATTCTTTTTCTGAAACCACAGTGTTAAAGTATAAATTGATTATATTTGGAAGATTTTATTGAGTTATTTGTTGAATTTCTTTACATTTTCATCCTCCACCACTGATGTAGGTACCTAAACTTCACTTATATTACTGGTGATCTTTTTGCAAATGCTTATTACAAGCTTGGCAATATGAAATGACCCATGTTTCTTTGTTTCCTTTGAACACATGATAAAATGACTACTTTGCTTATCTCTCCAAGGAGAAACTGTAAGCCACTACTTTTTAGTTTTAACTTCCTTAGTGAAAATGTCAAGATTGATTTGATTCAGTTCATCTTCTAGTTTGTCCACTTATCCATCATTGGAAATGGGTCTCACATGTAGAGTAGCAATAGCCAAGTTAATAATTATAGATAGGTTAAAAGCTCTAATTCTTACCACTCTTTGTATCTTTTTCTACCACAATGTCACCACTGCTACAAAAATAGAAGACTATGAGTCATTTTCCATTTTTTTCTTTATTCCACCAATTGTCAAGGTCAATACAAGCCAACAAGATTAACTATTTAAATGTTGTCTATGTTCCAAGCACTATGCTGAGAGATATGGATACAAAGAAAGACAAAAAGATAATTTTTGCCCCTGCAGAGCTCATGACAACATGTAAATAACTAGGTAGGTACAAGGTATATACAAAGTAGAAGGAAGGTACTGAGGGATGGTTAGCCATTTACAGCTAAGGGTGATGGTGTGGGGAACTTGGAAATCATCCTGAAGTATATGAGATTTGAGTTAGCTTAGAAGAAATCATAGAAACCAAGAAGCAGAGGTGAAAGGTTGGAAGATTACAATTTTTTGTGTTAAGCTTGTGTTGACACAGAGATGGTACATGAAGTCCTATGTCTGAGTAACCATCAGTGTTGCTGAAACATAGAGAATATGGAGGACATGAAAATCTCCCCAAATTAGAAAGGTAAGAAGAAATCTGGCTGTGAAAATCTTTAAAAGTCAAACAAAGGCATTTCTATTTGACCCCAGATGCATCAAGTAGGAAAGGTCAAACAATATATTACAAAACAATCATTGTAACGGTCTACCTCACTTTCCTGGACTTTGAATGGCAGACACAGTTCTATTGCTGGAACCATGCTGGAAGCCTTTATACTGAACTGCATCATAGTTTGACTCCATTGGAACACCCTTCCGGATTTCAGGGTCACTTCTCCACTGTGATGAAGTTCCAGAGTAGGACTTTGTGGAGGTATCCAGATACAGAAATAAGATATTGGTTAACTGATTTTTAATTTGAAAGGTGCAGTTAGAAAATCAAAGGCTCCTCTTGGAGCCAGTAGAGGAAGGGTGCTTTTTGACAAAGTCTAGAAGGTGGTTACTTCAGAAACTTATCATCACAATGAGTTATGCGTTAACTTTACAAGACATGGTCACAATTGGCACCAGTAACTGACATTTCTATCAACTTGGCAGCATACTAGAATGCTGAACAAGCTGGTATAGAAGAAACTCACAGGCTAGTAGTGATTATTCTCAAAGAATCTTGTCCTACTGGGGAATTAGCAAACTGACTGAACTCTAGCATCAGTATCGGCATAATACTTTTGGTCTCATGAGAGTCATTGTAACTCTGGATTTCATCAGCCCTGACATCCCAGAATAGATATAAACTTTTTACTATGCAAATCAGTGATAACATGCATTGATCTTTGCTAGTGTCATCAACCAAAGACCTGTCGCATACACTTGGGTGACTTCCATGTTTACTCCATGACTATCTGTCAGCAGAGAATCCTAGCCTGAGTTTCATGAACTTAAAAACTTTTAAAAATAACTATATTTAGATAAAATTATTTTCCTTTGTAATCCTATGCATTTTGTATTATACTTTTAGGAAGATTCTGAGAAGGTGTATGTAAGCATCACCAAATTGCCAAAGAGATCCATTACATGCAATAAAAGGTTAAGAATGAACAAATAAGAATATAATTAAATATCCATTTATTATTTAAACAGGATGAGTGACTATTTAGTACAGTTGGTTAGAGTATAATGCTAAAGAGGTCAAAACAGTGAGTCTGTTCTTTTATGTATCAGCTATCATCACTTTATAGAATGGCCTCAGGTTATATCCAAACCAGCTGTCTCCCAGATATGTACGGCTGGTTACACAGGGGACTTGAGAGAATGCTATCTGTTCATCACAAATTCATTATTAATTACACTGAAATATTTTAATACTGGTACTCCCCCCATCTGTACATCTGCAACTTAGGAGAGAGTTTTTATGAATTGTTTGAAGCTTGAGGGCATTCCTCAACCTGGCAGATTTTCTTCTAGTGCTGAACCTTTCCAAATTTATTTATCATGAACCCTTGACAATGAACATACAGTATGAAGTTTTTAGAATGTAATCCATATATTTAGAATATAAATATTGGGTTCCATTGGGAGGACATCTCTCTCATCTATATTAACATGGTTCATATTTGTTGCTTCCTAAATTACCCTTCAAGAGTAGCTGAATTTGGCTATTTACTAACTCTCTTTTAGGCATATATATTACTACTCCTCGTCCTTTTCTAAGCAAAAAGTTCCTAATGGTTATTTGACTATAAACCACTTTTATTACAAAGCATATAAAACATCACTTGGAATTGCCTCTGATCTTGGATAGCAAGGGTGCAGGGCCATTTCCTCTCTACTGAAGGGAAGATCTGTCGCTGTTACAATATAATTTGAACTTGTAACACCAGTGAGGGAGGTTCCTATAGCTTAATTAGAGTAGAAAACTTGGGATCTTCCTCTTATCTCAATACTTCCTTCCCATCTCATTCTATTGCTTTCTCTACCATCTATATGACTTCATTAGTCTCAGCTCCCAGTTTTGCAGTATCTGTACTCTGCACAGCCAATACAGTGTCCCATTTTTCATGCTTAGTTGCACTTAGATGCTTCTTACCACTTGACTGGCAGTCTCTTTGACTTGACCAATCAGTTTTGCATTTCTAAATTGATACCTTCACTCCTGGATATTCCTTCTATTACTGCACAGGGTTTCCCTCTCCCTCCCCACTTGTTCTCTTTCTTTACTGAGTGTGTGATTCAGTCCCATGGCACCAAGGGGTAAAGAGATCTTGACTGTCAGTATATCTATTATACCATCTTGATAGGACCTCCATGACCTTATATTCCAGTGGGAAAGCCCTGATAACCTAGGAAATTTCTAGTCTATAAAAAAGAATGAAAGTAGAATTTTAATAAAGAAAATCCATCGTTATGCTTCAGTATTTCTTGAATCAATTCCATGATCTCATCGATGTGGCTACTCCTTCTAGTAGTGTGGATTGCAACCTTTCTTTCCTTTCCAGTCAGGTATCACTATCACTCATCTATGTCATCTGACTAAACTCATCCATACTACTATAAATATAACTCAAAGCATATTCCTTCTGTTTTGTGGTCAGTAGTGTATTTTTTACACACTAATACAGCAGTTCTTACTACTCCCAAACAACCTTCTAATTCCAAAATGAAGGCTTAATGAATCAAGGCAGAGGGAGCAAATGTTGGTTCTGTATGTACAGGAATTTACAGTTTCCCAAAGTCTTAGTGCAGTTTTAAGCTATAAAACTGCTTAAAAACTTAAGACTTTTAGGACATCCTGTATGAAGTTCTGTATTGAAGGAAGATCTATGTAAGAGCTTCCTTATTTTGAAAACTAAGTTGTCACACATATATGTTTTTCCTTAGAGTATTTTGAGATATCCATCCTTTGTGCTATGTAGCTTAAGTTCATGAATAGAATTGGCAAACCCAGAATTTTATATGTGTTATAATATCAACCTTCTAACTGGCTCCCACTGAGTTTTTTCACATGCCCGTTGGCAAGTCTTACTTTCATCAGGCTATAATGTGGTGGACATAAATATGTTGTTAATAAAACTAGGGAAAGATGTTGCAAGAATCACTGTGCTGAAACACACGCTGAGAATTGCAGAAAATAAACCTTAAGCTTATACTTTCAAGACAGTAAAAATGTCACCATATCTTGAATGTGATTTTTACTACAGCATAATAGGGTGACTGTTGAAATCTGCCACACACATAAGACCTTGGAAAATAATTAGGACATTACTGTGCTGACTGGTTAAAAGCCATAGGAATAATGGGCCCAAAGATTGCCCTTACCTCTCCTCCATCCTTCATTCCTGGAGGCCAGATGTGAACAAATGACCTAAGAGGACTTTCCTGAGAATTAGCAAGATGCTGAGATGAAGAATGAAAGCCTTGAGTTTCCTCTGAGATGCAAATGAAGCCTACCTGAGCCATGGGTAGACCAATGTGTCATGACCTAAATTGGCCTTAATCCTGGCATTGCTGAATTTCTGAGAGTTCTCAGGTTTCCCCAGAAGGATCACAGAATCAGAGAGTGTTTGAATTGAAAAGGACTTTAGAGATTATCTACTTTAGGGGTTCTTAACCTTTTTTGGGTCATGGATCCCTTTGGCAGTCTAGTGAAGCTTATGAGGCCTTTCTCGAATGATGTTTTTAAATTCATAATAATACATGGGATTTCAAAAGAAGCCTACTGTATTGAAATTCAATCATCAAAATATTTTTTTTTAAGTGAAATTCATGGACAGAAGGTTAAGAACCACTGATCTAGTTGAATCTCTCCATTTTATAAGTGATGAAACTAAGGTTTAAGATGGTTAAGTAGGCTCCTAATAATAAAGGCTCCTAATAACAACAACAAAATAAGTCATTCTCACAACTCTGGGCAGCAGGTATTATTTATATCCCCATTTTATACATAAGGAAACCAATGCAAAAAGAGTTTAAGTGAGTTGCCCAGAGTCACACAGGTAGTAAGTACCTGAGGCTGGATGTGGACCCAGATTCTCTGACTCTCCATGTCACACTCTTTCTGCATGCCAGACATTTCCTCAGAGCAGCAATATCCAGGGCTGGATAGCTGTGATGGGCTAGCTGTTAGAAGCCAAGGAACAGCCATCAGGATAGGAAGATGGTTGAATTATCTTGTATTTACTGTATTTCTATATAATTAATAAATAACATGCATAATAAAAAATATATCAATATATTGTTATAATTAGTATAATATATTTTTATATAATATGATATATAATAAAATATTATTATATAATACAAAATATAAATATATAATACAATCATTTATGTTATATTAATTATTATATATGCTAATAAATTGTAATATATAATAAATATTTATTGCATTTATTTATCCATGTAATATTTGCTGATTGATGGTGGACTTACATCTGTCTCTTCAGTTAGAATGTAGACTCCTTGACTATAGAGATTCTTGTTTTTGCTTTTTTCTTTTTATACGTTAGCACCTAACTATCAAATTAAAATATTTGCTGAGTTACATTTAATTATACTTTAAAATACGAGTTCTGTACAGTATTCTATAGGAGCAAAGGTGTTGGACCAAGATTCAGAAAAGACCTTGGTTTAAATGTAGCCCTGGATGTTTACTAGCAATATGGCTTGTAGCCTCTTCATCTCTATCATATTCACTTTTCTGATGTATACAATGAGGATAATGATACCTGTCATAAAACATACTTACCTGGGGCAAGGTGGGATCCTGGAAAGAGAACTGGTCTCAGAGGTTTACATCCCACCCCTGACATGTATTGGTTGTATGACTCTGGGAAAGTCACTTAACTTCTTATGCTGTAGGTAACTTTCTAGAATAGTATGTTGCATAAGAAGTAAGGAACTGCATTGGTAGGGGGATGGTTCTACACCTGGAACTTGGCTCACACCAATGAAATTATTGGTCCATTCTCTATCTTTTAGTCACTCATAGTGAGTCGTGAGGATGAAATGAGGTAATATATGTAAAGTACATAGAAATAATTAAAGTTATATAAATGTTGATGATTGTTATTACAATAGAGTTGAAGAAGAGAGGAAATGGACTGAAGTAGTAAATCATTACAGGCAGACAGGAGATGAATTGATACTTCATTATCAAGCCCCAATACTCCCCAGTTCCCTTGCCCATAGTATATACTTTTAATAGATGTTGGTTGTATTAAATTGAAATCTCATGCTGTAAAGGGATTCATTTCCAGATATGAATTGCGCTGAATGACCGCTGGGGTCCTGTCCCATTCTGAGATGCTGTGATTTTATATCTGGGATAAAAGCTAGATGTCAAATAATTAAGGAGATGAATCATTAGTTAACAAATTCTGTTGGGAACAACTGGATTCATCATCTGAAGCTTATGATCAGCGTTAGAGTGCAAGTAGAGCTGGCCGTGTGACCCAGTATGGTGGTAGTGTCAGTGGAGTTGAACTAAAATGTGAAAGGGTTTTAACATTTCAAGTTAAATATGACTTGACCTCTATCTGCTGAAGTTAGCATAATCTTCGATGGATAGAGAGATAACAGATAATATAGATAGACAGAATAGATGATGGATAATAGATGATATAGATGATTGACAAATAATATGGATAATAGCTTATATATAGATGATTAATAAATAATATAGATAAAAATAGATAAAATAGATGATAGATAATAAATGATAGATGATATAGGTGATTAATAGATGATAGATAATATAGATGTCAGGTAATATGGATGAGAGATGATTAACAGACACAGACAGATAGATAGATAGATAGATAGATAGATAGATCCTCCCTTTCACAGACAAACAAAACCTTCTCTCATTGCTTCCACTTGCTCTCTTGTCATTCACTTCTCAGCCTTTGGATCTGGTTTATAACCTCAACACTAACCTCAATTGCCCTCTACAAAGTTGCTGCTGATCTCTTAATTATATGATCTAATGGCCTTTTCTAAATCTTTAAACTTCTTGACTTATCAGCATCATTTGACAGGGCCATTCTTCTCAATTATACTCTCCTCTCTGGGTTTTTATGATACCACTCTCACTTGGTTTTCTCCTACCTATCTGACCACTCCATTTCACTATCTTTTCTTAGAACATTATTTTCAAATTCCACTTAACTATGGGGGGAACTCAATCCCCCAAGACTTTACTGCGCTTGGAATAAGCATCCAATCATATTTTATGACAGGAAAAAGACAAGTCTAAAAATGACATACTAAAGGGGAAAGTCAAGGTAATGAGAAGGCTTTTAGCCTCCTGCCATACTTATTCTCTTGGTGACCTTATCAGCTCCCACACATTTAGTTATAATTTCTATGCAGATTGCTCTTAGATCTATATATAGACAGTTCTAGTATCTTTTCATAACTCTAGTCCTTCATCACTAAGTGCAGGTTAGAAATTACAAACTGTATATTCCAAAGACTTTTCTAACTCATTATGTCCCAAATAGAACTCATTATCTTTCCCTAAAAACTTGTCCCTCTTTTAACGCCATTTCTATTGAAAATCCCCCTCCCCCACCAAGATTTATCATGCTTTACTCCTCCCACTTTATGGTCCAGTCATCTATTTCATCTATTTATCAGTTTCTCATGCGGGGGCAGTCTATCTTCCACGTCTGGCATTTTGCTCTGTCCTCCATGCATGGAATGCCCACCGTCCTCACTTTCACTTCTTAGAATGCCTAGTTTCCTTCAAATATTAGCTTTTTACCTTCTCCATCAAACCTCTCCTCATCCACATAGGTGCCAGCACCTTCCAACTCCCCCATTATCCTGCATTTATTTTTGTAGTTATATATTATATATAACAAATGTAGATTGTATAAAATATATAATACAGAAAGAATTGCGATGTGTATATGTATACATATGTGTGATGAGTATGTATATGTATACATGTTTATATATAAATGTGTGTGTAATATGTATACATATATACACATCTATCTATATGTGTGCAATATACACATCTATAATATGTGTGTAGATATATACATATATGTATGTATAGGTATATAATGTATATACATATACACACATCTATCTATATGTGTGCATATATACACATCAATAATATGTGTATCTATATATAATATATATATATATATATATATATATATATATATATATATAGGGACTAAACATACAATGGGAATAAACTACAATGAAGGGGTCAGGTACAGATAAAAAAAGAGTTAAGAAAAAACTAGTTCATCTATATTCTACTTGGAAGAACAGCATTCGCTATTCAGCTATTTCTGTCCCTAGTGCTTAATACAGAACGTGGCAGATAGTAGGTGCTTAATAAATGCTTATTCATTGCTTAACACAAACGTAACTTTATGACTTTCCCCTTTAGTTTGTGATTTTTAAATCTATTTGTTTCTCTTTAGCCATTAATAGGAAATACTGTAAAGTACTGTTGTATGTTCTAATTGAATCTATTTCTGTGAGGTAGCTGCCATGAAAGAATGGGGAGTGATGGTGATTAATAAGTGAGAGTAGCAACATGAGAGACTGAGGAGCTGGGCTATTTTGTAGGACATATACCCGGTAGAAAAAATGAGCTGGTGAGCCTTGAGGATGCTTGTGAGCCCTTAAACTCATGTCACTTCATCCCCTTGAAGGAATGCCAGGTCAGCGGTGACAGAAAAGGGGCAAATTGGAGTTGGATGGTGTCAGGATTGGAATAGGACTAGGTTCATCATACCTGCAGATAGGACTCACATCAGAGACTCTGATATGGAGAAATAGATGGGGGAAATTCCAAGGAAATAGTGTGGATTAGTCAAGAATGACATAAAACCCTGTTCTAGAGGGCTCTTTGTGTGTGCATTGAGCCAATGGAAACTTTTTAAGCAGAAGATTCTCAGAGAACTTCCCTAGACTTATAAGACTATGAAGAGAGTGGTAGCTACAGTTCAGATCAAGTGATGAACACCTGGGAGTCTGTCTCTTACTCCCTCGCTCCGACCTCTTTTAAAGCTGAGGGGACCAGATGGTAGTCATGGTGAACATGACAGAGGAGCTACTTTGTGGCAAAGAGTCTGATATGTGATACTGAGAGTACATTGCAACAGTGAAAACAAGATAGAGGAGGCACTAGGATGGGGTAGCATAAAGCTACTACTGAGAAAGTTTGTGAGGGACCCAGTATGAGACCTATGTCTAGTTACAAAGAGTGATTTAGGAAAATAGACTTTATGGAATGTTTGGGATTATGAGTTACTCTTCTTATAGTTCCTGTTTTCTCTTTCATTTTTTCAGTGCAATCTTTCAGTAACCAATACTATGTGTTTGGAGAAGGGGAGTTGTTATCTGCTTTCCATGTTGCATAATATACAAATTTTCCTAGGACTGTCGAACTAAATAACATCTGAAATCCATGGATAGATCTTTTCTTGCCACTGAGTTATGTTTATTAAAAAGAAAGCAAACTATATCTAATATAGTAATTTAAATGTTTATTATTTTTATTACATAAATATATAATATAGACAATATTATATAACATACAATAAATATTGTATTTTCATAAATAATATTGACAATAATAAATGCCATTTATATAGAACCTACTATTTGCCAGATACTGCACTAAGCACTATACAAATATATCATTTGATCTTCATAACAACTTGATGAAGTAAGTGTTGTTATCCCCATTTTCCTGTTGAGAAAACAGGCCAATGGAGGTTAAATGACTTGTCCAGGGTCACACAGCTAGGAAATGCCTGAAGCTGGATTTGAACTCAGGTCTTCTTGACTCCAAAGACAATGCTCTATCCACTGTATCACCTGATTTAATAGAAGCCACTGGCTTTAATTTCCTCTTAACCATGATCATTCTATCTTTTCTAGATTGAAGAATACTAGTGTATCAGTCTGTCATTCCTATATCTCTAACATTCACTCTTTGAAGATCAAAAATAAGTTCAGCCTTACATTTCCAAACATTGCTTCCTTAACTTTCTGAGGAAAGAAATTATTAGCAAATCTTTTCAAGAATTAATGAGATCTACTTTTATTAGAATTAGATTTCCAGCTTCTATTTAGGAAAGTCCTCCTTTACTACCATCATTTCTCTTGATTAGATTTTGGTCATTTAAAATAAAGCATATTGTAGTAAAGCATCTTCCATATGATCTGTCTGGCTATGATATCTCTTCTATGTTCCAGGGATATGATATCTTCCTTTCTCTCTCCTTTTGGCAGTGCTTATGACTCTCTGAACTTGAACATCATAACTCAATTGCAGTCTAATACTAGTTTTCATCTTCCCTCAGTGCCTAGGATGTCCTCACATCTATTCAACCCCAAGGTTTATTCATCCTGTTTGACTGATTTTTTATGTCTCATAAAGTCATTAGCTTCCACTTGCCCAATTCTAATTTTAAGCAGTTATTTTCCTCAATTAATTGCTTTTGTACTGTCTTTACTATTTGGCCAATGATACTTTTTAAGGAATTGTTTTCTTCAGTGGATTCTTTTATCTCCTTTTCCATTTGGCCAATTCTACTTTTTAAGTGGTTGTTTTCTTTTTCCAAGCTGTTGACTTTTTTCCCCCATAATTCTCTTGCATCACTGTCACTTCTATTCTCGATCTTTCTTCTACCTCTCTTCTATGATTTTTAAGCTCCTTTTTGAGCTCTTCCATGAATTCTTTCTGGGCTTGGGACCACTTTCCATTTTTCTATGGCGTTTTGCCCACAGTTGTTTTGACAGTGTTGTCCTCTTCTGAGTTTCTGCCTTGATCTTCCCTGATACCTTAATAACTTTCAATGGTCAAATTCTTTTTGTTGCTGTTGTTTTTTATCTTTTTTGCCTTTTTTCCTTTCTTTTAAATTTGAACTCTGCTCCTCAGGTAGAAGGGGCACTGTCTCGGGCTACATTCCTTGCTTACTCAAGTGAGACCAACCTTTCCTGCCAATCTTCAAAGTTTCTTGGGCCAAAAAAAATTGCTTCATTCTATCTTTTTCTGCTTCTGCTATCCTAGGATTTGTTTGGGGATGCGATTTTATAGTTGTTGGGAAATGAATGTGGGAGACTTATGGTGATTTACCGTTTACTCTACCACTTTGGCTTTTTGAAATCCCTTAGCCTTAAGCCTATTCATCCTGAAGCATCCCTCTACCTTGCTCATCATGTTCTCCTATGTATAAGTTTGTTCTGAGGCTACCATTTTGGGACTATATTTCTGATTTTCTCTGGTCTTCAACACCATACTCCTAAGCAGGTGTCTTCATCACTTATCCTCTCCCTCTCCCTTTCAGTTCCATTTTGTGTGTGTTCTTCCTTTAGAAAGCAAACTCCTTGAGGTCAGGAACTGTCTATTATTCATTTTTTCTGTGTTTGTATCCCCAGTTCTAAGCACAATCCTTGGCGCATAGTAAGTGCTTAATAAATATTGCTTTACCCCAGTTTGCCCTCTTTCATATTTTGCTCTTCACTCTAAATATTTCATTCTATGTCACTGTCTCTGGCTTCATGGATTTCTACATAACTATATATTTTCTTAATATACAGCGCTATTTGTCCAACCTTTCTGTTAGCTCTAGAATGGACTGCCTTAGGAGAAGATTCTCACTGGAAATCTTCAATCAGCAGGCAGACTACTCCTTTTCAGGTAGATGACGTTGCTTATTCCGTTTAAGGACTTGGTTGAATTTGATGACTCTAAAAGTCCTCTCCAATTCTCAAAAATACTATTTTGAATAAGGTAGTCCTTCTTATTTATTTTTTATAGTTATGAGCCTCCCCCTCTGTAAATCTATAAGATGGTATTTTATATCATTCTGCTAGAAGGAGCCTGTTACCCCTGGAAATTCTGTCTCGTGCTGATTTTTATCTTTGCACTACAACACTGGGTGGATGTACATTTTTTGTTTGTGAAAATTGCTGTTATATGTGTGAACATCCGGAATCCAAAGTGAACTCAGCCAAATGTAAGGAAATATTTCTTTTTCTTTAGCATAATCGTGACAGTTCTGTGTATTGATATATCATTCTGACGAGTTTGGGCCCGTTGTGGAGACAGTAATTGAAACATTAAGAAAAGTATTTTTCCATAATGCAAGTGAAAGGTCAGGTGTTCTCTGGAAGACATCTTAATAATGTAGCTTGTGTCTTGTCTGACCTGTATCTTGTGTTAATGTGATTCATAAATACTTTGACCAGCCTATTTATGAATTTGACATCTATGTAACACTTTCTCCACAGTACATCTGGGACCAGAATTTTTACAGACAGAAGACACCGATAGTAAGCAAGCAGAGAGAGACAGAAAGAGAGAGAGAGAGAGAGAGAGAGAGTGCTTCATAGTATGTAGATTACATCTTTAAAATACTATCATTTTCAATAGAGGTAAATTTAAGCTTATTGCTAGACAAATGAAGAAAATGTAAACAGATTTATCAAGTGAATAGTCAGTAGACATTTACCAGAACTACCAGAAGGTAAAGGAATAAAGAAGGAAAAAATTGCAGTTAACTTCTATTATCCACACATGAAGCATGAGCTCTCTGACTCATGAATTTTTAAAGTTGAGTTGGCTTTTCCCAACCACAACAGCAGCCTTCTCTTTACCCCTCTTCCCTTCCACCCACTTAGTCAGTGTCTACTTACATAGTACAAAACTATTTTTGTGTTAACCTCACCAAGACAGAATCAGGAAGCTAAATATGTCTGTTCTGCAGCAGAGGTTCATCCCATCAAATTTCAAGTCAAAATATGTATTATTTCTAGATTGGTCGTTGCATGGTGAGCACTAGGATAAGAACTAGGAAACTCTAGATGACAGTCTCTACTTCGTCTCCACTTACCTGCAGAATCTTAGTCAAGTCCCCACATCACTCTGGGACTCAGTTTCTTCATCTGTAAAACAAAGGGGTTGATCTAGAGGGTCAGTCTTGTCTACCTCTAAAGTTAGAATCCTATGATCCTGTGACTACATCATAGCTAAATTTTGGAGCTAGGTATTCTTTTTGGAGCCTTCTGTGCCAAACCATCCTTTCATTAAGGCATTTAATTAAGAATTGACTGGATAATAAGGGAGCTGTAAGTGGAATGGAGCAGAAAGAATTGGTATTTTACAAAAGCAAATGGAATTGCAATGAATTAATAAAGAAATGTCTGAGTAAGAAAAAAAATAATAATCCAAGAAAACCATTTCAATTTTTATCTTGTTCATCTCTTAAAAACATAGTGGAATAAATGTCTATATGAATTTTCTACCAATTGATTATTTCCATTATTTTTTAATCTGATTTTCACTAAGACCTCCCTAACCCAAGAGTGTGACCAGTGGAAGAATTGGTCAAGGCATTTACCTGACATTCCACTAAAGAAAAGGTTGCTTTGTATATAGACTGGCTCAGTAAAGATGGTTCGATATGCACAGGTCTTAGATCAAAGGCACAGGTCTTAGAGCCATAGAAAACTAGAGTTGAAAGGGACCTTCCAACATCTGCTAGTCCAATCTGAATAAAAATTCCCTCAGTGGAACTCCTGACAGAAGTCATCCAAATTTTAATGGAAGATTTTCAGTGATGGGGAATTCATTTCATTGAGAGGAAGCTAGGTGGCATAATCTTTGCCAGTTCTTAGGGTATAAGTGTAGCCTTGTATGAATTTGAATTTGTCTTACTATTAGGAATCTGGAGCATCCATTGAAATGGTCATTTCCTTTTGCAATTACTTTGAGAAAGATTGTTCATATTCTTTGACCACCAGTCCATTGGAGAATGGCTATTATTATTATATATTTATATTGATTCCCTATGCATTTTAAATTATAGATCTTTCATGTAAATAGTTTTCTTTCTTTTTCATTCATCTTCTACTTTTCTCTTTGTTTATCATATTTGTATTAAATCTTTCTAATAAAAGAACTTTGAATCTTCATCTATCATCTATCAGACTAGGAGAGTTGAAAAGAAGTCAAGATTTTAAAATTATCTATGTGCCTTGAAATCCTTTGTTACAAAGGTTTTTTTTTTCCTTTCTCTCTGTCTTATTTTTTTTTACCCCAGTGCTACTTCTGACCATTCATTCCCTGGGACCTCCCTCTCCTCTTTGTATCTGAGAGCCACTTTTCATTATTTTCTTTTCAACTATAGTATTGACTTACTAATGGAGGGATAAGACTTCTCCCTGAAATGTTAATTTATTTTTTCATACCTGGCCATCTTTATTTTTCTTGTTATGCCTTTTGTTTCTTAGATCTTTAACCCATTAAATGTCACTTTTGTCTTTTCATTGTCTCACACACACACACACACACACACAAACTCAATGTTTTTTAAATAAATCATAAAGGGAAGGAATAAGCTTTTTTTTTTTAAAGTACTTGCTATATGCCAACCATTGTACTAGTGCTTTACAAATAATATCTCATCTGATTCTAACAACCACTTCCAGGAGCCAAAATGGCAGAGTAAGCAGTAATTCTCCCATATTCACCTCCAAACCACCATAAAATAGCACCCTAAAACAAATCCTGAAATAGCAGAACCAGAAAAATAGATGGAGTGAAACAACTTTTTAGCCCAAGGAACTTGAAAGATAGGCAAGAGAGGTCCTTTTCACTTGAGTAAAAGGGGAGCACATTCCAGGACAGGAAGTGTCCCAGCAAATCAGCAGCAAGCCCTACCTCAGCAGTGGTAGATCAGGGGTAGATCCTGAGTCCCAGCGTGGTGAAGTAGGCAAATGCCAACACTGGGAATCCTCACATGCCTCAGCATAACTAGGCGAACTGGCAGATTCCAGCTCTGAGAATCACCATGTACTTCAGTGCAGCCTTGGGCAAACAAGCATCCTCCAGTGGCTGAACCTCCATGTGCTTCAGTGTATCCCTGGGAAATGCAGAAACACCCCTCAGGCCTCAACACACACCAGACACCTTTCCCAAGATCCCAGCCCAGCATCAGAGAAGCTGCCAGACCTCTGTGATCAGAACAACCACCCTGAGAGGCAGGTGCTCTTATTATTTCCTTTTTGCTGTTGAGAAAACTAAGGCAGGGAGAGTTAAATGATTTGCTCAGGGCCACATAGCTAGTAAGTTTCTGAGGCTAGATTTGAATTCATGACCTGACTTCTGGTGAGTGCTTTATCCATTGTGTCACCTAGTTGCAAATAGAAAAGCCAGAAAGATCTCATTTCACATTCCTGCTGTTACCTAGCCCCAGACACATGAAGATGTTTCATTATTTTTCTGCAAATATTTAACTCTAGCAGGAAATGTTTCTTTTTCTGTCTTTTCTATCCCCAATACTCAACACAATGTATATCACAGAGATGACATTCAATTATTGTGTGTCAACTGATTGATTTGCATGTTGAATATTTTTCTAACTTTTGAGTTATTTTGAAAGGATTTAAATTCTCTTGCAGAATGTTAATTTTATGTTAATATTATGTTTATGTTTAGGCCCAGTTTCATTGAGTATGCCATGTTGGGGAACAAGCCAATATTATTAACTCTTTGAAATACCCCATTCTCATTTCTTGGACTTCTTTTAACTTTAGAGTCATCCTATCTTATTATAATTGGTTTCTCTTTGGAGTTTTTGGAGTGTTAAGGTTGTTTTTTCTCTTTCTCTATTGCTTTTCAAATATATTTTTTGATGTTGCCATTCTGAAATTTTACAACAATTTTTCATGGTGAGTTAAACCTTGGGATTTCATACTGCTCATATTTTGTAAATTCTCTTGATTGATATTTTGCCATTAGCACTTGAATCTCATTTTACTCTAAATCTTTCTACTGGCTGTCTATGTCTTACAGTAATATAGTATATAGTTGTAACAAGTATTGCATTTCTGATCTTCTTCCTACACTTTGTTGTCCCACAAGGCTGTGCTCTTTTCTCCTTGAGTCTTTTAATTAGTCTCTAGTTCATGGACCTCAACTCTCCCCAGATGTGTGGTTCTCCCTGGGGGCACTCCAAAAGTCATTGCATAAAATTACTCCAGCCACATAGGTTTCAAGGCTGCTTAGTTGATAGAGCACTGTCATGAAGAGCTAAATTTAAATCCTGCCTTGGTCACTTACTGCTGTGTAACTCTGAGAAATTAATTTCTTAGACAATTTCTTTATCTATAAAATAGGGATAATTAAAATAGCCCTTTTTGTGTGTGCTCCTTTATTGACAGAGAACCCTTTAGCATAATACCTTCAGTCATTATCTAGATATACAAATCCCACTCACACCAATCATGGTTCCTTTCCCAAATTTCCAGTTCTTTTCTGAGATCCACGGAAAAAGTGATGAGAATATCTTCTATGCTCCAAAGGTTTCTAAGTTTCTTCTCTGATACTTTGTAATGTTTGGCAATACCTCCTCCATTATTCTGATGATATCATTTAATGTATTCCACACATGAACAACTGGAAGTTCTTTGTCATGCTTCAGATACTCATGTCCTAGGAAGATAACATTCCTCCATTCCATTTGTGTCAGGTAGCTCTATGATCCTACTGCAAAAGAAGACACCTTCTAGCTTTGAGCATCATGGTGGTATATACCTAGTAGTATATACATACATATACATATATATATATATGTATATGTATATATACATGTGTATACCTATTAGTGATTAGTCAAAGGGCACTATATTTTATTTTTTAACAATAATTTTAAGCAATTTTAAAGCAATTATTATTTTTCTTAAAAATAATTATCGTTTATTTTAAACATCCATTTAAATTTTTTTTTTGAGTTCCTAATTCTCTCCCTCACTCCTGATCTTCCCCACTCCTTGAGAAGGCAAGCAATTTAACATTGATTATACATGTGAAATCATGTGAAACATATCTCCATATTAGCCGTGTTGCAAAAAAAATGACAAGAAAAATAAGGTGGAAAAAATGTTTTAATCCATATTTGTAGTTCATTAATTGTCTTTGCAGGTAGGGAGAATTTTTCATAATGAGTTGGTTATCATTACAATATTGCTGTCATTGTATACATTGTTCCCCTAGTTCTGCTCACTTCACTTGTATCATATCAGTCTTCTCAGGTTTTTCTGAAACCATTCTACTTGTAATTTTTAACAGCACAAATTGTTGTATTGTATCACAATTATATACCACAACTTGTTTAGCCACTCCCCAGTTGATGGGCATCCCTTCAATTTCCAATCCTTTGTTATGACAAAAAGAGCCACTATGAATAGTTATGCACAAATAGGTCCTATTCCTTTCTCTTTGATCTTTTTGGGATACAGACCTAGGAGTGGTATTGTTGCATCAAAGATATATACAGTTTTATAGTCTTTTGGATATAGTTTCAAGTTGTTGGCACAGTGCCTTTTGCCTTTCTTTGTATCCCTAATACTTAGCACAGTATATGGCACATAGTAGGGGCTTAAGAAATGTTTACTGATTGAGTTTGAGATCTGGTTACTGTTAGGTTCTTTTTCTATTTTTTTTTCATTATTTCCCTCAAGATTTTGTACTTCCAAATGAATTTTGTATTATTTTTCTACTTCTATAATGTAATCGTTTTGTCAGTTTGACTGCTATGGCACTAAATAAATTAATTTTGGTAACATTGTTTTATATTACATTAATTCTGTCTGTGAAGAATGAATGTATCTCCAAGTGTCCAGGTCTGTCCTTGTATCTCTCAATTATTTTGCAGTTGTACTTACATAGTTCTTGTATTTATATTGGTGCAGAGGATCTCAAGTATTTAATGCTTTCTAAACTTATTTTAAGTGAAACCTCTATCTCTTCCTGCTGTTATACCAAAATGCTGATAATTTGTGTGGATTTATTTTATGGCTTCCAACTTTGCTGAAGTCATTAATTGCTTAAATTAGTTTCTCATTGACTCTCTTGGATTCTGTATACCATTGTATTATTTGAAAGGGTGATAATTTTGTTTCTTCTTTACCTATGCTTATTCCTTCAATTTCTTCTTGTCCTTTCACTATTGTTACCATTTCTAGAACTATACCAAATAGAAGTGGTGACAATAGATATCCTTGTTTCACCCCTAATCGCATTGGATAAGATTCTAATTTATCCACAGTACAGGTAACCCTAGTTCCTGATTTTAGATACATAATATTTATCATGTTAAAGGAAGGTCATCTATTCTTATGCTTTCTAGCAATTTTTAAAAGAGAATTTGGTTTGTATTTTACCAAAAACTTTTCTTCATCTATTTTCTTCATTTATTGATATAATCATACTCATTTGTTTTTATTAGTAATATGGTTAATTTTATTTATAATTTTACTGATATAAAGCTAACCCTGCATTTTTAGTATAAATTCAATCTGGTAATAGTGTGCAATCTTTGTGATATGCTGCTGTTGCCCTTTTGGAAATATTTTTCTTTATAATCTTTGCATCAATATTCATTAGGGATATTAGTCAATGGTTTACTTTTCTGGGATCCCTTCTTTTGTTATTTTTGCAAATAGTTTTTGTGACATTGAATAAATTATTCTTCAAATGTTTGATGGAATTCATTCATGAATTCATCTGGTCCTGGTTAATTTATTTTTCCTTTGAGACATCATTTATGATTTATTTGATTTTTTTCTAAGATTAAGTTGTTTAAATGATCTGTTTCTAGTTCTGTAAATATAGATATTTAAAAGATGTTAATTTATTTCATTTAGGTTGTCATTATACTAGTATATGATTGGGCAAAATAGTTTTAAAATATATTTTATTTCTTCTTCATTTGTTGTGAATTTTCCTGTTTAATTTTTGATGCTGATATTTTCATTTTCCTTTATTTTTCTTTTTAATCAAATTATCTAATGCTTGTCTTCTTTATAAAACTGACTTTTAGTTTTATGTATTAACTCAATGTTTTACTTTTAATCTTTTTAAATTCTTATTTGATTTTCAGTATTTCCATGTCAGTATTAGTTTTAAAATTTGTTGACTTTCTTTGATTTTTAAGCATCAATTCCAATTATTGATGCTTTTCTCAGTTTTTTTCCCCTTTGGTTAATCAAAGTGTGTAGAGATAAAAAATTTCCCTAAGATTTCTTTGGATGTACCCCCCCCATTTTTACATGCTGTCACATTCTTGTCATTATCTTCAATAAAATTATCTATAATTTCTATGATTTATTGTTTGACGCATCAATTACTTAGGATTTAGTTATTATGTTTCCAATTAATTTTGAATACTTTTTTGTGCCTAGTTATTTAATATGATTTTAATTGCATTGTAGCAAATAAAGGATGTGTTCAATATTACTACTTCTCTGCATTTGAGTGTGAGGGGATGCTCTAATATATGGAAAGGTTTGTAAAGATTCTATGTATAAATGAGAAATATATGTATATATGTGCATCCATATATCAATATCTACACATCTAAATGAGTGTTTTTATGTATCTATGTGTGTATATGCATACATACGTATATGCTTCAGTTTCTCCCTGTAAATCATTTAGCTTTGCATTAAAATATTTAAACATTATAGCATTTGATGATTTCTGTAAAGTGTTGAAATTAATTCATTGTCTATGTCACATTTCAGTGAAATGTAGTTTCCTTATTTATCTCTTTTAATTAAGTCTATTTTATATCATTGCCTTGTCTGAAATTATAAATACCATTCGTGCTTTTTTAAAGTTCAGTTGAGGCATAATAGATTTTGCTTGTTTTCACTCTGAGTCTTTATGTTTCAAACGTGTTTTGTTTTTATTTTTACAAACAATATATTGTTGGATTCAGAATTTTAGTATAGTACACTATCTTCTGCTTTATGGTTAAGTTCTGCCCAGTCATTTTACAGTTATCATAGTTAATAGCATATTTTCAACCATCCTGTATTCTTTTAATTGTTTTTCTCTTTTCTACCAACAATCTCTTCATTACATGTTCTTACCTTTTTCTTTGGTTCCAAACATTTCTTCTTGATCACTTTCTAGATTTAAATGGCTGAATCTATCCTTTACCACATCCTCACTTCCTTGTCTTCCTATTCATTTCTGTAATCCTGTTGAGTTGAATCCATTTCTTGAATTCTTCATGTTTGTGTTGTGCCCTCTTTTGATCAGTTTATATGGAAGTGAAGTTCAAATGATGTTCACTCCCCCCACATTTCAACATTCATATATAGACTTGTATACCAAATTAAAAAGATGTATAAGTTTTCCCATACTTCCTCCACCTTTTTCTTTGAGTATATCCTTTTCTTACTCTATTTTCTTTCTTCTTTAAGCATTATCAATACACACACACGCGCGCGCGCACACACACACACACACAGAGACATACTAGGTCTAGATTTTCTGTCTCATTTGACTCTCTCTATGGCCTCTGGTGACATAAGTTTTCTGAAGGAATCCTTGTATTATCTCTTTCTCCATTAGAATGTAAATAGTTTTATAAAGTTCCTTCTGATTATTCATTTATATTTGCCTGTTATGGTTCTTTTCATTGTTATATTTCAAAATTATTTTTCAGTTCCGATTTTTCCAATGTTGCCAATGATCTTTTAGCTGATAAATCCATTTCACTGTTTTTATTTATATTCTCAGGCCTGTCACATAGTAGGAGATGAATAAATCTTTTCTAAATTGAATTGAATTGATCTCTGCATTATTCCATGATCCTCTAGGGAAGTGGTAGAGGGAAGTCATGACTGGAATGTGGATTTGAGATCTAATATGAAAGTGAGAACATCTGAACACCATATGGAAATTCCATCTTGATTTGCAATTCTCCCCCATCAAACTGCCCCCAAGAACTCATAAACTTCAGCAAAAAGCAAATGTAATCAATTGTTAGTTGTACAACTGACTGTTTTGCTAATTTGCATTTATATTACCTTGCTACAGTCTTTCCTCTTTTTCCAGATGGCTTGGGCTACTCAAGAGTTTCCAAATGCCTGAATATCTTTGCAATATCTGCCACACCAATGTCCTGCTCTGTTGATTCTGTTGTTTTCAAGCTTCTGTGATATGTCTCAGGAAAACACTTGCCTAGAGAGAGCAGAAATAGGGGCTTGTATCTCCAAAGTGACTTCTTCAAAATAAGGAAACAACCCAACAAATGTGTCATGTAGCATTCAAGTCCTCTGGTGTCATTCAAATGTCATTGACATTCCTATGTTTTAATGGCCTGGATTCCAAGTCCCTCATGAAGGGAGTAAGGGAACTCTAAATATGACATGTGTGAATAGGCTGAAGGAAATGTGAACATGTAGATGGAAGAAGAAAAACTTGGTAGACTACATGATGTTGTCTTCAGATATTTTGAACATTGTTATGTGGGAAAGGGTTGAGACTTGTTTAACTTCAAAGGGTGTCAGTAGGATCCATGGGTGGAAGTTACCAGAAGGTAGATTTTGGTTTCAGAGAAGGAAAAATTTATTAATAACTAAGATTGTCTGAAAATAGAATGAGCTCCCTCAATTAAAGTAATATTACTCCCATTTCTGTAGTAATTTACTAGTAATTTGCCTAGTAATTATTCTTTCCTCACAACAACTCTGCAAGATGGGTAGTGTAGGTATCATTATGAATGAATGAATGTATTGAATAAAAAACACATTTATTAAGTATTTTCTATGTGCAAAGATACAGTTCCTGTTTTCAAGGAACTCATTCATGGGAGAGGTGACAAATGGAAAGGTGCTGTGATCCTGAGTGTGCAGCAGCAATGGTACCTTTCTTATCTGGCATCTTTAGTGCTATTTCTATTAATAAAACCATATCCATTTCTGATATTTACCTATTTATAGTTCCAAGAAATCAGGTGATGAGAACTTTATTTTCCATGTCATCAGGAACTGTGAGTACTGAGGAGCCAAAGATTGCAGCCTTTGCTCGTCGGTGGTAGTTGGAGGTGGTGGCAATGGTGTGATTTTCCCATCATATGCTGCTTCCTATCACTTCCTCAAGGTGCCTTGCTCCTTTAGTTAGGCAAGCTTGACTTCCCTATATGTGGTATTTGATTGGAAGCTAATGGAGATGGTGGCCCCTTTCTGTACAGATCTGGTTTTCCTGGATGATATGCTTTCAGATTGTGCTAGAAGCAAGGCCAGCAGCCTGGAGGTATATTACTATTCCTGAGGCCCTTGGGCTTTTGTGATCAGTGGTGGCAGTTGGCCAGCATTCCAGCAATTCTCTGTCATCCTTTAAAATCTTTTATTTGATTCTGCTTTCTCTTTCAGTTGTTATTCTGTATTCCCCATATATTTCACAACCAGACACCTAGAAAATGTGTTCTACATTTGTTTCCTTACTTCCTGCAATAGACCTGGCTTGACTTAGGCTGGGCTGTTGGTTCAACTTCATGAAATACTCATAGGTTACTTAACTGTTAACAAGAGTGTTTAATTAGCCATAGCATGGAAAGGATACTCAATGAAGATACAATACTTGCCTTGAGTAGACATCCCCTCTCACCCCACTCCAATTTCTCATCTCCATACAGAAACATATTTATATTGTACTAGGATATCCATGAAGGCCAAAGGGTATTGCTTATATTTGGACTGACCTGTTTCATGTTTTTGGGTGACAAAGAACCCATCAGTGAAAATTGCACTTGAGCCATTAGCCCTCTGAGACAAGCAAGTCTTAGGAAGTTCCCTGTCAGAAAAGAACTAGACTAAGTGGTGGTGAACTCTGAAAGATATTACTCCTACTGTACCTCCAATTTATTTATAAATTGCAATATTTCTTTTGATAGCATCACTGTATTGGAATTATTCTCTCTAAGATTACCAATAAATTATCTCTTAATAGCTACATCCAATGGGTTTTGCTCAGTCCTCATTCTCTTTGTAACTTTTTTCCTCTTTGAAACATTTGATACTGTCAACCACCTCTTTCTGAATATTTTCTCTTACCATGTATTCACGGGCTTTGCTCTCTCTTGGTTCTCTTTCTAGCTATCTATGATTCCTTTTCAGTCTCTTTTGTTGCATAAACTTTCTCCTGTTATGAGACAATATTTAAATCCCCCAGGGTCCTTTTTTAGTCTTTTTCCTCATCTCTATATACTGTTCTATGGTTATCCTATCAGTTCTCTAAGGTTCAATTATCATCTCTAAGCAGATGACCCTAAACATCTGTGTATTCCTCTCTAATTCCTAATTTAAACTTCAGCCCCACACTAACCAAATGACTGTTGGACATCTCCATCTAGATGTCCTGTAAACATCTTGAATTCAAAAGTCCAAAACAAAATTAGTTATACTTTCCCAATAATCTGTCCTTTATTCTTTTGCCTCAAAAATGTAAAATTCAGACTTTTGACCCAGTTATTTAGAGTTCTCCACACTCTTTCTTTCCACCTTCTTTAGTAGTCTAGTTTCAAATTATTCCCCACTAACTAACTGCAAGACAGATAAACACAGCACTTGGCGCACACTAAAACCCACTTTACTTACACTAAAATTCACCTCACATACACTAGCTGTCCATATTAATCAAGCTGTTTTACTAGCTGTTCTTCATACAAGAGGTTCCACATTTTGCCATCATTCCTTTCAATTAGTTATTCCCCTTGTCTGCTGTATACTTCTTTCTGTGATACACCTTACAAAATCCTAAGCTTCTTTCAAAGCCTATCTCAGGTACTATTTCTCATGGGATTCCTTTCCTAATACCATTTGCTAGTATCCTTTACTTTCTGAAATACTTTTTGTTTTTTTCCATATATGCAGGATTCATTTATCTGAGTTGTATTTATCTAGGTTGTATTCCTTTCTCCCTGTTACAGCAAGCACCCTAGCATACCCAGGATGACCTGCTAGCACAGATTCTTTGATCCATTTTACTAGGAAAGATAACTGTTTAAGGAATCAACAATCTTTTTTAATTACATTAGCTAGTTCAGGGGAAAAGTCAGCACCCTGAACTTCAGAGAAAACACAAACAGGGAAAATATAAACAGAGAAATAGAGACCTACAGACAGGGCTCTAATGCCTGAATCAAAGCAATATTGTTATACACTTCATATACATCCCCAAATTGAGAGAACCTTTATATCTGAGCAGTTGGGGGTCTGAACATACAACTACTTGGGGTCTCAACCAGGGATTCACAAGGTGAACCCTTCTCATAAGCAAGCCCCCAAAGTAAAATACTAACCTTCCAGTATATATGGCAAAGACTTGGCTCCCGATTGGCTCAGAGTAAGCACAAAACCCATGTGACTCAGCCCTACTGTGAATTATCAGGGTTCAAAGGAGATCAAGCCTTCAGATGCTCACAATTTAGCCTGAGTCTGGGAAACTGAAATCCAGAAAAGAAAACACCAATAAAATCACACTTTGCTTGCTGTTACACTTCCCAACCTGGAATAAAATATAAACTCTTTGAGGGTAGGGACTTTCTCATTTTTTTTTAATTAAGTATTCCTATTCACATACCTAGAACATAATATGAGCTTCATATATGCTTTGAATTGAATTTTTATAAATGTAAAGCCTAAGATGCCTAGGAGTTATTAAATAGAGTAACAGGTATCCAAGCCCTCATTTTGTGACTCAACACCCAGAACTCCTTCCACTACGTTGCTTCCAGTGGGACTGGTAGTGAATATACCATCTCTGATGAGGACCTGCCAAATACTGGCCATTTGTTTTTAGGTACTGAAAATACTATCTTTGCATTGGGTGATAAATTACATCAGGAAGTTTCAAAGATTCCTTCCAACTTGAAGATTTGGTGATTCCAAAGTCAAAGAAAGATTTATTAAATATAATTCTGTCATCAGAAGCCCACCTTGAAGTACTCCTTCTTGAGGAGCTAATATGAGCATTTTGTAGCTCAATATATTCTTTAAATGCCTTCCAAATACTCCCTAAATTTAACACAGTGACAAAAATATCACACAGTCCTTTTGGGGCTCATTGCTCTTGCAATTGGAATTAATGCAGCATGATTTGGCAGAAGTTTCTTTACACTCTTTCTGAGTATAGACATATTGTAGATGAATTGATAGGCTATTTTTATATCACTTTCAGGCCCTTGAGATGATGTAAGTAGCATATATCACACATAATAACAACCTGAATTTCATTTTTATCCAAATTGTATTTTTAAGGAGGAAAAATCTTTCCTTTTTCTCTAGGAAAGTTTCTTTTTTTTCCCTCTCTATATTACTACTAACATTGATATTGCCATTTCACTGCACTTAGGTCTAGAAAGTCTAATCAATGGCACATAGTACTTCTTAGATTTGTAATCAAACTATGCTAATTTTGCAAGTGATTCCTTACTTCTGTCCTGAAAGGGTGGTTGCTGTTGCCATTTTACACATGAGGCAATAGATACAAGGAAGGCAAACACCTCTTTGACCCTGGACAAATCAATAAATCTTTTTGTGCCTCAGTTTCCCTACTTGTAAATTTAAAAAAAGATTAAATAAGGGAATTTCTAAGTCTCCTTCCAAATTTAAGATTTTATTAGTTTTCTGAAATTTGATCAAAAGTAACACTCTAAACAAACTGTAGAATTGCCAAGATGAGTTCCCCCTACTCCTGAGTTTTTAATATATTCTAAAGTATTGTGACAATTACTTTAAACTATTGATATTGCTTTAGTTAGAAGCAATGAGGGGTAGAACTGGGATGGAAAGGCACTGTAAAATTTTATTTGAATCTATGATTTTCTAAAAATAATAATTTATTTTCTCCCAAATACATTTTTAACAATTAAAATTAAAATAATTTTAAAACTTTTTTTTAAAAAAAGAAGGAAATGAAGGAAGAAGGGAAGAAAGAAAGCATTCTTTGTTCTGTATTAAGACAATATCAGTTTTTCCATTTAATTTATTTTACCCTTACCCAGGATTTCCTCTGGAAATGTCAGAATTGGGCTCATGTCTAGGTCTCTGAAATAAAAAATAAAAAGTCCTAAAGTCAAGGTTATATGTACCCAGGCCAACAAGACATTGAAAATAGGACATTTTGATCAAAACAATGCAAAGGATTTGTAATGAAAACTATAAATAAGCAAAACAAGTATCCTTCCTTCTGCAGTGAGCCCCAATTCCCCAGACATATGTGCAATCCTCCAGCCTTATCGTGCTGACATGCAGTAGAATCTTCTCCATCCCATGCAAGACAAAAACACTTGTTACGGATGGAGTTGACCTCCATCTTGCCTTCTCACTCAAACACACACACACACACACACACACACACACACACACACAATTCTGGACCTGCAAAGTCCACATAATCCTAAATACCAGTGAATGGCAAGTTCTGGGTTTACTCCTTCATCTTGTAAATGTTCTTAGCTATTTAGCTATTACCTAACTCTACTTGGTCCCTGGTTGGTCTGGTAACTTTTTCATTTCTTTCAGGAACTTGAAGAACACCTCTGCTGAACAAATGAGTCTGAAGTCTCCAAGGCTCTTGTTCTCTCTCTCTCTCTCTCTCTCTCACACACACACACACACACACACACACACACACACACACACATACACACACACACATGCACACACACACACATTTAATGATGTCTAAATTTGTTTTATGCTTTTTTTACTCCATTCCTTTGATCACACCACCTCCAATGCCTAGAATGTCACCATCTCTATCAGGTGAAATTCTTTCCATCTTTTACTCTCCAAAACAGGCACCACAAAGCCTCCCCTTACCTCTAAACTAGAAGTAATCTTTTCTACCTCCAAAGTTGAATGGCATTATACTGATATTTCTCTGGTATATTTGTCATATTCTAATCTGTATTATAGATAAGTGTACCTGCAATCTTTACAGTTAGACTAGAAACTCCTTGAGAGCAGGATCTATATTTCCACTAACATTGGCATCGCAATGGCTCAGGACTGCTGCCTAAAACTCTTCTTTGTGTTTCCTTCACCATATTCTTCAGTATTTCAGTGGATCTGTGATATCATTTATCATGGGTACTTTTCTATGAGTTCAAGAATATTCCACTTTCATTTCCTCATCCTGTGTGATTCTTGTCTGAGTACTCTTGTCAATGTAATGCCATAAATCCTCTGCAGATGATCTACTCAGTGACCTTATTCCAGATAATTTAATATTTCATGAGTTCTAGAGCAGCCCTCAAGTCACTATCCAGTATCCCTTACTCTGGCTAGGTGACCAAATCTACTTTTCGCATTTTTCTCATTGTACATTTCCTGGATGATATCACTGAGAACATTTCTTACATACAAATCGTTATCAGTAATATGCTTAAGGGCACTTCTCCCCTCTAGGACTGGTGGATTTTCTTTACTTTGAGATATTCTGTGCTACCTTCGAGTTAAAATATACCAACGATACAAAAACTTACTTCCTTTTGACAACTCTAACCCCTCTACTTCCTTGAGAGATTATGAGACTTAAATCATGCTGATTGACTGCAAAAAGCTTAGTTTCATTAATGGTATTACATTGCCTCTTTAACTAGAAATTTCTAGTAATTTTGCAGCCAACATATGTGTTTCTATTGCCATGGGGAGTCACCCTTAATTTTTATTTTTCAGAGACCATTATGCTCCATTTTTCAGAGATCATGTTTGGACATATAGTAACACCAGAAGAATATTAGTATTAAAAAGATGAGTTTTGTGTCAGGAAGCAGTATAGGATTATTGGTAATTCTGCACAACTTCTCATGTTCAATCTGGTTTCCTACATTGTTTCTATCTAATTCTGGGTCCTGCTCATTGTCTCACTGCAGGGCTTGTTATAGTTATGTGTACAAATAAACTGTCTCGTTGTATTGTTCATTAAACTGCTTATTATAGTCTCAGCAATGAGGCATTTTGATCCATTTTCCTCTTATGTAGATTGTTACATGAAATTCTTGTAATACACAGATTTCTTTGAGGAGACCAGGTGATATCCTACGGTGGAGTGTGTGTGTGTGTGTGTGTGTGTGTGTGTGTGTGTGTGTGTGTGTGTATCTACAGAATAAACATCTAGAAGGTCTCATCATTTATGGAGAATTACTTTTCCATTTGGATTATAGCAAAGACATTTTCTATCAAAGTAGTGAGCAAAATTAGTGAGCAAATACTTTCCTGTTTTATGCCTTGTTTGTCATTTTTTAATCTGCATTGTTAACATTTATTTGCATTAGCATTTTAGAAAATTATTTGTTTTGTTTTTAATATATGGAATTAAAAGATATTTCCATAACAGTATAATAAAAAAGACAACTGTACATGCAATTGCAAATCTGTTATGTATATCTTGTTATTCCTTTTAAATCTATATTAAAGTTATCATGTAAATTTCTTTTTTTTTCTTCTCTTCTCCCACCTCTATCCTAGAGATGGCTATCATTACACGTAAATATGTGTGCGTGGATATATGTATGTATGTATGTATATGTGTGTGTGTGTGTGTGTGTGTGTGTGTGTGTGTGTGTGTAAAACCATTCTATACATACTTCTATTTATCAACTCTTTCCCTGGATGGAGATAGTGTCTTCCTTCGCATGTCTTTAGTAGTAATTTGGGTATTTATAATAGTCAAAATGACTTATTTATTCGAAGTGGTTTTCAAAACAATATTGCTATGTACAACATTCTCTTAGTACTGTTCATTTCACTCTTCATTATTTCATGCAAGTCTATCCATGTTTTTCTAAAATCATCAAGCTCATCATCATGGTATCACTCCATCATAATCATATACCCTATTCCTTTCAGCCATTCTCTAATTGACAGGCATTTCCTCAAATTTCAGGTTTTTTGGTACCACAAAGAAAGCTGCTATAAATATTTTATAACATATAGGTTCTTTTCCTTTCTTCCCTAATCATCTTTGGAAACAGACATAGTAGTGGTATTGCTGGGTCACATATAGGCAGTTTAATAATTTCTTTGGGCACCATTCCAAATTGCTCTCTAAAATGATTGGATCAGTTCACAATTCCATAAATAATGGATGTGTCCTGATTTTTCCACGTCCCCTCCAACACTTGCTTTTCCCTTCAATCTTTTTAGCCAATCCAAGGTTGTTTTAATTTGCATTTCTCTAATCAATAAAGATTTAGAGCATTCTTTCAGATGACTATAAATTGTTTTGATTTCTTCACTGGAAAACTGCCAGTTCATATCTTTGACCATTTATCAATTGGGGAATGACTCATATTCTTATAGATTTGACAAATTTCTTTATATATTTGAGATCTGAGAAATTTCCCTCCCCTCCAATTTTCTGCTTGCCTCCTTATCTACATTTGTTTTATTTGTACAAAACCCTTTTAATTTAATGTAATTAAAATGATCAATTTTACACCTTATTCTGCTCTCTATCTCTTCTTTATTCATAAATTGTTCACCTATTTATAAGTCTGATAAATATTATATTACATGTTCATGTTCTTTAAATTTTCTTGTAATCTCTCTCTTTATATCTAGGTGATGTATACATTTTGACTTTATCTTCTTGGTAAAATGATGTGAGCTATTGGTCTATGCCCAGTTTCTACTATATTGCTTTTCAGTTTTCCCAAGAATTTTTTTTAACAATTCTTATCCCAAAATCTCAAATCTTTCCACTTATCATTTTTAAGCAGAGAGTCACTGAACTAAGCTTTATCTATGGTTTCATCTATCAAGTGACCTTATACAATAATAATATTTGGAGTGAGGGAATAAATGTGGTACAGGTAGAAGAGCTCTGGATTTTAAAAAAGAGGTCCTTGATTTAAATTCTCTTGATCTTTATACCCATGTGCCCTTTAGTGGCTAAGTAGTTCCATGGAAAGAGTAGTAGACATGGAGTCAGAAAGACCTGAGTTCAAATTTAGCCTCAGACACCCACCCTCAGGTGGGCAACTTTGGGCAAACCACTTAAACTGTGTTGCCTCATTTTCCTCATCTGTAAATTGGAGATAGTAATAGAACCTAATTCCCATATTTGCTATGAGAATAAAATGAGATAATATTCATAAAATGTTTTGGAAACCTTAAAATGTTACATAATGTCAATTTTTATTGGTGTTGTTCTTTTAGTTACTTTACATTTCTGGATTTTTAAAATGTAAAAGATAGAATAGATCGCCAATAACGATAATTCCAATTCTAAATCTGTGATCTATCGGAAAAGAGTTTTTAAGAGCTTTCACAGGACCTTAAAAATAGTAGGTACTTAATAAATGGACCCTGAATCAAATGTTATTTCTTTTTATTCTTATAAGCATACTGTGAAATAAGTAGTATAAATATTATCACATGCTGTTTAGAAATTAGGAATCTGGGACTTTAAATAAAGGAATTTAAATGACTTGCCTAAGATTCTGTTGTTCATACTTGACAGAACTGGGATTTGGACCCAAGGCTAGCTCTGTCTGTCCCTTAAGTCCAATGCTGTTTGCATCCCGTTGTATGAATAATGGTGTGACAAATGAATGGGACAAATAATAAATGTATATCGCAATTGAAGATGGACTGTCTTATTTTGACAAAAGGAGTGAGGCAGAGTGAGAAAAGAGACAGGAGCAGACAGTATCAGGCTTGGCAAACAGTAGCTGCAGCTGCAAACTAAAGGATTATCTTAATGTGTGCATGGTGTGGAAAAGGATGCCAGTCACATATTGATCTCTTCAGCCACACCCCGGCATCGAGATAGCGATCTGCCACAAGTCCCATCATCTGCCACTCCTGAAGGACAGTGATGGATCAGTGCTATTTGCCTTTATTTTAATGACATTTCACTCTATGCTAATGAAATCAGTAATTAGGCAGTCACTCAGCTGCTGCTATTTTGTAATTTTGTGATAAAGAAGGAATTGGTGAGTTGGAGAGAGGAGAGAAAAGTCAGTTCCTTCAAATATCAAATGCAAAGTGTGCAACCAGCACTGTAGCATGATGAGCTGTTGCAGGATATGTGATCAGGGCACAATTAAAATGTATCCAGCAAAGGCAGCCTAGAGCTTGCCAAGAAACACACCACAGAATTATGCAAGAAGTGTCCAACCTATGATTTAGAATTTCTGTGAACTCAGAAAAAAGAATGTTCATTTCAGCTGGGTTTAGATGAGAATGTTGCTGAGGGGGAAAAAAAAATAAAACAAGTGTAAGTCAATTCTCCAGAAATGACATGTTACTCTGAACAAGCTTGTTTCTTCTTGTGTCGACAGGTGCTGCTTAGAAAGTTAGAGAATTCTTGTGATTATTCAGAGACCCAATAGAGGTCCTTTGTCTAGAATTTCAATTAATGTGTGATTCCTAACATGCATGAGAAAGTTATTCATTCAATAAAAAAATTATTGAGCACCTAAAATTCGCTTTGAGTCAGTAAACATTAATTAAAAATTTACTATATATATCAAGCTTAGTGGTATATAGAAAGGGCCTTGGAAATGGGTTCAACTTCAGCCACCACCAACTGCTAGCTTTGTGACTATAGGCAAATTAATTGATCCCTTAGAACCTGTTTCCTTTTCCCTAAATGAAGATAATATAACCCTAGTTCTACCTGCCTATCAGGATTGCCGTAAGGAAAGCAAACTCTAAAGCGTTCTATAAATATAAGCTATTATGGAAATTCATCTTTCACTTAAAGAACTTATCATGTAGTGTGAAAATGAATCTATTAAACAAAACATTATTACATCAAGCTATAAATACACAAAAGCCAAATAATGATAAGACAAGATCTACCACATATCTATATAATGAGTGCCAAGTGGTGGTATGGACAATATATATGATGAGATCAGAAAGGGACTGGAGCAGTTGAATAATGCTTTGGTAGGAGATCATACTTGGAATGATTTCAAAAGAACTGACTATATTTAAATGAGAAATGAGGATAGGGGTAGAGTAGGATAGGGTAGGAAGAGGAGAAAGGATTGGATAGAATAGAAGAAGATATTATAGAATAGAGGGTAGGATAGGATAAGAAGCAGTTAGGATAAGGTAGGGTAGGACAGGAAGAGTATAGGCTAGAGTAGAAACAAAAGAAAGGATAGGGTAGGGTAGAGTAGGATAGGATAGTATAGGATGGGATGGGATGGGATGGAATGGGGTAGGAAAGGATAGAATAGGAAGAGACTTGTCTAGGAGAGGACAGGATAGAACAGAAAATGGGCTAGGGTAGGATATAGGATAAGATAAGAAGAAACTAGAATAGGATAGGAGAGTACCCCTGACTTCCTCCATTTCCAGAAATCTTAGATTTAGAGAGAGTAGATTTTAAAGACTTCAGAGAAAAGATAGGATCATACAGCATATTTCCATAAGGAAACTGGCTAAGAACGAATGGGAAGCTCTCATGAAATTCTAAAGACACAAACAAAAACACTTCTGATAAGGAGAACAATAGAGGGCTATCTATAGAAACTGATGTGGAGATAGAAGCAAGGGCAGGGAGGTAAAGAGGATGAGTACAACAGTGTGGCACAGATGAACACTAATGCTCAGAATGAGCGGAGGCTGGTGAGAAAAGCTGAAGATAACAAAATTGGGTTTGCTTCTTATTTTCCTTGAGTAGATGAAACTCTGATAATGGTAAGAATGTAAAAATATTCAAATTGTATTTTGAGTCTGTTTTCTCTGCCAAGGAGACTGATCTGTGACCTGGAGAAGATAGATCCAAAAAAGGCTAATAGGGAGTTGAAACTCAAGGTAAGAAAGGAAATAATAACTTCCTGATTTGGATGAACTTTATCCCAAGGCAAGACTTGGCAGATGGGATTGCAGAGCTATTGTCAGAGATTTCTAAAAAAAAAAATCTTTTGAGATGGTAGGGATATAAGTTCACATGTACAAGTCAAGAAAGGTATGACTGGATAGTTCTTATATATAAAAAAAGATCTGATAGTCTTAGTGGGGTGCAATCTTAATATGAGCCAAAAACACTAATAGTCAAAAAAGCTGATATGGTGTTAGGCTACATTAAGAATTCAGAACCACAAAGGCTATAGTGCTGATGTCCCTCACTGTAGACAGTGTTCATGTCTAGATACAGTATTTTTTGAAAGATTTTGATAGGCTAGAGAATCTATAGAGGAGGGAGGCAAGAATGGAGAATGGTTTTGAGTAAAGAAACTGGTGATGTTTAGTTGGGAGAGGAGAAAACCTAAAGAAGATAAGATTCAGATCTTCAAGTACTTGAGAGACTATCATGAAGAAGAGGGATTAGATGAGGTTTTTTTGGTTCCAGAGATTAGAAAGAACTAGGTACAATGGACAGAGGTTGAAAAAAAAGAAGATTTTGCCTCAGTAAAGAAAAAAAATGCCTAGTTAGAGCTACCAAATCAGGGTGTCTAGTAAGATGTTTGCATAAAGACTGGATGATCATTTTTTTATTCCTATACAAGTACAGGTTGCAGTAGATACTCTCTGATGTGCCTTCTAATCTTGTGATTCTTAACTCTCATTTAAGTTTTCTACCCACCATTATGGTGTACTTTACCAAGACAAAGAACACTGGAAACCTCATCTGACCCTAAAGGAAGTCATTTTAATAATCCAGCATCATAACGCTTTTAGGAAGAAGTATTTACTAAGATGGTACAGAGTGACTAGTTCCTATAAAACATTTCTCCCTCCCCGTAATGGGAAGATTGGAAAGATTAGAATCTGAAGGGGTGGATATGCTGGGAAATGGGCAGTGATGATCACTGACCCCATGATAATTCACTGAGTTTATCTAAACCAGTTTCTGCTGCTCACTGTTTGGAAAAAAGGACTTTTAGTAGCCAGGACACACATGGTTGAACACCTTTTCCCCTGGATTCTATATATACTGTAGGAGAGTGTCACAGATTTGGGAGGAATATTTTTTTCACCAATTGTTATTATGACACTCTAGTAAATAACCCTTACTAAAAACTACTTAAGGCTGCCTAATGAAAATCATTCTCAATTGGTAATATGGAGTACACTGGTAGAAACATGAACCAATGGTTCAAAAACCCTTCAGGGAGTACAGCTAGAATGACAAAGGGGAGATGTAACCTTGATCCATGACATGTGACTTGACTGTAAGAGTAGGAGTGGGCATAAAGATCATTAGAGTTTATAAAGGCTATCTATACAAATATACATACATATATACATACATACATATATACACGTATGTGTATATATAGATATGCTCATATATATCCATATGTATACACAAATATATACATACATATACACACACAAAACAATAAAATCACACTCAGGCCCCATCTTTGTCAATTTCATTTTCTCTGTGGGTGCTTGAAGACACTGGGATGCTGAAGGGACATTTATTTGTCTCTTCTCCTTCTATTAGAATGTAAGCACTCATTTCTTCAATTCCTTCCAGTTTCTCAAATGAATATGCCTTTCTAAGTTTCTCCTTGTTTCTCTTGCATTTCAAAGTTTCTACTCAGCTTTGATTTTTTCATTAAAAATGCTTGAAAATCTACTATTGAAGGTCCTTTTTAATTATTTCTGCTGTAGGAGTATATTCACTTTAGCAGGATAAATTATGGTTGGTTGCAAAACCATCATCTTTTTTTTTTAATAAATGAGTGGAAAAAAGTATTTATTAAGCACTTATTACATGCAGAGTACCATGCTAAGAATTGGGGATACAAATGAACAATACTGTCCCAACTCTGAAAGAGTTTGCATTTTAATGAGGGAGACAAATATATGGAAGGATAGAGAAGTCCCATAGTTCTTGGGGTTCAGTAGTAAAGCAGATGCTAATATCTCTTCTTTAATATCATTATTTAATGTTCCTTTTTCCAGGATTCTTGTTTCAGAGTCCTGGGTCATCACCATCAGAGTCTGAAAGGAAATGGTTGTCAAGTTGGTGATTGTGCTAGTGGTGGTAGTTGGTCTTACCTGTCATGTGCCTCTTGCCTCCTCATGGTCCTTTGCTGGTTCAGCTTGCCTTTTGCATTTTAGAATATTATTTTTCAGGTCATTTTTTCCTACGCAGTAGTTGTAGACACTTACCGAATCTTGCTTGATCCTAACTGTAGTTCCTTGGTATTTGAACTCCTTTGTTGATTGCCCGCAGTAATACTTATTTGACTTGGAAGTTCTGGATTTGAACTATGATATTTCTGTGTGTTTTCATTTTGGGATTCCTTTAAGAAGACAGTCAATGAATTTTTCTATTTTTACTTAGTCTTCTGATTCTAAAACATCTGGGAAGTTTCTTATATTTTTTTCCTGAAACATGGTATTTAGGGTTATTGTTGGGTCATGCTTTTAAAGGTATCTGATTATTCTTAAATTTTCTCTCCCTAAATTTTTTCCCATTTCAGTTGTTTTTGAAAGTATATACCTTATATTTTATTTTTCCAATTTTTAAAATTTATTCTAGTTGTTTTCTTGTTTTCTCATAGAGCCATTGAATTATTTGCTCCATTCTATTTTGCAGGGAGGGCACTATGTGAGCAAAAATTTCCACCTCTGTTCTGAGTTTTTCTTTCTCCTTTTAATTTTTCCTTTTTAACCCCCATTTCTAATTTTCTCTTTTCTCTTTTTAAATCTCCTGCTTTATTTCTTCTAGACACTCTTGATGTTTTTGTGAATTAAAAGTATCACTATGTGCCAAACACTGTGCTATATACCCTGGGGGACTCACACTAGTTGGGAAAGACGAAAGATGAAAGAACATTCATCTTCCAGTTGGTTGGAACGACCCAGAAGTCTGAAGGGTGCATTGGCCATATAGAAACCAAGGACTAGGTATATTTAGGTTATAGGTGGTTGGATGGGAGTGCCAAGGGTTCAGCAAGGCCTAGAGTGATAGCACCTGGAGAATCTTAGGAGTGACAAAGCAGATGGTAAAGCCTGGTAATCCTGCTTCTCATCAGAGAGAATGGAACTGTTTACTCCCATTTCATGTAAGCTGAGTGAGCAGTAAAAACAATGGAGGTGGTTTCTGTGTAGCTAGTACTTTGGGAGGAGATGAAGGGCAGCAAGAGGACAGGGATCCTTTCTCCACATTTGACAATTAAGGATGGCTTCTGTGCCGGACAAGGTTATGGTAAGGAATGAGGAGAAAAAAGGGAAAACATCCCCAACCATTTCCAATATGCTTTTTTTTCTGAAGTTCTGCTTAGAGTTGTGGTGGAGTTACTCTTTTTTGGGGGCAGAGGTCTACTTCCTGGTCTTCTTTAAACCTATACTATTTCTTGTTGTGTTCAGTGTTTTCCCCCATTCTCTTACATTATCAGCTTTAGCTCTTATTTCAGATTTTGTGATGGATCCTCTTCCCCACACTCCTCTTGGATAAATTGTATAGGTTCTACCCCAGGTTGCATGTTGCTACTAATATAGATTCAAAAGGGGTGACTTGTATTAGACACCACCATAGACACCATAGACATATAGACACCACCTTAATCTCTGAATTCTGAGTCAATCCATTGTGAATTCTGACTTTGTTCATATTTACTTTCTTCTCTTTGCCCAATACAAAATCAAGAATTGGCTCCATTTTCTGCTATATCCCTGATGAGAGCCAGTGGGATGGTGGCAATTCTGCTAGTTGTAGGTCCTCTGCACAGCTCTCCCTGGATCCCTCAACCAGGGCCTTAAGGTGTCCTTGAAAAAAAAAGAGAGGAAAAAAAAAGTCTCCTATGACTTCCAGTGAACTGAGAGGTTTATGATTGGGCCCAGTCACATTGCAGAGCGATCTTTCCTTGCTAGTGTATTGACAGGTCAGAGTTTGCTATCAGAGTTTGTGATGACTTTCAAGACTCCCTGCCCAGAGTGCTGACTACCTGACTTTAAACCTGTTTGCAGAACTACGAGGTGACTTCCCTGGCACAGTTCTCCCTGTCTTCATCAGCTTCTGTCCCATTTACTTACACTATCACTATCTTGTTTGGTGGGTTCTTACCCTGTCTTATATGGCCTTCGATTGGTTCATGTCAATTCCTTCTGGCTTCCCTAGAGGAGCCCTCCTTAATCTCCTTCCTGATTTCTTCCATTCTTCATTACCAGTGATCACACTGGCGTCTCTGATAAGACCCCTCTATTTGCCTCTGTTGTCTTTATATTCAGGTCTGGATTGGATGGAGGAGTTAGGTTTTTTCTTTCCTATTTTTTCTCCATGGGTATCTTTATTGAGTCTTTTTTCTTTTTATTTGCCAGGGTTTAGACATCGCCATTTTACCTGGAAATATCATCCTCATCCTTTTCTCTAGAATACTTCATGATATTAAAATGACTTTCAATATATCATAATTTACCAGACAACTATTAACACCAGCAAAAGCAGGACTATTTTCTCAGATTAAATTCAGGGATACATTTAGGGCCTGATAATAGAAAATCATTTACTTTTAAAAATCTAATTCCATAAGAGAAAAAGGTAGTGACGTTCTTTTTTTTTCCCTTTTCCTTTTCTTAATTCTTCATATGAATGAGCTGGGAAAGTAGCATGCTCTTCTCAAATGTATATAACCCAACCCAAAGAAACCTTTTCTGACATTACTAAGAAGGCAATCTGAATTGTTACAGTTCCACCCTGCAGGGATGTACTATGGTGCTTTCGGTTTAAAAAAAATTAATTGAAGAAGAGGAAATAATTGAAAATAAGCTTGCCAATTAAACCCAATACTGTTTTAAAGTTCAACCTAACTGTGTTAGCAATCATAGTGCTGTTGCCTTTGTATAGTACTTCCAAAAGCTTATCCTGCTTTCTAAGGGTTCTTGGTCTCATCAATGTAGGCAAATATCATGCTATCATTCTGACATCAAATCTGATTATTATGTGAGGGAAAGCTTGAGACAGGGAAAGACAGAAACAGATAGTCAAATAGAGATAGATGGAGAATAAAGATTTTAATCAATTCATGGTAGAAAGTATTTCTTTATACTTCATTTAATAGGGTAAGATGTTATTCAATACCAAGTATGGCATATAATGCATAGAGGATAGGCTTGGGGTTCAAGAAGACCCAGGTTCAAGTCTTTCCATTGACTAATACTGATGCTGTCCCTATAGGCAAGTCAATTAACTTCTTGGTGCCTCAGCCTACTCTCTAAGGTTATACTATACACAGAAATTGGTCTGCATTGCTGGAAGAACTTTCCACATCAGGAATTCTTTACATAGATGAAAATTGGACAAAAAAATCTGGACAAAAACAAAAAATCAAATAGAATTAACACACTGGATCTTAATTCCATCAAACCATAGTGTTGTTCTTTGTGACTTCGTATGCTTTGTTCATGAAAATTCAAAAAATGGTGAAAGTAATTATATATAATAGGAACTGGTCACTGGCAGCCATTGTTATGAATATGCAGGATATTCTTGGTTTTTTTGCAGTTCCCTATGTGGCGATACTTCATGATGTTTTCCTCCATAAGGGGGGCCAACCAAAGAGAATCTTTACTCATGAGGGATGTTCTCATTAGCCAGTCCATGTTACACTCATTAGAAATAGTGTGTGGCTTTGTTATGGTAAGGCTTTGCATGTAAGTTGTCTATGAATTTTCTCTTCTGTTGAAGCCAATTCATTTAGTAATATTTTATGAGATGTCACTTGTTTTTCTAAAGGCACAAAAACACATTTGGAAAAAATCAGTTTCAGAATTTTATTGACTTAGACAGTATATTTTGCCAAGGAGTTGGGTGTTAACTTCATCACTCCTTTACTGTGGAAACTGGTCCAAAAAACATCTAGCTTTCATTCACTTGAAAATTAAATAAGGAACTAGGACCTGAGAAATGCTACATTTTGGTTGCTCTGATAGAGGGTAGGGAGAAAGGAAGCAATATAATGAAAGTTGAATGAGTGCAGTTTTTCTCTCTGGGGGTCTACGGTGTGGACTCAGTACAAGTTAAGATGACAACTGGTGAGTAAGACTCATCAGAATCTGTGCCCTTTCAGTTCTTATACAAGTCGCCACCTCACCAAAGAAGCAGTCCTGAGCCCAGCTGTGCAAGCAGGTGGAAAACACCCCCACTAATTACAACCCTGTCATGTAATGGCAATGATGTTGGAAGTGAAATGTTCACTAGAGGACTCTTGGATTTTCACATCAATTAGGGATCACATAAGGGAAAGAAGGTGTGACTCATAGAAGATGGAATCAAATCAGTCACCTTCTCAGATGTCAAGATGGATGAGTGACAGTATTTAGAACTTTCCCCAGTGGTAAAAAAAGTTTAAGAAAGAAAAAAAAGACTTCTGATCACCAGAAAACTTTGATGTCTTTACATTCAGTCTCATTGACTATAACAGCTGGATTTACAAACCAAAGACACTAGAAAGAGCAGACTGGGTTGTTATTTTCCTAATAAATATAATATAGAAATGTTTATAGTAGCTCTGTGGTAGAAAGAATTGGAAACTGAGGGTATACACATCAATCAGGGTATGGCTAAATAGCTTATGGTATTTGAATATAATAGAATATTATTGTATTTAAAAATGATGAAGGGGGCATGTGAATTCAAGAAAGTAAAATAAAGGCAGGTACTCAACTAAGTTACCCTAAATTTTCCTTCAAACAATGTTAAAATAATCCATCAAAATGAATTCAAAGGGATAGAATCAGCAAAGGATGAGTAAAACAATTTTCCAGTTCAATTCAACTTAGAAGGCTGGCAGGAAAGGTCTGTCGCAGTGAAAGTAGAACATAGTCCAGCACAAGATTATGCCATGGCAAGCCAGTAGCAGGCCTTGGGGAATACTGAATTAGTGGTGAAGGATTCTAGAGTTCTCAGCCCACAGAGAGTAAAGGGAATTAGAAATTGGTCAGTTGCTGACACTGGGTGCTCTGTTACATTTCCCATACACAATTTTAGGTCACAGCCTAAGGGCAAGAATTAGCACGAAACCTGGTCACCATTCTAGGGTACCAAAAAGTATGTGTGGTTGCTCACAGATGAGATTACAGGACAGGAAAACAATGACCTCACCTCTCCTTAGATCATGCCTCCTTGAAGGAAATGAAAACTTACAAATCCTGAGAACCAGCTCTGAATACAGCAGCATGAAAAAACCTGAAGTGTGGGACAGTGTCCCCTTCACAATAGTAGCAGAGTCCAACTTTAACATAAGGCTAAAAGGCAATAAGTAGATTGGAAAATGAGCAAACAATAAAAAAAGAGAACCTGACCATAGAAAGTTACTATGGTGATAGGAAATTCAAACTCAAAAGAAGAAAAAAAAGTCAAAATGGCTACATTTTAAACCTGAAAGAAAAATGCGAATTTGGTCTCAGATCTAAAAAGAATTCCAGGAAGAACAAAAAAAGGATTTTTTAAAAAATCAAATAAAAGAGGTAGAGGAAAAATTGGGGGAAAACCTAGAGTGCTGCAAAAAAAAAAATCAGAAAAAGTGTCACCCACTTGATAAAGGAGACAAAAAATATAGTGATGAAAATAATACCTTCAAAATAGAGTAGACCAAATGGTAAAAAGAGGCACACATATCCACCAAAAAGAAAAAATCTTTTAAAAAACAGAATTGACAAAATAGAAAAGGAGGTAGAAAAGTTTGCTAAAGAAAATAATTTCTTAAAAATTAGAATTGGGCTAATGAATCCATAAGAAACAATAAAACAAAATCAAAAGAATGAAAAAATAGAAGAAAATGTTACATATCTCATTGGAAAAACAAATTGGAATATAGATCAAGGAGAGATGATTTTAAATTTGTTGGATTACCTGAAAGCTATGATAAAAACAAAGAAACTCTGTATCATATTTCAAGAAATTTTCCAGGAAAACTGTCTTGATATACTAGAATCTGAAAAGAATTCACTGATCACCTCCTGGTGATCACCTCCTGAAACAGATCCCAAAATGAAAATTCCCAGGAATATTATATTCAAATTACAGGGTTTTTCAACCCTAGGAGAAAATATTGCAAGCAGCCAGAGAGAAATAATTGAAATCATGGAACCACAGCCAAGATAACAAAAGGTTTAACAGATTCTACATTAAAGGATCAGAGGGCTCAGAAAATGGTAATCTAGAGGGCAAAGGAGCTAGGATTACAACCAAGAATCATCTATCCAACAAAACTGAGTATATAGTCTTTCAGGGGGGGGAAATGGATACTAAAAGAGGTCTTTCAAGCATTCCTGATGAAAAGACCAGAGTTGAATGGAAAATTTGACTTTCAAATATAAGACTCAAAAGAAGCATAAGAAAAGGTAAAGGGAAAAAAGAAATAATAAGGAATTCAATAAGATTAAATTGTTTACATTGTTATATGGGAAGATAATATTTGTAACTCCTTAGAACTTTATCCTTATTAGGGTAGTTAGAAGAAGTATAAATAAAATGAAGACACAAGTATGAGTTGACTATGATGGGACAATATAAAAAAATATATATAATCAAGGAATAGGAAAAAGGGATGCATGGGAAAAGGGAGAATGGAAGGATAGAATGCGGTAAATTATCTCACACAAAAAAGGCACAAAAGAGCTTTTACAGTAAAGTGGAAGGGGTGATAAACAATGTTTGAACATTATTCTCATTGGAATTGGCTCAAAGAGGGAGTAACGTATATACTCAGTTGTGTATGGAAATCAATTTTCTCTACAGGCAGGTAGGAGAGGAAGAAAATAATAAAGAGGGAGTTGATAGAAGGGAGGTGGATGGAGAGAGATGATGATGGTCAGAAGCACAACACTTTTGGGGAATGACAGGGTAAAAGGAGAGAGGGGGTGAGGGAAAGAGATTAAGATAGATAGAGAGACAGAGACAGAGGGAGAGACAGAAAGAAGGACAAATGGAGTGGTAGTAGGATAGAGGAAAATATATGCAGTAATAGTAATTATGAATACAAATGGGATGAACTCATGCATGAAACAAAAGCATATAGCAGAGTGGATTAAAAAACAGAATCTTGCATAATGCTGTTTACAAGAAACACATTCAAATCAGAGAGGCACACATGGAGTAAAAGGTAAGAAGAAAGAGTAGAATATATTATGCTTCAAATGAAGTTAAGAAAAAAGCAAGGGTAGCAATCATGATCTCAGACAAAGGAAAAGCAAAAATGAATCTAATTAAAAGAGGTAAATGGGGAAAGTACTTTTGCTAAAAGGTACCATAGGCAATGAAATAATATCAGTATGAAACATATAAGCCCCAAATAATATGGCATCCAGATTACTTTAAATTTAAAAGGTTTTGAACAAACAAAGCTGATGTATCCAAGATAAGAAGAAAAGTAGAAAACTGGGAAAGTTTCTCTGATAAAGGCCTCATTTCTCAAATATAGAAAGAACTGAGTCAAATTTATAAGACTGCAAGTCATTCTCTAGTTGATATGGTCAAATTAAAGGAAAATAGGCAGTTTTCAGAAGAAGAAATCAATGCAATCTGTAATCATATGAAAAAAAATCTCTAAATCACTATTGATTAGAAAAATACAAATCAAAATAACCTTGAAGTATCATGTCACTCCTATCAGAGAGACTAATGTGACAGAAAAGTAAAGAGAAAAATGTTGGAAGGAATGTGGGAAAATTGGGACACTAATGCACTATTGATAGAGTTGTGAACTGATCCAACCATTTTGGAGAGCAATTTGGAACTATGCCTAAAGGATTGTAAAACTGTTTATACCTTTTGACCCAGCAATACCACTACTTGGTCCGTATATCAAAGAAATTTTTTGTAAAGGAAAAAGGATCTATATATAGAAACATATTTATTGAAATTCTTTTGATGACAAAGCATTGGAAATGAAAGGGATATCCATCAATTGAAACATGACTGAAGAAGTTGTGGTATATGATTGTGATGGAGTACTATTTGAACTTTTTTCTTTTTTATTTACAGAGTAAAACAAGCATTCCCACAACATAGTATAGTTAAAAAACAAGATGATTGCACATAAAACTGCAAACCTATTAAGTACAATTTGTTATTCCTTTTAAATATATACTAGAGTTATCATATAAATTTCATTTTTCCCATTTTTTCCCTCTCTCCACTCTAGGAAAGGCAACTGTTACACCCACCCACCCACCCACCCACGCACACACACACACATACATACACACACACATGTACATACTTCTACTTACCAGTTCTTTCTCTGGAGGCAGAGATGGAATACTATTGTGATGGAATACTATTATTCTATAAGAAATAGTGAGTAGTATGTTCTTAGAAAATTCTGAAAAGACTTACATGAACTGATGTAAAGTGAAGTGAGAAGAACCAGGATAACAGTGTACATAGTAACAGTAATATTGTATGAAGATCAACTGTGAATGACTTGGCCATTCTCAACAACACTATAATCTAAGGCAATTCTAAATTAATTATAATGAAAAATGCTATTCACCTCCAGAGAAAAACTGATGGTCTGAATGAAGATAGAAGCATACTTTTTGAACTTTGGTGTTCTTTCTTGTCTGTTTTCTTTCACAGTATAACTAATAAGGAAATATACTTTGCATGATTGCACATGTATAATCTTCATCAAGTTGTATGCCATCTCAAAGAGGGAAAAAGAGAGGGGAACAGGGAGAGAATTTGGAACTCAAAAATTTTTTAAATGAAATAAAAATATTTTAAAATATATTTGAGAAAAAATATTTTTTAAAAAAGAAATGATGAAAAGGATAGTTTCATGTAAGTCTCAGAAAAATTGTGAACTGATGCAGAATACAGTGAGAAAAACAAGGAAAACAGTTTTTACAATAGCAAGAAATTGAAGAGACAAGCAAATTTAATGACTTAGGAACCCTGATCATTGTAATGACCAACCATGGTTCTGGAGGATAAATGATGAAACTTACACTTAGAATGCAGATTAAGACATATATGTACTTTTTAAACAAGGCCAATGTGGAAATGGGTTTTGCTTGAATATATTGGTTTGTAACATGGATTATATTTTTCTTTCTTTCTCAACGGGGAAGAGGGGTGGAAAAGAGAAAAGACTAATCTTTGTTGATTAAATAAAATAATTTTAAAAAAGCAATTCCATTTCATGTTTTTCTCAGCTGCTTGAGTTTGGGACTAGGGTTATAGCTGCCATGGACTCAGTGAGCCTTAGAGTTGAGTATTTATTTAGTCATATCTTTCTTCCTCATAATTCTTTATTCTAGTTCTCATGGCAACAGAATGAAAAGAATCTTGGTTCCCCATAGATTGCATTAGAACTGCTGGGTTGATGACTTTCCAAATTCTTTAACTGCTCACTAAGTAGGTACCTGGAAGTCATCATTTCCCATTCAACTCCTCCCTATCCAGTCCTGTAATCCTAAACCTCAAGGTGAGAGGACATTATAACATGATCTAACTTAGAAAGGATAGTGTAAAGGAAAAGAATGTTCTTTCGATGAAGTTTCGGATTTATATCAAGGAATTGCTTTTATTTTTAAGAAAATAAGACTTACATAACATTTTAGGGTTTCAAATTTATATGTATATATTTCAGGTAATGTACATACATACATCATATACATATACACATGCATTGATTTTTTATCAGATATGGGGATAAGATTCTTCAGTCATTTTTATCTCCATTTTGCTGATGAAGAAACAAAGGACAAGAGAAATTAGGTGAATTTTTCCAATGGTCAACAAGCTGTTAACTGGTAGAGTTGAGTCTTAAACCCAAATCTTTCAACTTTAAATCTGATACTCTTTCCATCATGCTACACTAGTTTTCCCTATTCCTTTTAATACTCTATATAGTTATTGAATTCTATTTCCATGTCTTTTAAAATATTCATTATATTATATTCTTCAGAAAAGAACTATTAAAAATGAAAGGAATATTGAATGAACAGTCAATCAGCGTTTATTATAGACCTTCTATACTCTAGACACTGGGCTGTTCACTGTGATTACAAAGTCAAAAACAAAGCAGCCCTGCCTCAAGGAGATTATATTCTAGGGGGTAGAACTACAAAGTTGGCTAAGTCAATATAAACTATAAGTAACATAAATTTGAAGTAATTTGGGAAGGAGGAAGGACACAAAACAGGGACAAGTTGAAAGTACTCCTGAAGCAAGTGACTAAATAGCTTATTTTGTGTGCTGCAGTATTTTAGAAGCAATTACTTGTACATCGGGACAAAAAAGACAACATACAAAAAAGACTAAGAAATAATTAAATAAAACAACTTCAGAGCAATCTTTCCAATAAAAAAAGAGATATATAAAAGGGTATTCATTATTTATAGCTGGGCTTGTCAACATAAAAAAATGATGACGCCACGTAAAATAATTAATAGACTTAGAGTTATACTAAAGCTTCAAAAATGCTACTTTAAAGAATTAGATGAAATAATGGCAAAATTGATTTGGAGAAACAGAATGGTCAGAAGAATTTCAACAAAATAATGAAAAATTCAAGGAGGAAATAGTTAAGCATAATATGAAACAATAGTTATCAAGATGATGATATACTGCTTGAAACTAGAGAAGCAGATCACTGGAACAGAAAAGACAAACAAGACCTAAAAAGAAATGAGAATAGTAATTCAGTGTTTGACAAACCCAAGAATAGAAAATATTTGTGAATTGCTGGAAAAAGTGACAAGTAGTTTGCCATCAAATAGACAAACAACAAATTATCTAGGATATCCTATTACATTCCAAATATATCTGCAACCTGAATATAAAAGGTCACATAGTTAAAAGAAAACATTCTAGAAGATGATTTCTCAGCTACAGGTGGGGAATAATTCTTAAACAAATAATAGATAGAAAAGATCATAAAAGATAAACAAGATGATTTTGATTATGTAAAATTAAAAAATTTTTTCAAGAAAAATCAATAAAGATAAACTGGGAAGATAAGTTGTGTTGTGGGAAAAATCTATATGATTTCAACTGTTAGTTGAAACATCAACTAACATGCTGCATACAAATTTTACTTCCAAGATGTACAGAAAGTTAAAATAAATATATAAAAGACCAGGAAACAACTGCTAATACCTAAGTTGGCAACGGATAAGAAAAAGCAGTTTTGAAAATAGGGAATGCAATGCTTGTTGATATTTGTTAAGTTCATAATTTTTTAAAAAAGTGATAAAAGTGATAAAAAAAGTGATAAAATGGAATCCTTAATCATAAGAAAAAATTCTCTGCCATTAGATAAATATCGATTAAAACAACCATAAACTTCTACAAGTTAACAAAATGAGAAAGAATGGAAATAGTTAATACCACAGGATTTGTAAGAAGACAACCTGTAGTGGACTTTGGTTAGGCCCTATTTTGGCCCCTTCCTCCAAGTCCTACTTGCAGTACAAAGAACTAGAATGAGAAAATAAATAGCCTAAGGCAGAGGATGTGGTAAGGACTGACCAAGGTGATAGAAAGAAAATCCAAAGTCTGGCGTAGAGTGGGGATAAGACTCTTTAAAACACATAAAACGGAGGAAAAGGAGAATTTATCCTGAGAGGGAGTCCATCCTGAGATATCTACAGTTATTGAACATAATTTATGATACAGTTTAAAAACTACCTGTTTTTCAGAAAAGAATTATATATAATAAAAGGAGTATATTCATTCACTGAACCATCAATCATTAAAGGTTTGCTATGTGCCAGGCACAATGCACTGCGGATTGGTTGGTTGGTGTCCTCCATTCTCAAAGATGACCAAAATGACATCACTCTGTTAATAAAGTTACAGTGCATCCAATTGTGTCTGATCAGACCAACAGAAGCTCAGAATGCTCTACCACAGTTTTTGTCATATGAACATTTGAGTAGGATTCTCTAAATTTGTGAATCTCATGCTTTTTTTGAGGTACTTCAATTCTTCTTTGCTCATACAGCATAGTACCTTCTTTGATGAAGGCACACCGTTCTGGGCAGTCCTGTGACAATGTCTCCCATGTCATGTAATCAATTCCAGAGTTCTTCAGAAGACCTTGAGAGTATACTTGTATCACTTCTTCTGGCCACCATGTGAGCACTTACCTTATGTGAGTTCCCCATAAAATAGTCTCTTAGGCAAGTCTATGTTTGGCATTCAAACAGCATGGCCAGCTCAGCACAGTTGCAATTTTGGCAGTACAGTATTGAGTGCTTGGCAGCTTAGTTTAAGAAAGGACTTCAGTGTCTTGTATCTTATCCTGCCAGGTGACCTTCATTATCTTCCTAAGACAATTCAAATGGAAGCAATTCAATTTCCTGGCATGCTGCTGATATAATGTCCAGGTTTCACAGGCATACAACAAGGACAGTAGCACAATGTTTCTATAGCCCTTCACTTCTGTAGTCAATCTAATTACCTCTTCTCTCCCACACTTTCCTTCAAAGCCTCCCAAACACTAGTTAGCTCTTGCAGTGCATTTGTAAATCTCCTTATCAATGTGTACAACCCTGGAAAGTATATTGCCAAGGTCCATGAATTTATCCACAGTATTCAAAAATTCTCCATTTGCTGTAACTGAAGTTTCCACATATGTGGTGCTGGTTGATTGGAGCATCTGCACTTTTTTAATGTTAGTTGTTAGACCAAATTTAGCACAGGAGTGGAGAATTGATCCATATTTTGTTGCATCTCAGCTTCAGACATTTCACTGAGTGCGCAACATCTATGAACAAAAAATCATACACCAAGTCTCCTTCCACTTTAGTGTTGGTTTGTTACCTTTTCAAGTTAAATAATTTACCATCAGTGCAGTAGCTGACCTTGACGTTGTGGTTTTCCTCTTTGAAAGTGTCTGAAAATATTGAAGAACAGCGCTGGGGATACAGATATACAAAGACAAATGCAAAGTCCTTGCCTTCAAAGAACCTACATTTCATTTGTGGGAGGAAAGCATATCCTTAGATAAGTCCAGGAATGGGGAGCCTGTGGCCTCAAGGTCATATGTGGACCTCTAAGTCCTCAAGTGTGACCCTAAACAGTCAAAGGGTATACTTGAGGACCTAGAAGTCCACATGAGACCTCCAGGATGCAGGTTCCCCATTCCTGGATAAGTCAATATAAAATATATGCCAAATTAATGTAAACAATACTTAATATTTGTACATGATTACAAAAGTAATCTTGTCAGCTCCCTCCCCTGCCCCTTGACCTGGCATCTAGCATTTGCATATTAAAAGTCTAAAGGGGCCAAAGTCTCCCATTGCATCCTAGGCAATCTCTAGTGATCCTGATGAATATCTGGTCACTGAACCCAGATGGCTCTGGAAGAGAAAGTGAGACTGGTGACCTTGCACAGCACTCCATCACTCTAAACAAAGTCAAGTGCAAGTCATGCCATCATTTTTCTGATGGTATGGTCTTCTTTGACAATGAAGGATGAACACAACAATAAAAACAAGTGAGGGAGAGAAAAGAGATACTGATCCTCTGACCTAGCAAAATCCTCACTGTTTGCACAAAGTGTTTTCAGGACCCTGGACAAGAGGCAGGAGTGCTCATATCTGATTTCACACAATGTATCTTTGATTCTTGCATCCTTTGAGGATTCTTAGTAAAAGTATAAACAGCATTATAATAGTCTGAGAGTTCTTATTTTGAACTGAATTTGGAACCCTAGACTTATTAGGGAGAATTCACATAGACACTAATATACCATTGGGGGAGATTTGAATTGACCTGATTATACTAGAAAACAATTTGGATCATGCAGAAGAAATTATATTCACTACCAGATTTGTGCTATGAGAAAGTCAAAGACTAAAACAAAAGCCATTTGTTCTCCAATCAATATAAACATCCTTTTCATTTCATGGGAGAACTTTTTTTTAGGTAGCAAAAAAGCTAGAAAGAATGAGAGCACTCATTGATTAGGGTACACTTAAATTGTAATATATAAAATGATGAACATGAGGAATTCCGAAAAACATGGGAAGACTAGTGTGTATCAATGAAAAGGGAAATAAGGAGGACCAGAACAATCTACACAATTATTGCAATAATTTAAATTTTTTAAATTGCAAAAAGGCAACTGAATTCAGAATAAATACAATGCCCAGTACTGAATGTGGGTAGCATGCCTGTTCATGCCAAATGTGGCAGACACAGTTGCTCTTTGCACTGTACTGAATAGTTACAGCTGGCTGAAGTTCTAAAGAAAGCGTAATTTCCTTTTCGGAATTGTCAGACTCAGCTTCCATTATTTTCAGTTGATGCATTCTCCCTTTAATCCTATTTGTTTATTCTATTTTGTACAATGACACCTTATTTGATTCTGGAAAACGTGTTGAATTGTTCTTAATACGTCTTGGTATTAGTGTCTCTGTACTGTGCAGAGCACAGGAGAATTCTTCACTCTTTGCCAGATTAGATGCAAACAAGTCTCTATCCTCCAGGCAGCTCAAGTAGAAAGAATCAGGTTACTTTAATATAATAAATACTACGTAGGAGTAAACATGCAAAACAATGTAAGCAATATGACAGCCAAGGTGAAATCCTAGTAAGAAAAACAGTTTACAGAATTTAGAGGAAAGTGAAGTTAATTTAGCATCAGTGAGAGGCAGGAGAGAAGAGTAGATATCCTGGGGTGGAGGGAGTTGAAAGGGAAGGAAGGAAGAATGAAGGCAAAGTAATGGTGAAGAGTTCTGAAATCATAGACTTTTAGAGTGGGGGAGAAGCTTACAGTTCTTTAAGTCTGACCTGTTTGCACCCTAAAACACTTTGGCTCCAGATGAGAATTCTTAAGAGGCATAAATTATTCAGGAATTTCAGTAATATCTTAATGAGTGCTGTTCCAACAAATGTATGTGTCCTTTCTTTTCCTTTCCTTCCTTCCTTCCTCTTTTCTTTCCTTCCCTCCTTCCTTTTCCTTCTTTCTCTCCTTCCCTCTTTCCTACTTTGCCTCCTTCTGTCCTTCCTTCCTTCCTTCCTTCCTTCCTTCCTTCCTTCCTTCCTTCCTTTCTTCCTTCCTCCCTCCCTCCCTCTTTCCTTCTTCTATCATCATAATACAAGCCAGCCCTTAAAGCTAGCACTTTAAGGTTCACAAAGCACTTTACAAATATTATCTCATTTTATACCAACCTACAACCACCCTGGGAGATGCATGCTATTGTTCTTCCCATTTTGCAAATGAAGAAATTGAGACAGCCAGTGATTCAGTGACTTGCTCAGAGTTATACAGCTAAGAAGTGTCTGAGGACAGATTTTAACTCAGGCCTTCCAGAGTCAAGATCCAGAGCTCTACTCAGCTTCCACAGGAAATAACCCTTATGGGACTCATTCCTAAGATTAATTTTTAGAAAAAAACTTGTGTCTTTCTAGGCAAAGTGAAGAGTCAATGCAAATATTTGGATAATTTTGAGGAAAAGATGTCGTTTCTGTGGTAGTTTTATTTATTTTTTCATGAATCACCATTTCCTGCTGCTATTCTAAGGCAACACAGGGGGTAGAGAGAAGGAATAATGTACCTCTCACCTCCCTGCCTTAAAATAAATGAAGTCCTACAAAGAGTTTACCAGTTAATCACCTGCAACAAGAGTATACTGGTTGCTTTACAGGAATTCAGCTGGCTGGAGGATGAAACCAAATGTTTAGTAAAGAAACTGAAATCCCTTTCCGTATCCTTATCTTCCCACCATGAATGGAGCCTACAACTGGGACCAGTATCTTGGTCAAAGATATATTTGACCATTTGAAGATAGATTTTAATCTTGTTAACCCTTTCTCTGCCTTCAAGTTCCTGATTCTAATTGTCAGGACTGTTTCACATCTCACATATCAGATTGCTAGGTACTGCTAGGCTGAGATCACCAGGGCCAGAAACCTTGGCCAACTTCAAATTTGAGATCATTGCTCTGAGTTTACCTGCCTTTTTAATAGGAAAACTAGTGCTGGGCTTTGATGACTGCAAAGGTCCCTGACAGTTCTAAATCCCTGGTCCTACAATCCTGTAAGTACAACCAGTTGAAAGGCTAGTTTCCTAAGCTCATTGGGAAATTGGCAATAGGGATTCTTATTGGTTATTTTCCATTTTACCCTTTTTGAGTATATCTCAATCAATCAATGCCAAGGCTGCTCTTTCCTTTCCAGTAATTTCTCTTTGAGGGATAACTCTTCCTCTTTTCTGATTTGTTTTCTGATTTTCTGATTGTGCAACTGCCCTAAAACCCCAAACTCACTCACTGCTGCTTGGGTGTTCAAGAAGTGGAGGGGAGAGAGCAAATACCATCTGAGATCTTACTAGGTCATGTACCAGGCATTGCCCTAGTAACCTTCCTGAGCTCAGAAAGTTATCTGTCTACTTCAAAGCGGCAGAAAGGAGAGACCCAAAGGGTCAGGGGTTGTAGCTTTGGTATATACAGGGAGTTTTGGCTCAGTAGTCAATTCAAAGAATCCTCCTGGAAGACAAGAAGTAGGCAGAGGATATCTGAGCCTGCTCAGTAGTAGAGGAGAAGCATCCTTCTATTAAACATTCCTAGGGGGTTGCTATGTATGTATCAAGAAGGAATACCATTTGAGGTTTTACTGGAAGGAAGGAAGGAAAGAAGGAAGGAAGGATAAAGGGATAGGAAGAAGAAAGGGAGATAGGCAGAGCCAAGATGGTGGAGTAGAAGGATTTGCCTCTAGATGCTCTCCTCCCACAGCCCATAAAATACCTGTAAAAAAATGGCTCTAAACAAATTCTAGAGCAGCAGAAGCCATGAAACAACCAAGTGAAAGAGATTTCCAGTCCAAGGAAGCATGGAAGGACTGCAGAAAAGGTCTGTTGCACCAGGCACAAAGCAGAGTGCAGCCTGACCAAGGCTGCTCCATGGCAAGGACAGGACTGGAGTGAACTTCAAGGCGCCACAAGCAGAAGCTGCGGGTCCCTGATTCCTCAACTCACAAACACCAAAAACAGCTTCAAAGATCAATGAGAAAGCTCTGTCCCCTGGGTGAGAAGGGAACACATCAGTCTACCCCTGCCCCAGACTTTCAAACACAAGAATCAAGAGAAGCAAGAAAAGGTAAACAGGAAAGAGATATCATAAGGGACTTACTAGAGTAGAGTATATATACTATACTAGAGTATATATAGATATGGAGAGAGAGACAGAGAGATGGAGGGCACAGAGTGAGTTGAATAGAAAGGGATGATACCTTAAAAATAAAATTAAGGTGTGAGAGAGTAATACATTGGGAGGAGAAATGGAATGGGGCAAACTATCTCTCGTGAAAAAGGCGAGAAAAATTTTTTCCAATGGAGGGGAAAAGGGGGAGGTAAGAGGGAAAAAAGTGAAGCTTACTCCTATCACATTTGACTTAAGGAGGGAATAACATGCACACTCAATTTGGTATGAAAATCTATCTCATACTACAGGAGAGTGGGGGATAAGTGAGATATGAGGACAGTAATAGAAGGGAGGACAAATGAGAGGAAGGGGGTAATTAGAAGTAAACACTTTTGATGAGGAATAAGGTCAAAAGAGAGAATAGAATAAATGGGGTGGTAGGATGGGATGGAGGAAAATATAGTTGGTCTTTCACTACATGACTGTTATGGAAGTCTTTAACAAAACTACGCATATATAGCCTATATTGAATTGTTTGCATTCTCAATGAATATGGTTGGGGAGGGAGGAAGGGAGACAAGTTGGAACTCAAAGTTTTAGGAACAAATATTGAGAATTGTTTTTGCATGTAATTGGGAAATAAGAAATATAGGTAATGGGGAATAGAAATCTGTCTTACCCTATAAGAAAAGAGAGAAAATGGGGATAAGGGAAGGGAGGAGTGTGATAGAAGGGAGGGTAGATTGGGAAAAGGGATAATCAGAATGCACAATGTTTTGGGGCAGGGGAGATGGGGAGAAAATTTGGAACTCAAAATTATGTGGAAATGTATGTTGAAAACTAAAAATAAATAAATAAATTGGAAAAAGTAAGAAGAAAGGGAGAGAGGGAGAGAAGGAAGAAATTTGAAACTCAGTTGCTTGATGTTACTCTCCTTAATTCATTCTACATTCCAGACAAGCTGTCTTATTCACTGTCTACACAAATTCAGCATGCTATCTCTTGTGCCATTTGGATAGGCTGTCCCATGTCTGGAATGCTCTATTCTTCCCTACCCCGCCATTCCCCTTTCAGCTCTCGGATTCCATAGGTCCTTTGGAGTCTCAGCTTAGGTGCTACTTCTTGAAGGAAGTCTTTCCTCATCCCTCCTAGTTATTGCTAATCTCTCCCTCCTGAATTTACTTTGCCTTTATTTACCTGTTCACCTATTGCATCCCTCCTCCCCTGCCATATGTAATTTCTTTAAGGATAATATTAAACTCATGATTTGAAATTGATTTAAAGATGTTATCCCATTTGATCCACATTTATACCCCAAACCTAACACTGGACATATAGTCAGTGCTTATTAGACATCTTTAATTGAATTGGTGGTCTTCTATGCTCTTTCTTTAATCTCTTCTTTATCCCTTCCCCAGACTGAGGTCTGTGATTGCAGGGGGAAGAAGAGGGAGAAAGGATAGTATGAGTATCTTTGAATGACCTGAGATCCTTCCCCACCTGTACCCCCAACTTCTGATCCTCTTTTCATAAACTTTATTTTCTTGATGTTGAATGTAACATCTGTTATGATCATCTTCTCTCATTTTTAACAGGAGGTCAATACAGACTGCAATATTAACTTCAATGCTAAGATTAAACTGAATTTAGATTAACCAAAAGAAAATCTTTCTCTATGATACTGACTAATCATCCTTCAACCACCTTCTCAGAGGCATTCAACCCTTTTGGAGTTCGAGAGGAGTCCTATTAAACCAAAACACATCCTTTTATAAGGGGAATCCCATAAGCAGTGTTCAGATCAACTATTCTTATTATATTAATGACAAGATAATGTATGCCATTAATATAAATATATGCCATTGTATAAATAATGCATCTTTCATAAATGTGAAATAGTGGTGTTTAAATTCTGTCATTCTGAATTATGTCAGTCCTTTGTGTGCTATGAATTCAATCACATTTAAAGTTTCTCCTTTTAGTTAGTGCTTTCATTCACAGAGACAAAATGTGTTTTTTATTAATAAATATTATACAATATTCTAAATGAAGTCATTACTCAAAATGTGAAAGAAAGTGAAGTGGTGCTGTCTGCTAAAGTGCTTTCGTGATTCCCCGTCACATCTTAGAGGTGATGACCTGAATTCTTGAAGGCTAGTTCAGTGAAGGTCAAATTATGGTAGATCATAACCAGTTGAAAAAATCCTGTGAGTGGACCAGGGAGTTGTGTTTTCTGAGGATCAGCTGACCTGAGGCTGGAAGGGTTCCAGCCTTAAAGTTTGGCAGCCAGGGGCTGAATTTAACCAGCCACAGCCGCTCTTGAAAGCTAAATAGAGAGGGTATCCCATCTAAGTCAATGTGGGGAGTGCTTACCTTGTTACTTTGCTACCCTGATGATCTCTCATTGATAATTGTACACTCCAACAATGCAAATCATAACCTATTCATGCCTACAGATACAACTCATTTGCTTGGGTTTCCAAAAATCTACAGGGCATCCACCCAACTCTCTGGGGGCCATTCTTTATCTCTTTTGACATTGCATCGATACCAGTAGTGTGGATTATCTTCTTTTCTGTATATATACTTCTTTATGAGGATATCTTTAATTAAGCTTCTCCTCTGCAATTACTTTTTTTTTAACCTGTTCATACCCACTGCATATTGTATTGCCCTTTCAGTAATCCTCAACATCAATTTTTCATCAACTGTGGTATTCCAGGACTCTCATCCACACAATGGGGAGTATCTATGCAGATGAGATCACAGATCCTTTCATCAGTATTCAAGTAAGTCAGTATTCAAGTAAGGAGGTGAGCAGCACAGGTCATTGGTGCGTATGGTTAACATCTTAGATTATTAAAATCTGTCCTCCATGCAGCAGAGTTGTAGATCTGATTCCCAGAACAACTCCATCTATTTTATTTGCAGTCCTTACAGAATTTAAAAAGAAGTAACAAGAATGAAAAGAATATCACATCATATAGTGGCAATGTACCCTAGAGATTTGAGCCTTACTCCTATGAAAGGGATCTTTTTAATGAAAATACTGTTCTTCCTCATATTTCCCCCATTCTTTTCCTGGATTAAGTTAGTTATTATATTATGTTCCTAATTAGTTATTATATTATAAAAAACTAGAGCTCTAAACAGTTAGGAATAATAAGTCCACGATTCAAGGTCCTGTACACACTTAATATTGTAAAGTTTACAAAATCAAGGATGGGATCATTTGCTAGGTTGAGTGTGATTTTATTCTTTGATTATAAGTATTATGTAAAAACACCATTGGGGCTTAAGCCATTTACCTGAGTGTTCGTTTAATTCAAGCACAACATTATTCACTGACAGACACTAGTGACGATAAGATAATTATTTTTTCTAAAACTTTAAGAATTAAATAGAAATGTAACTAAGATCCAAAGCAATGTTCATCATTTTTCCAAATACTAGTCTCTATTTTGTCTACTGGTCAGTATGCATATTAAATGTTTTAAATTCACCAGAGAAAAACATCATCACTGCAGCTATCTTCAAAATTCTACTTAACATTTACCTGCTCTCAGAAGCCTTCATTCCCCCCACCTGGCTGATCATTTCTTTCCAGAAGGTCCTTTCACAGACTTTCTTTGAGTTAAATGATTTTTGCATCAGCAGATATGTTGCTTTCTATCATTATACTATTTTTATTACATATATTCAGTCATTTGTTTGTTTATTTATCCAGTTAGAATCTTCTGTTATTGAGAGGGGAGTAGAATGACATAAATATTCCCTAATTGCTCCCTCTCTCTTGTTACTTCAAGGACACCTGTATAGATTACACATTTGGAGCTGGAATGGACCATAGAGATTACATATGATCCTAATTTTATAGATAAAGAATTGAAAGTCTAGAGAAGGAAAGAGATTTACCCCTGGACCCACGGCTAAGCAGTAGCACAGTTTGAATTTGAACTAGAGCCTCTGATGTCAAATACAGGAAACAAGTGTCTGACATTGGGGGAGAGAAGTTTTTTAGGCACATTAGGAAGCAGGCTCAGGGATGTCACATGTCTTTACATGGTTTGGGAGAGTGACCTGGGAATTTCAGCACCATAGTGAGGAGAAACGTCATTTTAATGTGTGTAGTGATGAGGTAATTGATACCTCAATGTGTCCATAATAAGAATATGTTTTGGATTGTATTGGTTTTGGAGAATGAGATGGTGAAGTTGTGTTCTCATAGGATGGTAGAGATGGGGGGGCTTGAAGTTGTCAGCTCCTAAAGACCTGCTATGGAAATTCTTCCCTGAAGTACCTTCTCCCACAGTATACACCAAGAGTAAAGAGAGTCTATAAAATCAAATTCTATGCTGAAGAGTGCATTTAAATCCTGGATTTCCAAGGAAAGAAGCTTGAATATGCATATGTGGGGAAATAGGAAAGATGGTTTGGAGTGGAGAGACTGGACAACCTAGGCCAATGGATGTAGTGACATCATAAAACCATAAATTCCACTAGGACCATGTCTAAATTTCCCCAGTCTTCTGCCAATAATATGACCTCTACACAAAGGGCATTCAATAAATGTTCCCAGAAATGGAATTATTCTTTTTCTATTTACAGGGAATTCCTTACAATAATATTCTCTTATTCTGAAAAAACATCCTTTAAAAGGGGGAGTGGCGGAGTCTATTTAATAAAGTATAAGAAGTACCGAAGTTGCAGATTGCTTGTTCTAATCATGATTGTGGCAATGCTTGATTGGTGTACACCCAAGGGACAGAGCAAACTGTTGATTTTTGCTTTGAAAATGTAAAGGTTCCTGTGTTAGTTAATAGTATTTGTTGATATTATTACAGTCTTTAATATCAATACCTGCTTTAATTTTCTTTGTATTGGTAGATCTTTTGGGGAAAGTTGTACGTCAGTACTAATGGAAAGGCTAAGGTCTGATTTCTTTTATCTTAGAGATTACATTTAGGACATTTTGTGGCGTTGTGCCATAGGAGCTGAGCCGTGCTGGGCCTTTGTGATGAAGAGCAGGAAAGGCAGGTAGAAAGAACCTAGAGAAGAACAGGGTGCAGAAGTCAGCTGGAAGTTGAGGGGGCTAAGGGAGGAGAATTTTGTGGTTCAGTTCATTTTAAATTATATCTGACTCTTCATGAGTCACAAAGACAATGGAGTAGTTTGCCATTTCCTTCTCCAGCTCATTTTACAGGTGGGGAAAATTGAGGCAAACAGGGTTAAATGACTTGCCCAGAGTCACACAGCTAGTAAGTGTCTGAGGCTAGATTTGAATTAAGGAAGGTGAGCCTTTGTGATTCCAGGTCTGTTGCTGTATCCATTCCACCAAGATGGGATCAAAATTGGGAGATCCAGTGGGGAGGAGTTAGGATGAGACATCAGTCAAAAATCTCTCCTCTCCTCCCCTTCTTCAGCACCTGTATCAGATAACGCCACTACCATGAACACACATTTGGATTGAACCTTGGAACTTGGTGAAGAGCCGATGAAATTTGGGTGTAGGCAAAGGGAAATCCAAGTAGCCATGTGGAGCAAAAACAAGATCCCAAGGTGGGATGCCTATTCTAGGATGGCTATTTGTTTGCTTTTTCAAAAGTGTAGTGTTGGGGCAAAGCTGAGGAGTAGAAAGACACATATCCTTTAGAAATACAGGTAATGGAGTATAGAAATTTATCTTGCCCTACAGGACAAAAGAGAAGATGGAGATAAAGGAATGGAGAAGTGTTAAAAAGGAGGGCACATTGTTGGAAGGGGCAGGTGGAATACAAGGCATTTTGTGGGGGAGAAGAGGTGGGGAGACAAGTTGGAACTCAAAATTATGTGGAAATGAATGTTGAAAACTTAAAATAAATACATAAAAAATAAAAAAGTATAGTGTTAGATATTTTAGTATACATACTTAGGTTTTATTCCATAAAATATTTTCAGTCAAATAGACATGTCAGAGATTGCCTGGCCATAAGTGTAAATGTTCTCTATGTACCCATTGATAATATTTCTTAAACAGTTTGGGTAAAACAGTTATACTGCTGACTGATTCAAAAGTGAAGGCTATCAGATTGAAAACACATCTATACAAAGACATTTCCTATTGAGTGGAAATATAACGGTCTTACTATAATATTCAAAGGGTCACTCATATCTCATTAACTCCAGTGACTGCTTGAATTTCTCATTCTTGCATGGGGAAAAACATCAGTTGGAGTTAATGGAAGCAATGCATATATAAGAAGGAGAGGATCAAGCTGAGAGATTTGGCTCTAGCCGCCTCCATATGGACTCTTAATATCCTTTCTCACTGAAATGAGGACTCTTCCTTCGGATCCTTGCTTCTTTTCGGTGGGTTAGTGCTCATCATTACCCAGTACAAGAAAATGTCACAAGGTACTAAATTAAAGGTTTGTTTTTGAGAATACCATGAAAGTTGACTTGGTGTTAAGTATGTCTGTATTATCTTATTCCTATTTCTACCACTTCTACCCTTTCAGACCCCAATCACCTCTTGCCAATTAAAATAGCCTACGAATAGGTCTTCCTAATTCGCCTTTCTCCCTTCTCCAATCCATCCTCCAAACAACGGCCAAGCTGATATGTCTAAAACACCTCTGTTCATAAGTGATTCTCCCATATGCAGTTCTGTGCTGGTAAGCATTTAATAACCATATCTCTGGATAAAAAAAAATCTACTGTAGGACACACTTTTATATTTAATCTTTGTTACTAATATATTCTTCATCACTTTCTTAAGTCTAGACAATTGAGAAAACAATCAACGAAGCCCTGATTTGTAGTATTTGCTGATTTCTGAGATGAAAAGGCCCACTCTAAAAATTTAACAAAAGGCTTCCAAGCCAGTATGAGCAGACTCTAGCAGACCCCTGCCTCAATTTGGTCTTCAGTCCCTTCTCCCTTAAGAATCAACAACTTCCTTCAATGAAATGCTCTTAGTCACATTCCATGAGAAGTCTTTCTAGACTCCACTTATCCTAGGATGCTATGAACATTCTCAGCAATTTGAATGTCCTTTGTATAAGCAATCATAGAGGCATAAGATCATAGAATTAGGACAGACTTGAAGTTATCTAGTACAATCTTCTCATTTTATAATTGAGGAAATAGGCTTATAGAGATTAAATGACTTGTCCTAGGTCATACAGGTACCAAATCTTCAGGGTCAGTATTTAGATCCTGGACATCTGGGCCAAATCTAGGATTTTGCTTTTTTATTTATTTATTTACTATAGACTTTGTATTTGCAAATGTAACATGTGATCTCATAAGAAGGCTCTGTGCTTATGTGGACCTAGTTCATTCTTGGGGTTTCATCACAAAAGGGTCATTTTCTTTCTTTGCTTTGTTGCTCTGTAGTTAATTTAGAACAATCTCATACATTCAGATTATTTGGTTCATGTTTTATTTCCTTAAGTGTAGGTAAAAGAGGCTCCTAATTCCTGTAAAAGCACGTAAGGGGTCAAATGCATATTGGGGTAGAGGGAGATTTTTGTGGAAGCAGTGATCAGCCAACCAATAGACATTTATGAAGCATTTTCTATGTTTCATTCATATGGAAATATAAAGGGGAGAAAACCCACCGGAATGGTGAAGAAACTGAGTCAAAGAGGAGGAAATGGTTCCCATATTTGAAACCTGATGGTTTTATGGTAACTAGTTACCATATATACTCTATACTGATGAATTAATTACTTTGTAAACCAATATCCTAATGTCATGCAGAGGTTGCTCTTTTTCAAGGGCCAAGAAGACCTCACATTAAGACCATGTGACCCAGACTTTGCATTGGTAACCTCATTGATAATTTTTAATTAAATTTAGTGGGTAGAATTTATGGTGTTATTTTCAGATCCCCATGTACTGCCATACAGAAGTGCTTTTGGACTGAGAGCTGGCCTGCTCTTTGTGGATTCTGCTTTTGTATGTATATGAATAATCCATATGAAAACAAAACAAGTGAGATCATTGTACTTGGGAAGGTGCTTGGTAGGATACCCCAGTTAAATAGCATTTTAGAAAGAATAGTGCACACTTATAGCTCATGCATAGATTCTTGTCTTTGGAACTTGACCTTGGGGGAGAGAGATTTGGAAGGGTAGAGGATAGTTTGCATAAACTTCCTGAGACTGAGTGTAAAAGGAAATCTCCATTTATATTCTACATATGGAGCACCAGTCTTATGAAAGTTAACATTTAAATTAGTAATGAGTACTTGTAAAAATAAGCAATTAGCAATAACGTTAGCATAACCTACAAAGTAGCCTGCTATGGGGCATGTATCTATGTTTGTGCTTAGCTTTTAAGGAAGGTTTGTTTCAAGAAAAGTCCAAAGACCAGTCAAGAAATTCCAGACTAAAAGACATTCAAGATAACAACAATACTCAATCTTCGATGATATTTTAATCCATAAGTTTGTGTAGCTACACTTCGTATTGTGCTCTCTCTTTCCATGTTAAATTTTTTAAATCTTCCTTTTGTGTGTATTATATATATATATATATATATATATATATATATATATACACACACACATACATATACATGTGTGTGTATATATGGAGAGAGTTAATTACACACAAAAGGAGGATTTTTTAAAAAAATTTATATATATATATATATATATATATATATATGAGTATATGTGTTTGTACACACACACACATATATATATATGTATATGTATATACACAATATAGGGTCTAAGTAAAAAATATCAAAGATGGCTGCCCTTCCAATATAGCCATTCTCTCAAAGGAACATAGGGCAGACTGACTTCTGAGTCCTACTGTAGGTTTTTATATTGACCTAAAGACCAACTAAATGAGCAGGTTGTCTTGATGTGGGTTTACATATGGGTTGTTACCTTTTTTACTACAGTTTCCAATAATTTTTTTCAATAAATATCCAATAAATTTTTCTTCCTATTTCTACTAAATTTCCAAGACAATTATTCTTTTCCATAAACTAGTGAACACATTAAAAACAATTTTCTTTTTATTATGAACAGAACCATCAAAACATTTCAATATATAAAGTAGAAAAGGATTATATTCATAATCATGAGCTTCTGGCTCTGTAATTTTTTTTAAAGCATATGTAAAATTTTACAAGACAATGAAAGTTTCTCTCTTTGTGTTCCCTTTCAGATTTCTTTTTTGTTTTCTTCTATGTATTTTAAGGTTGTATTGATGCTTTTTATTGGTCACTGCATTGATCAGAATTCCAAATGCCTTCAAAATTGTTTGCTTTTATATTATGGCATTCATTCTGTAAATTGTTTTTCCTGGTTCTGTTTGTAACTCAACTCATAAAAAAATATTTCCAATTTATCTGAATTCTTGTGATACAATTGTATTTCATTATATTTACATTCTATAATTTGTTAACCAGTGACTTTCATTCTTTTGCTGTGCTGCAAATATTTTTCAGTGTATGAGTTTTATTCCTTTGTCTTTGACTTCTTATAGTCAAATGCCTAAGAATGGTATCACTGGGTTAAAGAGTATGTCCAGTTTAGTGACTTTTTGCATAATAAACTTATTTTCTGGGTTTTACATATAAAAGGGCTTTGAGTAGGCAAAGCACAGATAAATACTCTCCATTAATTAAGACTAAAACAGTAAGAATTCCAGGTGGGGAAAGAGAACCATACCTAGGAAATCATGGAGCCCTTTATCAGAGCATCAGCCCACCATCAACCAAATTAAAACCAGTTGAAGGCACAAGTGCAGAGTGTGTTTCAAAAAGGACAGATGAGAAAATTTTAACACACTGTTGATAAGTCTTACACTGTGAAAAGGCCCCCTCCAAAGCTTACACTTCAACTTATCTTCCCCCTACAAGTCAAGAAAACCAGCAACTAGTTCTGATGAACCTTGACATTATGCATATGTTCCATGATTTCCTTCCAACAGTTATTGGCTATTATCAGGCAGTGAAACAAGGCAAGATGGCAAAAGAAAAGGACATATCTTCATTTTCATTTTAGTTTTTCCAAAGTTTTGCTTTAAAATTACCTAATATTTTGGGGAAAATGAGTTCAAGTAAATATTTATTGGCCTGTCTACTGTTTTTGCTCAACAGTGAGGTAGATCCTAAAGAAGAAATATGTGATGCTGACCCCCACCTTCTAGGAATTGCAATGTCATTGGGGATACAAGATATACACATGTAAAACAGAGAACACAAGAGGTAGTGGTAGTTATCAAAAGAAATGAAGAGAAGTGCTCATGTAATTCAGCTGAGGACATTTTAGACATTAATCAGATATTAAAAGCAGTTATTTAACACCAACTTCATTTTAGGGGCTTGTGTGAAATTACATAGGAAGGTAAAATCATATGTACCCTGAGGAGCTTACTATCTAGTCCACTGGAATCAAAGTACCACAAGAGAGTAAAGACATGAGTGACTGGAACATAAGCAAACCCAAGGCATCAGGCTACCTAGAGACAAATTCACAGATTCCAAACTTAGAGGACTATGAGCCACCAATAGCATTGATAAGGGAATCCAAAGGTAAAGTCATCATGAAAGTTTTCATATGCTGAGAGCTAATTTTTAAGGATAACAACCATAAAATATCCCTTTTTCATTAACTTTTCCACTCCTTGAAATATGGAAAGTAATGCTTATGGACCAAATAGCTCATTTTAAATGTTATTTGGGATTCGTTGAATTAAGTAATTCCTTCCCAAGCAACAGACACAGTGTGTGTAGGAAAACCATTTCATGACTGTCACCAGAGTAGACTAAGATCAAGAGAAAACACTGTAGGAAACATTGCTATTTCAGTATTATCCAAATGAACTTCCACCATCCTTTTTATGAGAGAAAGAGTTAGAATTGAGAATCCCTCCAGAAGGAATGAAGCAGGCATTTTGCTAAACACCTACCATGTGTCAGGCACAGCACTAAGATGTTAATCTCATTTAGCCCTCAGGATGATGCTGGGAAGTAAGTATTATAGTCCCTATGTTAGAGTTGAAGAAACTGAAGCAGAGGTTAAGTAACTTTCCCAAGGTCACACAGCTAATAAATGTCTGAAGTTGACTTGGAACTTAGGTCTTCCTGACACTACATCCTCTAGCTGCCTTGAATGGTGAAAATTACTTTCTCATTTCTTATGACAATTGTGAATAAATTATCCACAATGAATGAATGTATTTTCATTTCCTAACATCAGGTGTTATTTCATGCTCAGCCGTCTCCACCAACAGACACGAGAAGTAAACAAAGGAGTAAATATAAGAAACCACTGATTTCTAGGATACCCCGAGAGTTCATCTGCATGAAGTGTGAAATGGAAAGACAGCAAACCAGTGTCAAATACCCTGCAATTCTAATGGGGTAAATGCTACTAAGAAATTTCCTTCCCAAATCCCTCCTTCCTGTTGGGATTTTCTGATATCAGTTTCTATGGCCTAAAGTCAAGTTGACAGCTATGTAAATCATTCTGGCTTAAGAAACCTATCTTGCCAAACAAACTAGCTCAACTAAGATACACTTCATGTTTAATTCATCTGGATTCTCTTGTTTTCAGACAGCACAAATATCAGATGGAACTCTGACCATTCCTGCTATTTCATTTTCAACAATTAGTCAAAAAGTGAACTTACTATGTGCCCAGTACAGTTACTGATTCTTTAGGATATAATAAATAAAAGCAAGACAAAATCCTCAAAAAGCTAATTGGAGAGATAAAACAAAAGAGCTAAATTTTCTGGTATATATTAAATAATAGAGGTTTGCTCAATTTAGACTAGAATAATTCATGAAAACTTTATGGGCTTTGAACTGGGCCTTAAAGGATGGATAGAACTTTGTTAGGTGAAAGGTAATAAGGAAAGGCCATTCCAAGCCAAAGAGAGAGTAAGAGCAAAGACATACCTCACAGAGGAGACAATAAAGAAATTGATTTGACTGAGATGGAAGAAGTAGGTATCGGGAAGTAGTAGGAATAATAATGTTAATATTAGTATATTATTAGTATTTCTGCTGGGCAGCTAGGTAGCAGAGTGGATAGTGTGTGGGGTTTGGAATCAGAAAGATTCATCTTCCCGAGTTCAAATCTGACCTCAGATACTTACTACCTACGTGACCTTGAACAAGCCTCATAACCCTGTTTGCTTCAGTTTTCTCATCTGTAAAATGAGCTGAAGAAGAAAATGACAAACTACTCCGCTATCTCTGCCAAGAAAACCCTAAACGAGGTCATGAAGAGCTGGACATGACTGAACAAACATTATTATTTCTATTATTTGTCAATACTTAATCCTAATGCAAAGAAGAGCTTCCTCTCCGATTATATACTTAGATGATTATGCCAGGTTAGTAACAAAGACAAAAATTATTTTTGTGAATGTACAATGCAAAGACATATATTTGGGGAACATGAATTTTGTGAAAGGACAAAAATTGAGAGGTGACAGAATCATGACAGAGGAGGTAACTTGAGGCCAATTAGTTAGGGAACAAAAACCGTGATCAATGGAAGAAGTTGGCTAGGAATACAACAAATCAGAAATAGAATGTAAGTGAAGTAGAGGGGATTTTGTTCATTGGCAGAGGAGCTCAGAAAGCAACTTAAAGATGGTAACTGTGGGTGGATGTTGAGAAACAAACAGTAGGAGACTGAAATTTTGTTTTGAAAAGTGAGGGAGAGGAGCAAATGAATGATGTTGATTTTGGGGTGCTATCTAGATCAATTAGATTTGTAATGCAGCAACTGCATTCATTCAAATATGAGAGAAAAGAGTCTTCAAAAAGACCAAGAGGGAAAACAAATAATTAAATAAACAAACAATCCACAACCATGCACATCATATTCAGGTCTAATTTGCATTATGAATATTTTCTTCATCACTTTCTTGAGTCTAGAAAATAAGCAAAATAATAAATCAAGCCCTGATTTGCAACATTCAACAACGAACATTTAATTGTCTCTTGAGAACCTATTCAAACTGGGCCTAGCATGGAGCTAAGGAGAGAAACCAAATTGTGAATTAGGTTGGCAAAACTGGACTCTATAAATGTGCTACATACCTATAATTTGTTGACTTATGTGTTTGTTTTTTAATAAGTTCTTATATCTACCTTTTGTTTTATATTACCATGACTTCTCCCAGTATCTTTACTCCCAGACAGCTGTCCCATATAACAAGTAGCAATTAAATATAGCAATTCTTTAAAATAAACACCAAGAAATAAGCACAATTGATTAATACATCATAAAGGTCTGAAAATATGTGCAATATACAATACTTGTGGCCCTCCTACACTTGCAAATTGGTGTGGGGAGAAATATCTGCTCAAATCTTTTGAAAAATTTTTTTTATAATTTTCCAACACTCACTTGGTGTGTGTGTGCGTATGTGTGTGTGTTCTCACTTACATTGTTGTAATTCTTGTGTATACTGCTTACTTGGCTTTGCTTACTTCAGTCTGCATCAGTTAATGTAGATCTTTCCATGTTTCTCTGACTTTAACATATTCATCATTTCCTACATCACAGGAATATTCCATTCTATCTACATATTATAATTTTTTTGGCCTTTCCCCAGTTGATGAGTATCTACTTTATTTCCAATTTTTTGCTATCACAAAAAGTGCTATTTTGATGTATATGGAAATATACATCTATATAACTATTTTGATGTATATGGAAATTTCTTTTTTTGTCAATGTCCTCCTTTTGCTATGAATCCATTTATTGAATGTGTCAAAGGGAATGAACATTTTAGTCACTTTATTTGCCTAATTCAAGATGATTTTTCAAAAATAATTTTAATAGTTCACAACTTCATTAATAATGCACCTGGGTAACTGTCTTCCCATAACTCCTCCAACAATGACTATTGTTCTCTTGATCTATTTTCTATTTATCTTTTGTCATCTTTTCTAATTTGCAGAGTATGAGGTAAAACCTCAGGGTTGTTTTGATGTGCATTTCTCTTATTATCAGTAATTTAAAGCATTACTTTTGAGAATTATTTCTTCATATACTTTGTTCATACAGTTATCTATTAGGGAATGGCTTTTGGTTATGGAAAATACATATACATATAAAACAGATTTAGTATTGGTTTTATATATAGGACATATGTATGTGTGTATATACCCAACACTGATAAAATAAATTTGATACGAAGATTTTTTTTCTATTGTACTACTTTTCTTCTTATTCTGAATACATGAATTTTGTCTGTGTAAAAGTTTAATATATAATCTTTGAGAAACAGTATGATGCAGATAGAAAGTTGGCCTCAGGTCACAAAGTTCTGAATTTAGGTCTTCTCATCTCTGAAACATGCTGAGTAAGTGACCTTGAGTAGAACATTTAACCTCATGGTGTCCCTTTGTAGTTTTCTAAGACTATAAGTTGAAGAATAGTTGTTGATCTGTATACATATCTGACTAGCTGTGTGATTTACAGACAACTTAGATCTAAACAGTCTTGTTCCCAGGACTGATGCTTAAAGAGAAGGATGCTCTTTAATCCTTTGAGTGATAGTGGTAGAATTGGCCAGATTCCAATATAGGGAGCCAGTCTCCAACTGGAGAATGTTTTGTATTCATGTCCCTTAACAATTACTTGTAGATGATGATGTGATGAGACAAAACTGCTTCCAAGACTTAATGGGCTTCAGCTTTCCTGATGCAGCTTTCTGGTCACCAGCCACACGGTAATAACATGGAGCATGTGCCTCTCAGACATAGGGAATGCCTAAGACCATGATAGTTGCCATATAAGTCTCCAAATGGGGATGAGTGGAAGTCATTTCCCAGAGAAGTTAAGGGTTGCAGATTCTTGCTGATAAAGCAAAGCAAACCTTTTAAAAATGTTCAACGACTTTTTAAATGTTCAAGTGCCTCATTTCATCCTAATATTGGACTTGATCTAAGAGGGTTCTATTGTTAGAGTTGTACCTTTAATGGATGGGGTAGATAACTAGGCAGCAGAAAGAGGCAAACAAAGGAAAAGAGGCAGGATACTCCACCTAGACTTCCTACTCCAACCCTGTGTTCCTTCATCTGAGGGCAGTTCTTTCCCCATAAGCAACAGATATGCTTTTGACTTGGCATTAGATACACTAAACTCTCACGATCCACTAGGTTTCCCTTCATTTATTCATTGTTTTGAAATATAAAATGGTTTAGTCATTTCCATTTTCCCACAAGTTTTCCTATCTTCCTTCAGGTTTCTTCTTTTTGAGGCACATCATTCTATGGGTCTTTAAGGAAATTTTTTCCAGAAAAAGTGAGGCAGTTGTCTCCCAGACAAAGATGCCGCGGAAGGGACTTTTCTTCCCAGGGAATAGCTTTAAAGAAATAGAAGTGGTTCTTAGTGTCCCCAGATTCAGCTGACCTAATATCTTCTTGTATTTAAAGGCAAAGTGTACTAGAGAGAAAGGAGAGAAAGCACAAGTTGTTTGTCCTAACTCTTCCACTACAAATTATTAGATTTATTTTTGAAGGCTCTATGCCACGAATGTAATGTTTGGAATGCATCTGTCGTGCAAGCACTAGGTTCAAAGGAACTTTAAAGAGAAGCACTTGACTGAAAACAATTCCCACTGCACATGTGGAATCAGGCCTATAGTGAAACCCGGGGCAGAGGTGGGGGTGGGGGTGGGGAAATGTCAACTGTGTTGACATTAATGCAAAAATTCTAACCAAATAGGAAAAAATGTATTAAATGAAACCTTTGCTTATAATTGGTCAAACTTCTTTTTGGGGGTAGTATAACTTGTAGAGCCAGTAAGCTATAGCCAGTAAGAAGGAGCTAGTTGGCAAGTATCAAGAAACTCTGAAGGGAGTCCATAATTTCTTTATCTTTTCTTGGAAATCTGAAAATTTACAATCTACAAGGAATTTTACTTTAGAAATGCATTTATATGTAGGCTATAAGGATAAAGAAATCTTTTGAAATAGGGTCCACAACAAAATTTTCTGTTTTGCACATGTTCTTCATTTCTTGGACATTGCTCAGAAGGAGAAGCAGATGATTTTGTGGTATCATCTACCCTGCCATTTTCTTTTCTAATTTTTCGGTTCAGATCTGTGATTTCTTTGATTGAAGGAGCTCTCAGTGAGGGAAGTTCCGTTATCAGAGCAGGGTTGTGATCTCCGTATTACTTATAGTAATTGAGAGTTGTCTAGCTGTTAAATGCTTTGCCCAGGATTATGCAACTATTATGGGTCAGAGGCCATATTTCAATCCAGGTTGTCCTGACTCTGTGAACGGTCCTCTAGACACTCTGCCAGGTGAATTCACATGTCAGACATCAACAATGATATAAAGGGTATGTGTTACTCAATTCAAGAGTGTTAGAGCAAAGAGGGCAGTAAAGGAAGTTTGATTCTTGAATGGCAAAGTTTAGTGTATAGTTTATCCCCTGCCCTCTGCCCACTTAAGAGTATTTTATTTCTTCCAATTATAAGTAAAGATAGTTTTCAACATTCACTTTTATAAGATTTTGAGTTCCAACTTTTTTCTCCCTCCTTCCCTTTTCTCTCCCTTCCCCAAGATGGCAAGCAAACTGATATAGGTCATACATACTATACAATCATATTAAACATATTTCCATGTTAGTCATGTCATGAAGGAAGAATTAGAACAAAAGGCAAAAACCATGAGAAAGAAAAATAGAGAAAATAGTGTGCTTTTATTTGCATTCAGACTCCATAGTTCTTTTTCTGTATATGGACAGCATTTTTTATCATGATGCTTTTGGGTATGTCTTAGATCATTGTACTGCTGAGAAGAGCTAAGTCTATCAAAGTTGGTCTTCACACATTGTTGCTGTTACTATATACAATATTTCCCTGGTTTTTCCTCACTTCACTGAGCATCAGTTCATGTAAGACTTTTCAGGGTTCTCTGAAATCTGCCTGCTCATCATTTCTTATAACACAACAGTATTCCATTACATTCATATACCACAACTTGCTCTGCTATTCCCCAATTGATGGGCATCCTCTCAATTTCTAATTCTTTGCCCCCACAAAAAGAGCACTGTAAATATTTTTGTACAATGGGTCCTTTTCCCCCTTTTTATGATCTCTTTGGGATAAATACCTGGTAGTAATATTGCTGGATCAAAGGGTATACACAGTTTTATAGCCCTTTAGGCACAGTTTGAAATTGCCCTCCAGAATTGTTGAATCAGTTTACAATTTGACCAACAATGCATAAGTGTTCCAATTTTCCCACATCTTCTCCAACATTTATCATTTTCCTTTTCTGTCATATTTGGTATAATAGGTATGAAATACTACCTCAGAGTTATTTTAATTTGCATTTCTCTAATCAATTGTTATTTCAAGCATTTTTTTTATATGACTATAGATAGCTTTAATTTATTCCTCTGAAAACTGCCTGTTCATATCCTTTGACCATTTATCAATTGAGGAATTAATTATATTCTTATAAATTTAACTCAGTTCTCTATATATTTTAGAAATGAAGCCTTTATCAGAGACACAGTAAAAACTGTCTCCAACTTTCTGATTTCCATCTAATTTTGGTTACATTGACTTTGCTCAGAAATTTTGTAATTTAATGTAATCAAAATTATCCATTTTACATTTCATAATTTCATGAAATTTTATGATTTCTCTCTTTTGTTTGGTCATAAATTCTTCCCTTCTCCATAGATCTGACAGGTAAACTATTCCTTGCTCTCCTACTTTACTTATGGTATCACCCTTTATGTTTAACTGATCCATTTTGACTTTATCTTGGCATATAGTTTAAGATGCTGATCGATGCCTAGTTACTGCCATACTGTTTTCCAGTCTTTCCACCAGTTTTTATTAAATAGTAAGTTCTTATCCCAGAAGCTATAGTGCTTGGGTTTATCAAACAGTAGATTACTGTAGTCAATGACTATCATACTTTGTGTACCTAAACTATTCCATTGATTCACCAATCTAGCCAGTACCAAATAATTTTGATGATTGCTGCTGCATAATAGTTTTAGATCTGGTATGGATAGGATGAGTAATATTTTAACAACTCTCTCATGAAGCCCCTTCTCGCAACACATTGATAAGAATAAATTTATTCTAATCATGCCCCCTCTCTTCTGTCAACACAAATAAAATGTGGAGATATCACAAAATTGTTCTACAGCATGTAGTCTAACTGAGGCACAATAACTGAAAATTACTTACAACAGTATGTTAGCCACAATTCTAAGAGAACATGGAGAATTAACCAAGGAAAATCAAGCTTTGTCTACAACCTGAAGACTGAGAACAAAACTTCCATGTAACTTGGGCTGTTGAAGAAAGTTAAGATTTCTTGGAGGTTTTGAAAAGAGAATCCATTAGCATCCTTTTGGATAGACAACAGTTTTAAGTGTCATCTTCCTTTAAGACAAGCAAATTCTAAAGAAGGAATATCAAAAGAAGAAGCTTAATCTAAGGGAAAGAGTATTGGGCTTGAAGGCAAGAGGTATATTCCAGTTCCACATCTAATCATTAAAAACTGTATGGCCTTGGTGAAAACCTTTAACCTTTCTGAATGTCTGAATGCCAGTTGCCTTATCCTTATCTGTAAGATGGACTGAATAATAATTTCACCATTTGCCTCAGGGCTTGTTGTGAGGAAAATGTACAATATAAAAGTGAGCTATACATATTAATAAAGTCCTTTTAAGCCCTGGGATTCTTTGATGCACTCAGTCAGACAGTAGAGTTATGTGATTAGTATATGCCACCATGAAATACTATGGTAAACACTTCCTTTTAATATCAACATACAGTATCTTTCTTTATACTTACACTATGAACAGAACACAGATTGTATGTTTCCCATATAGCTCAAGAACCTGTTGCTTCCCCAATTTCTGTGTTGGAGATATTTGAGATATCCCAAAAAGGGTTCCACCTAGCCCTCTGCCCTATACATGTAGACCATACAGAAAACATAAATCAAATTTGCAAAGCTTTTAATTAGGACAGAACAGCAAAGCACACAGTACACAAAATGAAGCAATAGCTTCAATATTGTGGTTCTTCATATATAAAAGGAGATGATATCCCATGGATTCCCAAACTCATGGGGTACTATCCCTCAGAGTACTTACTCTCTGAGATGAGAAAGTGTCTTACTATGGCTGGAACAACTCTCACTCCTCTAACTTGTGGTAACTTGCTAAACCTAGTTGTTTATTAGCTCCTCCACTGAAAGCTCTCTTTGTGTATTGCTAGACCTCACCTTGATGCTGCTTCTCTAGGGTCCCTACAAAGTTTTAGTCTCCTGATTTTCCATCAACCTGTCCCTAGAAAAGGCAACTGCCATAGCTTCTTAGCAGGAGTGTTGGTGCTGTCACAGAAATATGGAAGCAGTGCCAATGCTTTTTGTTAAGATCACTCCTGGCCAACATGCCTGGGGGACTAATCAACACCATTTTAGCTCTTTTATTAGAAAGGCTTCATCACACTTTACTGATAAACGCTTCTCATTGGTTTGGCTCTCATGACCATTTGTATCTTACTATTCCTTGGCTCTGGTGTTCACAGTTCCCTTGGTAATAATTCTAGTTTTCCCTTAGAGGTGCTACTCCACCCTGTCTCAGTAGATAGTCACTTGACTTCTAAGGTTGTTATTTACTGCTTCTTCAGTGAGTTACTATTGCCATCTGCCGGAGATATCTTCTTGGTGGAGGACACAGGTAAGAGAGGAATGGGTGTCATTATTGCTCTTTCGTGAAAATGCTCTTGGCCAGCAGGGCTTGGATCTAATGACCACATTTTGAGAGAGGAGAGGGGGCAGGAGGAAGTGGGAGAGAGAGGAGGAGAGGAGAGAGAGAAGAGAGAGAGAGAGAGAGAGAGAGAGATGGATATAGAGATAATACAAAAAGTGATATGGATATAGATACAGATATAGATTTACCAGTGTACTTCCTCATTTAAAAATGAAAACATAAATATGAAGCAGCATGATGTAGTGGGAAATGCATGGGATTTACAGATAGGAATCCCGGGTTTGAATTCTAGTTCTACTGTTAGGTATCTGTTTAACCTTGGACAAGTCACAATCTCCCTGAACCTCATTTTCCTTGTCTGGAAAAGGTGGAGATCAGTTCTAATGACATCTCTCAAAAATCTATGATACCATTTTCCTAATACTGGAATCCTGGGATTATGAAACAATAGGTATTTGGAGCTAACAGTGATTCACTCTGGTGAAATGTATATATTTGAGTTCTGATAGGGATGGAATCTGAACTTTTAAATGGAAAAGACCATGTCTTTGGGATATGGACCCTAGAAAGGAAAACCTTAGACTTCTCCACATGGCCCATGTCCCTGGCATTCACCTGGGACAATTGGCCCTTCCCAGTTAATTAACTGTCCTTTCATTGTCTACCCCTGGCCCCACCCTAGACCTCCACTCCTTCATTACATCTAGATCCCCTCTCTGTTCCCACAGTCTTTTGTATAAAAGATCCATCTTGCCTCTCAGATTCCTGGAGAGTCTAGCCAATGCTGAGATTTCTTTAGAATCTGGCCAATATGGTAGATTTTTTAGAATCACACCCACACTACCTTGTCTTTGGCTGGAAGAAGGCTTGAGTCAAATTCATTCGGGCAGCACCTGCGTATCACTGTTTCAGGGTCCCAGCACCCCAAAATATTATGAGAAATGTCCCTTTTCATTAAAGTCAGGTTAGAAATTGGTGGCCCATGTTACTCTCAGCAGTAGTCATATCATATGCCAGTGTCATTGTGGTTGCAACCACTGGAAGTCTAAATCTAAAAGTGTCTATTAGCAGAGCCCATAAAATTGAAACATACATGCTTCTCAGATGCAAGGATGTTGTCAGTCTGTTTCTTAGGATTCTTTTCTGAATATAGGACATTTGACCTATTTAATGAAAGCTCAAGAAGAACACTGTATGTTAACATCATTAATTATAATTCATAATATTATAGCATATTATGTTTAGAGGTGATATAATATAACATCCCACTTTAATTTTGGAAAAAAACTTCACCTTCAATAATATATACTTTGCCAAGCTATCTTAAAAGGGAAAAAAAAACATACAAATTTGCTTCCTGAATCTATTTTAGATTACCCCAGAATAAAAATGTGCCCTAATTGACTATTAGCTCAATAGCTCTAGGCTTTTACTCTGATTTAAAACTCCACCTTAAATTCATAGGTTAATTTTCCTTTGGGTTAAAAATCCCTTATGTAAAATACTTCTTTCAATGAGATTTATACCACTAAAAGCTTTATCTTTTCATTTTCCAATAAGTCAAATATCAAAAGAAAATAGAAGAATAACAATGAACATCATTTATGTAGCTCTTTGATCAATTGGTCAATGAACAAGAATTCATGCCTAGTGGTGGAAGGGGGACACAAAAAGAAAAGCTAAACAACACCTTCCCTCAAAGGGGCTTATTTTCAATGGAGATAGACAGAAATGTAGGTATGTGTACAAAATATATACACAATACATAGAAGCTCATTTTGATGGGGACAGATATTAGCAACTAGTAGAATCAGGAAAGCATTCATATAAAAGGTAGTAATTGGGCTATTTTGAAGGAAACTAATATTAAGGTTTGCATAGTACTTTATTCATATATTTAATTTGATTTGATCCTTACCATTTTCTAAAGGTAGGCATCCACTGTGGCAACAAAGCAGTGAAACTTATGGAAGCCATTACTATTTGGTCTAGGATGGAAGAAAATGTTAAGTTCAGACCTTATCTTCCAGTTACCTTTCATTCAATCCAACAAATGTTTATTGTCCAGCATTGATAAACATATTTTTGTAATATTATTTCCATATGGACCATAACACCTCCGAATTTTAGTAAAGGGTCATGAAGACAAGACTTGAGTCATCTCAGATAGGCCTGTGTCTCAAGTCACAAACAGCAAAGCAAGGGGGCTTGACATTATGAACAAGTACCACAGGGAGAATTTAATGCAGAATTTCAACCTTCTCACCCTTGACTCAATTTCCTGTCTGGAGTCAGCTGTCAAAGGGAGGGCCTTTGGCAAGGTCTTCAGGGTGGGTCCTGGGAATTCAAGAAGCACACCATTAAAGTCCTTAACAATAAGGGGAGTTGCTCTAAGGTCAGCTTTCTTTCCCAAACCTCCAGGCCATACTCTTGAGCATCAGTGTGCAGTCTTACAAACTTTCTGTAGAAACATCTGTTGTTTGTCAAATTCTACTTCAGATGTTTGATTAGTAGTGTGGCTCTGAATAGGTCATTCCCTTTTTAAAGTCTGTTTCCTCATCTGTAAAATGGGTTATTGGGAAGATCCAGTTGGGTAATATGTTAAATATTTTGTGAACCTTAAAATCCCATATAAATGCTGGTTGTGGTCATAAATATTATTGTTGATAGTGATTATTGCTTCTGTTGTTATTGTTGACAGGACTTGGTAATTGAAAGTAGATCAGGCGAGCCAAGCTAATACCCCTAAGATAAAGCCCGAGCTTTAGGGAAGCCAGTTTTTTATTATTCCTGATGAGAAGGAAGGATTACTTCCTATTTAGAAGTCTCCTTTCATTTTTTGCCTGAGTTCCTCTGAGTTGACCTCTAGGTAGTTATTAGATTGGAAATAGATGTAGAAAATTCTGGGTGCTATTTTGTATTGCAGAGATCCTTGGTGATTTTTAATATTTTCTTGTTGTTTGTTATTAACAGGGGTCTCTTGAACATCTGTCATATCTTATTGAAATTCACTGGGTTGAGTACAGCTGCTATTCCATAGCAAAGAGGGAGAATGGGGGAAGGGAATGGGGGAAGGGAGGAGAGTAGGAAAAGAGTATAAGAAACTGTGATTTGCTGTGCTTAACTAACGTGTCTTGGGATTTTCTTGGTGTGCCCCAGACTTCTATTTATCTCAAACCTTGAGTACAGCAGACAGACAGGTGTAACAGCTATAGATTCCAAATTCCGTTCAGAGCAATGTGTTTCAGGCATACAATAAACCAAAGGAAAATTATACCTCAACCTTTGAGACACTGTCTCTCCTTTGAAAAGAAATGTTTATAGTGATTGTGCAGCAATTTACTGGGACTTTCTTCCTCCTCCCCTCAAAAGCAAGAAAATCAGCCATCTATAGCACACCATGCCTTTTAAAATGTGTACACATTCATGGAGTGAAATGGTAATCAATGACTACAGGCTATGGGGTGGTTACTGACGTTAGGAGAGCTGGGAAAAGCTATTAGTTTCTGCTAACCACTATTTGTTGTTCTTAGGAACTTTATTTCTTTTCCACTGTAGCGTACATTAATCTGCATTACATACTCAAGTACATACTTAAAAGGTATTTCCTTTAAAACCTCACAAAACTTTTAAAATACTTTGCAAAATGATCAAGGTCAAATTTTCACATATTTCTTCCTGTGATCATTTTCATAAACATTAATTACTCCAAATCTTCCTTCCCATATTAGGAGGCAAGACCAAAGCAGAGAATATTGATAAAGTCCTGGCACACAGTAAGAGCTTACTAAATGTCATTCTTTTTTTCTTTATTCTTTCATTCATTTCCTCAGTTTCTATTTTAATTCACTTAGAATTCCGGGATTCCTAATCTTTTTGTATGTCTGGTAAATGCTATGGGAATAATGGTTTAAATGCATAAAATAGAATGTTTTAAAATACGTAACATAAAACATATAGATTCACCAATACCAATTATATTTTAATAGTTATCAGTATATTTTGAAAGAAACAAATTGACAAATCTCAGGTTAAATAGGATGTCACAGACCCTGACTTAAATTAATGTCATTCATTTTAATATCACAACTAGATTTAGCTTAACTCTTTTTTTTTTTGCAGAAATGCAATACCAAAATCAACAGCAGAATTTCTTGTGCTTTCACTGGAGACCTTCAAATGGAAAGGCAAGGGGAAGAGATAGTCTATAAAATATTTAGGGAGCACTTTAAAAAGAGAAGAGGAGGGATGACTGGATTATGAATGATCCACAGTAACAGCTAAACTTACAACCTGAAATGATGATTAAGTCCCAAATTCTAAAGAATTGAATGATTTCTGTGGCAAGAAATAAAAAAGCCCTACGAAATACATGGGAAAGTCAAGACATCAGCTTTGCTATGAATGATATGGAAGTGTCAGAGCATATGTAAGCAGTAGAGACAAAATGGCTACATATTTTTAATACTTTGAATACTTTCCCTTTTATATTTCTAAGTCAGAGAGAAACATCCTGTTGGGGAAAAGGGGACTTTACATTAAGAGAATGGATTTAAATCAAGTTTTCTAAGGAAGGCACTAAATATTCTTCTTAATTTGACATCACAGTTTCCTGACACCTTTGTGTATACCTGTCAATGTATTCTCCAGTTTCCCTCATTCTGCTAGGATCATTAGGGGATTCTCTGAAAAATCAGATAGGCAATTAGTGAAAATGCAATCTCAACAGTAGCTGGTCCAAATGGGATCAGCCAACCAAATACATTGGCATCCACATCACATAGCACAGATATTATCTAGGATTTTACAGTCTTGGTGGATAAGAATATTTGGGTTTGGGGATAGGTGGGGGGGAATAAGGCTAAGATAGACTATAGAGCTTATGAAAGTTATGAATGAATTCCCTAAACACATATTTCACTCTAGTGAATATTAAAGAAAACAATATTAAGGTTGCTGCTTCAACAAGAATCCATGGGGGAAATCTGATAAATATCTGATTAAATTAGTCTTCTCTATAATTAAATTAAAGTCAAACTTGTTTAACTTTTTGTATGCTTGGTTATCTCTGCACATCCAAAAAGATGTTAATTAGCAACCTAGCTTCTAATGTATTTATACCTGATTTAATAGTCTCCCATTTAATAATGCAAATAAAAAGAGATTTAAAGTTGCATCAGTTCAAAAGTTTTTAAAACTTCAAAGATCTGGGAAGTAAGGGAAAAAGGAAGAAGAAAGAAATTTATTCCTTGCTCCTCTAAAGTTCAGCTATCATACTTCCTCAACATCCAGAAATGGCGTTGGGTTCTGAAGGAGCATGTATAAGAGCAGAAGATTGGCACTGAAATTTTCTACCCAACTAGAAAGATTTTGAGTATAGGTCTAAAGTCAAACTGTTTTTGGAGGATGAACCTAGTTCAGTTTAAAGAGGTTTATCTTCAAAAGTTAGAATCACAGTTGCACAAACACACACACACACAGAAATATACACATACATATGTGTTTATATATGTACATACATGTATGTGCGTGTGTGTGTATTTTAGCACAGCAACTTATGAAATCTATTTGTTAAAGTATAACGAGATTATTTTCTTTACCATGAGTGGAGTGGGTCATAAGGATTATTAACAAAGTTATTAATATTAACAAAATATTTTGAAATACAGAAGTATTAATTCCTTATTCTAGATTGATGTCCTCTTGAACACTTTAAAACTACAATGCTGTCATTTAAAAAATATAGATATCACAAATGTAATAAAATTTCTGTTTTATTATATTACTATAACAGATATTGGAAACTCGTGGGAGCTGAGGTAGAAGAGGTGAAGTTTTTCATGATAGTCTTTTCGGTTGAGTGATTATAAGACAAGAATGCTCCATTTTTATTTCCTTCCTTCAGTTGGGTGGGGGATAGGAGTCAGAAGAGCATTCACTGCATATAAGGCATTGCTGACTTTAATTGCCTGATCTCAGAAATCCAGTAACTAATGGGACAGCAACACAAATACCATAAATTATAAGATCTCCAAAAATGTAATAAAAGAAAGTTCAAATTACTCTCTGGCCATTACAGTGGGTGGGGCACAAAGTTGATATAATGATACACCAAAAAGACACTTTGCAGAGAAAACTGACTTTTATGTTGGCTTTAAAAAAGAAATTTTATTTTTTTAGGATTGTGGAAATACAGACTAAATCTCTAAAATATTTTTCAAAAGGCCAGTGTATTTACTGTATTTCACTAATTCAGAACTGAGAGGGCTTAAGTTCTTAGTGTAAAATATTAATTACAGGAAAATTATTTTAAAATGTAATTTTATTCATTTTCAGAACTTTGCATATTATAAATATATATAAATATATATGGACACTAATAATTAAAATTAGTTACAATTTGCAGTAGGCCTAGATCATGTTATAATATATCACAGAGCTAGATTTCACCTAGGAATATTGTTTTTTTAATTCTTTTCATTTTAATAGAATCCTGTACATTATAGTTAAATGATTTATAATCCTTAATCAATGGGGTTCACATCAATGAGATTTTATTGCAGTTCAGCTAGAAACCTAATATCAACAATTCTGGTTTAAAAGTTTCAGTTCTTTCATTTTATAGTTTCAGATTAGCCTCTCCTTATACGTTCCTCTTTATTTCTGATTTTTTCTCATTCTTTTCCTTTTCTCTAAATTTCTTGCCAAGTTATTCTTTCCAAATAACTTGTTTGTTATAGACTTCTCTGATGATAATTTAACTTACTCTATGCAAAACACCTTGCTCTCCCTTTCTGTTTTCTTTTCCTAGCCACCCTCCCTCCCAAATCACCACTTTACATATAGTTACTGAAGTCAACAACTGAGTTAGAGAGGCTTGAGCATGCCTCCAATCCCAAATTCATAGAGCTAAAAATGGTCCTGGTCCTTCTATAATTCAAATGTATCATACTATTTATTAATAATAATAGCTAACATTTATTAGTGACTTAAGATTTGGAAAGCATTTCATTTATATAATCTTAATTGAATCTCATAACAACCCTGTGAGATAGGTGCTATTGTTAGCTCCATTTTACAGAAGAGAAACCTGAGAGATATTGAGTGACTTCTTTCCCAGGACCTCAAGAACTAGGAATTACCTGAGGTGAATGTTACTAACTTCAAATGTAGCTCTCTATACCACCATGACACTTTATTTCTACCCACAGGCACTTTGTGAACAAGACTTACTGGGTTGGATATGCTATTTGCTCCCAGGCATTAAATTACTATCAAACCTTTAACAAACTGAGAGTTGCTCTTGGTGGTGAGTCAAAAGCCAAAGGTTGTTAATAAACCAGTCTTCTTTTTTTTTCCATAGTTGAGAATTGCGAAGCTGCCACCCTCTCTTGACTGAGTGAAATAATTGAGTGGAAATGATCTTGTTGTAAAGTACTTCCTCTTTAGAATTTTCTGCTTTCCCTCCTTTTTGCCTTTTTGAGAAGCCAGCTCAAAGCATAGCTGTGAGATTTGTTTGATGATTGTTACATGGAGATCTCACATCTTAAATTACCTGATGTAGGCCAACTTTTCCAAACAAACTTAGACTTAGGGTTCCAAGCACATTAATTACATCCTCATTGTGTGCATTTAGATCTGAAGAGTTGCTATCAGCCTTTAAGACTTCCTGCCCTTAATGTTATTTTTCCTTATTGACAGAAAGGTAACGATGATTCTCTGAGCTGGGACAGAGGAGTTCTTATGAAGACTATAATTCACTCACCAAATAAACAAAACACCAAAACCACAACATCTGGTACATACTAACTAACAAATCAGCCTGAGGCTCTTTCTTTCTTGTGGGATGAACTGCAGGGTTCTACTTGCAGTCACATTTTCTCACTGAATGTTAACCATTTCTATCCCAGACAATATATTTCTAAAATATCAGGGAATATCATTCTAGTGTCCACTAGTGGAGAAACAGAGGAGCACCTAGAAATCTGATGATTTTTCCTATTCTCCATTGTCACAACATCATAAGTACCTTAGAAAAATAAATGTCTTGTCTTGGGTTGATTTAATATTGTGCCCTACACTGTAAAAGCTCAATAAAGAAAAGTTATACTAACCATTTTTCAAAGGGCTGTATCGATGGAAGTTGGGTGGAATGGTGGATAGAATACTAGTCTAGGAATACTTGCTTTTCAACCCTGCCTCAGATACTTTACTGTCCTTGTGACAAAGGAGAGGTCACTTAATCTCTCATAAGAGACTTTCTTAAGACTGTTAGTTGCAGAGAAGCTGGAGGGATTGCATTAGTGGAGGGATTTTCTTGCTCTGGGAGTTCCCCATCTCAATCATATGATAGGTCCAATCCGTATCCCTATTAATAAAGATCCATCAACTGAAGGAGTCACTTCAAATCTCCATTCTCATTTCTAGTTTATGCAGTTTGGAAAGAAAAGTAAGAGGTATTTGTCATATAGACTTGAGAGTGGGGGAGAGGAGTTGAGAATTACAACAGGGACTTTTCCTCAGGTAGATTGGTCCCAGTGGAAATTGGGAAATTAGGGATCTACTAATAACTTTAAGTCATTAGGAGCCTACTAATAGCATTAAAAAATGAGGAGTCTACCAATAACATTTGAGTTCCTCCAAAGAAGGATGTGGGGAATGAAATAGAAGTAGTGAGAAGACTGTAAGAGTGAGGGTAGGAGAAGGCTTTTGGCTCAGAGGGTAGAGTGGAATCCTAGCTGCCTTTGCCCTAAGTGCTGGGAGAAGCTTTGACCCTAACCATGGACCAGTAACCTACTCATCGCCAAGTTAGCAGCAATGTCACTTCAGGACCTAGCTTTACACTTTAAAATGGATTCACTCTCTCACTCCAAATCTATCCATCCCTCTTCAGTCAAATCCTGGCATACTTTCTCCCCTTACTCTCACCTGAGTGCCTCCCCTTATTGAAAACATTGAAGCTATTTGGTAAGAGTTCCTTATTCCTTCCTCATCTCATATCACCCAGATGGATGACCCACATCAGCCCTGTCTCTCATGAAGAGGTGCCCCTTCTTCTTGTCAAAGCAAGATCCTCTAGATGAATCCAGATACAAACTGGGGAACATCTGTCACCTCTCCACCTCCCCTCCTCCCCCAAGCATTAGATCTCTGAAAGAATAAGGTGGAGCAAGACTAGGAAAAGAAGATTGCATCCAATTTTCCCCATAGCCCTTGGCCCCAGGACTCATATGAAAGAGTCCTTTCCTAGCTATCTATGAACTGTCTTCAGGCCTCATGGGTGAGAAGGTCTAGGATCCCCCTGAATGGGACAAATGTTCCCCCAGGTCTGGGAGTATTCAGCGTGTAGGCTTCCCCGAGGTTAAGAGGTAGGGAAATTCCAGGAAGAGCAAATGGAATTGGGAGTAGAGGGGAGAAGAGGGGAAATATAAGGGTAGTTTCCCAAACAACGGCCTCAAGATATATGAGGTATGAGGGTTGCCCCGCCTTTCCCCACCTTTCATCCCCAAAGAAGACTAACATCCTGGAACCACTTTCTATCCGTTTTGGGTGGGGTTGAAATGTCTTGCCACTAAATAAGAGTATCTTTCTTTTTGTGGTTACTTGGCCAGATACAAGCTCTACACCTAACGTCCTAAAACTGGAATCTTAAATACTGTAATGCAGAGCAGTTTAAGATATTCCACTTAATCAATTCTTTGGAAAAATAAAGTTATTTTCTTGTAATTTCTGTTGACTACGTAAAAATATTTGGTCCCAGTCCAGTTCAGTCTGGAGAGGTACTCCTATCACTAATAATGTGGCTCAGTGGTGAGACAACGCTGGTCCAGACAAGGGAGGTGGGAATTCTCTACTGTGCTCTTTTTTTGTGTCCAATGTCTTTTCTCGTTATTAGTGATGACATGTGAGAATTTTCCATGCTAGAAAGAAAAGAAACCAGGAATCACAGTAAAGTTCTTTTGCCTTTCAAAACAGCACAGACAGCAACAACTGTAATAGCAATGACATTCAATAATTTGACAACCAAATTAGTGAAATTCATCCGGAAACTTTAAAGCTAAGTAATTTAACACAGCAAATGCATCTTAAATAACATTCAAGATGTCCAGTAATAAATGTAGCATGTAGAGCTACTGAAGAAGTAATCAGGGCAAGAATGTAGAGAAAAATGAACTTGAATAGAAATGGAGAAGAAAATGGAAGAGTCCTGAATGAAAAATCTTCCACAGATTTGTGTAAAGCATTTGGTTTTTATTATTTCTCTGAAGTTCTTTTATGTACAAAGTATAGCAAACATTTCTGAAGCACATACTGGGTATATAGTATTGAACTAGGGTGCTAGGAGACATAGAATAAGGTATAGTTTCTGCCTTCATGGGGCTTTTTGGTCTAGGAGAGGGATTAAACACCAACATAAATAACAATAAAATATTATATAAGGTTCATACATTAAAGTTGATCAAAACAATATGCTTTATGAGCTCTGAGAAAGGTTCTTACCAGCTGAGAGATATGAAAGCTGGAGAAGGTAGTGTTTGAATTGTGCTTGAAGGGATCCACAGGAGTTCAATAATCAAAGATAGAAATGAAATGCATTGTAGGTTTAGGGTACAGACAAGAAAAGATATAGAAGCACAAGAGCACGATGTATTTAGGGAGGAGGCATGGATAAGAAGTGAGTACAGGAAAGGGATCTGTCCAGTTTGACTAGACCATAGCAGAGTATGGGAAGGTGAGCAACATCACTTAGAAGTTGACAGTATTTTGGTGATGTCTCTGAGTGCTAGGAAGACGATAGGGGACCACTGAAGACTTTAGAGTAGAGAAGTCCTATAACAAGATGAGTAAGGAAGGAATATTGTTTATGGTAAAAGTATTAAGGATGGATTGATTGTCAGGTAGGAAAGAAATAAGAAGATCTCTAAGGGGAGGCTACTTCAATAATCTAGGTGATGTTACTATGACCCTGAACTAGTATGGTGGCAGTAGAAATAAAGAAGACATAAAAAAGATGACAGGGAGATGGAATCTAGAAGCTTGATTCTTCCCCACTCCACCTGCCCCACTGTGCTACTCTAAGGCTAATCACCCCTTCCATTGCACTCTCTGGAATGCCTGCTCCAGAAGTAGGGTACTTGCTTTCATTTTAAACTCTTTCCTTCTCTCTTCTTATACTCACTGAGACTTGGTTTTCTCTTGCATATAGAGTTTCTCTGATCACTCCTTCCACCACTGGTTGCAATTTCACTCATATTCCCAGTTTGCTGGTCTTGATGGGGCATTGGAGTACTCCTTGATCCTCATTGCCACTTCCAAGATCTCCCTCTACCACTCTTACTCAGCACTCTCTTCCTTTGAGGTACACTCAGTCTGTGTTTATGAACCAGTCAAGAATCTAGTAACTATTATTTACTGATTCTAGTCAATCCTTTCTCAATGAATTTTGTATATGACTTATCGTCCTCTCTCACTCAACTTCTGCCTTCATACTGGGGACTTCAATATATATATTGATACTCTCTCAAGCAATCTAATCTCCTAATTCCTCAATGTACTTATTTTCCATTACTCAGTCCTCTACCCACCTCAACTCCACACAGAGATGGTCATATCTTTGATTTTGCTATTACACATAACCTATTTCACTTCATGTTCATGAATTCTAAAATTCCCTCATCTGATCACAATCTGCTATCATACCAACTCTCATTCTACGTTGTAATCCCTAACCGTTTTTTATCCTCACTGGTATTTTCAATCTTTCCACCACTCAGTTATTTTCCAGATCATAATCTTTGAACTGACTATTTGTTGTTGTTCAGTCAGTCACTCATAGATGACCTGTTGTTACACAATAGACCATGGCAACCAATACTGTCTATGGGTTTCCTTGACAAAGGTACTGGAGTGGTTTGCCATTTCATTTCTCCAATGGTTTAAGGCAAATAGAGGTTAAGTAACTTATGCAGGGTCACCTAGCTAGTAAGTGTCTGAGGCCATATTTGAACTCAGGACTTCCTTACACTCTATCCCATACATCACTTAACTTCCTTGAGCTACTTCTATTCTCCTTCCTTTCCCATCTTGACCCCTTGATAAACCAGCTCAACTCTATACTGTCCTCTTCTTTTAAGTCTCTTGCCCCCTCATCCTACTGTTAACTCTTTCCTTAATGTTGGATCTTCTACTTTCACACTGATTCATACGCTAGTGAACAAAGCTGGAGAAAATGACACTGATTGAGTCTACTACAAATTTATGCTATGTAATCTCAACTAGGCCCTCACTGTGACAAACAAACCTCCCTCATTGAGTCACTAGTCCACTCACTACAATGGCTTTTCCAAACTTTTTCATTCCTTTAAAAAATTTCCATGGTTGTCTCTCCCTCCAACCACTCAACTGAGAATTTTGCGTCATTTTTCTTTGGAAAAAAAATGGAGGTCATTCACCAAGAGCTTCCTCTTCTCCCCTCTCCCTCATCTCACATCACTCAAATGTTGTAGTTTTTTTTACAATAATTTCCTTTTTCACCCCTGTCTCACACAAAGATGTGACCCTTCTGCTTGCCAAGGTAAACCCCTTGACATATATCCTTGATCCTAATCCATTGCATCTTCTCCAGCAGACTTCCCCTTCTATCATCTCCTCTCTCATTTATCTTCTATCTCTCGCTGTCTATAGGCTGCTTCCTTACTGCCTATAAACCTGTTTGCCCCTCCATCTTAAAACAAACAAAGCCTTCACTTTATCCAACCATCCCCATTAATTATAACCCAACATTTCTTCCATTTTTGGATAAACTCCTTGAGAAGGTCATATAGAATCAATGCCTCTACTTCCTTTATTTTATCTTCTTAACTCTCTGTAGTCAGGCTTCTAACCTCATTATTAATCTGAAACTGCTCTCCTTCTAAGTTGCCAATGATATCTTAATTGTCAAATCTAAGGGTGTCTTCTCTATCCTCATTCTTCTTGACCTCTCTGCAGTCTTTGACACTTGATCACCCTTTTCTCCTTACTTTAGTAAGGAAGAACTCGTCTCTCTTAAGTTTCTATGACACTACTCTCTCCTGATTCTCCTCCTATCTGTATGACGCTCCTCAGTTTTCATGTTGGATCTTCATCAAGGTCACAACCACTAATAGTAGGTGTCCCTAAGGTTCTATCCTGGGCCCTCCTCTCTTCTCCCTTTGTACTGTTTCACTTTGTGATCTTATGAGTTCTAATAGATTCAATCATCCCCTCTATGAAGACAATTAGAAGATTTACTTACCCAGTCTAAACCCATTTCCTGACCTCCAAGCTCACATCTCTAACTCTCTACAGGACATCTCAAACTGGATGTCCTGGAGACATCTTAAACTTAACATATCCAAAACTTAATTCATTAGCTTCCTTCCAAGTTCTCCCCTTTCCCTAACATTTTTAAAATTCTTGAATGCATCATTATCTTCATAATAGCTCTCATATATTCTTCCCTTTCTTCCCCTCTGACAATGCCACTATCAAGGTGCTGGACCTCAGTATCTCACACTTTTATTTCAATATTTCAATTATGTCAATAGCCTGCTGGTTGATTTTTCTGTGTCATGTCACTCATCTCTCCAGTTCATCTTCAACTCAGACATCAAAGTGATCTTCCAAAAGCATGAGTCTTGCCATGACATACCTCCCTTCTACTCAACGAATCTCAATGGCTCCCTATCACCTCTAGGATAAAATCCCAAATCCTCTCTTTGGTGTTCAAAATTCTGCAAAACCTGACCCTTTCCTACCTTTCCAGTATTCTTACATCTCATAAGTCTACCCCCAAAGATTCTTCAATCCAGTAACTCTAGCCTCCTTGCTATTCCTTAAATAAGACATTCCATCTCCCCACTCTGGGAGTTTTTACTGGTTTCCCTCCATACCTGGAATGTTCTCCTTCCCTGTCTCTGTCTCCCAGATTCCCTGGGTACCTTGAGTGTAGACTCTTCCTTGTGTTTGAATATCCTTCATTCATTTTTGCCTATTCAAATGTTGCCTGACTGTGAAGTTTTCCTGTTCTTTACATCCAAAATGATTCCTCTGAATTTTCATAACACTTGGCTTGAACATCTCTTGACTCTTTTCTTTCTTAATAGACTGTTGTTACCTTGAGGACAGGGACCATGTCTTATTCCTCTTCCTACCTCCTAGAATACCTTACAGTGTTAGAACACATAGGAAATGTCTAAGAAATACTATTTGTTCCAGTAGTTTTGTTTGTTTGCTTGTTTTTTTGCAGACCAGGAAAACTGTTTTTTTGAAGAGTCCTTTGAGATATAACTATCAAGGGGACACTGGCTCTGCCAATCAGAGACAAAGATCACTTGGCCACTAGGCAATCTGATTAGCTGGATGACAAGGTTTCCTTTAGAAAGCATGCCAACAACCTTATTTTGGTTTTCTGGGCTCTTTCTTATTGTACTGTATTCAGGAAGAAAAGTCAGTAGTAACATCAAAACCCATGAATTGCTTAAATGAAATGGGTGTACTACCAGTGTATGGGTACTTGTAAGTGTGCTCCTGGACCATTAAATAAATCTGTTACATCCTTTAAGAGCCATCAAGCTAGTCCCTCTGACATTATAGGGACCTTCCTTAGGCTGCTGAATTGCAAAGTATAGCCAAAGCCATTTCTTCAACTAGTGCTAAAAATTAATCTCCTACAAATTCTCACTGAAATTTTCAATTAAGTTTACCTTCTGGAAAAATTTCCTACATCCAATTTGAGAGAAATGTTAGCACATATTATTAAGGTTACATGAACCTGGAAGAATCTTGCTCATTTTCTCCTGACTTTGCTTAAGACATTGGGCACATTTCAACCTTTTTATAAATTGTTTTAATCTTGAAAGTCAAGGGGCCTCATTGTTCTTTCAGGCTGTTAGGCCCTGGCCAATATTTCCAGGCTGATGTTGGAGGCTGCTGTTGTTCCCATTTTCAGCACTGAAAATCAACTATCACTCAAACTAAGTGGGTTACTAACCCAGTCATCTGTTTTTTTATTCAAGTGACTATTAGGACATGCTTTATGAAGTTTGAATTGACCCTCTATTCCTTCTCATATAAAATGACTATAAGATATCAGTGACAGTCAGATTCCATGTCTAAAGGAAAAGCTACAAGGTCATAATAGTATTGGAGCATTCAAGGGCAATGTTTTTTGTCTGATTTCTATTTTTTCCAAGACCTATAAGAGAGGATTGATAAGTCTATAATTCAGAACCCACTTCCAGGCTTACAAGGAAATTATATATTTATACCTTTCCTGATGAGAGAACATAGGTTAAAGGCAAAAAATAAAAAGGAGCAGAAAAAATGAACAGTAAAAAAAAAAACTCAAACCCCTAAGGATTTATTTGATATAAAATACTTTCCTCTTCATGCTCCTTTCAAAAGCACTGAACAAAATGTGCTTCGATGCCAACCGCATTTCAAAGGTAGTTGTTATGGTGTTAAACATCACATCAGATGCTCAATAAACACTTGTTGAATTAGAATAATCATTTCTGGGTTTAAAGTCTAAAGGAAATCAAAGAGGAGTTAAAATCTTGGTTTCAAAGCTATCCCCTAGCAATTACAGCATTACAGGGTTGTATACTGTGCCTCGAGTCTAAAAGGAGGTTTGGTTTTTCCTAAGAATGACTTCTTGAGCCACTGACAAATTCCCAACAATTTTCCATGGATATCATTTTTTGCAACTCTCACATATTTCAAATTCCCAGAGGCTCAAGAACATAGACTCATTTTAACTTTTGCTCGGGTTCATCCACAAACCATTTAACATCCTTATTTGTTTCGGTAAAGATTCACTAGAAGCCTGTACAACTAGGAACTAAGAAACCAGAAGGACAAGAATGGAGATAGATGCATAAGGCTGAAGCACTATGGATGGATGCTAACAAAGGCGTCATAAAATCAGGTGGAAGCCTTTGTTCAAACAATGAAGCTGCCTTGCTTTCTGTTGACTATATTTTCTTGCTGGGTTAGTGAGGCTAGGAGACTTAAATTTGTCTATTCATCCTCACCCCTTGCCCTGCAACCCCTAGCAAATTCTTTTGTAAACTGTCAGGCAGTACAAGAAGGGGCAGAAATTTTGATTACATAAAAATTATGTCATTCAGGGAAAATATTAAAACAGAAATCCTATCACCCTGAATCAGACTTTCCTGCAAGAGAAATAGGTCCTTTTTTGGGTGGAGAATTGGATTGAGTTTACCGATGCGAATTCTTTTTTTAATGAATTACAAAATCATGAACAAAATGAATGTACTACTTGCTACTACTACTAGTAATAGTAACCATAATAGTCTTTAGCACTTATATAGTGCTTTAAGATTGGCAAAGTGATTTACCTATGTTATCTCATCTGATCTATTACATTGAAAGCTCCTAGAAAGAAGGAAGTCTGCCTCTTTTTGTATCCCCAGCACTTACCACAGTGTTTGGCACATAGTCTTTAATGAATATTTATTGATCGATCAATTGATTGATGGAGCCTTATAACAAGTCTCTAAGATAGTGCATTTTGTAAATAAAGGAACAGAGGCTGGGAGAGAGGTTAAGTGATTTGCCCATCATCAGAAATGTCTGAGGTTGGATTTGAACTCTGATCTTACTAATTCCAAGTTCAACCCCAAAAGGCTAGGAAATAGGGATTGTTTATGAAACTGAATTCATTACATACAGCTTGTTGTTTTTGTTTTTAAATTATATACAGGGTGTCCCAAAGTTTTAGTGCAGTTTTAAACCAAACTACATGAGACTTTGGGGAATCACTGTATTAAATATAGAATATTGCTAGTACCAACATTGCCCTGCCTGCTGGTGTGTGTCCTCCTCCAAATTTCTTCTTCCTCTCTGTTTTTTGTATTTTTCACCATCATCACCCCTCTCTCAACTCTTTTTCCTCAGCAAAAGCTCTCTCTTGTGACAAAAATGTAGTCAGACAAAACAAAGTTCTGTCCACTGTCAGCACAAGCAAAGTGGGATATTTGTTGTTTTCTTTTTGGAGTTCAGTTTCCCAGGCTCAGGCTAAATTACAAACATCTGAAGGATTAATCTACTTTGAGCCCTGATAATTCACAGCTGTGCTGAATCACATAGGTTTCATGTCTTCTGACCCTGAGTCAATCAGAGGCTGAGTCTTCGTTATATATTTTGGGAGATTAGCATTCTGCTTTGGAGGCTTGCTCCTGGGAAGGACCTTTTGATTCCTTGGGCTAGCCATTTATTAAGAACTCACCCCTCCCTTCATCTACTCAGATGTTGGTGCTTTCTTGGTCTGGTGATGTATGTAAATGTTAAAGTATGTAGCAAGATTTTTTTTATTAATTTATTTGTTTTTGGTTTTCTACAATCACTTTCATAGGTCTTAGATTTCCCTCTCTCACCTTCCCCCTCCCTCCTTGAGATGACATGCAATCTTAAATAGGTTCTATACATACATTCTTATTAAACAGATTTTCACATTAGTCTGGTTGCATGGAAGAATTAAAATGAATGGGAGAAACCATGAGAAAAATCCAAACAAAACATAGCATAAGAGAAAGTATTCTGCTTCATTCTGCATTCCATTTTCTCTGGATGTGGATGGCATTTTGCCTCAAGTCCTTTGGGAGTGTTTTAGGCCCTCATATTGCTATGAAGGGCTAAGTCTCCCAGAAAAATGCCTTGTACACTGTGATTGTTTCTGTGTACAATGATCTCCTGGTTCTGCTCCTTTCATTCAGCATCAGTTCATGTAAGTCCTTCCAAGCCTCTCTGAAGTCTTCCTGTTCATTATTTCTTATAGCATAATAGTATTCCATTATATTCATATACCACAACTTGTTCAGCCATTTCCCAATTGATGAACAGACCTTTGATTTCCAGTTCTTGGTCACCACAAAGAGAGCTGGTAGAAATATTTTTCTTTTTCCTATTTTTATGATTTCTTTGGGATACAGTCCTAGAAAACTGGGAAAGAACTTTTGCAACTAATGTCTGTGATAAAGGCCTCATTGCTAAAATATATAGAGAACTCAGTCAAATGTATAAGAATACAAGTCATTCCCCAACCGATAAATGGTCAAAGGATATGAACAGGGAGTTTTCTGAGGAAAAAAAATAAAGCTATCTATAGTCATATGAAAAAAAATGCTCTAAACCACTGTTGATTAGAGAGCTACAAATCAAAACAACTCTAAGGTACCAATCACACCTATCAGACTGGCTAATATGATAAAACAAGAAGATGATAAATGCTGGAGAAGATGTGAGAGAGTTGGAACACTAATTCATTGTTGGTGGAACTGTGAGCTGATCCAACCATTCTGGAGAGCAATTTGGCACTATGATCAAAGGGCTACAAAAATATGCATACCCTTTGACCAAGATTATTGAGACAGTTGGAGCCCTATCTATTGGATCCCTGTGCTAATTTCCCTATGTTTCTCTGCTTGTATTTTCTCCACTTTCAAGGTGCTGACATTTTCCCTGAACTAGTGAATGATCTATATAAGTTTAATTAAAGTAAGATCGTTGTCCCCTTTGAAGCGATCTTTTCTTTAGAAAAACAGATGAACAAGCCTGTGCTAGAAGCCCACCCTGTGTGCTAGTGTGATTCTAATACATTCATATGTCTCATTACCTAACTAGAGTGCATCACCTCTCCGCCAAGAAGGGGGAGGCATGCTTCATCATCAGTCATTTGGAGCTGTAACTGCTGCTTTATTCTAATTCTTAGGTTTTTCCAAGTTGTTGGTCTTTGCCGTGTTGTGATCATTGTATCACTTAGTTCTCATGGTTCTTCTCAAATCACACTACACTAGTTTGTGCAAGTCTTACCAACTTTCTGTGTATCTGTCCCTTTCTTAAGATAAGCTATAACAGATACACACACACACACAAGTTAGAAGCACTGTTCTATGCATAATTCAGCAATAAAAACACAAAGCTTATGGAGAAAATGGGGTTAAGGGCACATGGGTCAAAAACTTCATCAATGACACGTAAAATAAAGAAATGTAATAAAAACGGCAGCAGAGTTGTATACATGTTAAATGATTTAAAAAATACATAAATGATATCATAAATAATGACTGAAGTCATGGCCTCAGGACTCTGTCCAAATCCCAGGTTTCTCAAACAAGTTGAGTGGGTAGAAACTTCAGGCCTCCTCATCTACAAGCCATGGTGAAAGAAAGCAAGGTGACATAGGGCAGTCTAGGCTCCTCATTCTGAACTTACTATTGCACCAGAAGAGATACAATATAAATGACATCTTACCTTGAGAAAGATCTGAAGTTTGCTTGTGGAAGTGGGCATCAGAAGGACTGCTACTTGTGGGTTATCATGAAGCAGTGCAGTTTCTGCAGACTCCCTGTTTTTTGATGAAGAGTTAGAGCTTGGTAATGCCACAGTATGCTCAAAATGCCCTCTAACATACCAATCATGTTAGAACAAATTTAGTTTTTTAAAATGTGCATTATTGAAGAAACATCTATATTTGAGAGTTAACAGATTACCAGACTTGGGTTCAAATTCCACCTCAAACTTACTGATGGAGTGACTCATGACAAGTCTTTAACCTCTCAGTACTGTAAGTCTCTAGAGGTTTCAAACTCAAAAGGGAATGGATCCATGTTGTAAGTATATTGACGTAGAAAAATCACGCATTAACACTACGTTGTACCATTCTTTATTTGTCTTGTTAAACATTTCTCAATTATATTTTAATGTGATTCTGGCAGCACTCTCTGTGTGTGGAACACCTCTGCATACATAACTCTCTAAAATTATAAGTTTCAGAGAAGGATGACAACCTGCCCTGATAGAGGGAGTTAGTTGCCTGTACCAATGGAATCACAAGTAAGGTTCTAATTCATATCCCTATATTCATTATTTTAATTTATTCAACCATTCCTCAGTCAATTGGGCATCTGCTTTGTTTCCAGATCTTCGCTACCACAGAAAGCATTATCTGTACTTATACATTCTTAATTCTCATTATTTGATCTCCTTAGATATATGTAGTGATTTCTCTGACTCAAAGGGTATATGAAATTTAGATCTGAAGGTGTAGTACCAGGTTTCTTTCCAGATTGGTTGACCCAATCCGCCAATAGCTCATTAGTGTACCTGTTTTACACATCTCTTTCAAAACAATTGTCATTTTCCTTTTTTTTGTAATCTTTTCTAAACTGATGAGAGGTAGAACATGAGTTTGACAAATATATAAAATAGTTTAGATAATATGGTCATTTTTATTGTATTGACCTGTAACAATGATGAAAAATTAATATTTCTCTAATTTATAAACCTATATTTCTATAAGGAGTTGTTTTATAGTTTATTCCTATAGTTTTTTTGTGTCTTGCTAAGTTTCTATCCAAGGGTCAGCAATTTGTGTGTATCTAACAAAAATTAAAGACAGTAAGTACTTGGGTCTATTTTTTTCTACTGGATTTTGTTGGCAAGATTCATGATTTCTTGGGTTTATATGATATCCTGTTACTGTATTAAAATTATTAATTATTTGATTAATTTTAGTAAGGATTTCCAGGAAAGCTATTATATCATTACATCAGTTAAAAAAAATCATACTTTAAGTTTTTCATTATGTTTATTGCATCAGTTTTATTTTCTCATCTTATTGTTATTTTCACTTACATTTACTTTACTATTTTTTTAATAAATTTATTTAACTTTTTACATTCATTTTCACAAGCTTTTGGGTTCCAAAATTTTCTCCTTATTTGTGCCCTCCCCCCTCCCCAATACACTGGACATTCTAATTTCCCCTATCACCAATCTGCCCTCTCTTCTATCATCCCTTCCTTCCCTTACCCCATCTTCTCTTTTGTGCTGTAGGGCCAGATAACTTTCTATTCCCCATTACCTGTATTTCTTATTTCCTAGTAGCAAGAACAATACTCAACACTTGGTCCTAAAACTTTAAGTTCCAGCTTCTCCCCATCC
>CM053771.1:452565769-452603754 GCA_028658325.1 Potorous gilbertii | reverse complement strand
GCTGCCCCAGCGTCTGCCACAAAGGCCGCTTCCCAGGGGGTCCGAGTCCCGGAGATCCCCCGCTCCCCTCTCAGCCTCTCTCTCTTACTGACCTGTGCGTCTGTGGGTGGAGGGACCTTCGCAGCTGCCAGAGATTCAGGTCCCTGATGCCTGCTTGGGTCTGCTTGCTCCTCTCAGTGCCGCGTGGCCAGGGCGGGGGAGGGGAGGATTCCGCTCCCGCCCGGGGTACCTTTGCGGTGGGTTTTTCAGGGCTCTCTGCAACGGAAATCTCCTTCACTGTGTTTCTGCACGGCTTCCACTGTTCCAGAATTTGTCAGGAGTTCTTTTTAGAGGGAATCCATGGGCTGTGGGTTCGGAGCTAGCAAATGTGAGTCTTTCTACTCCGCCATCTTCGCTCCGCTCCCCATTTACTTTACTATTACTGATTTTGAAATTTTTTATTTAGTTTTTAATAGCTTGTATCTTTCCTTGTTGACCACTATCTATTGGGGAATGCCTCTGGTTCTGACATATTTGTATTAATTTCCAATATATTTTGGATATCAGATCTTAGAAAAAATTACCCTTGAGATTTTTACCAAAAAACTGTTTCCCTTTTCATCCTAACTGCATTGATTTCATCTATAGAAAAACATTGATTTTATGCAATCAAAATTATTCATTTAATTTCCTTTGATTTTTTTCTATCCCTTGTTTGCTCAAGAACTCATTTCCCTAACCATAGTTTTGATATTTTCCATTCCCTTTTAACTTGTTTATGCTATAATCTTTTACCTGGAGGTCATATATCCATTTGCAACTTACTCTGTCTACCATCCTAATGATAAGTTCTTCAATTTGAAAATGCTACAAGTCGGGGGAGTGTTGGTGCATGATTTTCTATTTGCAGATGATTATGTACTCAATGCAGCCTCTGAAGCTGAGATGCAACAAAGTATGGATCAATTCTCTGATGCCTGTGCTAATTTTGGCCTAATAATTAGCATCAAGATAACACAGGTGCTCCATCAGCCACCACCACAAGAAGCATCGTGGAACCATCAGTTACAACAAATGGAGAAGTTTTGAATGCTGTGGATAGGTTCACTTACCTTGGTAGTATACTTTCCACGGATGTAGACATTGACAATGAGGTTGATGCACACACTGCCAGAGCTAGCTCAGTGTTTGAGAGGCTCCAAAGAAAGGTTTGGGAGAGAAGAGGTATTACAGAACCGGTGTGTTGACCTCATTGTTGTATGCCTGTGACACATGGACAGTCTACCAGCGCCGTGCCAAGAAAGTGAATTGTTTCCATTTGAACTGTCTTAGGAAGGTTCTGAGGATCACCTGGAAGGATAAGGTACCAGACACTGAAAGTCATTGCTTGAGCTGAACTGCCAAGCATTCGGACTGTACTTCAGAGAGCACAACTCCAGTGTGCTGGTCATATTGTTTGAATGCAAAATGTGTGCTTGCCAAAAAGACTATTTTATGGAGAACTCCCTTGGGGCAGACTATCACATGATGGTCAGAAGAAGCAGTACAAGGACACTCTTAAGGTCTCAAGAACTTTGGATTTGACTGTCTGACATAGGTGACACTGACCAGCTCAGCGTGGCATGCCCACATCAGAAAGGGTGCAGTGCTCTCTGAGCAAAGTAGAATTGAGACAGCACAAAGTAAATATAGGATGTTCAAATTTGGAATATCCACCTCAAATATTCATACAGGCTATCAGTGCCCAACTTGCTGTAGAGCATTCTGAGCTCATATTGATCTGATCAGCCACAGTCAGACACATTAAAACTTCACTTTATCATGGTAATGTCATTTTGGTCCTCTTCAAAAATGGACAAAAACCAAAGATGGTTTATCATATAAAGGAAAGTTTAATTTATTACAATTTTAAGTGTTTTTTTTCACATACAAGGGTCATATTTTGTGAAAAGCTTTTGTTTATGTCTATAAAAGTATGATTTTTAAAATTGCTTTTGTCATTGTTATGTCATAACATAAAAAGCTTTTATGCTTTTCCTAATATTGAGAGAAAACAAAATTCCAATTATAAATCCATATTGGCAACAATGAATTATCTTTTTAAATATTTTAAAGTATTTTTTCCTTTGATATTCATTAGATATTTGTCTATATTTTCTTTTTTATGAGTCATCCCTTCCTTGTTTAATTACTAGGATCACATTTGTCCCATAGAATGTAGTTGGTAGTGTCGCATCTTTCCTTGTTTTTCCAAGCAATATTTGTAAAATTAGAGTTAAGTTTCTTTTGAATGTTTTCTAGAATCCATTTGTAAATGCACTTGATCTTCAGAAGGTTTGGGTTTTTTGTTGTTTTTTTTTTTTTGAAGGGAGAAGGGATTTGCTTATAGCTTGTTGAATTTATTTTTCTGATAATAGGCTATTTACATTCTGGCTTTCTGAGATTTAAAAAAAATCTATTTTATTTATTGTTTTGGTGGCCTATAATATAATTTTTGATATTCTATATATTACAATATCTGATTTAATCTGTCTCATTGGTTTCATCTGTTCTGAATTCTACTTCTTTATTTTTATACTGGTAGTTTGATTTTTCTTCTTGTTTAGTTTGATTAGGCAAAACTTTCTCTATTTTGTAATTTTAAAAATGGTTCTACATTTGATTATCAGTTTATTAGTTTATCTGTTTCTGTTTCATCACTTTTGTTTTCAGAATTTCTTTTTTTTGTTTGTTTGCTTAATTGGGCATTTTTGATTTATTGCTTTTCTAGTTTTTTTAGTAGCATGCCCAACTCATTGTTCTTTCATTTTACACTTCTGTTAATTAAGGCTTATTGACATATATATTTTCTCCTAAGTACTACTTTGGCTGTATCTTAAAATTTTTATCTCCAGATTCCACTGTTGTCTTATTTTTTAATGAAGTCACCTGTTGTTTCTAGGATTTATTCTTCCACTGATCAATTGCTTAAGATTAAATTATTTAACTTCTCCTAAGCTTGAATCCTTTCTTCAGAACTTCATTATTATTGCATTTTGATCAGTAAAGGATATTTAATATTGCTTTAATATTGCTTAACATCTCTTAACTTGTTTATGATTCTTTTATGTAGGAGCATGTAATTGCTTTTTGTAAAGGTGCCATACATAAATTAGTAATATGTATATTTATTTTTATTACCATTCAATAATTGCCAGACACATTTTTTTTATCTAAAATTCTATTCACATCCTTAATTCCTTGCTTAGTTATCGTTTGGTAGACTTGTTGAGGTTTAAAATGGCCACATTGAGGTCCCTGATTATTTTTTGTTTTGTTTTCAATTTCTCCATATAGTTAATTAACATTTTTCAGTTAATTAAACAATATACCCTTTGGGATATGTGTCTGTTTATAGGGCATTGAAGTTATTTCATTATCTATGGTAACATATGGCCTTGACACATAATGCAGTTTCCTATTTTAACCATTTCTATTTTTACGGCTACATTTTCTGAGGTCATGATTTATATCCTTTTTTTTTTTTAATGTTTACCTAAAACCTAATAAATTCTGCTCTAGTTATTCACTTTAACTGTCTATGAATTTTTGCTTTGAATGTTATTTCTTGTAAAGCAACATATTATTAGATTCTGTTTTCTAATCCCTTTTGCTCTTTTCCTATATTTTACGAGTGAGTTAATCTTATTCACGTTCACTATATGACTTTTAATTGTGTTTGTCCTTCCACCATATGCTGTGTACATTCTCCTTTTTTTCTCTCAGGTCCCCCTCTTTAGAAAGATGAAATCTGATGATCTGTAGTAATCTATAATTGAAATGATCTGTTTCAGTTCCTCTGCCCCACCTCTCTTCACTAAGCCAAGGTCCTGATCTCATTCTTTCACTTTCACTGTTTCCAATCACCCCTGTATGATTAACTCTCCAAAATTAAAGTTTCTTTTGCTTGTGAATATGCCTCTCCTGACTTCACCTGCATTCCTGTTGAGTTTATCTTTTATTACTATTATTAGACTCTTTGTATGTCTGTGCTTGCTATATGAATATTTAAAACCAATCCTGACCTGGTCTCTTACCTTTTTCACCTTAGATATACCTATCTAAGTGTGAGTTTGAATAGTCTTTTCAAGCACACCAAAGTATACTCTGGTACATTTCTTTTCTTTTCATTTTTTTCCTCTCCTAAACTCAAGAAAACAGAACAAAACCACACCCAAGTTCCCTGCCTGCCTTACTTACTTAACTTCTTCTTTTACCTTATACATGACAGAAAATTTTACTCTTCTCCCTAGATCACAATGTTGACACTTAATAGCTGTTTAGTCCCTTTCAATTGCTTATGTGTTTATGTTTCATGGCTTCTTTAGCCTCTTGTATTTATATTTCAGTTTCTGTCTAGCTCTAATTTTTTTCAACAAAAATGCTTGGAAGTTTTCTGTTCTATAAAATAACTATTTATTCCCCTGTAGGATTAACTTCAATACTGAAAAGTAAGTTATTCTTGGTTGTGAGCCTTTATCTTTTGCCTGTTGAAATACCATATTGCATGATTTCCTCTCCTTGTAGTAGTCATGGTCAAGTCTTGTGTGATCCTGGCTATGATAACTTGTGTAACTTTTATACCTATCTAAGTGTGAGGTTGAAGGTGGAGCCAAAACACCTTTTCTTGTGACTCTCATCTTTGGAATATGGGTATTGTTAGGATCAGCCACAATTTTTCATTCTCTTTACTGGAAGCTTCTACCACCTAGTCACCACTTTGTATTGCACTTCCAGAGATATGCATGGCGGGGGGCTGGGGGGAGGAGAGGAAGGGATGAATAACTAAAATCAAATACTTCATAACCCAGCCTTATTCCACACAGCAGTGATGACTTGTTTTGTCCTGTAGGGCAGAAGAAAATTTCAAATTCTTTTTATTTCTGCTTTTTGGAGAGTTTGTCATAAAACCAATATATCAGAACCATAAACTTTATGTTCAGTTTGGCTCTTGGAGAAGACAAGACAAAAATCAATAAATAAAAACCATAAAATTAAGCCTTAACTTGGTTTTTGGAGAAATCCTGGCATTTTGGGACCACAACTTGAACCTTCATGTTTTCTGTGCTTCTGAACACCAAAAACTACTCCTATATCTTCTTCATAAATAAAGACACACAAATCAAAATCAGTTAAAACAGGTCAGATTTTAGTTATAATAAGTCAGATTTTAAAAGGACTACCTAAAGTAGCAAATAAATAGCTTTAAGGAACAGAAAATTAGAGTATATGGCTATTTCCTTGATAAAACAGGGATGGGAAAAGGCAGAAAGTTGCTTTACTAAGTGCCTGGATTCTTGTCTGGGGAAATAAATGTTCACTAACTTCGCATTGCTCTGGGTACAGCCATTTCATTTATCTAATGAATGAAATCTCTACCCACATTGTTACTTCTCTCTCCTGAAGCTATATGTTGTTTCCCCTGCAGCTGCATCAACAATGACAGTATCTACAGTTAGTCACCTCTTGCTTTGTTGCCACCACCACTCTCAATTCAAAATCCCTGCCTCGTCTCCAAAGGTTTCTCCCTCAAAAGTCTCCCATCTCTTCAAGGGAGGAAAGAAAATTATCTCTTTCAAGCAACATCTCCCTGGAGCCCCACTTAGTTTTCTATACTTAGCACATAAACTTCCTTTCTGGATGTTTGAAATATATTTTCTTTGATTTAGAAGCTCTGTATTTTGCCTTAGAAATTCTGGTTATTATTTTGTCTGAGATTTTGTTCTGAAATGATGGATTGTCTGAGTTTTTCATTTTTCACATTTTCCTCTGAGTCTCAGTTTTCTTTCATGATTTTTATAAAATTCAAGGTTGTGATTTGGTCATGATTTTAAGGGAGTCCAGTGAATTCTAAATTATTTCTCCATGAGTTTCCCAGGTCAGTTGTCAGATGATACGCATTTATTAAGTGACTACTATGTGCCAGACACTGAACTAAATGCTAGGGATACAAAGAAAGGAAAAATGCAATCTTTGATCTTGAGAAATTCATAATCTCCTGGTGAAGACAACATACAAACATCTTTGTATGAACAATCTCTATTCAGAATAAACTGGAAACAATCATCCAAGGGAAAGAACTAGAATTAAAAGGGTATGGGGAACATTTTCTGTGGAAGGTAGGACTTTAACTGGGATTTAAAAGGAGGCAGAAGGCAGACCCAAGGAGGGAGAACATGCCTTACCTATTCTATTTGTTGCCTTATGGAGTCAATAATTTTTTTCTTCTATTTTTCAGTAATACATGACTTCGATAATGTTTTCTCACCTTTTATTCTATTTTCCCCTTTCTTTTTTAAAATTCTTTTCTTCTTTTTATAGCTCTAGGTAGGACTGAGGAGCCAAGTCCTGCCTCTTGCTAGATGTCTTTATTATCAGGGACTTTCTGGTGTCCTGTTGAAATAATTGTGGGGGTTTCTGTGGTAGAGCTCAGACCTTCTCTGACCATCACATCACCATGCTAACTCAAAGTGTGCGAGGCAACTTCATTTAATTTACTTGGGTTGGCTGTTTGAATAGATGCAAGTTGAACAATTGGGGTGAACTTTAGCTTTGTAACTTTGACCTTTACTAGTGATTACCATATTGATATTATCATCTTTTGCCTTCCATTTCACATGTTTCTGTGGGAATGTGCAATGTCAATCAAATACACATTTACAAAGTTTTTGCTCAGTCTTACAGGTTGAATAGAAAAGTAAAACAGTCCACCTTCAAGGAGCTTAAATTCTAAAACAGGAGACACTGATGACTTAGGAGCATGGTGGTGCTCTAGACCTTAAGCAGGAATATGGAAAAACAATCAAATTGTTTTCTTTAAGTTAATCATCAGTAGCTATGCTTTGATTAAAACTCAAGCGCTAGGCACTTCCTGTCCTTTGCTAAATCCTTTTTATGTATGTGTATATGTACATACACACATGTATACATATATTATATATAAAAACACACGTATATATGTGTGTATATATATATATATATATAACAAAATATCAGTAATATAAGATACATATAGAAAGTGCCTTTAGAAGAGAAGGTGTCAGCCATAGAGGATTCTAGACTGGTGATGAGGGCTGGAAGGGGGTTGTAAGACCTCCACAAAGACCAGACTACCAGGAACAGGTTGCCTGGAGAAGAATTCACAAACTCAAGCATTGAGGTCAAAGTAAAGATTTATTATGCTTTTCAGAGGGCAAGAATTCTTAGGGAATCTGCAATTTTAGAAGGGTACACATAAAGTTTATATAGGATATTTGATAGTGAAACATGAGCCAAATATGCTATTTAGATGTTTTGGGATGGGACTAGGGAGTGGTCAAAGAGTGGTTAATTCTTAAAGGAACGTGCACTTTTGGTATATACCATGAAAGTATTTTATCCAGAGTTCATTGTGGTTTTAGGCCTGAAACATCAGTAAGTCTACCAATAGTCAGAGCTGCCTCAGAAATACCAGGTTGTTCTCATCAATGTTTTGCCAGACAAGATAAATGTAAGGGATTATATGTATGTCTAAGTCTAAGATACATATGATTGGTCAGTGAGTAGCAAATGTCATTATGACCCAGTGCACAGCTCATTCAGCCAGTACACAGCTGATTCAGACTAATAAGTTCTATAGGTGCAGTTGGCTGCTGTATCAGGAAAGGAGACAACAGTTGTTGCTGGGGAAGGCTGTATCCTTGGGCTGGGGAGAAACTGTCTGGGATAGTTTTTTGAGATTTGGGAGAAATGTGATTTTTAAAGAGAAATGTGATTTTAGAATTGGAGCCCAAGCACCCAAACTCTGGGAAATGTTTTTCTACAAAGGTTAGTATTTGATCTGAATCTTTGAGGTGGCAAAGGAATTTATTGTGCAGAAGAGAAAAGAGAGAACATTCCAAATGTCTGAGTCAGCAAGTGTCAAGCATGGAGATGGGAAATGGTATCATATATAAAAGTGTAGCTTTTTTTAAGATCCAGTGTAGCTGGATCTTAAGAATGTGTGAAGGAGAAGTATAAGAAGAGTGGAGAGGTAAGGATGGACCAGGTCACAAAGATCTTTAAATGTGAGATCAGAAGACTTTATATTTAATGCTGGAGATAATAGAGAGCCATTAGAATTTGTTGTATATGAGGATAGGAGTGACTTGTTAAGACTCACACTTCAAGAAAAACATTTTAGCAGCTATGTGGAGGAAGGGTTGGAGTAGGGAGAGATCTGAGTCAGAGACCAAATAGAAGACTATTCCAATAGCACATGAGAATGATGAGTGCCAGAAAATTATGATAGTAGATATAGAAACGGAAAGAAAATGATACACCCAAGAAACATCTTGTGAAGAGAGAACCAAGTTTTGGTAACCATCTGAATATGTGAGGTGAGTGAGAATGAGAAACTAACAGTGATACCAAAGTTGCATATATCAGTGAATGGGAAGATGGTGGTGCCCTGAACCTTAGGCAGGAAATGGGAGGAAAAATTAAATTTTTTTCCTCTAACTAAAGGTCAATAGCTGTGCTGTGATCAAAACCCAAGAGCTATAGACCTTTGCTCCTTTGCTCGGTCCATTATAAATAGCAGCTTTCCTAGGCCATTCTCCTTCAGCAGAAAGCCTAAGGGACATTGAGTAAATATGCCTTATGCATTAGACTGTTCACTAACACAAGATCAAAAATGACATTTTTATGCTACCAACAAACCATAATTCCATAGTGACCTCTGAAAATCACCCCAAAGCTAGAAAAGCAAAGAGCTGACCATTAGGCCATAACAGATAAGACTTGTGATTTTGTATCACTAACATCCTTTCAGGGCTCTGTTGAGTTAAGGGTGTGTGCCCTTTGAGGGTTTTCATCCTACGCTATCAAGAGCCAAATTCTCATATGTCTTTGTGAGCATTCCATAATGGTGTTTAAACTGAGAATTGGGCACATGGGCTGAGAATTGCGGAAATGGGTGCCAATTTATAGTCTTAAGTACTTTCATACACTATAAATATTTTGTTGTTGTTGTTGAACTTTAGCCCTTGAAAACAATTCACAGCAAGTCAAGTATTCATATCCAAGCCACAATCTCTTTCACACTGCCACTCTTTCACATTCTAATCTTTCAGATTTCTTATTAGAACTGCCTTAAAAGCACTCCCCTCCCTGTCCTCCAGTCCCATATCAACACACACTACATACGATACATACAAATATAAATATATAAATAAACATATATTTTATGTATACCTATATGTATGTCTATATATGTATACCCATCTATATTTATATATGTAATCCAATCATTTATTTATTATCCTACTGAGAACAATCATGGAGATGCAGTAAAAGAAAAGAGGTAGGAACTTTCCTTGGGAAAGAACTGGTTCTCAAGAAATTTATCCTTCATCAGCCATGTAATAATAAAGAAAACTCCAAGGGCTATGATGTGAATAAGAAACATACCACTTCTGCAATTCATTTCTAAACAGAAGGAGCTAATATAAATCCTGTGGACTTCCTTGTCCTCTGCCAACATGCCTATTTACTTATGAATAACCAATGCTTAGGAATGTGAGTCTATATTCAGAAGGGTGAAGAACTCCTAAGACCATTAAAAAATGACCCACTGCAAGCTGAACATTAGCATCCTTGGTTTATCCCCAGACAGCTCTGATCCTCAGAGCTCTTTAAGCCGCTGGCCACTCACGAAAGTTGTTATGCATTCTTTGCGGTTTAGGTTTTACCCCTGCACATAGCCTTTGTTATTTTAGTACCTGGTCCTCACATGATATGATCTACATCTTATGAATTAGGTCCAGCTGTTCAAACAGTAGATTAAATCCATGCACTAAGGTGTTTGGGTTATAAAAGATAAGTTAAAACTGATTGATTAACACTGTAATAATTCAATTGAGGCCAGATTGAAAGCATGAATAAATGATGTCCTGATCCTGAAAGGTTCTATTCATTTCTTCCTGACCCAGTTCCCCTCAGAGAGTCCTTCCAGAACTCTCTGGCCTCAGTGGCTAAATTTTGTAAGCTAGTGGTAACTATCACCATAGCATTTTTGCCTGGGATGAATGATGTAGTTATAATGTACCTAACAGTTTAGTGGCTATCCATGGAAAAGCTTCGACAGTAGAGTCTTAGCATTAGTGAAAGTCTATGCTTAATACCCATTGGTGAAGACAGGATAGTTCTTATTTCTCAGGGAGTTATTTTTATCAAAGGCAGCACAGTTGGTTAGAAAGAACCTTCCATTTGGCATCCATGTCCCAGCAGTTGGGTCCCAGACTTAACACCAAGCGCCGCAATTGCAGACGAGTAATTTAAACTTTCTGAGGTTTATTTTCCTCATCTGTAAAATAGGGATGAAAATACTTGAATGATCTACCTCATATGACTTTCTCCATGAGCTGTACAAACCTATAAATTTGAATTATTCTGAATTTGAGAGAAAAGCGACTTATACTTTTTTTGCTTAATTGTTCCAATTCCCCCAAATCTGCCTTTATATATTTTTCTGCACAGTTCAACTCATATGCAAATACAGAGTGAGCTTTAAAATTATTGGTTCTAATTTGAAAAGAGATTGCTCAACAGATTAATTTAGTAACATATCAGATCAATAAATTCGGTTTTATGGAATACTTATAAACAAACACATATAATAAAAATCAAGGAATGATGTCAATGTCTTACCACACTTTCGGGCTTAATGATTCCCTTAATTCCAAATCATTTGAAGGGCACTTATTAGCCATTGATGATAAAGTATCTGGTTTACATAATAAAGTTATATTCAGTATATAAGTCCTGAATTAAAAACTAGAATTTAAAGAAGAAATAATGTCATTTTAGCCTAATCTTCCTATAGGATGCAATGGGACAGTGGTGGAAAAACTGCCATCAGTAAAATTATACTTTTTTCTAGGGGACTGAGGAAAGCAGGTCACTCAAAGATCTCCAAATTGGGGGATATTTATATATACATAGGTGTGTATGTATGTTTTGTCATTGTTATTCAATTGTTTTTCAGTCAAGTGACTCGTTGTGACCCCATTTGCAGTTTTCTTGGCAAAGATGCTGAAGTGGTCTGCCATGTCCTTCTCCAGCTCATTTTACAGATGAGAAAACTGAGACTTGCCCAGGGTCACACATCTCGTAAATGTCTGAGGTTAGATTTGAACTCGGGAAGATGTCTTAATCACTCCAGGCCCAACGTTCTATCTACTGTGCCATCTAGCTGCTCTGTATTTACATACACACATATATATGTGTATACATATATATATGTATATACATACACATAAAATTTGGGGAGATTTATATGAGTACATATATATATATATACACATACATACACATGCATAATGGTTTACTTAATGGTAAGCAAACAAGCTTACCATTTGGATAAAAAGACTGCATATATGCATATACATACATATACATATATATACATATACACACAAAAACTTGGGGAGATTGGGATGTATACATACACATACACTGTTTGACTAGAAATAATTTATACATACATAAATTATGGGAGATTATATATAAATATCATTTGTATAGAAACATATAAACTTATAATTTGGGGAGATTTATATATAATGTGTGTATGTATATACATACACGTATGCACGTAATAGTTTACTTAACAGTAATTAAACAAGTCTCAGACATACACATATATAATCTGGGGATACACACATATATACTTTTTGGATAGAAATCTTTGTATACATAGTGTTTATATGAATACTATATATATGAACACTATGTATACATATGTGTGTATATATATTTATGTACACATGCACATATATAAATCTCCCGAAATTTGTATTTATGTATGTATGTATATATTTCTAACCAAATGGTAAACTTGTTTGCTTACCATTGAATAAACCATTGTTGCACAATTTGAATAATCATAGTTTAGATGGAGTTTAGAATATCATCGAGTTGAACCCTCTCATATAACACATAAAAAATCGGGGTTCAGATGGGTAGAGAGACTTGCCGATAGTTTTTAATCCCAGGGATTAAAAACTAGAAAAAGCATTGTCACAGTCTAGGTCCTTTGCCTCCCAATCCAGGGCTCTAAGAGAATGTGACACACTAGTGTGACAGGTGCCACCTGTTTTAATTCAAAAAAAGTAGACCTTTTGGGACTGGACCAAGCTGGCCCTTCACCTTAATGATGAACTGTAACCCTAGGAATGAAGAGTGGCCTGGAGAGGGGAGAGGAGGCGGCTCAAGGACAATTGTTTCCAATTGCTCAGGCATTAACAGCACTCAGGGGTGAGAGAAAAGAGAGAGAGGGAGGAGATTTACGCTCTTTTCAGAACTCTTCCTGGGGTGGTCATGACCCTGGTTTGAGAAACACTATTCTCTGTATTGATTCTTGGCCTGCAGGCAGGGCCATGCCAGGAGTTAAGGACACTTAGCTCAGAATTTCACCCCATTAACCTTTTCAGGAGCATAATCCTTGTGTAAAAATCTCTTTTTACTCACCAAGAGTAAAATACTCTAAACAGAATGCTGGTGTGACAATCTCACTTATTCGTACTTGATAATGAATTATGGTCTGCTGTGACTCAGACAATAAATAATTTTTTGACTATTGTATTTCTCCTGAACATAAATAATGTCACTCCTATGCAATATCTGGTGATATCTCAAGCCATGTCGGTGTTAAAACATCAGTTGTACAAGATTCAGCAGGGAAGACCCCTCCCCCACAACACACACACACACACACACATGCACACACACAGACACATACAATCTGACCTTTGGAAGGTTGTAATCATTACCGTGTTGGAGGTAGTCAATCAAAGTCAAATTAAACATTTTTTAAGCTCCTACTATGTGGCAAGCACTGGGTGATAGGTGCTAGCGATCTTGTTCTCAAGGTGTTTATGGTCTATCAGAGAAACAACATGTGCAGATGCAAGAGTAAACAGTAATTTCAAGGGAAAGTTATTAGAGGTTGGGAAAATTAGGAAAGGTTTTATGGGGAAGATAATGCTTGAGCCCATCTTTGAGAGAAACTAGGGTTTTCAGAGGAGGAAAAGAGAAGGGAGCATGGAAGATAGCTTGAACCCAATGACTGTCCCATGTAAGGAACAGCAAAATGGCCATTTGGGCTGGACTATAGGAAAGATAGTCTCAAGTCTGGCTGGGAAGAGATTTAAATAACAAACTAAGGAGTTTTTAATCTCATCCTAGGGGTAAGAGGGAGCCATGGGAGTTAATTAATCAAGAGAGTGACATGGACCCAACTGCTTTATAAGCATCATTTTGTAGGGGAAGTTGGATTGGAACCGGGAAAAGATGAGGTATGGAAATCTTTAACATGCTCTTATAATGTTATTATCTAGAAGCAATAAAGGCCTGAAATCAGGTGGTATCATGATGAATTGGAAACAAAGTATGATGACCACACTTGGCCCCAAAGAAGTGACATAAGAAGACACCCTTTCATTATTCTTCGGTGGATTTTCTGTCCTGTGATTCTTTTGGACTCATGTGGGGTTTTCTTGGCAAAGATGCTGGAGACGTTTGCTATTTCCTTCTCCAGCTTGTTTTACAGACGAGGAAACTAAGGCAAATGGGGTTAAGTAACGTGCCCAGGGTCACACAGCTACTAAGTGTCTGAAGTAGGATTTGTACTTGGGAAGATGAGTCTTCCTGACTCCAGAGTCAGCACTCAATCTACTGAGCCACCTTCACTGAGCTGGAAGATTATGACTGTATAATACTACATACAACGGCAGACTATATGCAAATATATGTTTGTGTTTTTATGAACACGTATGTATATATATTCACATACATGTGCCTATCTATAGATATATCTTTATCTTGCTATCTTCGTATCTATCTATCTTAGTTTTATTTTCCTGTTTACTTCTCTGGACCCTTTTTAAATTCTTTGTTATAAGGAATTATTCCCTGGGAGAAAGAATTATTCCCTGGGAAATGCAGGAGATGTAAAAATAAAAGACATAAATAAAATTTGTTTTAAAGAACACAGTACTATTGCTACTGCTGTTCTTGTTGTGGGTAAAATCCTGCCTGCTTAGTTATGGAATGTATCAACCTTGAGACGAAGACAGTAGAATGACATGGTGGATGCGACACTGGACTTGAAGTTTGGAAATTGCTGGTTCAAATCGTGCCTGTAACAGTTACTGGTTGTTGGAATGGGGCTTCTCTTTCTGCCTAGGTTTCCCCACATGTAAAATGAAGATCCTAGAGCTCTTGGGAAGATCAACTGAGATAGCAATATAGACACTTCATAGACCTTAAAGCTCCATATAAATGCTTGTCATTATGAGTGTCATTTCTTTGCTTCCCAGCCATTTAGTGAGGCTTTTTATAAAGGGCAGTCTAGATGCCTCAGACTAAATAGTCAAAATAAAAGGTACACCTCTAGACATAGATACCTTTCTATGAAGCACAAGCCTGAAAATATTAGCTGAATTCAAGTAAGTTGAACCATTAAAAATATACAGGTAAATATGCACGTTCCCCTTGCCTTCAAAGTAATACATCCATTAGTCAGATTTTTCAGGGAGAAGACTGTGTTAGAATGCCCTATGATCTCAAAGCTGACTAAGTAGGATTTGGGGTAGACTTATGGGGGTACATGGATGAGAGTTATAATCTATACCTTTGGAGAAAGTACCCCAAATAATAAGATCCTATATCCACTGACATATTCATATTTTGGAATATCCATTTTTGAGGGAATGAGGACAAAGTAGTTATCACCGGGGCATTGAGAAGAAAATTCATGAGTCTTTCAAAACTTGGTGACAATGGATTATAGAAAATGCAGGAGAGGACCAAATCAGACATAACAAAAAGGTTTCTCAGTGGAAATTTGAGAGAGTGGTGGCAATCTCACTAATAGACAGCAATTCCTTGAATTTTTCTTGGTTAGACTGTCTTCTCTTTAGAGGGTACCCTAGCCTAGTCTACAATTCCCTTTCATTCAATAGATTAGCCTGGAGCTGTCTAGGTAAACTTTGGAATTCTTTGGAATGACATTAGCTTCTGTCTCTGGCCGACTTAATGAAAATGTTTTACTTCCTTATTGTGTATAGGGTTTTATGCTTTTCAAAGTACTTCTATATACATTAATAGTACTTTACAATTTATAGAAGCATTCTTCTCACAGAAGGATCTGAAGGAAATGATAGCTTTATTATCTCCATGTTATGGATGATGCTCCTGAAGCTAAATGACTTTCTCAGGGTCCCCTACCTGGTAAATGATGGAACTAGAACCAGAAATAAGGTCCAACAGCTTTACAAAACTATTACAGAATGGACAGGCAAGATATAATTATTGCGAATTTTTTTGTCCAAATGTCACATTGGGAACTCTTAAGAAGGAAACTTCTCATTATTACATTCACATAGAGAACTCCCATTAAGAGAACTGCAGATTAACAACTGTTCTGCAATTTAGAATTTAGAGCTGAAGGGTTAGGTCACACAGAGCAAATGTGCAAACAAACTAAGAACTTGTAACTGGTCTGGAATTAGAATCCAAGCCTCTACCATGCCCCATTCATAATCCCACTGGACCTTCATCTCCTTTTTATATGTAAATATATAGTTTTCCCCATTGTTAGCTCCCTGAGGACAGAGATTGCTTTTCATTATGCTTATATTTGAATATCTTGCACTTAGCACAGTTACTGGCACATCTTAAATACTTAATAAATGCTTGTTGACTTGACTTGGTTTACCCATTGAGTATCCTCATCCTCCAGGGTTCCGCTATTGGTTTAAGCAAAATTGTCAGTGTGGGCATGTTAACAGGGGTTAAAGTTAAAAGATTAATTCTAATCTTTCTTTTTCCTTTTTGTTTCCCTAGACCTAGGATTTTACTTGTGAGCAAATGTATGCCTCAGCTAGTACTCTTTCATTTTTATCATATTGCCAACTCTTCACCAGATGTAGCCCAGCACCAAGGACAGAGGCAAAAGGATACTCTTCTCAACAACCCAGCCATATTGTCATAATAAAAAGATGTAATTTTTCCCTAAACTAGAGAATAGTCCATATTTAGGTCTAACTATCAAACATTCACACCTGTAGGGACAAACAATGCTAAACCAGATGCTATCCACAGGGAATGGCAACTTATCTATTGCTGAAAAATGGATTGCAGAGAAAGATCTCTTCTGTGGGAGAGAAGAGCATTTTCTAAAGATTAGCAATTCAATGGGCATATCCCACTGGAACTGTTCATAATTACTTTCTTACTAAAACCTGATATTTGACTAGATAGACTCTGGATACACCAAGTTAATTTTGAAAATACATGAGAACACACTTTAATCTAACATGCTTGAAATTCACCAGTGTTGGTATGAAATTTTCTTCACCACATTTTTGGTTATACTTACTGATGATACATTGTTAGCACCTACATAACACACCAGCCCTGATCTAAGAGCAAAGCTGGGAAGAATTCTGCCTCTTGAGTCGCAGGACTCAAATTCAAATTCTGACTCTAACAGTACCAATGTAACACCTCTGAAAATTTAATTTTCTTGAGCCTTTATTTCCCCTAGGGCAAAATGAGAGAGTGTGACTAAGTGGCCTCTGAGATCTCTCTGGCTATAAATCTATGATCCTAAGATTATATCCAGGGCAGTCAGGTGGCACAGTGGGTAGTTCCCAGGCCTGAAGTAAGGGCTCTTCTCTATGAATTCAGATCTGGACTTGGACTCTTCCTAGCTGTGTGACCCTGGCCAAATCACTTAATCCTGTCTCCCTCAGTTTTTTCACCTGTAAAATGAGCTAGAAAAGGAAATGACAAACCACTCCAGTATTTATGACAAGAAAAACCCAGATGGAGTCACAGAGTCAGATATGACTGAAAAATGACTTACCAAGATCATATTCGGGTGGCCAAAGGTTGAATTTCAAATTATTTTTAGCACGCTTTAACAACTTTGGTACACTGCAAGTGATAGTCGTCATTAGTAGAATGGGAGCATGCCTCTGGCTTTTTACTCATAAAAGGCAGGGACCTCAAGACAAATAAATTGAGACTCAGGGAGTTGGATTGGTGGGAGGAACTACCCCTTCCCATGGCACATAAAAGTGAGTGGGCAGCTTGCAATCATTTCTGAGTCATCCCTTATAAGCAGCAAACTCAAATCCCAACTCTCTCTGCAGGAACCTAATTACTTCCTGCTTCTCCTTGGCTGTGCAGGAATCCCAACCTTTGTTTCCCACTTAGGCCTCCATGACACATCTCATGTTTCAAGTTGTATCTGTCACTCCTCCAGGGATGTGTTGGTAAATGTTCGACAAGGAAACTCTTTTTAAAAAATTATACATATATCCATGTGTGTGCATATGTATATGCATATGTAGGTGTGTGTATGTATATATATATATATTATACTTTTAAATTTAGTTTGCTATTATTAGACATTTTGCTATTATTTTCTCTTAAGTCAACAGTCAAAAAAATCATAAGCTAAGGCCTGGTTTGTAGTATTTTTCAATTTCTGAGTTGTAAATGATCAAACGAAAATTTAGAAACTAGTAGGGAGCCACCCTGTAATTTATCCCACTTTCACACTTAAAATATTCCTGCTTACTTTTCACTAAGGGCAACCAAGTGGTACAATAGATAGAATGCTGGGCCTGAAGTCAAAAAGAATCATTTTCCTGTGTTCAAATCTAGCTTCCAACACAAACTAGCTGTGTAACCCTGAACAAGGCCCCTAACCCTGTTTTCCTCCCTTTCTTCATCTGTAAAAAAAAAAATAAGCTGGAGAAGGAAATGGCAAACTACTCCAGCATCTTTGCCAAGAAAATTCCAAATGAGGGTCACAAAGAATCAGACAGGACTGAAAAATGACTAAATAACTTCAACTTTTCACTTTGCCATCACGCTTCAACTATCTTTTTCTTCTGCCCTTGTAGCCTCCTTATCCCATTGGAGAGTTCTTCCTGAAGACCCCAAACGAGCCATGCTTTATTATCTAGCCTTTGCCACCATGTCCCCTTTCAGGCCTCTTATGTGTTGCCTTCTCTCATTAGAATACAACTCCTTGAAGGCAGGAATGATCTTTCTTTGGGCTTGTATTTGTATACTTGGCCCTTAGGACAGTACCTAGAATATGTTCATAAATACATAAATAAATAAACAATAAATACTTTCTGACTTTTAAAATCAAGTGAAGTCAGTTTGACCTGACTTACATATTTTGCATTCTCATCCTCCAAGATTCTGTCATCTGTTTACATGAAGCTGGGTTTAACATAGACATGTTGAACAGGGTTTTCAGAAAGACAGTACCTTGACTTAAAAGAGTAATTCTAATTTTTTTTCCTTCAGACCTCTAATTTTATCTGTGAGGGACACTCCAAATGTCCTTAGATAGTTAAAGAATGGCCTAGAGACCTGAGACATTAAGCGCCTTGTCCATGATCACACAGCTAGTAAAAGTCAGAAGTAATACTTCTACTAATAGAATACTTCTGCTAAGAGTTTCATGCCAGTCTCTGCACCCTGCCATCATTTCTTCAGCATAGGTTTCTTCCTAGTATATAGCCAGATATTTCTGACTCCTAGCATGGTCTGTTCTATACTGTCCCAACTCCCTCTTAATTTTTGAGATTCATAGCTCCTAAATATTATCTACTTGTGCCTTCTTATTTTTATAATTCATAGGACCCTAGGTTTAGAACTAGAGGGTACCTTTCAGGTCATTGGTCCAATCCCCTCATTTTAAAGATGAAACTAAGTCTAAAAGAGTCATGACTTGCCTCATGTTATGCAGTGGCATAACTGAGAATTCAACTCATGTTTTCTGATGCTATATCTAATGCTTGATAAGGGAATTGAAGCTTCAAGATGGTAGGGGATTTGTCTAAGTCCACCTAGTAGTAAACGAGAGACAGGGCTGGAATCTTCCTCAAACACCATATCCAGCACTCTTTCCCCAAAATTATCTCACAGCCCTTTCAATCATAAAATTTTAGAACTGAAATGAACCCTAAAAATCATTTAGTTCTACCTTCCATTCATAGATGAAGAGATTGAAGCTCCCAAGGTGAAAAGCGTAATGGCCAAAATCCTATATAAAAATGATGCCAAGAGCCAGAACTAGACCCTGAGCATCCTCTCTCCCAACCTAGGATTGTCCCACTCTACCATAAAACCAGCCTAGAGCAGATTACAGCGGTGATGACAGGGTCGGAGATCTGGGGCATAAAGCCTTCGTGTCCCCTTCAGATCCCACCGATTTTGTCTCTGGATGGGGTTAACAAGGTTTCAGGACAAAAACATCAAGATTTATTATATTCTTTCAGCTCTTCTCATACTAATTTTTGTAATTAATGCATCCTATACCCAACCAACCATTCACTTTTCCTATGCAGTGAATTCACTTAAATTCATTTTAAAGTGTTTTCACTTCATTTTATTTTTCTCAGTTTGATAATTGCCATGAATAGGTCTGCGTTTTATCCTTTTAATCTTCCATAATGGTTTTTATTATTTCCTCCTGCACTCCTACTTTCACAAAAGGGAATAAACAGAAAATAACAAAACCAAGAAAGCAACCAATAGTTTCACTTACAACAGCAAATATTTTTGAGTATTTTCTGCTAATAGTTTCATGCTAGTCTCTGCCCCCAGCCATTGTTTCTTCAGCAGAGGTTTCTGTCTGGTTTCCAAACTGAGTACAATCAAGGGTGTGCCCAAGCAGTGTGAACATTTACACTTCAGAAACTGGCAAATGATATGCATCAAGGTTGGATTGATTGTTTTGTGGATTGTCTAGACTTAAGAAAGAGATGGAGAAAATAATAAAACAGATTAAATTGAAATTGAATTGAATTAAATTGAAGAGTAGATGTTTATGTATACACATGTATGTATTGTAGTAGAGAACCAGTTAATCCACATTTATCAATGTACCATTGAATATAACATTCTAATCAAATCTCTGATCTTCCCAATTCAGGCATAGATAGACATTACTGGATCATAGTCAGCAGACTTGAGTTCAAATCCTAGGTCTATTACTTATGAGCTGTGTGATCTTGGCTAAGACATTTAAATGCTTTTGGTCTAGGTTTTCTCATCTGTAAAATAAAAAAATTCCAAGGTTCCCTCCATCACTAAACCTATACTTTAATGATCTTGAAGAAGATGAACTTACCCAATTTTCAAGAAACAGTATTTTAGGAATTAGGTAAAAGAGGAGCATAAAATTTTCATATGATCACCTCAGATTTGTGTCCTGTCAGATAAATATGTTTCAGAAGACACAAAGATCAAGTAGTAGTTTAAATCTTCAGGGAGCAAACACCACCAGAGAGAGATTCACATGCTTAGGGGATAGTATCATTTGATAAGCTATGGCATTAAATCCCATGATTGGATTTTCCTCTGCCTCAACAGATTGCTAGAAGAGATCCCCAAAGCAGCATACTGTTATCTTCTGAGGGTAGCAGACACAGAGTTTATTCCAGTAGCTGTGTGTCTGATGTTTGGGGAGGCCACTGAATTTACCACTAAGTTGTTCCTTCTCGGAGGTATTTTGACAGGAGATGTAACTAGGTGTAGCATTGCGCAGCCTTTAATAAAGAAAAACCCAAGTCTTTTAATATATTTTAAATAGGGTACTGTTTTCTAGATTGAGCATGTCATGTAAAGGTAGATGGACCCTTTTCTCTAAGGAATCAGATTCAGGGACTGGTACCAGGAGATGAGAAAAGTGGTAATGGAGTCTGACACCCAGACAATTGGATTGCCTTTACTTACCAGATGTCCAGTTTTATATCGTTCTGGCTTCTCAGTGAGAACAAAGGCATGTCTATGAATTGTATCTATGTATGGGAAACCAGTAGCATCCACCTGCTTCTGTAAGAACTGCAGACACACTGTTGACTCCTCTATAAATTCCTTGAATTACAACACTGCACCCAGGTGGGGTATTTTCTTTTTTCACTTCAAACCCATTTGGGTTAATCCCAACCAGAAGTACAGGCTCATATGATCTATCATCAATACACTTATTATGCTATGATGGCATGGTTTATTTGATTAGTTTTTTATCCAAATTCATAATATTTTCTTTTTGCTCCTTTTTTTGTTTGTCATAGAGCACAGAAAGATTTTACATTTTTTAAATTTTGGAATGATAGAATATTACAGCCAAAAAGATCCTGAGTGATTACTTCTGTTCTAGTCCCCTTCATTTTACAGATGAGGGAACTGAGACCCAGGGAAACTAAAGCAACTTCCCTAAATTACTTAACTAGGTCTTGTCACAGCTAGGACTGAAATACTTAGTCCAATCTGTTGCTATGTTATCTTTCCTCTAAATCTCTATATCATCAATATTTTTTAACAAATGAGGAAAAAAGGAAGGAATGAAGGGAAGGAAGGAAAGAAGAAAGGAAGGAAAGTTTTATTAAATATCTACTATGTGTCAGGCAATGTGTGAAGCATTTTACAAATATGATCTCACTGAATCCTCACAGCAAACCTGGGAGGTAGCTGCTATTAGTATCCTAATTTTCATTTGGGGAGACTGAGGCAGACAGAGGTTAAATGACTTGCCCAGAATCATACAGCCCGTGAGTGTCTGAGTCTGAATTTGAACCCAGGCCTTCCTATTTCCAGCATTCTATCACTGCACCACATATCTGCATTAGTGTAACAGAATAGCTTGATAATAAGGTCTGTATATTCAGTCAAGATTGAGCATAGTTGTGGCTCCCCTACCCCTTACCAAGGGTGTTTTTGGCACTCACTTCAAAGTCCATAGTTAGTGATGCTTATGTGTCTCACACATGCACATCAGAAATCTTTTAAGTTAATTTTTAACCATCAGAAGCTCTCAGAGGCTTCTGGGTTATATAGTTCATAGGAAATGAGTGTGGGAAGGAGAATCCGGTAAGTCCACAGCCTTAGGTCTTTAATACTATCAGCCAATTAAAAGGTTTCTTTTTAATGAGCTTAGATATTGTAAATGTACATTTTGAAGAAAACAAGCATAGAAATTCAAAGTATCAGAGACTTTTAGGGCCATTTGGGGACCCTGTCTAGGAGTGAGATTCAAGTTGAAATATTTGGCTTTAGTCACAGGTTGCTCATTTAAATTAATTAATCAATGTGATTATTTAACAAATCTATTCAAAGTCAAATCTCCCTCAAGAAGATCATTTTGAGAAAGAATGCCACAAACTTGAACTTGATGAAATATGTATCTTCATATACATAGAGAGCAATTCTAGTTTTTCAGATTGGCCTCCTATTTTAGCCTCTATGTGGCTGCATAGCTATGGGGCAGAAGTGGATACAACAGTGGTCCTGGAGTCAGGAGGATCTGAGTTCAAATACTGCCTCAGACGCTTACTAGCTGTATGACCTAGAGAGTGACTAGTGACTAGCGAGTCACTTAATCTGTTTGCCTCAGTTTCCTCATATGTAAAAGGAGCCAGAGAAGGAAATGGCAAATCACTTCAGTATCTTTGTCAAGAAAACACCAGAAAGAGTCATGAAAAAATGGACATTACTCAAGAATAACAACAATGGTTACATTCAAATGTCCCCAAAGATACAATAAACCCCCATAGTACTAGAAATCTTGTCAATTGACCTTTTAAAAATATAACTTTCTTTAGGTTTATTAGTACCCCATAAAAATAGATACATGGAAAATACATATACCTTCATGGATAAGGACTCAAAATTAAATCTTAATTTCGTATTCTATAAGCTACATGAAACAACACACACAAAACTTTTAACGTATAAAGTTCCAAGTCTTTAAGAAGAAATAAAAATCACGTTGAGAATATCATTACACATATAGCTACATTGTCTTGTCTACTACCAGTATTGAGGGAATTTCATCCTAAAAAATTCATTTAATTACAAAAAGCAGTTTATACACTTGTGCAGTGGTCTGCCGACCATTTAGTATATAAGAAGAGTAAGACCATGTCTATCTGAACTCCATTAAGAGAAATGAGAACTACATGGTTAACAACAAACAAAAAAAGCAGGTATTTATATTTTGCTTTAAAGTTTGCAAAAAACTTTACACATCTGATTTTGATTATGCCTTAAAACAGCCTCAACAAAGTTGGTACTGCAGGTATCATAAGCCCCATTTTATTGATGAAGAAACTAAAACTTATGGGGGTTAGGTGACCTAGTATTAAAAAAGGAAAATTAAAAATTAAAAAGAAAGATTGATTGAATTTAACAAAACCTTAAGCATCTGTCATGTGAAAAGCACTATGCTGTATGAGACATAAAGTTTAAAGTTAAGACGTCACCCCTGTTCTCATGGGGCTTATAGTCTAATGGAGAATAAGACACCAATATGGACACTATAATTAAAATTAGTGAACTGGTGAGGTGCAGCAAACAAATGTGGTCTACAAATAGTCACTGTTTCACTGGTACTTCCTGAATGTTCCTTTCTTGTCTTCCTCTTAAAAATCCCAAATGTTGTATTTTGCTATGACTTTAATATCAGTTCTGCTACTGTAACCTCAAAAGAACCCCTTAACCTTAGATTCCTCAATTATAAAATGATGGGGTTAATTCTAATTGGCTTTCAAGGTGTCTTCCAACTCTACATCTATGCTTTTATGAATTGCAGCTGTTGTTATTGTTATATTACAACTGTAGCAGGATATTTTATAAATAATAGGTGAGAAAGATCAAATTTTTGCATCCTATTATTTGAATCCATCACAGGATCATTGGGCAAAAGTGGGTTTTAATAAATGCTCTACTTACGAGCCTACTGTAAGAGTTACAGTTCAGAAAACATCCAATCACCAAAGACAATTTCCCATTTTGTCCATGGTCTAAAGATTCCATTCTGGCCCTGATCCATGTTCTATTATTCATCTAATACTACTTTTCTAATGGCCTCTTTCTATTTATTCTTCTTAGCTCATTTATTCCACGGCCCACTGAATGCTTGTATTTTCTTGTAACATTGCCTTCCATTTTAAAGTATTCTGAGCTACTTCTGGCATTTCTTTTCTTGATTGGAATTTTGTTAAGAACTTGTTGGATTGCAAATACTGAAGCTTTGACTTCTCCATGGAAAAATAATTCTCATAATTCTTTTTTACAAATCGCAGCCTTTCCATGGGAAATGCCACCAGCTGTTCTTCTGACTTCTTAGAGAACTTTAAAGGGCTATTAAAAATCATCAAGCAGTTCTTAAAACATTCAGTTTACCAAACTACCATTGGAGCTTCAAAGATGCTTTTCTAGGCATTTACGGAGGCAGCTGCTGTTCCTCTAATACCTAAGTCCCAAGAAAGACACCCAGAGATTAGACGAGATTGGAAATTCATCCCTTGGTTCTATGTCCCTTAAGCCCCATCAGGTTGAATGTGATACTGTGAAACTATGCTGTTTATGCTTCTGTAAACGACCAGTTAATAATTCATTGAGGAAAGAATCTCTCAGCTATGTTCTTATTGCCTCTTTGATTGAATGCCCCCCTGTCTTTTATGTCTAACCTTCATTTAATAGAACAACATGTTGCTCATGATCAAATTACACTTCCGTTTCCTTGAATTTTCTTTCTCACTGCCTTTGGTGCCTCTGCCCTCATGGTATAATCATGCAGATCTCAAGTCTCCAGGTATGAGGTTAGCCACACGTTAAAAAGTCTGTAGACCCAGCTGCCCTAAGACCCAGTTGCCTGCCTAATTCATCAACTGACAACTTTCTCTTTGCCTTCCAAACAGCTAAAGGATAAAATCATCTCAGATCAAGAATTAAACTCTCATCAACAAATACTTAGTATTTACTATGTGTGAAGTCCTGCGAAAACTAGAGACTAGATCCTTATATTTATAAACAGGGAAGGAATGAGTAGAGCTGCTATGTGTCAGAAATGGGACTTGAAAGTCACTATTCACTGTGCATGGTTCCTTTTCCTATAAGGTATACAAAGGCAAATATGAAACAGTCTTTGCCCTAAAAAGCTCACATTTTCCTGGGAATAATGCAATACACAAACATAGAAATAGATCAATAAAAGCATTTATTAAGTATATGGCATATGCCAGCTAAGGATTCTAAGAGGCAAAAGGGAAAAGGTAGTGTATTCCACTATTCTGATGGGGAGCAGGGGAGAATCTAGGCAAAGATATGAAGGAGAATGGTGGAGTGCTGTGTACTTTAAAAGGTTGGTAGGTCAATTATACTGGCAGGGAGAGTGCATGCAGGGGAATAATGAAATGATACCAGAATGCTTTAGTTGGGAGCCAGATTTTTGGAAAGCTTTTCCTGCCAGGATGAGAATTTTATGTTCGATCCTAGGCAACAGTGAAACCCTAGAGACTTTTGAGTAAAGGAATGAAATGGCCATATTTATGTTCTAAGAATATAAATTTGGAAGCTACATGGAGGATGGATTGGAAAGTCTGGAAGCAAGGAGACCAGTTAGGAGACTATTGCCATTCAGAATTGAGAGGTAACAAGCATCGGAACTAGGATCAGGGTTATGTGAAGAGAAAGATGAATGTTGAGGACACATTATCATAATTATTGTATGCCCAGTGCCTGAAAAGGTAACACTGTATATCCCATCCTTGAAATCTTTTTTAAAATATGCTTTATTACTATGGTTATTTTTCAGGTAGGTCCAACTCTTTGTGACCCCATTCAGGGTTTTCTTGGCAGAGATACTGGAGTGGTTTGCCATGTCCTTCTCCAGTTCACTTTACAGATGAGGAAACTGAGCCAAACAAGGTAACACTTGCCCAGTTAGTAAATGTCTGAGGTCACATTTGAATTCAGGTCTTCCTTCCTCCAAGTCTGAAGCTCTACCTACTGCCCCACCTACCGGCTCATGTTTATGTTACCATCACTATAAAAGTAAAACACTGCAAGGTGGAAGAGGAAGGAATCGGAGTTAAGATTCCAGAAGCATTTAAGAGCTTGGGTATTTGTTTATATTTGGGAATTTCAATGTTTATTGATATTAGAACAAGGATGCTTATACAACTAATGTACACGTAACATGAAATGCCAATGCTGCCGTTCAAAACCAAGCCTCCCTGGCATCTGTATTCTATAACCCAGGTTTGAACAATGACATAGTACTTTGGGACACCAGTGAGTCACAGAGATAACACACACTTATCCCCACCAGCACTGATGCAAATCTCAATCCCCCTAGCTAATAAACAGTGTTCCAAGGCCTTAATAGCCTCTGGCAGCTGGGAGAACAGAGGTAGGGAGAGGAGAAATGTAGCTCCATCCTCCCAAGACCAAATTCTCTAAGAGTTCTGTCAAGTTGACCTAAGAGACAGAACCATTTGGATAGAACATAGGGATGGAAATTCCTCCGTGTGATAAAACTAAGACAACAATGAAATTAGAAGAGTAAGCAGTCTCTCAACAAAAGCCACATTAGGACACCCCCTCCTGACAAGCATGCAGCCAGGTAGAGGAACCCAAATTCCCTCTATTCGCCCTGATGGCAGGCAGCTGGAGTCCCTTGCTAAACTCACACATCACACAGTGACAGGCATTGACTTTGGGCTGTTTTGTCCCAGCCTTTCACAGTTGGAATGACTGTGAACCATGTACGAGATTTATTTAAGATTCCTGAGCAATCCTCAGCTTTCATTCATTTCATCTGCCAAATATGTATGATCCCCCCTAGACATGACACTGCTCCGTTCACCTAATCACTTCCTAAGCCGTTGTGCAGATTCCAAAGACTAGAGCACCCTATATTCTACTGCAACTATTTCTACAAAAAAAAAGAAATCCTGGTTAGATAGGAATACCTGAAAATATTCAGAATGCTCAAGGCTCAGACAAATGACATTCTGAGGAGTGGCAGTGTGCTATGGAACTCCAGGAGGGTTTGCCTTTCTATTCTTTCTGTTCATAAAGGTCAATGCATTTTGCTTTAGACATCATTCATAGTGCATCTGTGTATATAAAAGAATTTGTGATTCACTCTGGATATAATGGAAAACAGCAAAAATAATATATTGTCTTCACACGGCATTTTTCTCTATGGAGCTCAGATCCACTTAGAGAACTGATTTAATTCTTCTTTCCAGTTTTCCTATGGGAGCATCAAGAAGGTAGATGTTGTTTTCCAAGAGAATTACTCTTATTTCTTGCTCCCACAATTCTTCCAAATGAGGATACCTTTCTAGTGACCCTGGAGCTGGTGGAAGTCTGGGATTGTCTTCTGTCTCTAAAAAAAGAAAAAAATTATATAACTTGGCTAAGGTAGAGGAAGTAGTCTCAAAAAGTCTCAATTCTGAGATCACCTTGTGGTTGCTTTCATTAATCTGACTTGCTTTCATTTTAAATGTCATCTGCTAATATCATAGGACCAAGTTTAAGAGCTAGAAGGCACATTAGAGGTCATTCTGTCTCACCTAAGGCAGAATCTGAAGTAGGCTTATTGACTCCCAAATCCGGCACCCTATTCACTATTTCTGAATTCCTTGCTCAATGAAACCTCTGTGTCTTTTTAGTCACAAAACTGAAGAGTTGGAAAAGACCTCAGAAATCCATTTTTGTACAAGATTCCTTCCCATTCAGTTGCCTTAAGACATTCCATCAGGGTCCTAATTCTATGCATTCTCTCTGATGGTCTCCCGTGCCTGGAATTCTCTCCTTCCTCATTTTCACCTTCTGGCTTCCTCTAGCTTTCTTCAAGTCTCAGCTCAGATTCACAATATACAGGAAGACTTTTCCAGGTCTCCTACCTATCAATGCCTTCCCTCTGAGATTATCTCCTATTTATCATGTTTATGTGTTGTTTGCATACAATAATTTGCATGTTAAATCCCCCATTAAACTGTTAGTGTCTAGGGGCTTTGTTTTTTGGATTGTTTTTTTGCTTCTCTTTATATTCCTAGTGTGTAGCACACTATTAACCCTTAATAAATGTTTGTTAACCTGCCTATGATATTCCCAACAAGTAGTCCAGCTGCCTTCTCTTGAAATTTTCTGGAGAAGGAGAGTCCATAACCCTCTGAGGCAAGTCAGCTCACTTTAGAACAGCTCTAACTTGTCAGTACATTTTCTTACACATTGTACCCAACCGCATCTCTGCAAGTTTTCACTTTTTCTTTCAGTCCTATTGACCCATTAAAACAAGTCCATCCCTCTTCCACAGGAGAGTTTTAATGAATGCTTGAAGATTTTTATCATTTGCCTCCTATGTTTTTCTTCATTAGGTTAAGCATTCCTACTTCAATATATTTTTATTTTTTAATGTTATTTATTGTATTTTTAATTTATGAAATAAAACAAGCACTGCCATAGCAAAGTAGAATTAAAGATAATTGCACATGAAACAGCAAATCTATTATGTACAACTTACTATTCCTTTTAAATATATATCATGTAACTTTCTTTTTCTTTTTTTTCTTTTCTCCCCTCCATGCCCTAGAGATGGCTACTGTTAGACACAAATACTTATATATGTATATATATATATATATATATATATTTATATATATAATATGTAAAATTATTCTATACATACTTCCACTTAGCAGTTCTTTCTCTGCATGCAGAATGTCTTTCTTCATATGTCCTTTGTAGTCAGTTTGGTTATTTACAGTAGTCAAAATGCCTTAGTTGATCAAAGTTGTTCTTAAAACAATATTGCTAGTACTGTGTATGACATTCTCTTAATTCTCCTCAGTTCACTTCTCATTATTTCATGCGAGTCTATTCATGTTTTTTTCTGAAATCAAGCTCATCATTTCTTAAAACACAGTAGTATTCCATCACAATCATATACCACAACTTGCTCAGCCATTCCCCAATTGACGGGCATCCCCACAGTTTCCCCATTCTTTGCCACCACAAAGAGAGCTGCTATAAATATTTTAGAACATGTAGGTTCTTTTCCTTTTTCCCTTATCATCTTTGGAAATAGACCTAGTAGTGGTATTTCTGGGTCAAAGGGTATTTTTACATGACATGGTCTCAAGGAATTTTACAGTTCCAGTCACTATTCTGCTTTCTCTTTAGTTGTTAATGTCTTTTCCAAGCATGGTTTCTGAAGCCTCTCCTCCTTCTCATCTGAGTCCACCCCCACAAACAAGATACAATACTCCTGTTTCCAATTGTTCTGTGGCTTCACATCACACAAAAACCACTAGGGAAGGCAGAGAGGGGGGAATAGTTGGTCTAACACAGGAGTTGTATGGAACTGTGTGGTTCTGACCAACTACAGTGGGTTTTTTTTTTAAACCTTTAAACCCCAAATCCTTTGGTTCTTGCCATGTGAGTGAATTACAGCGATATAGACCCAGCAGAAAATTTGTCTCTCCCATGCCTCATTAATATCCTAATTTTCCTGTATCCTTCAAGAATAAGCTAGAAACCTGATTCATCTCCCCACCCACAACGAACTACTAATGCCTCGTCCTATCATATTACTTCCCACCTACTCTGTATGAATTTTATATGTAACTAGTTATTTATATGTCATCTTCCCCAATTAGGATATAATCTCCTTAAGAGCATGAACTGTTCTTGGCATACTTTGTGTCCCTAGCATTGTGCCTCATACATAGTAAGGACTTAATAACATGTTAATATATGTATTATATATATATATGTATATATTAATATATACATGTATATGTATATATATATGAGGGAAGACAGAGAGAGAGAGAGAGAAAGATAGGTACCACAGAAAATAGGTGGCACAGTGCAGTGTCTGACTTGGAATTACAAAGACCTGAGTTCAAATCCTTCCTCAGATAATTACTACTTATGTGTGACTCTAGTCAAGTCATTTAACTTCTCTCTAAGCTCAGGTTCCTCATCTGTAAAATAGGAATAATTATAGCACTTAACTCATAGTATTGTTATGAGGAACAAATCAGGTAACATGCACAGTACTCTGAAAGCTTTAAAGCAGTATATAAATAACAATGACTTATTATAACATAAATGTTATACATATGTTATAGCAATGATAACTCTGATAGCAATGACAATTAAGGTGAGGATGATGCCAATGAAGATGATGATGACGATGATGGCAATGACATCATCATGATGGCAGAGTCTATAGAGATCCAAACAGAGTCAGGAAGATTTACCTCTGACACACATTAGCTACGTAATGAGAAATACATACTCTTTTAATGCTTCAATCAACTATCTATGACTTTAAATTACCAACAAAATGCCTACCTTCATTGGTGGAGGTAGTTTCCATAACAGGAGTTATTCACATCAATGAAATCATAGGTTCAGGTCATATACAGGATATCCCTAAAGTCTTAGCCCAGTTTTAAGCTGCTAAAGATACAGAATTATGTTTTTAATAGGTCATTCATAAATACATACATACATATACATGCACACTGGTGAGTCATTAAGGGAGAATTTCCAGTGTGGAAATTCCATCCCAGATGAAGGTTATGGTTCTAGGGGATCACTGAGGATACTGAGAGATTAAGATTTTCCCAAGTCAGAGGCAGGATTTCAAACTAGGCCCCCAGTCAATCAACAAACATTTACCAGTAGAAGCTTCCGTTAGATACTCTACCATGACCCTCTTGTTTCAGGCTGTAAGTATTCTACATATATAATTTAACATGAGGGTCAAGAACATTTTGCTGCATAGAAAAGGAATCACAGGTTATGGAAAACTCTATGAAAGAATCCTACAAGACCATTTTTTGGTCTTGGTCATTTATTGTTGTTGTGTGACTAACTCATTACCTTAACATATTCTTTGTGAATTTAGGGGAGAATTATTGTTGCTGCAAAGACAGCTTTATCATATTTAAGATAAAAGCTTTTCATTTTAAATAAAGATAAGATAAACTCGACTTCTTTGTAAAATGCTTGTAGTGTCATCTAATTCTGTCCCTAGAAAAATACAATTTGCGGTGCAGATAATAGCCAATGTCTGAGTTTCTTATATTTTGAATATCTTAAAGTTTTCTGATTATTAATTTTTGGAGTGTTTCATATGATAATTATAATGCCCTATATTTGTAGTGCACTGTTCTCTAGGATCAGAAGGACCTCAAGCTTCTGGCCATCTACCCATTTAGATGTTATAGAACGACACCAGAAAATTCTCATCGTTATTCCCATTCTTCCAATAAGAAGGGTTTAAGACAGAATAGCTTGTTGATTTTCAGTTACCATATAGTGAGGCTGGTTTCAGTAGCCAAAACATTTGGATCATGGCAGGACTGATAATTAGGATGGTCTCATTATTATGTATCACCGGAAGAAGATTTTTCATGGATTGTCCATGAAAAATAGAACCAGTCATCAATATGTCCCAGCTGATCAGACTGCCTTATTCTAATCTGCCTTGTAATAGAGTTATTTGTTTGCTTGTCATTCTCCCCTCCCTCCTACTAAATTATGAACTCCTTCCAGGGAGACATCTTCCTGTATTCTCTCTGTCTCTGTCTCTTTCTCTGTCTCTGTCTCTGTCTCTGTCTCTCTGTCTCTCTCTCTCTCTGTCTCTCTGTCTCTCTCTCTCTGTCTCTGTCTCTCTCTGTCTCTTTCTGTCTGTCTCTGTCTGTCTCTATCTGTCTCTGTCTCTCTCTCTGTCTCTATCTCTGTCTCTCTCTGTCTCTGTCTCTCTCTCTGTCTCTGTCTCTCTGTCTGTCTCTGTCTCTGTCTCTCTCTCTGTCTCTTTCTGTCTGTCTGTCTCTCTCTGTCTCTGTCTCTCTCTCTCTCTCTCTCTCTCTGTCTCTCTCTCTCTCTGTCTCTCTCTCTCTGTCTGTCTCTGTCTCTGTCTCTCTCTCTGTCTCTTTCTGTCTGTCTGTCTCTCTCTGTCTCTGTCTCTCTCTCTCTCTCTCTCTCTCTGTCTCTCTCTCTCTCTCACACACACACACACACACACGCGCACACACACACACACACACACGCACACACACACACAAAACACCTTGCCTAGTGCCTGCTAGACAGAAGGCACTCAATATTTGTTTAATGAATGAATGAATGGTTATTTCACAGTTCAGTAACAATGTCATACAGAGACAATGATAATATAATATCTTTCACGATTCTAAAGCATACACACACACTATTTCATTCATTCTCTGCAACAGTTCTGTGAGGTAGGTGGTAGAGCCTCAAGACAAGCTTTTCTTGACCTCTTCAGACACCGGAGATTGTCTTCTCCCCCATCTTAGCCCCACTTACTAAATGATCAGATTAATGAATTAACTCATTGAAACATTTATTAAGCTATGTGTAAATACTATGCTTGTATTAATACTTTGTATTTATTTTGTCTACACTTATGTGCACATTGGCTCTTATGTGCCTGTAGAAGACTGAGGGGCAGGGGATGTTTCATGTTATATCTTTGTTTTCCCAGGGCCTAGAACAGTGCCTTGCACTTGGTTTCATAAATGACTTTTGGTTGATTTTACAGATGAAGAAACAACAAGTCAGTGTAGCTAATTTTCTTGCCAAGATCAAGTAGGACAGAGCCAAGACTCAAACCCACACCATCTGACTCTAAGTCTAGAATGCTTTCCACTACACAATGATCAATTTCACTCACTTTCCTGCCATAACCAGAACTCAGATTGCTTACCTTCTGGATAAAGGTAGTCTGCCGACTTAGTCTATCTTCACGTGAGATTTCCTGAGACTTATCCTATTCGGTGTGTTGGTCTTCTGAGATTGTTTTCTCAAAAAAGTGATCATGAAGTATGTGCACAAATGATTCATGATTTCTTTAGCTATAGGAAACTCCCAGTGTCAAAATTCCTTCCAGACTTAGGTAAATCCTAGGGACTTGCTTGAGGCAAATAGAAGCTACTTGACTCACTCAAGATTACATAGCTACTAAGTATCAGAGGTGACATTTGAATGTAGGTCTTCCAGACTCCAAACACAACTCTATACCATCTAAACTAAACTGCTAAAATAAATGCATTTTCTAAAAGGTTTTTAAATTAAATACAGAATAAAAAATCCTTCATTTTTCTTGTCAAACATATGTAATAGAATTCCATTTCATTTTTTAAATTACATTTAAGAAATAATACATGATTGATATTTATTAAGAGCTTGAAAGTTTACAAAGCTTTTTACATAACTTTAGTTATTTTATATTCACAATAGCCTTGTAGATGGGTACTACAGATCTCATCATATCCATTTTACAGGTGAGGAAACTGAGGCTCACAAAGTCTTGCCATGTTCACACCACAGTGTTAGAGGTAGGTCTCAAAGTTGGTTCTCTCTTGACTTGAAGGATAGTGCTCTTTTTAATATCTGCAGTCAGTGTGATATAGTGGGGTTTGAATTTAGAAGGTTTGGTTTAAATTTCAGTTCTATGTAAATTTGTATAACTTTGGTCAAACTTTGGGCTTCAATTTTTCCCACTTGCAAAATGAGGGAAGAGATGGGATGAAGAATCTCTAAGGTCCTTTTTATATTCAGATCCTATAATCTATTATTAAAATGTTTAGCTTCATCTCTTGTCTTTTTTCTTCTTCCTCAGGTGGTGAGAATATTTAACTATACAGCCACAAAATGGATTTAGGCAAAGCACACTAATTACCGTGAATGGGTCACATAATAAATCAGGTGGCAAGACTTTTATATTCTTATAGCTGATGTTTGCCACATACTTAAGAAATCTTAGAATGTTAAGAGGTTGAAAAGGCTCTAAGAAGCACTCTAATCCCAAGCTGATTAAAAATTAAGTAACATTAAAACACTTATCCTCAAATATTAAGGGTCTTAAATTTCATCTGGTGCAGCCTTTCTATATAACGTGTAGTCCCAGAGAGTTGCCTGCATTATGTGACTGATAAGTATCGAAGGTGGAACTCAAACCCAGGTTTACCTAATGCTGAACCCAGCCTATGTTTCATTAAGCCAAGTTGCATTTCCTATCTTCAAACAGATCCTTTTTCTTTTTCATCTTATTGTTATCTCTCTTATTCAGGTAGGAGAGTTTCAAAACTAGTCAAATACCTGATTAAATTGGTCTCATAGTAAGGAAAAATCTAGAAATGAGTTTCCGATTCACTTTGGGATAGTTACTTCGGACTTCCCAAGGTGCTGTCACCAGCTCCATTTATAGGCTGCAGCACAGGAGGTGAAACATTGTAGTCAGATGCAGAAGTAATATTTTGCCATCGGTATTGGCTGTAGGTCTACTTTATTAACCTTCTTGCTAGTAAATCTGAATGAAAACCCTCTGAAATCAGATGGAAAGTACTAACTTTCTTCAGTACTACTTGGGCAATAGAGAATGATTTTCCATCTGTGGAAATATCATTCAGTGACATTCTGTCAAGGAAATCCATCACCCATCTTGAGAACATGGTCAAAAGGGCGAAAAAGAAGGAAAAAGAAAGAAAGAAAAAATAAATAAAGGCAGAGCTTTAGAGTTACCATTTGACATACTGGGACTCAAGCTTATAAACCATCAACTGCCCTTTTTTGCTCCGCCACTCTTGTCCAAAGATGCTTTTACACTTTTCCCTGAGCTCCTGGCTACCGGGTGCTCTCAGGCGCTGGATACTCTCAAGAGCAGAAGGCACAATGGAGGCATGAAAAGCATAGCCCTGAGGTGTTTGGGTCTCACCACCTGACACTACAGGCTCCTGTTCAATTAGGGAAAGATTTATTAAGCACTTACTACATACAGGGCTCTGCATCTAGTTCTGGATCTTGCATTGATTGAGTGTAGAACTTTAAAAAATATCCCTATGAATTTTCTTAATATTAGATTTAGACTATCATTCTATCATCCACTGAGAGACTTTTACTCTTTATTCTGTTGTCTATTGTAGTAACTAACCCTGCCCATTTTGTGTCATCTTGATAGGAACTTGTTACATTTGCATTTGATGCCTTTGTCAAAGTGACTGATAAAAATTTTGAATGCCAGGACCAGATGAACTCTATTTGTTTAATTCTGTTAAATTACTTGCACAGTTGCAAGTTGCTTGCAAAAATAGCAGAAGAAGGGACCCCAGCAAATTCCTTCAAGGACACAGATATGATGGTGATACATAAATGTGATGTCAATAAAAAATGGAAGAAGAAAACTGTGGGTCGATATCCAGAGTGAACATAGACAAGAAAATTTAAAATAAAATATTAGTAAAAGGGCTAAAACAGTATATGGTAAAGTTTGTAGTATATGACCAGATTAGAGTCATACTAGGAATGCAGGTTTGATTTAAATATCAGGAAAATTATAAACTTAATTAACCACAATAGTAACAAACTCAACAAAATCATATGATTGTATTAATAGATGCAGAAAAAAGTTTCAACAAAATATAACATCCACTTCTGTTTAAAAAAAAGCGCAAGAAAAATAAGTGCAAATGGAACTTTTCTTAAAATAAAGGTAAAAATATATAGACAGAGGGCACAGGGTGAGTTGAATCTGAAGGAACAATAACTAAAAAATAAAACTTAAAGATGAGAGAGGAAAGTACTAGGAGAAGGAGAAATGGAGAGTTAGAATGAGGTAAATTACTTCACATAAAAGAGGCAAGAAAAAACTTATACAACTGAGGGAAAGAGGGGGAGGTTAGAGGAAATGAGTGAACCTTGCTTTCATTGATTAAGATGGATTAAGCTGGAATAACATACACACTCAATTGGGTATGGAAATCTATCTTACCCTACAGGAAAGCAGGGAGAAGGGGATAGGAGAGGGAGGGCAAATGGAAGGAGTATATAATCAGAAGCAAACATTTTTGAGGAGATACAGGGTCAAAGGAGAGAATAGAATAAGTGGGGGTTGGGGTAGGATGGAAGGAAATATAGTCTTTCACAATATGACCATTATGGAAGTGTTTTGCATGACCACACATGTATAATCTATATTAAATTGCTTGCCTTCTCAATGAGGGGAGGTGGAAAGGAAAGAAGGGAGAGAATGTGGAACTCAAAGTTTTACAAACAAATGTTAAAAATAATTTTTGCATGCAACTGGGAAATAATATATACAGGAATATAGAAATCTGTCTTGTCCTACAAGAAAATAGAGGAAAGTGGATAAAGGAAGGGGGAAGGGTAATGGAAGAGAGGGCAGATTGAGGAAAGGGTTAATCAGAATGCATACTGTCTTGGGGAGGGGAGGAGAGATGAGGAGAAAATTTGAAACTCAAAATGTTGTGGAAATGAATGTTGAAAACTAACAGTAAATTAATTAATAAAAAGAAAAAAACTTAAAGGCAAAAAGGCTAAGAATTTGTGGAGAAATAACTTTGAGACGTAGTAATGCCAAGTTTCAAGTTTATCTGCAAAGTAGTTAAGATTAAAAGAATTTAGTGTTGTTTAAGAAAAAGAGAGATTGATCAGTAAGACAGATTAGGTACGCAACACACAAAAATAAATATATTTACTGTACTGGCATACAATAAACACAAAGCTCTCAGTTACTGTGATAAAGATTAGACAAATTAGACCATTAGACAAAAACTAGACAAAATTCTTAGACAAAAACTGCTAGAAGAAATTAGATTTAGACCAACACCTCACACCTTAAATAATGATAACCTCCAAATGGATAAATGACTTAGATACAAAAGGTCACATTATGAACAAATTAGAGAAACATGGAGGAGAATTGCCTGTCAGATATATGGATAGGAGAAAAGTTCATGACCATACACAGAGAAGATCATAGAAGATAAAATACATAATGTTGATTACACAAAATTAAGAAAGTTTTTGCACAAACAAATCTAACAAAGCTAAAGATCAAAAGAGAAAAAATCATTGAAGGAAAAAACCCTTTGCTACAAGTTCCTCCAGGTTTCACTGCCAAGATATATAAGGAATGAATTCATATCTATAAGAAAAGGAGTCATTACAAAATTGGTAATTGGATGAAGTACATCATCACTCCTCAAGGGAAGAAACTTAATCTATCTATAGCAATATAAAAGAATGTTGCAAATCACTGCTACTTAGACAAATATAAATTAAAGAAATTCTGTGGTTCTACTTTATACTAATCAGAGTGGCAATACATGTTGGTAGGATTATGGGAAAATGGGTCCACTGAAGCACTTTGATCTGTGAAAGAATACAAAAATTCTAAAATGCAATTTGAAACTGTGCTCAAAAAGTTACTAAATAGTACACACCCATTGACCCAGCTGTACAACTGCTAGACCTATATCAAAAGGAGATCAAGGGGAGGAGCCAAGATGGCAGAGTAGAAAGATTCACATATGCTAGCTCCGAACCCACAGCCTATGGATCTCCCGTAAAAAGAACTCCCAACAAATTCTGGAGAAGTGGAAGTCTCACAGAAACAAAGTGAAGGAGATTTCCATTCCAGAGAGCCCTGAAAAACTGATCCCAAAGGTACGTTGTGCACCGGACAGGAGCGAAGCCCAGCCTTGCCCTGGCTGCAAGGCAACGAGAGGAGCAGATTGGGGAAGACTTCAGGGATGGAATCTCCAGTGGCCGTGAAGTTTCCTCCACCAACAGACACACAGGTCAGTGAGAGAGACTTCTGGGCTGGCTGAGAGGGGAGCAGGGTGTCTCCATAACTCAGACCCCCTCTGGAGGTAGCAGCAGAGGCAGCGGTGACCAGGAGCTCCCAGAGCAGGCAGGAACTCAGCAGCAGCTCCACTACTGAAGGTCTCAGCATAAACCCCCCTGAGGGAACTGAGCCTGGGAGGTGGCCCGGACCCCACCTGAGCACCAGAACTTAAGCTCACATTGAATAGCAGCCAGGAATGCCGCTGAAAGTCCTGAGGCTGGGGAGCAGTATTTGAATCTCAGACCCCAAGCACTAGCTGGGCGGATCTGGGCAGGGGTGGAGAGGAATCTCAGAAGTCAAGTAACTGGCTGGGAAAATGCCCAGAAAAGGGAAAAGAAATAAGACCATAGAAGGTTACTTTCTTGGGAAACAGATGCTTCCCCCCTTCCTTTCTGATGAGGAAGAACAATGCTTACCATCAGGTAAA
>CM053771.1:452531145-452565269 GCA_028658325.1 Potorous gilbertii | reverse complement strand
CTGACCCTACAGGACAAAAGAGAAGATGGGGACAAGAGAAGGGAGGGATGATAGAAGAGAGGGCAGATTGGTGATAGGGGAAATTAGAATGCTGGGTGTATTGGGGTGGGGGTAGGGGACAAATGGGGAGAAAATTTGGAACCCAAAATCCTGTGAAAATGAATGTAAAAAGTTAAATAAATAAATATATATTGAAATAAAAAAAAATAAAAAACGAAAACAAAAAAAAAGAGAATAAAGGGGTAAATGTACTTTATGTATAAAAATATTTATAGCAACTCTTTTTGTGGTACCAAAAATCTAAAAACTAAGAGGATATCCTTCAATTAAGGATGTCAAAACAAGTTGTGGTTTGCTGGTAGAATACTATTGTGCTATAAGAAATGGTAAAAGAGATGATTTTAAAAAGACATAGGAAATATCTATATGATATGATATCTATATGAAGTAATGTGGAATGAAATAAATAAAACCCTAAGAACAATTTATGATGTGATATCAATATTATAAAAATGAACCATTTTAAGTACTTTTATAAATTGATGAATAATAAAATGAGCAGAACTGGAATAATATATACAATCCCAATAATACTTTAAAAGTAGATAATTTTGAAAATTTTAAGAACTATGATCAATACATGACTGTGGTTTCAGAGGATCAATTATGGAACATGTCCTTCATTACAGATAGGTCATATATTAGGGTGTAGAATGAGACATTTCTTTTTGCATTGCAGGAATTGGTTTTGTTTGATTATGTACTTCTATCATAAGAAATCTATTTTTTTCTTTTCTTTTTTTCCCCATTGGGATGGGGTTTTGGAGGGAAAGAAAATAGATTTTTGTTGATTAGGAAAAACAGATAGGTGAGGATGCTGGTGATAAAAAAGTAAAGTGTTGCATGTACTTTCCTATGAGGTTACTGTATCAGGAGTTTAACTTAACCCTTTTACTTTGTTATGAGACTTCTCATAAAGTAGTAGCAATCAACAAATGCATATAATACAAAAATGAAATACTTAAATTAACCTGAAAGTGACAAAGAGAAAATTTAAACAAAAGAGCACCAAGTAAGGCCCTTTGATAACCATTGTTTGCTGCAGACCAGTACCTGCCCACTTAGGAAATGGTGATCTTATCCCAAATCCCCTCATTTGACAATTCAAAAAATGAGGTCTGGAAAATCTAAATGATTGGTCCAAGGTCATGTGGCAGGATACAGGCAGGGATATTGTTGGATTGAGTCTCCTGATTGCTTGTTAAGCGGTCTTTATTTCAACTGCCTCTTTTGTATATTACTTAATGAATCACAGAAAGAAAAAAAGAAAAGGTGAGTAGACCAGACTGCCTGAATGGGGACCCGACTAACTCAGTTCATCGTCTCTCCCAGCCTCTCCCTGTCCCCTTCCTTCTCCTCTCCAAAAGAAGATAAATTTTGATGGATAGAAGCTGACCAGTTAACTTGGGGTTTACTGGCTAGAGTTCTTTCTTTTTCTTGTTTTTCTTTCTTTCTTTCTTCCTTCTTTTTCTTTCTCTCTCTCTCCTCTCCTCTCCTCTTTCTTTCTTTCTTCTTCCTTCCTTCCTTCCTTTCTTTTTTCTTCTCTCTCTCTCTCTCTCTCTTTTCCTAAAATCTTACATCCAATGCACCCAAAGGCCCACAGATTGAACAAAAATGGGTCCCTGCCCAAGTTATACTCAGTGGTTGTTTTTTCGGACCCTCCTACCTTACAGAGAATGTCAATAGTAACTGTTTCTCTTTGAAACAACAATCCTGAGGTTCCCTCACAGCTTGATTTCTCTATTTATTCATTTATTTTTTCTTTTCCATTTAAAGGGACCATCCCCTGACTACTTCTTAGAGGCCTATTCACTGAATGGGCATTGCCTCACTTTAAGTGAGAATCTGAAAAGGTCTTAGCCTAAAAGGCCAAGGTCCCCCATTGCATCCTAGGCCATCTCCAGCCATCCTGATGAATATCTGGTCACTGAATCCAGATGGCTCAGAAGGAGAAAGCAAGATTGGTGACCTTACACAGCCTCCCTCACTCAAAACAAAATCAAGTGCAAGTCATGTCATCATTTCTCTGATGTCATGGTCCTCTTTGAAAATGAAGGATGAACACAATCATGAATCACAAGCAGATTTCGCCTAGATCACAAACAGTACTAGTTTCTCTGAGAAATTCCATAGAGTAGATAGAACAGGTTGAGTATCTCCATTCTATAGCTGAAAAAGCAGGATCACAACTTTTTTCTGAGTTTCCCAAGATGAGATAATTAGTTAACGGTGGTGGGTGTTAATGGAGGGTTAATGGGGGGGGGGGGAATTAGTCTTAATTCTAGGTATTCTCAATCTAAATCTAATGATCTTTTACTATCCCACACTTGGTCACCATGCTAGAGAGCTATCTAGTCACATTCTTCCTTCTGTATCTGAAGAAGCACAGAGGGATTAAGTGACTTGCTTGAGAGCTGCAGAGTTCAAGTCAGACCCTAGGTTTCCTGATTCTCATGTCAGTATTCCTTCCACAGTACCATTACTTCACCTCCATCTCACAGCCTCAACTGTTTAACTATCTGCCTCAGCATCTATTTGCCCTCCATTGGTCAATCCCCATCAAGGGAATGAAGTTACTGTCTAAGTTGGACTCCAAGAACCAAGAACATGTCACAGGTAAGCCAGAACCTGTCAGCAAGGGATCTGAAAATGAAAATGAAAAAGACAAAAGGGCAGCAATTGTTCAACTCAAAGCAAGTAACTTTGAAAAGTGAAATGTTGAAAGAAATAAGGATTGTTAAAAATAGACTCAGATTTGGAATAAAAGGGGCAATGGTGTTCTCATTCTCAAATAAATAGGAAATCCCAGAAACAGCAGCAGCCTGAAATATCAAAGGCAAAGGTCCAGAGAGAACCAATGTTTGAAAGTGAAATCTGACTGGTACTTGCACAAAAAGAAAGCTACCTCAGGTAATTACACAGAATGTGTTAAACTGGCTGTGTTGCTATACCGTAACATTTTAAATAATTCATAACTTAATATTACATCAGAATATGGGACTGTATAGATGTAAAATTTTAATATGTCAGAATACTACAAACTCCATTATATTGCATAGATACAATTTAAAAGAAATAAATGATACTACAACATCTTAATGGACAATATCTGTCTGTGTTGCTTTGCTGAGTGGCAGCTTTACAGTTATGGATTATAGTATAAGGATCTGGATAGCATTTAACATTTTAAGCTTAGCTCCATGAGGAATATTACAATTGCTAATATTATTTCATTAGTCACAACATAAAAGCAGGCTTTGATAATTTCTAATAGATCAGCATCCCACTAACTGATTTAACTACTCAGTTTCTTTCAATATGAATAAATGCTGCCCATTTCTGTAATCTATAGATTTTATTATTTCATTATTATCTGATAAAATTAGTTTTGATGGCCAAAAATAATGCTACAAGTAATTAGAGCTTAGCTACCACCCCTTCTATATGCAGCCTGACTGAGTTAGGACTGCAAAATGTTGGTCAGGGGACATGTCCTGAACACTGTTGAAATTGATGCGATTCTCTAGCTTATCTCATGTTTCACAATATATAATGTCATGTGGAAAATAATTTATCCTGTTTTTCTGTGACCATGCCATTGGAAACAGATTCCTCATGTCCTGAATGCCTAATGTCAAATAACATTTTTTTTGGATTTTGGATTTATAAAACCACTTTTGAATATCTATAGGGGTTCACTGAGATTGACAACACTTAATATCAACCAGGATTACTACACAGGATGAACATATTGCTATACGATCTGCAACTGTGTACAAATCTGTCACCTTCCCCTCTATACCCCTTCTTATTTTCTTTCTCTTTCTTTTGCCCTGAAAATAGTAATCAAATTAGTGCTATCACTACTACTTGGAAATGATGTGACAATTGAATGTTCACAATTTCTATTTTCCAGCCCAAAACTCCCTTCCACGTCTCTCCCTCCCCCCATAGATATTGAATATCCCCTATAAGAATAGAATTGATATCTGTTGAGAGAGAGAGAGAGAGACAGAGACAGAGACAGAGACAGAGAGACAGAGAGAGAGAGACTAGAGAGAGAGAGACAGAGAGAAAGAGAGAGAGAGAGAGAGAGAGAGAGAGAGAGAGAGACTAGAGAGAGAGAGACAGAGAGAAAGAGAGAGAGAGAGAGAGAGAGAGGGAGAGAGAGAGAGAGAGAGAGAGAGAGAGAGAATTGAATCTTAAGGGCAGGTACTATGTTACTTTTGTATGTATAACCCTGGCACCTAGCATAATGGCTGAAAATAGGTACCAATTTGTTCATTCATTCACTTATTCAGGCCCAGCAAAAGGTATAAAAGATGAGTCATCATCCTGTTTCTTTTTTTCTGTTTTTTAACCATAGAAGTTTGTTGTTGTTGATAGAGAATAGCAGAGGGAGAGGGAAACACTGCTTCCTACTTTTTCATTTTTCCAAAAAAGAAGGAACAAGTGACTAAGTGAATTGTTTTGGATAATTAGAGGAGAGACCACTTAGGAAACAGAGACAGACGATCCTGGAGAGGTGGCAGGAGAGTGACACATTGGAAATCATGATGCCGCTATTGGTCAGGGCAAGTAGCAGGCGAAAACTGGTAAAGTCAAGTCTCTGGAATGACCAAATGGACCACTTTTTGGTTATAGATTTTTTTCCCTCTTTGGATTTGGCCATGTGATTTCCTTAGTGTCAGGAATTTTCTATGTACAAACTCCCTCCACTAATTTATATCAGGGATTTTCCTGAAATTTATAATCTTAGAAAGTTTTATGAGACACCAAAAGTTCCCATTAACTTCCCTTAGTATGTGGAAGATAGAGAATTCAAATTGAATTGAAGACTATCACCTGGAAGGAGAGACAAGAGATGGCATGTACTGGGCAAGTCTAGTAACTGCCACCACCTCAGTCACCTTTTCCTCTCATCTCACAATGGAGACAGCCCAAGACCATGAACCCAATTTCCCTGGGAATGGAATGATGATTGCCAGACCACTGACCTTGCTTCTGACATGGCCCCTGCCATTATCTTTGAAAGAAACAATCTTTGTGGAGAAGGGTCCTATTCTCTTTTCACCATGAACACCAACTACTGACCCTCCCTGAGTCACTACGGAAATATAAACCAAGATCTCTAGGAAGGGCAGCATCTCCAGACCACTGATATAGTTACTGACCCAGATCTCATAGCCATCTCTGGGGAGGAAACTACTATGGTAAAGGGTCCAGCCATCTCCACCCAGTTTTGATCAATTATCACCTACAGGATGGCAAACCATCTTTCTTAAAGCATCAAGACGCATTGAGGGAGGGACAGGAGGCAGAGTTGCTTGTTCATAATTTTGGAAAGAATCAATGACATCACAAGTTGATGACTTTCAAGTGAAAAGGACTTAAGTGAGTCAGAGTTTCATAAAGTTTTCAGCCTCACTGTATCTTCTAGAGCCATCCAAGTACAATGACTTGACAAAAGGCAGGATGACTGGCAAGGACTCAAGAGACAGTAATGACCTTGGCAGCTTTGATGTCTGACCACGTACTCCACAATGCCTGCTTCATCTGCTTTTATGACCGTTGGGGGAAATTGTTCTTATCCACCCGTTTTGCTGGCAGAAGTCTTCATATCTTGGGGGAGTAGATATTCCCCTAACTCACTGACAGTTTTGAGGTCTGTCAGTTACCCTCAAACTGGTTTAGCCTGTCTGCCAAGATGGCAGACCAGATGACACACCAGAGTGTGGTCATTGCACACACTATAGCTTCTTGGAGCCACAAGTTGGAATTAGGTAAAGATGGACACCACAGGTGGGTGAACAGTCCTGAAAAGAGTTTGATAAGCCCTCACACAAGAGATGTTAGTCCTCCTTGACCATCTCATTACACCCCAGCCAGGTGAATCACCTTACCACTAACTCAACCACTACTTCCCCTCAGACTACAAGGGAGATAGCTCAGGAGACTGAACCCAATAGTCCTGAGAAAAGCAACCCAGCCTCAATAGTAATCATCCTAGAAGTAACTCCTGTAGAGGTATATTCTAGTAACTGCTCCTAGAGATATCCAATTCATCACTGTCCAATGTTCAGAATTACTCAAGACCCAGACAAGAAAGTCCTCACCATCAAGGTCCTTGGCATTGTCAAATCATTCAGCATCAGAGAATAATATTATTTTATCAACGGAAATGACAACAAACAAAAATTACTATATGCTTTGCTGCTGACATCCTAAGGAACATAGGACATTTCTATCTGACTTGTAGCTAAAAATCTATCTCCCCCAAAGTGTGAGCACCTTGTAAGCAGGGACTATCTATGCTTTTCTATTTGTATCCCCAGTTCTTTGCTCATAGTGAGAACTTAATACATGCTTTCTCGTCTATCTATCCATTCCTTCATTCTTTTAGGCATTCATTTAAAACATTTTTATTTTCCCCCATCACATGTAAAAACAATTTTAACATTTTAAAAATAGTTTTGAGTTTCAAATGTTATCCCTCCCTCCTTTCTTCCCCTCTCTCTTCCCTGAGATGATAAGTAGTCTTATATAGGTTATATATGTGTAATCACATAAAATATATCCATATTAATTGTTTTGTTCAAGAAAACTCAACCAAAAGAAAGAAAAGAAGGGAAAAAAGGAAGGAAGGGAGGGAAGGAGGGAGGAAGGAAAAGAGAAAGAAGGAAGGAAGAAGAGGGAAAGAGGAAGAGATGGAGAGAAGAGTCTGCTTCAGTCTGTATTCAGACAATATCAATTTTTTCATCAATTCTTTCTCTGGAGGCAGATAAATGTTTTTCATTATAAGTCCTTTGGGATTGTATTGCTGCAAATAGCTAAATCTTTCACAGTTCTTCACCATACTAGTTCTATTCAATTCACTTGGTATCAGTTCATATAAGGCTTTCTAGGTTTTTCTGAAATCATCCTGTTTGTCATTTCATATAGCACAATAATATTACATTATAATCATATGCTCTAAGTTGTTCAACCATTCCATGGTTGGTGGGCATCCTCTCTGTTTCCAATTCTTAGCCACCACAAAAAGAGCTGCTATAAATATTTCTGTTCAAATAAGTTCTTTTCCTTTTTATTTTTTCAAATCTCTTTGGGATGCAGACCCAACAGTGGTATTGCTAGATCAAAGGATATGCACAGTTTTATAGCCCAAGGCATCACTGACTAAAAAACTACTGTTTTTCCTGTCAATGCCCAAAATTTCTCAAACTTTTGTTTCTGTAGAACTGTAAAATAGTCTCAATGAAGGAAAGTAAGTGATTGCAGGGAGCCTCCCTCTCTCTTGCTTCTTAGTTTGATAAGGCGTCCCTCACTCAGTGTTTTCGACTACTTTTCAGTGGACTCAGTTCAGTACAGCCTGTATCACCCAAAGTTTGCTGTAGAATAATATGAATTCCCAAAGAGTTAATCAGAAACAAGGATGACCTTTGGGTTCGCTTTTAACAGAAGTAGACCCCTGGGATTGAAAGCTATGAGTTTTGGCCCAAATAGAAGCCTCTAACAATTAAATCAGTCATTATTCTTAGGATATTCCCTCTACATCCTGACAACAAGGAGATAAGAGCAGCAAATCCTCAAAATCAGAGCCGCCCAGGTGGGATCATAGCCTATACCTCTTTTATCTTTGAGAAGTTCTCTCTGGGGACAAGGAAAACCAATCTGATATTTTCCTACGCCATTTTAGTGGCCAGGATCTATTTCTTCCAATGCTTCCAAAGAAGCATTTCTTCCATGACCAAAATGGAAGTCAGTTCTGGGAAACCTTTGGTAGCATTGTGGTTTTTTAATAGTTACATAAAAGCATGACCTAGTTGGCAAAAATGTGGCTGCTTTGTTCTTCAAGCCCTGGATATTGTTAACATTCCTTGCGTGCTGAAAATGCTCATCAACTCACTATTCAATAATCCAGATTTAATGTCTTTGGAACCCTGAATTCTTTCTGAGCTTTGCAAAAGTGTAACAATAACCTAGATCCTGAAACTGTGAGTTCAGTTGAAGGTTTTTAGGAGGCTAAATGATCATTTATCAGAAATGTGGCACAGGAAATTCACATTCTAATTCTTCATTTTCTTATTTGACCATAATCTATTGGCATTTCACCTTTCCTTCTGCCTTCTCTTACTAAATCCTACTTTTGTCCCACACATTCTATCCCTCCATTCCTAAATTCTCTCTCAGGCCATCTCCCCTGAAGTAACCACTCTCTCCTCTTTTCTCATCTTGACCTCTTAATGAGCCAGTTCAACTCTGTATTGTCTTCTTTTGAGCCCCTGGTCTCCTTATATCACTAATTGCACCCTGCCAAGCTTCAACCTTGAATCACTTGTACCATTCATACCCACACTCCTACATACACATGCCACTGAATGTAGGTGGAGAAAATCATGCAACTGTTCTGACTGGGTGTACTAAAAATTTATGCTACACAACCTCAGCTGACCCTTCACTGTTGCTAGACAATCCTATCATGCCCTACCCCTTATCAATTCACTATCCTGCTCTCCACAGAGGCTTTTCCTAACATTTTCTTCCCTCCTCAAACCTCTCATTCCACTATTCTCTCAGTTGAGAATCTTGCCTCATATTTTTCAGAAAAAATTGAAAGCTTTCCCTGTAAGCTCCCTCTTTTCCTTTCCTCTTTATCTTTATTACTCATATACTTTGTGCTCTTATCTACTCCTTCATCCCTGTCTCACACAAAGAAGTGTGTTACTTCTTACCAAGTTCCATTTCTCCACCTGTATACGTGAACCCATTCCATTCCATCTCGGTTCAACAGATTTCCCCCTCTGTCTTCCCTACTGCATTATTAGCCTTAATTACTCCTTGTCTACTGGCTTTATTTTCTACTACTTACAAATGTGCCCATGTTGCCTCCATCCTCAAAAATACCCTCACTTCATCATTCCATCACAGCTATCTTTCAATATCTCTACTGCCCTTTATGGCCAAAGTCCGTGAAAGGGCCCCCTAAAGTAGGTGTCTACACTTTCTCTCCTCACTCATTCCTTAACCTCAGTCTGACTTCTGCTTTCATTATCCTGCCCCAAAACCACTCTTTCCAAAATGACTAATGACCTTTTTAAATTTTCATTTATTTTACTTTTAATGTATGAAATAAAATAAGCATTTCTATAACATAGTAGAATAAAAAAGACGATTGTACATGAAACTGCAAATCTACTATGTAAAATGTGCTGTTCCTTTAAAGATCTAATGATCTCTTAATTGCCAGATCCAGTGACTTTTTTCAGTTCTTATTCTCTGATCTCTCTGCAGCTTTGACACTGTTGGTCAATTCTTGATAATCTCTTCTCTCTAGGTTTTTAGGATACCACTGCCTTCTGGTATTCCTTCTCAGCCTCCTTTGCTAAAACTTCATCTAGGTCATGCCCTCTAACTGTAGGTGTCCCTCAGGGTTCTGTCCTGGGTATTCTCTACCCCTATACTACATCAGTTCATGAATGAATTCAATTACCATCTCTACATTGATGATTTTCAAATCTACTTTTCCTGTCCTAACTTCTATGCTGATCTCCAATCTCACATTTCCAACTACCTTTCAGATGTGTTGAACTGGATGTCCAGTAGACATCTTAAACTCAACATAGCTAAAACATAACTCCTTATCTTTCTCCTAAACCAGGTGTGGGGACCCTGTGAGCTTGAGGCCACATGTGGTTTTCTATGTCCTTGGGTATAGCCTTTTGATGGAGTCCAGGTTCCACAGAACAAATCCTTTTATTAAGAGGATTTGTTCTATGAAGTTTGAATTCAGTCAAAGGACTACACTTGAGGACCTAGAAGGCCACATGAGACCTCAAGGCTGCAGGTTCCTCACCTCTGCCCTAAATCCTCAGTCCCCTCCTATAGTCCTTATTACTGTAGAAGACAACACCATCTTCCTAGTCCCTCAGGCTCACAATCTAAGTCATTCTCATCTCCTTCCTTAAAATATTTCAGCAACTTCATACTGCCATCTATAAGATTTACCAATTTTACCTTTGCAACCTCCAGGATGAGTGTCCTTTTTTCCTCTGACACTTTCAGCACTCTTGTGAAGGCCCTTATCCCCTCATGCCTGGACTATTATAACAGTTTGCTGGTGGGTTTGCCTGCATCAAATCTCTCCTCACTCTAATCCATCTTCCATTCAGCCACTAAAGTGATTTTTCTAAAGTACAGGTCCAACCTTGAGTCTCCTCTACTCAATAAATTCCATTGGCTCCCCATCACCTCCAGAGTCAAATACAACATCCTTTTTGGCATAGAAAACTCTTCATAACTTAGTACTCTCCAGTCCTCTTATGCATCAGTCCCTTCCATGTACTCTTTGATCCAATGACATTAGCCTACTCTTCTATATACATAATACTCCATCTTTTAGCTCTGGGCATTTTTTCTGGCTATTTTCTATGCCTGAAATTTTCTCCCTTCTCATCTATACCCACTGATTTCCCTGACTTTCTTCAAGTCCTAACTAAAATTACATCTTCAATAGGAAGGATTTCACAAGCACTCTTAATTCTAGAGTCTTGTCTCTTTTAATTATTTCCTATTTATTCTGGATATAACAGCTCCTGGAAAGCAGGGACTGTCTCTTGCCTCTCTTTGTATCTCTAACACTTATCACAGTACATGGCACCCAGTAGGTACTTAACAAATGTTTATTGACTGCCTGGCTATTCATATAATGGGTGGACAAATGGTCTCTGAGATCCCTTCCAACTTTAAGATTCTGTGATTATGAGAGAAAAAGCACAACCCTCAGTTGTACCTCCAATAAAAAAGTGGAACCATTAAAATGAACAAGCTCAGGTCTGCCCTTGACTGACCATCTTTGCGTCAGCAGCCAGTTTGTCTAAGAATAGGTAGTTCATTTCCCTAGATTAGGAATTTCCATTTTTGGCATAGGTAGTAAAGGCAGCTGTTATTTAGATCCCAACAGCCCATCCCAAGCTGCTAACACCCACCTGTTAATACCACATGGCTTCTGTGCAGCCTCCAGTTACAATATCCTCCTTTTCTTTTCAACAACATTGGAACAAGGTCATATTAGGAGAGGCAGACAGCTTGCCCTGACCATAACCTCCTACTTTTACTGACTATAACAGCTGGCAGATCATTTCTGGATAGGTTGTACAGGACCAGCTGTCCAACAGAGAGGTTCACCCTGAGAGGAGAGCCAGCTTTATTTTACTATTTGGTAGTTAAGGGAAGGAAGATTGGCATTGTGAAAAGAATGTTGGATCGAGAGTCAAATGACTCTTAATTTTCTTAATTACCATCCTTATTGACCTCTCTGCAGCCATTGATACAATCACCCTCTTTTCTTTGATTCTACCTTCTCTTTAGGTTTATGAGACTTTAATCTTTCCTAGTTTTCCCCCTTTCTGTCTGGCTACTCCTTCTCAGTCTTCTATGGTGTATCTTCATGCAGGTAATACCTGCCAACTGTTGGTGTCCCTCAAGGCTCTGTCTTGGGTCCTCTTCTCTTCTCCCTCTATACTTTTTCACTTGATAATCTCAACAGCTCTCACTGAATAAGTTAACATCTTTAAACTGACGATTCACAAGTCTACTTATTCATCTCTACTTTCTCTCCTAACCTTCGGTTTCTAATCTCCAGTTGTCTGTTAGATGTCTTGAGCTACCTATCTGTAGATGTGTTAAACTCAATATGTTCAAAATTGAATTTATTATCTTTTCCCCCACAAATCCTCCCCTCTCCATAACTATTACTGTTAAGGGTGCCACTATCCTCCAAGTCACCCACACTTACTTAGTGTTATCCTTGACTCCTAACTACTTCTCACCATCACCACCCTGTTCCTATATCCAATCAGTTGCCAAGAACATTTTTACTCTTATAACATCTCTTTTATTTGCCCTGTTCTTGCTTCTGAACTGCCATGACCCCAGTGCAGGCCCTCAGTGGTCTATTCCTAGACTATTGAAAGAATGTCTGGTTGGTGTCCTTGCCTCAAATCTCTCCCCCTCCTTAGCCCCCTCCCCAAAATCTGCCACTCTGATGTCAAAATGATCTTCCTAAAGTGAAGGTTGGCCAGATCATCCTCCCCATTCCACTCAATAAAACCCATTGGCACCTTATTGCCTCCCTGTTAATCCTGATTGATGCAGTGACATAGCAACTAAGTTCAGTTGTTGGGCATTCATTTTCAGTAGTATTTGACTCTTCATGACCACTTTGGGGCTTTCATGGCAAAAATAATATAGTGGTTTGCCATTTCCTCCTCCAGCTCATTTTATAGATGAGGAAACCAAGGCACACAGTGTTAAGTGGCTTGCCCAGGGTCACATAGCTAGTAAGCATCTGAGGCTAGATTTAAACTCTAGTCCCCCTGACTCCAAGACTGGTACTCTATCCACTATCCTACCAAGTAGCTAAGAGTACCATCCAAATAGAGAAGAATAGATTGATTCTAATAAAATTGTGGGGTGCAGAATAACAGGAGACAATAGATGGCTTTTTACATTGAGGTCTGAATGAATGAAAAGACCAATCAGCGCTTAACTGCTCCAAGATCAGATATAAAATATAGAATCCTCTGGGTGGCCTACAAAGCCTTTCATAAGCTAGTCTGCTCCTACCTTTCCAGTCTTTTTTACATACTCTGTTTCTCCATAACATTAATATCCTTGCTCTTTCTCACACAAGACACTTCATCTCTCTGCTCTGAGCATTTCCCCAAGATTTTCCCCATACCTGGAATCCTCTCCTTCCTCATCTTCACCTTTTACTTTCCCTGCCTCTTGTCAAGTTCCAGCTACAGTGCAACCTTCTACAGGAAGCTTTTCCTAGTACCCTTTAGGGGTACTGCGGATTATTCCCAATTCCAGTATATATTTTGTTTGCATATGGCTGTTGGCATATTGTCTCTCCCACTAGACTTCGAGATCCTTGAGAGTAGAGTCTAATTTTTTTTGCCTTGTCCACGTGTGAGTGTGTGTGTATGTGCGTGTGTGCATGCGTGTGTGTGTGTGCATGTGCATATGTACATGGGGGGAGGAAGGTGGTAATCTCCAGAGCTTAGCATAGAGCCTGTCTGGCACATAGAAGACACTTAATAAATGACTGCTGACTTACTGAAAGACTCAGCTTAAGATCTAGCTGTCATCTACTACCCAGGTAACCATTGGACAAGTCAGTTTAACTCTTACTCTCTTTACTTATCTGTAAAAATCACAAAATTAGAACTCAGATCCAAGGATTCTATACTCTATTTTCATGTCTACTATAGCATCTTCTCAATTGATTGGATCTATTAAACTCCAGTCCAAGCCACAAATAATCTACATTTCTCTACTGCTCTTGTGGAGCGTTTAGCATAGTGGATAATGTTCTGGCCTTGGAGTCAGAAACACCCTTAGTGCAAAACCTTCCTCAGCTACTTTCTTAGCTGTGTGATCTTGGAAATGTCTACTGGTTGCCCCAGTTTCTTCATCTGTAAAATGAGAATAGAAATAGGACCAATCTCATAGAAGAACAAATTTAAAAGTTGACAGATAAACTTATCTGTATACTTACGGAAAAGTATCAGATGTTTTTAGTGCTTCAAAGTTTGCAAAATGATTAAATTAGATTATTAAACCTACTAAAAATGATCCAAATGCTAACTCTCATTGTTGTATTCAGTGTTCAAGCAGAATGAGGGCTGGCTGTTTTCTTTAAAACTTGTTTATTTTTCCTTCACTACTTTTATTGATTCTTACCTCTTTTATTTTCTATGTGTACATGTGTGGCAAAGAAACGAGACAAGGCATCCCTTGGAAGATGAAAATTCTCATACTATTTCAGGGCTGAGTATAGATCAAAGGTGGATTTTTGGAGAAGAAGAAGAAGCTTGCAATTTTTAAAGTCAATAAATATGTTTTTCCAAAGATAGGCTAGAGTATGGAGAATGATAGGCCTTGCTTTCACTGCTTCTTTTTTTATTTTGGTTACTAAAGATACAGTTCATAAAAGGTTCACTTAACTCAAGCGAGGCCAGAATCAAGTATTTGGCTGTGAACATTATCAATCCAGGAAGGAGATGGGGACATTATAGGAGCAAAAGAAAAGACTTTTCAAAAACTGTTCATCCAGGCAAGGGGTAACATCAAAAATGGGAATCTAAGGCCAAGAAAATGGGCAAATGTAACCTATTTGATCAAAAAGATCTACAGTTCAGGAGATTAGAAATACAGCCAAATGAAGCAATTATGGAACTAGCCTGCAAGTTTGAATTCTAATCTCTAGGCCAAGGTTACTTGTCTTATCATTTAAGTCTGACAATAACAGATGCATGGATGTTAATCAGAGCCAGAGGTCTGAATGTTAGTCTTCAGTGTCAGAGCAGCCAAGGGTCCCACCGAAATGGACCAGAATAGATTGGTTCTAGCAAAACTGTGGGATGCAGAGTACAGGAGACCATAAAGATAGCTTTTCACGTTAAGGTTTGAATGAATGGGGAGAGGGACAATCAGGGCTGATTCATGCTTTGGCTAGAGTGATAAGGAAATAGGGGTGAGTTGTGCTCCTATGACCCCGAGTGAATTATTTACCCTCTGTCTGTCTTTGATTCCTCAACTCCAAAATGGGGATACTAACACCTACTTCACAGGGCAGTTGTGACAATCAAAGAAAAAATATTTGTAAATTGTATGGCACTCAAAATGCCCACTCTTTTCTATTCTCTCCTTTTTCCTTCCTTCTAGTACAAGATAATTTGAGGAAAGAGGGAGGACAGGTGGGTGAAAGGACAAGGGAAGACTCTACAGTAGAGACAGGTGGTAGCTCCACTGAGTCTTGAAGAAAGATAAGAATTCTGGGAGACAGAGGTGAGGAAGGTATGCATTCCATTCATAGGGTATGTCCTATGCAAGTGCAAAGATGAAATCTCAAGTTTAGAAAATAAATAGTTCCATTTGGCTTGACCATAGAGTGCATGAAGGGGAGTATGATTGGAACAAGTAGATTAGAGCTACATGATAGAGGGCTTTACATGGTGTATGTATTTAGGAGGCACAGTGGATAGAACTGGAGTCAGGCCTGGAGTCAGGAAGACCTGAGTTCATATCTGGTCTCAGATGCTATCTCTGTGACCCCTGGGCAAGTTACTTTACCCTGTTTGCTTCAGTTACCTTATCTGTAAAACAAGCTAGAGAAGGAAATGGCAAAGCACTCCAGTATCTTTGCTAAGAAAACCCCAAATGAAGAGTCAGACACAATCGAAAACAACTGAACAAGAACAAGATGGTAAATGACATATACATTTATGGCAGACAGAAAACTATACGGCAATATTAGATCATTTATATCCACTTGATATCATTTAACATCTATATGTCAATATAGCAAATGCATTTCATTATGCACGATTAGTTCAGTTAATTCATGGTTCCTGTGATAGAAACTAAGCTTTCAATATAATTTCATTTGTATCCACAGAAAAGTCTCATGGACACATTGATGTAAATGACATCATAGCTCTAACTTATTTAAGTAGATGGAGCCGAATATATTTTAAGACAAAACACTGAGGTCACTACTTCCTGTAGTTTACCATTTCCCACACCCACACCCTCACCCACAAGGTCAATCCGCAAAATAATTCCTTAAGAGGTTTTCTTTGATGGTCTTCATTTTTTATGTCTCTCCTACCAAGATTCATTCACATGCAGCTGGGTTCACTGAAGCAAGAGAAAGTCTCAGGGTTTGATCTCAGACTAAAACACTCATTGTGCAAGTTGGATTTAAATTCAGATATATATGTGTTACTGAGTGGATATCTGATATGTTGTCAGTGACCAACAACATTTACTGTACCCTGCACACTTTATACTCTTTGACAAGAAAGAGATACTTTTCCCTGAATAATTATTTGGAAATTCTCTGTTAGCCTATAAAAATTCCAGGGTCATATAAAAATCATAAAAAGTATTGGTTGGGATGGTCATCACATTAATACTGAACTTGGTGTGAACATCAGATTAGCTCAGAACTCCAGATTTTAAAAGATCCATCAGTCTCAGTCTCCCCAGCTGAAATGTTTACAGACATGTATGACCAACTAGTAAGGTTTTTGGAAAAGACTAAACATTTAAACCTAGTTAATTTCTTTTTTTGTTTTGGTTTTGTTCCAGCATTTTAACCTCTTGAGATCATTGGTTTTGTTGTCATTTCATTGTCTATCCTTCCCAGATTTATTTTATATGAATGCTTGATAAGTCTTCTTTAATTTTCCTGGGTCACAATGTTTTAGAAGGAAGAAATTTAATGTTTCCATGGTAGAACAGAGAATAAAATTTTCTAACCCAAGAATAAGAAGGAGCTTCCACTATTTATTGTTTTATGTTTACAGTAAAGTATTAACTATAAGGTAAAAAAACCTTTTAGTTTTTATATAGATTCTATTTATCACAAATGGCTTCTAAACCACATGAAGTTTGTTTTAGGATTCCAATTTTTTTTAATTTCATGAATTTCTGTTAATCAGTATTCACTCACTAAGATACTTTAATCATGAGGATTTAATCTACAGATGTTATGAAAGGAAATAGAGATAGAAAAATCAGCGGAACCAGGCCAAGTATAAACAAAGAAGGTCTGGGCTAGGATTGACATAACTGTGAAGGTATTTGTACATCAGTTGTCAAAGTATCTCAAGGAAGAATGGATACTTAAGTCTCAGACATTATATCATCAAAAAAAGACAACTGAAAAAATTATCAACAACTATTAATTCATACTTTCTCATCTTTATAAAAACTTTTATGAGTAATTTAGAAATGCATCAAAGGATTATTTGAAGTGAGTATTAGAAGGTAACAAGCAGGCTTCTACAAACAACACTCTATAGTAGACCACATTTTACCATCCCAAAATTAGCTAAAAGATATAAAAAAATCTGATCCACCACTATGCTTATTATTTATTAACTATTATCCTGTATGTATGTTATTTATACATAGTTTACATATTGTCTCCCCCATTAAATTGGGAGTTTCTTGAAAATAGGGACTAGTTTTTGCCTTTCTTTGTATCTCTAGCATTTAGTTCAGTATCTGTCACACAGAAAGTGCTTAATAAATGCTTATTCACTAAATGACCCATTAGATTTGGTAGAGCAAACATCACCTCAGAGTCTTTTTTTCCAACAAGGTGTCTCCCATTTATGCAAAATTAAACAAAACTCCTTGAAAGATTTAAAAACAGAAGTCACTTTGTTTCATGACTCTCTGGACAAAATAATGAAAGAAAGTAGGGAGATGTTTAATAGCTGATATTTAGTATGTTATAGTGCTTTGAGGTTTACAAATTCTGGGAGGTAAATATTATTTTTTGTTACTATTCCCATTTTAAAGATGAAGAAACTAAGGCAGATAGGGATAGGTGTCTTGCCTAGGGACACACAACTAGCAAATATCTGTAGCTGGATTTGAACTCAATATTTCTTGACTCTAGTTCCATCATCTATCAACTGTGCCACCTAGATGCTCAGTCATAGACGAGATTCCAAAAATGTTCAAGTTCAAAATGGATTCCCTATCCCCTGAAGGAAGGTAATCATATAGGGGAATGGGGGATTCCAGATTCTCCTGTAAAAATTCTTACAGATTACTTGTGCTGATTGTGTCAAGCTCAGAAACCTTTACCAAAACTTCTTGGACAAGATCCACAATGAAGTCAAATAGTTTTTCCTCACCATCCACAAAGGAAAAATCAAGTGGATGAATAACTTCTTTTAGCCAACTATGATCTACAATTAGATTAAGAAACTATAGAGTTTGTCCCTCAGTGCATCTATCTTGATCAGATTCTGCAAGTAGAGAGTGAGTTGGGTACAGAATTAAAGAGGAAAAAGAGACTAGTCTGGATTACCTTTGGGAAGCTGTAGTTCTTTTAATTACCCCAAATTTCCCTCAGAAACAAAAATTCATCTTTTATGACCATCATTCTTCAATGGTTATTATATGACTATTACTCACAGGACATGGTAATCTCTAAAGAGTTGCCAGTGAGTATTCATCATAAATGAAGAGGCATGTCAAGAGTATATGTGAGTAGAATGCAACACATTACAAACAAGTAATTATATAAAAGTAGAGTAAAAATATCATCAAAGAAATATATTATTGAAGAATAACAATGATTGATCACATATCAAAAGAGAGGGATAAGAGGTGAAGAGTCTGTGTGTTCTACCAATTTCCTTTAAATGCCAAGAGAAAGCAAAGAAAGTTGTGTTGTGTGACTTCTCTATGGAAAACATGTGGAAGAATATAAGCTAGAAATATACAGGACTTGCAAGTATAGATGTGTTCATATGTTGTTGAAGGGAATACTGATGAGTTCCCAGATCCATTAGAATATTTGAATACAATTGTAATTATTTTTGAAAACATTTAGAAATTGAAATGAAGACTTGAAATAATCTGTGTCCAGAGTCTATATTTTTCCCCATATGGTCAAAAGTAATCTAACATATTATGTGCATTTATTAAATAGCAAACCACTTTAGTATCTTTGCTATAGTATCCAAATGAGTTTATGAAGAGTCAGATACAACTGAAAATGACTGAAGAACAAAAATGTCTGATTGTGACTTAAAGGTGAGACTGAGTTATCAAAAGTCATGTCAGTAAACTGTAAATTCTGGTAGGTCCTAATCAAATGGCAAGGCTTTGAGGAAGGGACCAACTATAGGTTGTGTACCCGGTGTAGAAAGACTTACCCCAAAAGGTTGACTACAAACTGGTGAATTTTCTTGGCCATAAAACTCATCAAAATGATCCACAAAAGCATAGAAAGCTCGTGATTTTTGTCAGGTGAGAAAATACCTACAATGACAAAATCATCAGTCTTTTAAAGCAATGAAAAATACACACTTAATAATGTTTATGGAAAGAAGTATATCATGTAGCCCTGGATAGACTTTGCTTGCAGTTTATTCTTCTAATATTTAAAAACTATTATGCAAGCAAATTATCTCAACTTGGCTTCTTGGCTATGAACATTGACTTAATTAAGTTATCTGATGTATTACCCAAGCAAATAAAAGCATCATTCTTTAGCTAATAATTAAATTGTCTTTCTCTTTTGTCATTGAATTATCTTTCAATTTAAGCAACCAGGAATCATTTCTCATACAGAAAACAGATTTCTTTCCAAAGCAATGAATTTTTAAGAAAATAGAATTTAATAGGTGTGTAGGATCGATTAAAAATATTAGTGTATGTGTGCACACACAAAGAGCCTACATACTACTCAATACAAGTAGTTTCAGTTGTTTCAGTCATGTTCAACTTTTCATGACCCCATTTAGGGTTTTATTGGCAAAGATCCTGAAGGGGTTTGCCATTTCCTTCTCCAGTTCATTTTACACAGGAGAAACTGAGGCAAACAGGGTTAAGTGATGTGTCCAAGGTCACACTGGAAGCATCTGAGGTTGATTTGAACTCAAGAATATGAATATTCCTGATTTCAGGCTCAGCACTCGATCCACTGAGTCACCTAGCTGCCCCTTTAGATATTATGTACAAAATGACAAAAACAATAAAAATATATTTAGTTGCATTCAGATTAAAAACAACAATCAAAAATCTGAAGTTTTTATTGGGATGGTGGTGAGCAGCAGACGAGTGTTGGAATAGAAAGGCAGAATATGTGAAAGGAAACTACGGGCCCACTCTAAAAAAGACCAGAAACTGGATTTACTTAACCAATAATGTAGCTATTTGTATAAAGATAGGAAGAATGAGCACAGGATTGTTGGTTTTTACTTTGAAGTTGATGGACATTAGCTTCATGACAAGTGATGATAGAACTGGTTATCATATTTCGTAGAGTCTTAGTTCCTTGAGAATGTAGGGACTGTTTTCACATTTGTCTTTGTATCTCAGGATTTGCTATATAGCTGATACTTTATAAATGCTCGTTGAATTAAACTGAACTAAAATTAGCTGAATTTCATTAGAATTTAAACTGAATCATAAGATCATACACATATTTATTACATACATAATTTATATTATATGTAAGATCACACATTTATAGTCTTATACAAACATATAATTCCATTCCATAAATATGGAAGAGATGATAGATGATTGAATTAAACTTCACTTTACAGATGGGAAAACTGATGAAGAACTCAGTTCTTCAAAGTCCTGTGGTTTCATGGTTTAGGCAACTTCAACATCAATGCAGATTAAACCCTTCTGCAACATTCATGCTTCTTTTTAGTTGAAAAGAATTCATTATCTGTTCATCAAATTTTTAGTGATGAGCCTTTTTCAGACTTTTAGCTAATTTAGTCCCTGATAGATGGACACACAGCCAATTGCTAAGTCAGTACTTGGGATTATTTCTAGCAGGACCTGATGGAGTATGTACATGAGCATCAATCTCCCAAAGTTCCTTTGGGATCTCAATATCAGCTTTTCACCATGAGAAGGCATTAGAAAGAATCTTATTGGTGGGTAAACATGCACAAAGGAAACAGAAAATTAAGATTTAAATTCGGCATAATTGAGGTAAAGCCAAAAGAAAATATTGCCTCTTTTATAGATGAAGCCTAAAATAGACAATACTCCCTCCCACCCTAAGGCAATTTTATTTAATTTTTTTTTTTGTCTTTTGCTTTAAGGAATACACAGAAGGTGAAACTCATCCAGTGAATTCTCTTCCAGTCTACATAATGACAATACTATAGAATTGGTAGATCAGATATTGACTTTCCCATTTTATAGATTAGGAAACTAAGGCTTGGCAAGATTAAGTGATTTGTCCCAGGTTATAAAATTAGTTAATTTCAGGGTTAGGACTTGAACCCTGGTCTTTTGTTCAGCCAGAGCTCTTTCTACTACTCCACAATGGATTTGGGGAAAGGGAATTAAGGTTAGAATGACAAAGATCTGATGACAGACAATTTAAATAAATTGGTTTTAATGGAATATGTAGGTTATGATTATTTAAAATCCATGGAACTAAAAGCATTTGCTAAAGTCATTGAAAGGTTTCTAGTTTTTGATGACTCAAGACTAACTAGGAACTTGCTTATGTATTTTCTTGATCCTCCCAACAACCCTGTGAAGCAAGAAATACAGGTGTTTACATTCTCATTTTACAGATGAGGAAACAGAACTTCAGAAAAGTGATGTGACTTGCCCACGATCATGTAGCTAGTCAGTGTTAAAAAAAAGAATTCAAACCCCAGGTTTCATTTTATTCCAAATCCAGTACTTGTCCCACCTCTATGCTTCCTCTCAGAAAAGGGGCTGTGGGGCTGTGGTACACAATAAGTTGACCTGGATTTAGTAAGTGGAAAATGTAGTTTAAATAGTAGAAAATAATGCTCCATGCAAAATGAGAAACCTCTGGAGGTCACTCTGTTATTAACTTCAGAACTAATTAGACCATCATAGAAAGAGTCTCTTACAACTAATGAGGCAAATGGGCAACCCAGAGAAGAGCCACAGCAAAGATGATTAGTTCAATCAATCAATATCTCTGAAATTACAAAAACACCTACTATGTACCAAGAGCTGTGCTAGAGAATGGAAATACAAATATAGAAATAAAGTAATCCCTGCCCTCAATGAGATTATATTCTATCAGGGAGACAGCATGTGCACATACAAACATATTCAAAATATATAAAGAGTTAACACAAATTTCTAGAAGGGGTGCCAGCAGCTGGGAAGAGGTCAGGAAAGGCATTCAGTATAACAAGTGAACCTTGAGCTGAGCTTTGACAGGGATTATAGATTCTAAGCTGTAGTGAGGAGAAAGGAATTAGTAGGAAGAAGACCTGTGATAAAAGGTTGAAAGACCTGGGTTTATTTTGCCTGGAGAAAGAAGATCCAACAGTGATTGAATTGCTATCTGCAGGTATATAAAAGATTCTTACTTGGAAAAAGGTAATAAACTGTTGCCTTTCCCCATCCATTCAGGAAAGCACAGGCTTGAGCCAAAACCTAAGGGACTTAGGTTCTCTACTGTAAAGTGGTCACTACTCCTCCCCCACCCCATCTCAATCAAATGTAATTCTCCTCTGGATAGAATAAAATATACATACCTGGTTTTGTTAATAGTCTAAGCACAAATTCTCAGTAGCACAAGTCATGTTATTCGAACCTGCTTTGAGGTTAGAAATTGATGTTCAATTCTTCTACTGCAGAGCCTAGCCCAGTTCTCTATGCAATGAAATAATTTCTCAGTGAAATTATTTTTAAGCATCACTAATGATGAAAGGATATTTGTTTGTTTGTTTTTCTCCTACCATTGAACACTCTAAAAATTGAGAAGTTATGGAATCTTGTTTTCCCCCAGAGCAATTCATTCTGTTTTGGGACTGAGAAACTTTAGGCTTCCTCAGATAATGCTTAACAGTAGAGACAGAGAAGAAAATTAGCTCCTATGTGTCTGTGTCTGCTTTTATGATAAAGTACTTTGGGCTAGGCATTATTGTGACTCCTTTTAGGTGGTCATACTCCATTATGCAAATTAATCTTTCAGGATCTGAATTACACCAAAGTACAATATGCTTGTGTACAATAGATGCTAATATTTACTTACGATGTATCTATTGCAACTCTAATGTAGCTAATTTACAAAGTTATATATTTTGCCAATTTAGAGGCTTTCTAAAGGATGTGTTTATATAAGGGTGGCTAAGCACTGAAACCAGCTACTGAGAGAAGTTCTTTCCGGAAGATCCTTAAGAAGAGGATAGATATTCATTGTCTATGATTTAGAAGTCTGCCTCTTTTAAGGTATTCCTTTCCCCACCGCGTCAGACTCTAAGTAAAGGGGAGGGGGGAGGAGATGATAGGAGGGAAGGAAACAAGCATTTATTAGGCACTTACTATATGCCAGGCAATGTGCTAAGTCCTTTACAAATATTATCTCATCTGAGCCTGGTAACAGCCCCTGGTGAAATAAACTATTTTTATTCCCATTTTTCAGTTGCAGAAGCAGAGACAGAGGTTAAATGACTTGCTCAGGGTCACACAGCTAGTAAGTGTCTGAGGCTGGGTCTGAACTCGGATCTTCTGGACTCCAGGCCCAGCACTCTATCAGCTGGGACCACTGTCTCTAGATAAATGATGGCTGGATATAGAATATATAGGTGATCAATTGATAGATGATGGGTGGATGGATGGATAGATAGATGACAAATGGATGGAGACAGACAGACAGAGATAGGTAAGATAATAGATTTCTTTATAAAGAGGAAAAAAATTGCTCATATATAGAGTCACAGAAATGGCTCCTCAGATGAATAAACTGAAGCCTAAAGATTAACTGACTTTCCCAAAGTCATCCAAGGAGTAAATGGCAAAGATATTATTTAAATTCAAGTCTTCTAATGACAAATCCAACATTCTTGGCAATGTACCACAATACTTTACAGGGTCTAACTCCCTCGCATTATAGACAAGGAAACTGAAGCTCAGAGAAGTAACATTGCTAATCAGTGGTAGAGCTGGCACTGGGAACTTAGGTATCTGGACTCTCAGTTCAGGGTTCCTATATACCATGTGGCCTATGCATCCATATAACCTTACACGGAAGATGGATTTTTTCTCTAATGAGTCTAGGAAATCAACGGTGTCTTTCTAAAGAATCTTGTGATTATAAAAGCACAATGATAAAGCCAACTAACTTCTTTTCATAACATTGCATTTTTAACAATGCGAAATACTTTCTTTTAGTCAATAAGACAGTTCAGTCCTGAGCCTTTGATGCCAAATTTCAGCCCAGAAAATTATATTCTTTTGAAATTAGGCATTTATAATGGAAATTCTGACACAGCTTTAACTCTCTGAATACTATGAGGCCCTGCTGTAAAACCATCTATGCATGGTACATCTTTCATTTATCTACAAAGTTATCACCAGAGGCATTAAAGTAAATCTTAGTACAATTTAACAAAAGTCAGCAATAGACTGGCTCCGGTTAATGCACACTCTACATACATATATATATATAGCATGAACATAAAAAATCAGTTTGCTAGAGCTATTTTTTCGTCTTTATAATCCTTTAAATTATTTTGATTTGCCTTTTAAAAGTGAAATCAGAGTAATTCCACATGCCATTGATGCACATAAGATATAGTATGTCCAATAGTTAAAGTCCATTTCTTGTAACTAATAACAATCTATTAAATAATAAAGCAGGAATCTCATTGATATGAACCTATTATTTTTTCTTCTATAGTTCCTAAAAGAAATATTCCATTTTCAAGTTGAACCATGGCTGGTTGAAATAACTGCGTTATTTTAATATAAAGTACCTTAGTAATTTCACATTTGTCAAATAATTCTCCAAGTTTAGCAATTTATGGCATATCAATGCCAGGTTTTGCTAGAGGTAGTAAAACTTCAAAGATTCACCTGTCTTCAAGTGACTATTTTATGACTCCTTGGTTAGTTAAGTTTTAAAACTACTCACTCTTATTATATATTTCATGATTTGGGAATTTTGATTATGAAGAGACTTTTCCTTTCTTTCATTGGATACAATCAAGGTATTTATCTTTCAATACTATAATCAACAGATAGGTGTCAGGGATAGAAAAAGGAATAAGATACAGCTCTTGTCCTCAAGGGGCTTAAAGTCTGGTTGACAGAAGGGTACTATATGCCAACTTCCCAAACAGTAGTACCGTCACTTAGCCTTACAGGAGTTCAGAGGAAGAAACAATCACTGAGTGTTTCAGGTCTATCAAGGGTAACATTTAGGTAAGGAGGAGTGAAGAACATGGAGGATATTCTAGATAGGACTGGGTGTAAGAATGCTTGTGAGAACAATAAATGGCAAAAAAAAGTTTAGCAATCAACATCCCTAAGGAAGAAACAGATCAGGATTTGTGTCCAGATTTCTAGGTCAAGACAAGAGACTCCAGGGTAGTTTCTTTTGTTGTGGTTCAGTCATGTGTGCCTCTTTGTGATTTCATTTAGTGTTTTCTTGATAAAGATATTGAAGGGTTTTGTCATTTCCTTCTCCAGTTCATTTTACAGAAGAGGAAACTAAGGCAAATATAGTCAAGTGACTTGCTTAGGTTGACACAGCAAGTAAGTATCTGAGGTCAGATTTGAACTCAAGTCCTCCTGACTCGAGGACTAACACTGTCTCCACTGCACCACCGCTCTACTATAGTGTAGTAACTAGTAAAATATTAATATGGCAAACCATAAGATCAAGGCTAGGCATGGAAAGAAATGAAATCTAAAAGGGTGGGATGAACTAAAGACAACAGGGATATAGCAAGAAATGCAAAGTCTCAGTGATGGTGGAATAAGTTTAGTGAGCATGAGAAAGTGTGAGAGAGAAATATAAAATGGTTTGATTGGAGAGTAGGGTTTCAAAATCTCAAATCTTAGTAATGGTATAACTGAGAGTTAATGAGATTTCATTTTGTGACTGAAATTGAAAGAGAAGTGAACCGAAATTGAGGTGAGTATGGCTTCTTACAGTGAGATTGTTAGAGAGATTTTCCAAACGAATGGATATTCAAACTCACACTGAAGAAAGGAAATAACACGGAGCACAAAACCATAAATCCGGTACTTAAAGTGAGAACGTGTAGCAACAAGGGGTAAGATAGTGATTGAAAACATTGCATAGACCTCAAAAGGGTTAAAGTCAAAGAATTTTGAGGGTTGAAGAACAGTTGGCAAAGGGAGTAGTGCATTCATCCTTCCCCTTGATCCTATTGGTAGGAATAAGAGAGTGACCATAAATGGACAGGCTTTAAGGGATGGCGTGTCCTCAAGGGCAATCCAGGTTTCCATTTAGATAAGATATGGAAGAAATGATTGTTGAAAATTTTGATGATAGGAAGATTTATAACAATGGGTTGAAGGGAGGAAAGGGAGAAAAGTTTTCCAAAGAATATGATTAAATGGGACAGGTGATAGACAAATGAGGTTGAGGTGTGATTGGGAGCATTAGGAGTGATTAAAAGAAGTTTGAAGCTTTGGAAGGAAAGCCAGTAAAAGAGAAGATGGATTTGGTGTGCTATGCATTCTCCTTTGATGGAGGGCTGAGAGAAGCAAAACCAAGGTTCTCTGACTCCAGAGGAGTTAGCTCTTTCCATTGTAGCACACTGATAGTACAATAGAACATCTTGGATTTCAAGTCAATGGCGTTCAGCACTTCTAAGTTTTCTATTAGATGCTGAATGAATAAATGAATGAATGAGAGTAACTGAATTATATGCTGCCCGCTTCATCGTATGCAATATAATGCTCCTAACGGTGATAGCTACCTTGTAGAGGAGGTGGGTCAGTGGAGAGAGCCCTAGTCTCAGAATCAAGAAGACCTGAGTTCAAATCTAGCATTAGACCCTTACTGTATGATCCTGGGCAAGTCACCTAAGCCTTTGTTTGCCTCATTTTCCTCATCTGTAAAATAGCGAAAATAATAGCACTTTTGTCTCAAGGTTGCCGTGAGGAACAAATGAGGTAATAGTTGTAAAGCACTTAATATTGTACCTGGCAAATTGTAAGTGCTATATGAACATTGGTGTTACTTATTTTATTATTAATTATAAGTATATATAGTTATATGTAATTATAATTATTAAATAGCTATTATTATTACATCAGAGAAGTTATGTCAGTATTAAAAATTGTTATCTGTGGAAGACTTCTGTCCCTGAACTGTTTGCACATTCCTTCCTACCAGCTCTGACTTTTTAAGAGTGAGTTTGATTCAAGCCAGTAACCTGTGAGTTCAGCTTTATGTTGGAACAAAATAAGTCACTCACAGGTCATTCTATAGTTAACAGAAAGGGATTTACTTCATCCTAGAAGAAAAATGCTTGACATGGAAATGACATGGCCTCACTAGTCAACATATGGAAGTTTATGGGTGAAAAATGTCCCACCCTGGCAATCAGGGACATTTGCCATGTCTGAAGCATCTTGATTCATATGATGGGATCTTGTTATGTCCTGAGGTGACCAAGAAGCTATATAGGTAGGACCAGAAATTACCAGGAAAGCTACAGCATAGGAGGTATGGCTTGAATTTTAGCCCCTTAGGCCAATCGTCTCCTTAAGACAGGATTGTTACCTTTCTGGGGAAAAAATAACCTTACATCCTGGGCCATCACCAATTGGCTTGATTTGTGTCTTGCCACTGGACTTCAATGACTCTGGTGGAGGAGAGTGAGACTGATGACCACATTCCTCTGCTTTACTTAGATCTAATTCATGTGTAAGTCAGGACATCACCCTCCTGATGTCATAGGACCACTTCAAGAACAAAGGACCACCATCACTAAGAACAACCTAATTCATATTGTTGGTGGGGAAAGGAGTCCTGATAAATGGTGCTTTTGTTACAATCTCTTTTCTAAGCCTTTTAGGATTCAGTATTGCAGGACAACATACAGGATCAGTGACTGAGCATCCTGTTGCTTTAGTATCACATTAGGAATGTGGGAGAAGGGAGTGAGTGACTCCTACAGAGGATCTTTCTCCCTTGTAAGAAAATCCAGTATTTACAGTTAAATTAGATGAGAATGTGATGTGAGTCCATTCGCTAAACTCCATCAAGTGTGAAAATTGGATGATGTCATAGGGCTGTGCATGGATTCACAGAAGCTACAGACTTTTAAGATGGTGTGTTTAGAAGGAATTGTAGCAATGACTTCATATGACTCATTCATTTTATAATGGAAGAAATTGGGGCCCAGAGAAGTGTACTGACATACATGCCCAAACTCTCACATCTATTAGGGGGCAGAGGTGATTTAAACCTGTCAACTAAAGAATGATTCTACTATTTACTATCTATATAACTTTGAGTCCATATACATATATGCATGCTTATACATATATGTGTGTTTATATATACACATACCCATCTATCTTCATATATGTTATACATATACATACATATACAAGTGTGTGTATGTATATATGTATATATAACCTTCCTGAGTAAATTTCCTCATCTGGGAAACAGGAATAATAAAAAATTTCCTTCCTACCCCACAGGGCTATAGTAAATGTAGCATAGGAGGCCTTGCTTTCTTAGAGGTTCTCTCATGACCATCAGTGTTTCTGCCTGTTTTCCCCAACAAGGAAAATGGTGCAAAGGGGCCTTAATTTACCTAACAAATAGATGAGTTAATGAATGTGAATATGTTATGAAAATATGAGGCATCATTTTAAACTTGTTCTCATTTTTTTTGAAGGGGATCAGACAGATATATGACTAGGATATATCGCTATCCTGGTATTTTTCCTTTATACTTAATGTCCTAATGAGTTTTTGCACAAGACGATAAGTAAATGCATTTTTTAGTTGAATGGAAGTGTTAGGATGTAAAACTATCCTTTAAGAGGCTCACTGAAAGCATCCTTAATACAACTCCATTAGCAGTCAGGGACGCAAGGATGATATGTATCTCATTCTGATCCCACGTGATTTTGATCTCTGATACGAAGTCTCTCTATCTTTAAAGCACTATGTTCCATGTGGCTTGGAGATTATGGATGTTTGGCATGATGACTGCTATTAAATTATCATTATATCATCATCATTATCTTTGATGATATAGGACCAAGAATCAACTTGAAAGAGGAAAAGGCTATTGTTTCCTTGAAACAGCAAATTGTTAAGTTAGGAATTTCCTCAAATGCTGTGAAAAATGCCTCATTTGGTATGAGGCCTATAAAATATGTATGAGTTTATGAATGATGCTTTTTTAATAGCTCCCTGAACAACCCAGGATTTTTCTGCCTATCTAGGGCATATCCTGTCATTGTTTCATGTACAGAATGGCCATTGGAGTCAATTGAGGTGCTGAGCATAAAATCAGAGACAGGATGTAGCTCTAAGAATAGTCACAAAGAGCCTTGCCCTGGAACAAATGGATTTCAAGTGTCCGCTGCCTCCTAAGGTGGTGCTGCATCCTTTTAGAATGGATTGGAGAGTTTGTCTTTCATGCTTCACTGGCCAATATCAGCAATGGTTCGATATGGCTCCTTTGTCACCATTGTTTGAGGAGTCAAAAGATGCCTCCTTTATTTTAAATTCTCTTTAATGGGTTCCTACCTCCTATTAAGCACACATTCAGTTATCTGATCCAGAAAATACAGTCTTATCTGAGACATGTGGGTGCAATTTAATTGATTTGGGATGCCATTCTCAGATGACTGCTTAGTGGCTAATCAATATCTTTAATCAAGAATTTTTACTAAGGCATTGATTGCTTAAAACAAAATTTCCTACTGTAATATTTTACCATATGATGGGATTGGAATAAAAACATGTAGAAACAATAAGTGAAGATGGAAATGAGTTTGTTTTTGTTTGTGTACTTGGTTTTGTTTTGATTACTCCAGAAACTAAAACTTTCTGTGGGCAGTCTATTTTAGCCAACTATGCCAGGGAGTTTCCTATTTTCCTTCTTTTTTTTTTCCGAATGTCCATAGAGACTGAGAGGATATCAAGTGGTTAAGCATTCCCGCAACTACTCCTACCCATAGAAACCAATATTGCCTTAAAAACCAGATACTACAATAGTTATGAGACTTGGGTCTTCATTTGATCAAAGCTCTAGATCTACAAGGGACCCCAGAAGCCATCTAGTTCAATACCCTTATTTTACAAATGACAAAGCTGAGGCCCAGAAAGTGATGCAGATAGTCAGCAACAGATCCAGGATGTAAATCCGGGTCTTCTGACTTCAGATGTAGCACTACTTGTATCACATCATCTAGCTCACCTTAGTCACCTTACCATTATATAGGTAGTAATTTCCAACTTCAATATCTCAGGGTAGTAGTAAGATGATCCTAGGTTTTCAAAGGTTATGAAGTGGCATACAAGGTCTGGGAGGTTGTACCTAGTTAGAAAGTTTCCAAGTATGGGTCAGGCTAAGGAATGTTTATCTGGTGCCTGAGGACCAACCTAGATAAGTTTGTAGAGATTCACCATCTCTTTTTTTTTGGTCACAAATTTGACCCATGTCAACTCTTAGATTTCATAAATGAATGAATGAATGAATGAAAAAAAGAAAATACTAGACTAAGTCCACAGAATAAAAGTAGAAAAGAAGACAGTCTCTGCTCTCAAGCTCATATTTTAATGGAGAGAGATGAGTGTATAGGAGGCTTCATTTGCAAGTCAAATGGAAGGGCCAGTGGTCTTGAGGATGCAGTATCAAAGCTTATGGTAAAAAATCTTTTAAAATGTCATTTTCACTGATAAAGCTATGGCCATTTCTGAGGTTGCCATGTGATAGAACCAAGGACATCACTGTAGAGAAATAAGAAATCTTTGCGATTTCTTGAGTCTTTCTGATTATTGATTGAGTAGATAGTGGCTACTATAGTTGCAAACACAGTTGCCAGTTCACATTGCCACAAAAGGGTGGAGATGACCAGTGGCTGGAGGCTGGGCTGGAAGCAGGACCAGTGGTCTGGGCAGCCATGCTGCTCCTGAGGTCCGTTGTTGTTACTTGGTTAGCAGTTAGTGTTGGCAGTATTGAGAGTGTTGATCCCCTTCTCCACAAGGGTTGCCTTGCTTTTTAAAAGAACATCATTTTTTTTCTTTTTTAATGATCAAACATTCTTTTTTCCTACTTCCACCTCCTCCCCTCACCCACAAGGAACTATAGAACCCCTGTATCACACTAGTACAATTCAAAAAACAAAACACTCCCACACTGATCACATCCAAAAATATATTTCTTACTCTGCATATTAACTCATTATCTCTCTCCCTTATAAGGTGGGCAGTGTTCTTCATCAGTCTGGAGTTATGGCTTATTATTTGGCTTTTAGTTCTCTTTCAAAAATTACTTCTTTATAATATTGATGTGAGAGTATAAATTGTTTTTCTGGTTGTGCTCACCTCATTAACCATCAGTTCATTCAAATCTATCCATGTCTTTGAAATCATATCTCCTCATTTCTTACAACACAATAGGTATCACATTCATATACCACAATTTGTTCAGCTATTTCTCAACTAATGAGCATCTGCTTTGTTCTCAGTCTTTTGCCACAAAAAAGAGCTGCTTTAAATATTTTTCATATCTATCGGACCTTTTCCTCTGTGATCTCTGTGGGGTATAGGTCTAGGAGTGGTATCCCTGAGTCGAAGGTAAGGTTTAATAACTTTCTATGTATAATTCCAAATTGTTTTTCCGAATGTTTGGGTCTATGTATAACTCCACCAACAGTACCTGTTTTCCTGAAGTGCTTCCTACATTTGCCATTTTTTTTTATCATCGTTGCCAGTATGATTGTGTGAGTATTACCTACCTTAATGATGGCTCCAGGGGTCTGGCTAGAAGGAATGCCTGAACTAGTAAAGTCTGAGGGTTGCATGATTTGTTTGCACTTTAATTTAATTAAGCACTTATTCTATGTCAGGCATTGTGCTAAGCAATGGTAATGCAAATACAAGCAGAAACAAAATGAAATGCCAAAGAAAAGACTTGCTTGCTCTTAGATATTTACTTTAAAAAATGGAAGTGGAATATCATATGTTTTCTCATATTTTTCAACATATCAATTGGTTTTATGGAACTTTTTTCTCATCCACTTTTTTCTTTTAAAAATATCTTGTCCTGAGGTATATTCCCTGGCAGAGGAAGGGAAGTGACACAGAGGAAATTTAAGTTATGTAAAAATTAGTATTATCAATAAAAATTTATTTTTCAAAAATTGGAGAGGGTAAAGTAATGGAGGGGGAATGTTTTATGTCCAGATAAACCAATGCGGAAGTGAGACAATGTACAGTTCTCTGTCACTGGGTACCTCTCTGCACATCTCTTGTGTTCAATATTTGTAAATTGGGTTTAAGTATTCATCTCTAGCTAATCAACTCTTTGAGATGTGAGAAGTATTTTGACAAAAACTGGTACTCTTCAAAGTGATTTTGAAAAAGATTCTAATAGCAAAGTCAGAATAGCATTGAGAATGCAGAGTTATAAAAGCCTACACTAATTAATTAGTGCTTTAAAATTAAGACATGAGGTCAATAGTATGTTATAATATCCTTATTTTACAGACAAAAAAACTGAGATCCATAGAAATTAGGTGATAGCCCAAGTCTGGTGGCGAGTGAGGTCTCAAATGAAGCTGTGACAAAAACTGCAGTTCAAAATTTAGATTCAGGTTAGAGGAAGCTTTATTTATGAAATACTTACAAAAGAATTCACAATGCAGGAATCCTTCCAAATTAAGCACAAACTTATTTGCCACTTCTTTTTTTTATCTAGAAAAGCATTATTTTGCTCAGGAAAAAATATTAACAGTAGGAACAAAAATGTATTCTTTATTTGTGTTGGCTACAGGAAGGGACAAGAAGAGGTTGCATGGGGATGGGAGATGAGCTCATATTCTGAGATGTATGTTCGACTGTTTGGAGGCTAGTTTTGTTTGTTTCTGAGACGGAATCTCTCTGCCCCACCCATGCTGAAAGTGCACATGGCCACACGGGGCCAGTCCCACTTCTGATTTCCACAGCTTTGACCTGTTCCATCTCCGCAAGCCTCCGTCTCCCCACTATCTGAGATTATGTGGAGAGTAATGGTCCTTCATGTTAAGAAAGAGAAATACAAGGTCTTCTATTTCAAACATTTATGAAAAGCCTAAACTCAACCCCAGACTCTAATGTCTTCCTCCTCCTCTTTGTTCCCCTTTTCCAACACTCATACCTGCACATATTCTGTACAACACAAATCTTGTGGTTCAAACCCCATGTCCTCCAAGGGTATTTCCCAAAATTCTCTGCTCTATTATTTATAACCCTCACTGATCCATTTAAAGGCATTTATTGCTACACAATTTTACTGTCCATGTCTTGTCTCATTCCAGGTGTTTGAGGGTATGCAGTTTTGTGTCTTGGGAAGAATAGGGATTTTGAAATCAGAGGAACTGAGCACAAAATCAAACTGTGCTGATTACTCCTTATGTGACCCTGAACCAGGCTTCACTTAACTTCTTTGTCTATAAAATATTTGGATTTTTTATTGTTCAGTCATTCGGCTGCATCCAACACTTCATGACCCATGGACCACAGTACGTCAGGTCTTTCTATCCTCCATTATTTACTGAAGTCTGTCCAAGCTCATGATGTTTGGATGATATTCCTTCAAAAGTTCATTCTAGGGGGGGCAGAATAGAAAGACTCACCTATGCTAGCTCCGAACCCACAGACCATGGATTTCCTCTAAAAAAAACTCCCAACAAATTCTGGAACAGTGGAAGCCATGCAGCAACACAGTGAAAGAGATTTCCATTCCAGAGAGCCCTAAAAACTGATCCCAAAGGTCCATCGCACACCAGACGGGAGCGGAGCCCTCCTCTGCCCTGGCCGCGGCACAGAGAGGAGCAAGCAGATCCGAGTAGGCTTCAGGGATGGAATCTCCAGCGGTGGCGAAGGTCCCTCTACCCACAGACTCACAGGTCAGTGAAAGAGAAGGGCTAAGAGGGGAGCAGGGTGTCTCCGGAACTCAGCCCCCTCGGGAGGCAGCAGCAGAGGCAGCGGCAGAGGTGGCCAGAAACTCCCAGAGCAGGCAGGAGCTCCGCAGAAGCTCCATTACAAAAGGTCTCTGCATAAACCCCCTGAGGGAACTGAGCCTGGGAGGTGGCCCTGCCTCCACCTAAGCACCAGAAATTAAGCTCCCATTGAATAGTAGCCAGGCTTGCCGCCAAAAGCCCTGAGGCTGGGGAGCAGCATTTGAATCTCAGACCCCAAGCACTAGCTGGGAGGACCTAGGCCAGGGGTGGAGAGGACTCTCAGAAGTCAAGTAACTGGCTGGGAAAATGCCCAGAAAAGGGAAAAAAAATAAGACCATAGAAGGTTATTTTCTTGGGGAACAGATGATTGCGCCATTCCTCTCTGACGAAGAAGACCAATGTTTACCATCAGGTAAAGACATAGGAGTCAAGGCCTCTGTATCCCAAACATCTGAAATAGATATCCAATGGGCTCAGGCCATGGAGGAGCTCAAAAAGGATTTTGAAAAACAAGTTAGACAGGTGGAGGAAAAACTGGGAAGAGAAAG
>CM053771.1:452383381-452530645 GCA_028658325.1 Potorous gilbertii | reverse complement strand
ATACAGGAAAGTGGGGGAGAAGGAGATAAGCAGGGTGGGGGGGATGATGGAAGGGAGGGCAATGGGAGGAGGGAGCATTTTGAAGTCAACACTCTTGGGGAGGGACAGGATCAAAAGAGAGAATAGCAACAAAGGGGGGCAGGATAGGATGGAGGGAAATATAGTTAGTCTTACACAACATGACTAATATGGAAGCCATTTTTAAAACTACACAGACATGGTCTATATTGAATTGCCTGCCTTCCCAAAGGGAATGGGTGGGGAGGGAGAGATGGGGAGAAGTTGGAACTCAAAATTTTAGGAGCAACTCTTGAGTATGGTTCTTGCTACTAGGAAATAAGAAATACAGGTAATGGGGAATAGAAAGTTATCTGGCCCTACAGGACAAAAGAGAAGGTGGGGTAAGGGAAGGGAGGGATGAAAGAAGAGAGGGCAGATTGGTGATGTGGGTAATTAGAATGCTCAGTGTATTGGGGAGGGAGGAGGGGACAAATGGGGAGAAAATTTTGGAACCCAAAATCTTGTGAAAATGAATGTAAAAAGTTAAATAAACAAATTTATTAAAAAAAATCCATAAAACTGAAAAAGAAGGAAAACAAAAAAAACAAAACAAAAAAAAGAGTTCATTCTAGTTCAAAGTTTTATGGTTATGTTCAAAGGCCATCTCCAAAAGTCTTGATCCATATCCGGCTGCTGGACCCAGATGAAGGAGAAAGTGAGGCTGGTGATTTTGCACAGCTCCCCCCTCACTTAAATCCACCTCACTTGCACATCTTGGCATCACCTCCCTGATTTCATGGTCCTCTTTGAGAAGGAAGGACAAATAGCATCATGTTCAAAGCATCATGCTAGGCACTAATCATATGAAGACAAAAATGAAACCAATCTCTGTACTTGAAGAGATCTCTTCTATAGGAGAAAAGAGTGGGGTGAGTGGGAATTCAAGGAAGATTTTTCAGAGGACCTGAACCTTGGCACCTTGAAAGAAAATAAGGATCATCAAGGGTAATGATGAAGAGGGAGTGCATTCTAGGTATTGGGAGATGGGTTGACTTTTGTGAATACATAGATCTCAGGGATGGAATGTTAATTCTAGAAAATAGCAAGTAATCCAGTTTCACTGGAATTGAGGGACCGCAAAAGGGAATAATATGAAATAAAACTGGAAAGGCAGGTTAAAGTTAAACTGTGGAAGGCTTTACATGCCAGTTTGAGTTGTTTGTATTTTACCCTGAAAGGAAAAGGGAGCCAACTGAATGTTTCTAAGCAAAGAAATTAAAAAAAAACATTAAATGCATTCTTTAGGAAGCTTGAGGCTTAGGCAGTTGAGCAAAGGATAGATTAGAGAGGGAAGAGATGGGAAGTAGGGAAAACAATTTGGAGGCCATGGTGAAAGCCACCCATTCATTGTTCTTTGCTCAACAGCCTCTCATGAGCATGCGCTCTTTGCATTGAGAGCCATAACCAGTGTACACAGGTACTTGGGCACGTGCATTTATAAATACACATTTGTGTGTGCATAAACACAATGCATACATATGTGTCAAACATGCACATGTATATGTATATTGTGTGATTTTTTTATATGAATACATATGTGTACAGTTATCCCTTCCACATCACGAGAGTAAGGAATAATGCACCCTCATGATCTGGAAAATCTGTGAAAATTTTTTGGCTCTCCCTTCATACCACAGAAGACATCTGAATTATTATAGCATGTCGATATTACCCAATAACGTACATACATTTCATGCATTTCTGAGTTTCTAAGCATTTTCTATGTTGTCTGCTGCCCTTCACATGTTTTCTGCAGATTCCACAAACCCCCCCAAAAATTTCCATTTGATTTCTTGTGCCATGTATATATATGTATATATGCTTATATATATATATGTATATGAGTATATGTATATTGTGTGAATATATACACACATAGTATGTATCTATCTATATATATACACATACACATACACATACATATACATACATACATATATATGTATACATACACACAGAAGCTTCAGTGAGGAAGAATTACAGAAACAGAGTCAGGAATACTTAATGTCTCTCAAGACATTTAGCTCTTTGAGAAAACTCATCTTATTTCAGGTACTTTATGATACTTAAAATGGGACTGATTGGCCAAAGAGGAGATCGGGTCTCCTATTTTCTACTACTTTACTAACATGAAGTCCAAAACATGTGTAGTCAGACAAGAAATAACAGGTTAAGTGGTAGGTCTATATGTTTAAAACAAATCTTTTTCCCCCTCTACATTATTGACTATTCCCCTGGACATTTGAAAGAATATTCCCTCCATGTGATGCACAGGAATTTTGTCTTTAGTAAACAATGTATGCTTTCTGCTCAGTAATTCACGTGCATTTGACTGTGATCACACACAGAAAATGATTCCCAGCAAGCTACCTTCCTGCCAGTTTGACTTGATCTCCCAGATGTTTCCCATTTCCCTATGGCTGTGGCACAAGCCTCTCTGTTTACTGATTTTCCCCAGACTCATGGTGTTTCTGGCATCTTTCCGGTTCCTCTCGGTGATCCTGATTGAACGAGTACTTTTCAGCTTTGAATGGGACTCTTCTTTTTTGATAATTATTGTGATTTTTAATTTGAGCTATCCACAGGGTCAGACTCCAGGCAGAGGCAGCTGCTTTCAGGGTTCTATCACAGTCACATGAAAAGCCGCTGCTATATGGAGAAGGTATCGTTTGGGACAATGACATTTTCATTGTGGCTGGTGGATGTAATTAGTGCATGGACCTGCTATTCCGAGAATACGCTCCTTTTCTCTGTCCTTATGTCTCTGTCTATCTGTGTCTTTCTCTATTTTTCTCTGTGTATCTATCTCTGTCTCTGTTTCTGTCTCTCTGTGCTTCTGTCTCTTTGTCCCTTGCTCTATGTCTTGTAAAGCACTCTCTGTGTCTCCTCTCTATGTCCCTTTCTCTGTCTCTGTCTCTGTCACACACACACACACACACACATAAACACCCTTTTTGGAATGAAAAAAAATTCTTGCTGGGAAAATGGCACTGTGCCACACTGCCTTGGGCTATACTGTAGGTGCTTTGGATAAAGCCTGTAGGAGAACATATGGGCCTCATGAAAGAAACACCTGCTTGTTCAGACTGGGGGAAGAAAAAAGGTGGTTCTGTTGCTAATTTGGAGCCCTTCGAAGGAGAGAGCTGGCTGTGATTAATGTAGGAGGTAGTTCGAGGTAGTCTCTGCCCAGCTCTTCTCAGGTGTGTGATTTTCATTCCCCTGATTTTTAAATAGAACACAATTCAGGGAATATGCCTCATTAAGAGCCTGGTGGCACAAAAGAATGATTTCAGACGTCCTCCCTTCTTTCTCTTATCTAAAACAGAATCCATTTTCCTTCGGTGTACAAGTCTACCAAAATTCTAGCTCTTGATTTGCCAGATCCCTACAAAAACAAGTGAGCTCAGGACATCTAAAAATGATCTCTGCACCTGCTCTTTGGGAGGAATTTTTTTTAAAGAGACCACATGTAAGAGTAAATCAGTTATGCTTTCAAGACTACTACTCTTATTACCCTGAAAATGATTTGGTAGAAATAAAAAAAGGATAGAGTGTGTTGAGATTTTTTTTAAATTTACTATATTCTAAGCTGTAGCAAAAGATGAATGGTCTAAACATACAACACGTCATAAAGGCTATAAAAACTGCATTGAATTAAAATTAGAACTTAAACTGACAAACCTGGATACCAAGCATTTCTACATGCTCCAAAAATATAAGCAAAAGTTGTATTATTGCTACAGCTACATTTGACATCAGTAGACAATTTGGAGAAAATTTGCCTCCAAGGAGGGATCCTTTAGAAAATATCATCTGACTTTGGCAAACCCTGAGTTGTTGTAGAATAATGACACTCATTTAGCAGATTGTTGTATGATGTCACCAAACCTTGTTCGGCAGGCTGAATTGGGCCTTTTTTAATAGACCCACTGCCTGAGAGAGTGGGAAGGTTGGGAGACCCTGGGGAGCAGCTGAAGAGGCTGCCATCTCCTGGTCCAAGCACTGATGGTCATTAGAAAGCTTTATAATCTCTAGCACTCCTCCGAGGCTAGCTGCGTGAGATGGTTAGTTGTACCCAAAAGGTTGCTCACATTCTCATTTTTTAAGAGCTTTGGTTCAAGCACTTGTCAAAACCTGAAATGCATCATTAAGCCCTTCCTCCTCCTAATTTTCAATTCCATGTGTATTTCATGGGAAATTTAATTTATGTCTCAGACTCACTCAAGTGTAATTGAACAAATGTGGTTTTGTAAGATTTACTTAATGTCCAAAAAAAAAATATTGTGCAGGCTCTCCTCAGATATAGGGAGTGGTGTTTTACCAAGAGTGAGTGGACTTGGCATCCAAACAATGTGGATAGGATTTTAAAATCTGGATCAACATTCCCAGGGACTCTTCATTCCTTTCTGTTGAGAAGGATTTCTATGATTACTGGCTCTAAAAAAGAATGTACTAAGTACCCTATTTATAAAATTACATTTTAATGTTGGTATTGGTTTGATTCCCTCCCCCCAAAATAGCTGTATCCCTTTGTCAAATCTTTCTCTTAATTTTTCTTCATCTTGCACATAAGCATATGATATTCTGAAAAAGATACACATAGGGAGTGTGTACTTGAAATAAACCTTTTATTAATAAGAATGGAGTAACATACCTACGCTATGATAGAATTAAGAAGGGTAAGAAACTGCAACTTGGAAGAACGCTTCAGACCTGCTAGGGTGTTAATCTGAGTGTAGATTCTGCTTCCTTAGCATGAAATCAGAGGAATTCTCCCATGGAGTCCTGCTTTGATAGCCAGTCATGGAGGAATAGCGAGAACTATGCCAGGAGATATTGGAGGTTCTGGACAGTCTTGCCAAACTCTAAGGGCTTCAAGCACATGTCCAATTAGAGACAGAATCAGAGGTTTCTACCTGGAAGGGACCTCAGAATTTTAATCCAACTCATAAGGAAACCGAGACCCTGAGGGGTCACTTGTTCATAGTAAGTAAGCAAAGTTAGGACTAGAACCCAGGTCTTCTTACCCTAAATGTACCACTATTTACATTGAATTGTGCAATGTAACTCAGTTGGTCAGTCAACAAGTATTTATCAAACACTTACTATGTGCTAGCCACTGTTCTAAGTACTAGGGGTGCAAAGAAAGGCAAAAATTTGTTCATGCAAGACATATATAATATATATGTAAGCTCATCTCAAACCTGTTTAAAGAGGTTTATCAGCAGAAGTTTGGTTACCAGGCAATTATTTTTTCTATTTTAAAGTTTATTTTACTTTAACTTTTTGTTAATGGCATGCTTCAGTCTATATTCAAACAATATTGGTTCTTTCTCTGGTTGTGGATAGTGTACTTCATCATTTGTCCTTTGGAATTGTCTTGGATCATTGTATTGCTGAGAATAGCTAAGTAGCTCATAGTTCATAGAATAGAACTGCTGGCACTGTATGTAAGATTCTCCTGGTTCTGTTCACTTCACTTTGCATCAGTTCATGTAAGTCTTTCCAGGTTTTTCTGAAATCACCCTGCTTGTCATTTCTTATTGTGCAATAATATTCCATTACAATCCTATACCACAACTTGCTTCCTTCCATTCTCCAACTGATGGGCATCCTTTCAATTTACAATTCTTAGTTACCACAAAAAATTCAGGTGATGATTTTTAATTTTTTTTGCATTTTAAATTTATTTTTTATTTTTAGTTTTCAACATTTGCTTCCACAAGACTTTGAGTTCCAAATTTTCTCCCTATCTCTCCTCTCCATCCACCCCAAGACAGCATGCATTCTGATTACCACTTCCCCTATCTACCCTCCCTTCTAACACTCCCCTCCCTTCTCTTATCCCCATCTCCTCTATTTTCTTGTAGGACAAGAAAGATTTCTATACCATTTTGCCTATATGTCTTTTTTCCCAGTTGCATGTAAAAACAATTTTTAACATTCATTTTCAAAATTTTGAGTTCCAACTTCTCTCTCTTCCTCCCTCCCCACTCATCCCCATTGAGAAGGCAAATAATTCAATATTGGTTATACATGTGCAGTTATGCAAAAGACTTCCATAACAGTCATATTGTAAAAGAACAACTATATTTCCCTCTATCCTATCCTGCCCCTCATTTATTCTATTCTCTCTTTTGACCTTGTCCCTACCAAAAAGTGATTACTTCTAATTACCCCCCATTTGCTTTGCCTTCTATCATCTCCCAATTCCCCACTCATCTCCTTCTCCCCAACTTTCCTGTAGTATAAGATAGATTTTCATACCAAACTGAGTGTGCATGTTATTCCCTCCTTAAGACAAATGTGATGAGAGTAGGCTTCACTTTTTCCTTCTCAACTGCTCCCTTTTCCCCTCCATTGAAAAAACTTTTTCTTGCCTCTTTTATTAGAGATAATTTGCCCCATTTCATTTCTCCCTTTCTCCTCCCAATATATTCCTCTATCATCCCTTAATTTTATTTTTTAGATATTATCCCTTCCTATTCAACTCACTCAGTGCTTTCTCTCTCTCTCTCTCTCTCTCTCTCTCTCTCTCTCTCTCTCTCTCCATATATATATATATATATATATAAAATTCTTCCAACTACCTTAATACTGAGAACAGTCTCAAGAGTTATAAATATTATCTTTCCATGTAAACAGCTTAACTTTAGTAAGTTCTTTATGGTATCTCTTTCCTGTTTACCTTTCCATTCTTCTCTTGATTCTTGTGTTTGAAAGTCAAATTTTTGATAACAGCAAGGACTTTCTAGAGTGCTGCCCCCAAGCCCAGTCAAGTATCTCTAAAATGACTCTAAACAAATTCAGGAGCTGTAGAATCCTCAGCATGATGGAGTGAAGCAAATCTCCAATCCAAGACAGCCTGGAAGGTCTCCAGGAAGTGTCTATCACACCACACAGGGAGCAGAGCACAGTCCAGCATGGGCAGCACCAGCACAGACAGGACCTAATCAGGCCATATGGAGACCGTATCTCTCACACCTATAATGGTTTTCAGATTTCATGACCCCAAAACACTGAGGATAAATTGGAAGGCCAGTGGAAAAAGCCTCTGGGACCAGTGCAGGAGAGTGGAATGATATGGCCCCAGCTCCACGGTGGCAGAAGGAGGAGGAGGCAAAGGTACCTGTGGCAGCCACAGAAGCAGCAGGGACAGCTGAAGACACTGTTTCTGGAGTGACAGGCCCACAGATTTTGGAGGAATTGAGCTGCTGACAGCATACCCTCCAGCCCCATTGGAAACAGAGAACTACCTTAACAAAGAGCTCAGAAGTCAAGTAAAAGGCTGGAGAAATGAGCAAAACCTGGAAAAGAATCAGACTATAATCTTACTTTGGTGACAAGGAAGACCAAAACATGAAAACAGAAGAAAAAAAAGTCAAAAATCTTCCATTCAAAGCCTCCAAGAAAAATATAAACTGATTTCAGGCTATGGAAGACCTCAAAAAGGATTTTGAAAATCAAGTTAAAGAAGTAGAGCAAAAATTGGGAAGAGAAATGAGAGTGACGCAAGAAAATCATGAAAAAACAGTCAATTGCTTGCTAAAGGAGATCCAAAAATGCTAAAGAAAATAACATTGTAAAAAATAGACTAATCTAAATGGCAAAAGAGATCCAAAAAGCCAATGAGGAGAGCAATGCCCTCAAAAGCAGAATCGGCCAGATGGAAAAGGAGGTCCAAAAGCTCACTGAAGAAAACAATTCCTTAAAGATTAGAATGGAGCAGATGGAAGCTAATGACTTTATGGAAAATCAAGAAATTATAAAACAAAATCAAAGGAATGAAAAAATAGCAGACAAAGTGAAATATCTCACTAGAAAAACAACTGACCTGGAAAATAGGTCAATTTAATGAGAGACAATTTAAAAATTACGAGATCATTTGAAAGCCATGATCAGAAAAAGAGCTTAGGCATCATCTTTCATGACATTATCAAGGAAAACTGCCCTGATATTCTAGAACCAGAGGGCAAAAATAAATATTGAAAGAATCCACCAATCACCTCCTAAAAGAGATCCAAAAAGAGAAACTCCTAAGAATATTGTAGCCAAATTCCAGAGTTCCCAGGTCAAGGAGAAAATATTGCAAGTAGCTAGAAAGAAACAATTTAAATATTGTAGAAATACAATCAGGATAACACAGGATATGGCAGCTTCTACATTAAGGGATCAAAGGGCTTGGAATAGGATGTTCCAGAAGTCAAGGGAACTGGGATTAAAACCAAGGATCACCTACCCAGCAAAACTGGGGAAAAAATGGTTATTCAATGATATGGAGGACTTTCAAGCATTCTTGATGAAAAGACCAGAACTGAATAGAAAATTTGACTTTCAAACACAAGAATCAAGAGAAGCATGAAAAGGTAAACAGGAAAGAGAAATCATAAAAGATTTTCTAAATTTGAACTGTTGACATTCCTACATGGAAAGATAATATTTGTATCTCTTGAGATTTTTCTCAGTATTTGGGTAATTGGAGGGATTATACACATAAACACACACATACACGCACACACATATAGACAGAGAGCACAAGGTAATTGAATAGAAAGGAATCATATCTAAAAATATAAAATTAAGGGGTGAGAGAGGAACATACTGGGAGGAGAAAGGGAGAAATGGATGGGGCAAATCATCTCTCATAAAAGAGGCAAGAAAAACCTTTTTCAATGGAGGGGGAAAAGGGGGAGATGTGAGGGATAATGTGAAGCTTACTCTCATCATATTTGGCTCAAGGAAGGAACAACATGCACACTCTATTTAGTATGAAAACCTATTTTACACTACAGAAAAGTAGGGGAGAAGGGGATAAGCAAAGTGTAGAGGGAATGATGGAAGGGAGGGTAAATGGAAGGAGGGTCCAATTAGAAGTAAACACTCTTGGCGAGGAACAAGATCAAAAGAGAGAATAGAAGAAGTGGTGGCAGGATAAGATGGAGGGAAATATAGTTAGTCTCACACAACATGACTATTATGGAAGTCATTTACAAAACTACATATATGTAGCCTATATTGAATTGCTCGCCTCCTCAGTGGAGGTGAATGGGGAGGGAGAGAGGAAGAGAAGTTGGAACTCAAAGTTTTAGGAACAAAGGTTGAGAATTGCTTTTGTGTACAACTGGGAAATAAGATATACATGTAATCGGGTATAGAAATTTATCTTGTCCTACAAGACAAGAGAGAAGATGGGGTAAGGGAAGGAAGGGGTGTTAGAAGGTAGGGTAGATTGAGGCAAGGGCTAATCAGAATGCTTGGCATTTTGGAGTGGAGGGAGGGGAGAGAAGGGGAGAAAATTTGGAACTCAAAATTTTGTGGAAATGAATGTTAAAAAATAAAAATAAATAAACATTAAAAAGTATGTGCCAAATTTTTTGTGGTGTGCTACTTGTCTGTGTCTCCTTTTTCTGTTCTCTTCTGTACAGTGTTTCACTGGAACTTCTCTTTATTTACTTTTTGGTGTCATTATCACTCCTCTCCACCTTTTCTCCTTTTAATTCTGCCTCTCCATCACACATCCCTCCTTTGTAATAAATTAGCATAGTCAAGCAAGATAAATGCACATGTTGGCTGCTTCTAAAAATGCATTTCTCTTTCTGAACCCTTAGTACATCACTGCTCTGCCAAGAGGGGAGATAATCAACTTCACTATCAGTATTCTGGAGTCATGGCTGACCATTACCTTGATCGGAATGTTTAATTAATTCTTTGTCAGTTGTGTTCGTTTACAATTTTGTAGTCATATAAATTTTTCCCCTGGTTCTGCTCAATTCATTCTGCATCAGGTCACATGAGTCTACCCAGAATTCTTTGAATCCACTCCTTTCATAGACCATAATAATATTCACAATGACTTTGTTCAACCACAGCAAATCAAGAAAACTTTGTACTACAGCACAGAGAAATTATCATCTGAGTAAGTGAATGAAACTACTCATTCAAATAAAATTAAGGCTCCTTATAGTGTTAAGATAAATAGAAACACTGGAAGTTCAGATGAAATCAGACACAAGACCAAATGAATATGGAAACTGATTAACTGACAGAGCTGGAAGAATCCTTAGAAATAGTCTAGTCCTTTTGGTCTGACAGGTGGGTACTAACAAAAATGACAATTTGTGGCTTCAGCCATGGTTTTATTCTAGTTTTTTTTTGTTTGTAAATCTCTTTCCCATACATCATTTCATTTGATCCTCACAAAAACCATGTGAGGGAAATAAATATTATCACCTCCATTTTTAAAGACAAAGAAAATGAGACCTTGAGAGACTTGTTCACTCCCCTGAGGTCACATAGCTACTCAGAGGGTAGGGACAAGGCTCACTTCTCCACATTCATAGTTCAGCGTCTTGTCAGTCCATTTTTTGGGTCCATTACAAAAGATTATTTGTAAATATATATAAGGACATCAATCATATCCATCAATCAATAAGCATTTACTCTGTGCCAGCTTGGTGCTAGGCATTGGGGATACAAGGACAAAGGAAAAAATAGTCTATACCACCAAGAAAAATATATTTGTATATATGCATGTGTGTATATATGTGTATATGTAATATATATGTTGTACACATACATACTTATATAGTATACATATTCATATATGCATTTCTATATCTACATACACATACATGTACACATGCACACACGTGTGTGTGTTCGGCAGCTGGTGGTTCAGTGGATAGAGCACTAGTGCTAGAGAAGAGAAGACCAGTACAAATCTGTTCTCAGGTACTTACTAAGTATATGATCCTACGCAAGTCAATCTTTCACTTTCTTCAACTAGAAAATGGAGATAATATTACCATCTACCTCACAGGGCTGCCGTGAGAATCAAATGAGTTAATCTTTGTAAAAAGCACTTAGCATAGTGCCTAGCACATAGTTGTTTGTTGTTTTTCAGTTGTTACAGTCATGTCTGACTCTTCTGGACCCCACTTGGGATTTTCTTGGCCAAGATACTGGAGTGATTTGCCGCTTCCTTCTCTAGCTCATTTTACAAATGAGGAAACTGAGGCAAACAGGGCTAAGTGACTTGCTCCAGGCCACACAACTATTAAGAGTCTGAAGCTGGATTTGAATTAAGGAAAATGAAACTTCTTGACTTCAGGCCAGATAAACTATCCACTATACCTCCTAGCTGCCCTATCATATGGTAGATATCATGTAAATGTTTATTCTCTCTCCTTCCCCATACCAGTAGGTATATAACAAATAGATTTAGGATGGTTTGGAGGGGAGACACTTATCAACTAGAAAGATTAAGGTAGATGTCATGTGGAAGGTGGCACTGGAGCCCAACCCCAAAGTACATGGCTATTGCAAAAAGAAATCCACATACTTTTGAGGAGGGACTTACTCACTGAACCCAAGGCAAGCCCCAACAGTTTGTTCCTGAAGCTTAATAACAACATTTTCTACTTATTTTATCCTTGGTAATGTCAGAATGAGACCATCCTGTGGTGAATGAGTAAGAAAAGTTCCCTGAAAGTAGATTTGAAGGATGGGCTGCAAAGAGAACTGATCTCTTCTATGAAAGACAAAAATGGGGAAATGGAGTATTTGAGATTCACCACACATGGTTTCACTTTCCATGAGTATGAGAGATGAAAAGTATTATTTTGCTGTAACTTTTATGGGGACCAAGTGATATATTGAAGTTTTTGGTGCCCTCCCCCCAGCCACAAGGTCATACTTAACATAGTAATAGACTACAGAAAAGCATAAAACAAAGACACAGGCCATCGTGGGGGGAAAATCAACTGCCTAACACATTGATTTTTAATGTTATAAAGCAGAAAGATAAATGCAGGTTACCACAGAGCCAGTTGATGAAATACGTCTTGGCAGAGGAATCTGTGAATTAAGAAGGAATTTGTATCATCATCGTTTCTTTTTATATTCTGACCCCTCCTTACTCGAAAACCTTCCATCTCCTGTGCAATCAGCAGTAGCTCTGTCAAAGTCTACTTTGTATAAATATTAACTCATCTAGCAATCTTCAAAAAGCATGCAAGTCCAAAATTTAAATCTCTTACATTGCTCAGTAGATGGCACACAGCAATATTTGATTACTTGTCCCTGTAGCTCTTTAATCCTGCAGTAGAGACCACTTAAAGCCTGTATGTGGGCATAATTTGTCAGACTTTGGGATTCACTTATTTCAGCAATCACTTGTAAAGTGCCTACTATGTGCCAGGCACTTTTAGGCACTGGCAATATCAAGACTGAAATGGAGCAGTCTTTGTCCCCATGGAGCTCATATTCTGTTGGATTAAAGAGTCATGTAAATAGAAAATTAAACACAAAATACATCAAACTAATTTCCCAGGGAGAAGATGAAGACGCAGGTGTAATATACAGGGCATTGTTGTAACAATAGAATAGGGCTTAGAAGGGAAGATAGGGTAGAGTAGTTGAGTGATACAAGAAAGATGGGACTGATGTGGCTAAGTGTGAGGAGTGGGAATAGAGGCTAGAAAAGGGTCATGCAGACCTAATCAGCACGAGACTTTAAATCAGAGGGATTCTGGGTAGACCAATGGGGCAATAAATAGTCTGTCAAGTGCTCTAGTAACAGTGGTAATATTGATTATCTGTCCCTGAGCAAAAAGGGGAAATGGGTGATATGGCCATGGGCCAAAGCAGAAGGAGAGTCCCTGGTCCTGCCTGGCCTTGGGAAGAGAAAATCTAAGGGGTCCTAAAACAAGAGGTCAGTCCACTTCTGATCATGCTCTAATTTTTCCCATAATGGAGAATCTTGTCTTGTTTTCCTCATGGACTTGGCTTCACATTGTAATACAGTAACTAGTTCCTTGTCTTATCCCCCTTGACTTGATTTCTTTCTCTAGTTTTCTGTAAACAATTTATAGTTACTCTTGGATTGGAATCTTGCCTTGCCCAAACTCTAGTCCTTTCTGGGACTTAAGCTCTGCCTTTGGACTTCTGGGTCCTCTCAATAAGGAGTGAGAGTCAATAATGACTAGTAAGTAGAACATGTGTGTGTGAGTACATGTATGTGTGTGTGTGTGCTCTCCTCACACGGCCTCTGTGAGGTAGGGAGTGCAGTATCAAGAGTGCTGACTCAAGTGTGGAAATGTGGATTAAAATCCTCGTTCTTTCACTTGGCGCCTGTGCTTAGTCAGTTCACTTCTCTGAGTCTCAGTTTCCTCACATGTAAAATGAAGAGATTGAGGAAGGTGATCTCTAAGGCCCCTTTGAGCCTCTCCTCTTTGACTCCATGCATTACCTCCCCCCCAGTTTTCAAATGGGAAAACAAGACATATAAAGGTGAAGTGACATGATCATGGTCATGTGCCAAGTGTCAGTGTTAATACTACTCAAACCCAGATTTTCCAAAATCCTATGCCCTTTCAACCTGTCTAACCCTAATTCTGCTGCTAGGACCTTTCCTTGCCTTCTAGGACCTCTAATTATTACTTATTCTTGGCAATGATGACCTTTCCTTACCTACTTGGACCTCTTCCCATGTCCTGCTACTTGAATTTTCAATACTTTCTTACTCCAATACCATGGATCCGCCTTATGTTTGGGTACTGACCATCCCACAATAGTTCTTTCCATTTTCTGCTCAATCTTGGATATAATTTCTAATATTCCCACTAACCAACACTTTGGCCTGGCCTAGATGGTCTCCTTACCATTTTTACCATCCTGCCTTCTGCATCTGTGGGCAGGTAGCACTAGACAACTGAGTAGAAGGTGCAGATAGCACTTTCCATATTGTACTCCTAACCTGGAAAACTTGCTCTTGATCTTACCACTTATCCAAACACTAAACATCCTTGAAAGTTTCTCTGCATTCCTATCTCTTCCATGAACTACTTCCTAGCTCTTTCAGTACAATGAACTTTACCTCTCTGGAATCCTTTAATATTTATTTTCTATGCATTTATCTATTCCAGAATTGTAATAGCATGTTTTTCCCTATCACTGTGAAGCTTTTCCTGATCCCTGATCTTTGGATGAAAAACATTCCCTTTCTAATATTATTAAATTTTTATTTTGACTTTTTTTGCCTTTTGTTTTTCTACCAGTCATTTAATACTTAAATTTCTATCAGTCTTTTAATGATATACTCACCAACTTTAGGAGCAGCTAGGTGGTACAGTGGATAGAGCACCAGTGCAGGAGTCAGGAGGACCTGAGTTCAAATCTCATCTCAGACACTTGACACTCACTAGCTGTGTGACCTTGGGCAAGTCACTTAACCCCAATTTCCTTATCCTGGGGTCATCTCCAGTCATCCTGATGAATATCTGGTTCCTGGATTGAGATGGCTCTGGAGGAGAAGTGAGGCTGGTGACCTGCACAGCCCTCCCTCACTCAAAATAAGGTCAAGTGCAAGTCATGTCATTATTTCTCTGATGGCATGGTCTTCTTCAGCAAGGAAGGACGAACACAAAACACTAACTTTCACTTAACCTTCCCTTGGGATAGGAGCTAGACTTGTATACAAGAAACATCTGCATGAGGAAATTTCCTCCACCAGTATAAGTAGACATGTTCTCTACAACTTAGGGAGTTACCCAGAGGACTGAGGTATTAACGGACTTGCTCAGTGTAACACAATTAGGGCTTTAATCCAGGCTGTCCCAGCTCCAAAGCCAGTAACCTATCTACTACACCAAGCTATGTCTCCCATCTTAATTTTATTTTTATAACACGTTGTCTAGATTCTACTCTCCTTGTCAAATTTTTCTTTTATTATACTTGCTTCTCTTGGTGTCATGTATCTCTTATTAAAAGTGTAAGGACAAGAATTCTGGAGCCCAGGGATTCAGGAGGATGGGGATTATGTCCTTTTTTTATAACTTTCTCCTCAGAGTCTTGTACATAGTAGTTGCTTAATCAATGTTTACTGCATAAAGTTAATAGCATACATTTTATCTTTCAGAAAAGATTGTTGAGTCTTATGTAAAATATCTATAACAGCATAGTCATGTTACATTAAATGGGACAAGAGTTAGGTGGGCATGACTAGCCCTTTTCTCCCCAACTCATGAGACAGTGAGCTAAGCAAATTGCTATTGGTCATTCTGAATGGGCACGCTTCCCTGGTTTATGGCCTGTGACCCTGTTTTTCAGACCCCACTGCTTTGTCCCTTTCCTTTGAACTCTGTTTGGTTTTGGATTTTATGACCTCTGCTTTTGGTTTGTGGATAGACCTCTGCTCTGGTCCTTCAGAAATTGTTTACTTATCTAGTGACCAGCTAGTCGTATTTCTAGCAACATTTCAGTTACCGAACCCACTAGAAATCTCCCAGTTTTCCTACCTTCTGGGCCCTGAACTTGGCCCCACTACCAACCAGTAACAGATAGTACAGGACAGCTCCTCTGAGTGGGGAACTCCACAGTGCTTTGCTCACAGTAGGGACTTAAAGGAATATATTTTGATTGATTGAACTTCCTGACCCCACACCTTAGCTATATTGCAAGACTCCTTAGTCAAGCTTCATTATGAGATTTTTGAAAAAGGAAAGAAGCTCAACTAGAAGGGACCTGAGAGGCCAGTTAGTCAAACCCAATAGAACAGGAATCTCTCTTACAACATCCTTGACAAATGGTCATCGGGTTGCTGCTTCCAGACCCTTCAGTGAGGAGGAACCCATTACCTCATCAGGCAATCCATTATACTTTTGGACAGCTCTAATTGTTGAGAAGATTTCCCTTAAATCAAGCTGAAATGTACCTCTCTGTAATTTCCACCCATTGTTCCTAGTTCCGTCCTCTGGGGCCAAGCAGAATAGAATGTCATGATCCTGAGTAGCACTTACACAGTATTTAATCAATATTTATTGAATTCCTTTTATTTACCCAATGCTGTAAGGAATTCGAAAGATATATAGGATAAGGTTCCTGACCTCAAAAAGCTTACCAACTTATTGGGAATACAAGAATTATAGACATGAAAAAACTAGAGAACAATAATGTCTGCAGGGCTAGTGTTCTAAGAGTCAGAGAATACAGAGATCAGTGCAGAAATCTGTAGTCAGGGAAGGATTTGTGGAGGAAGAGACAGGGCTTGAGGTACGGGTTACACTCCAATTTTTAGGTAAGTGAATTATTGTCGTTCAATCATTTTTCAGTTGTGTCCAACTCTTTGTGACCTTATTTGGGGTTTTCTTGACAAAGATGCTGTAGTGCTTTGCCATTTCCTTCTCTAGCTCATTTTACAGATGAGGAAACTGAGGCAAACGAGATTAAGTGACTTGCTCAGGTAAATAGATGCAGATAGAAAACAAAACAAGTTGAAGGAATGTATAATATAAGTCTGGAAGATAGATGTGAGGATAGGAGGTGTAGGGAAATAACCTGATTGGACAGAGAGGTTTCTTTGACGGAAGATATAGTTAGATCCTTCTCTCATACATTTATATGCCCACAGTATAGGTTAAAACTTATTTACATTAATTAATCAATGAGCATTTATTAATCACCTACTGCATGTTAGGAACTGGGGATACATGGAATAGACCCTGTTCTCAAGAAGAGTATATTAGCTAGGTGAAGACAACATGTACATATAAAATGTGCAAATTAAGCCTATAATCAATAAATACAAGGTAATTTTGTGCTGGAGTGGGAGTGATAGTAGGGAAAAACAGTTCTTTGGCAAATGTACACACACATATACACATGTATATGTATGTACATACACACACACATACATTCATGCTTCTTAACCTTGAAGAGTCAAACAGAGATGCTATATGGTTAGAAAATTAAAATAATAAATGAGAAAAATGAATCCTATTCCAACGTACTCCCAGGCCCCCTCTAATTGAGTGTGGCACTGAATGAACAATTCAGCTTTTCTGAACTGAGGAGGGGTCTAATGCTCCATGCCCTAACACCTAAACCCATGGGAAGACTGGCTTATATGTCAGTCAGTCAGTCAACAAGCATTAATTATTTTACCGACAATGTGCCAAACACTACATTAATCTCTAGAGATACAAAGGAAGGCAAACAAACAAATAGTCCCTGCTCTCAAGGATCTCAAAGTTAAATGGGATCCAAAGAGCTTGCTTGAACGGACTTTCCTCAAGGACAAGAAAACAGCTTTCTAATAATACTTCCATCACTTGTATCTTTGCCCCCAGATTTTGAACCAGTCCCTTTCATGTACTTGTGGTGAATCAGCACAAGTGTGATACTAAGAACTGGATGTGGGAATAAAGAAGGAAGGGAAGGCATCATGAAGAGGATAGAGATGGCCAAGTGAAGACTGTCAGTCATGGAGAAAAGGAAAGGTAGTTTTCCCATAATTTTACTCTAAGGCAAATCCTAGGTCATTTTCATTTTTTAAAAAATCAACTAGGAACATAGAAAGACCTTCTGGAGCCAAACTTCTCTTCCTGGCATACAAAGCATCCTACAAGGCACTCCATCTGCTTCTCTAGCTTTCAGTTACTGCCCACTTCTGTACCTGTGCTCCTCATTGTGGTTCTGCAGAGAGTCTATTTTTGCATACCATACACACATATACACACAGATGCATGCATGCATATACATATATGTTAATTTGTGTACATGCATGTATATATGTGTATACACACACATATATATGGCATGGAAAATAGAGAAATATATACGTAAGTATATATGTGTATACACACATATGTACACATAAAGATGTGTGTATGTGTATATATTTGTTAATTTGTGTGTATGTATATAGGTATACACATATATATGGCATGGAAAATTGAACATATATATAGGTATGTATATGTGTGTACCTATACATATATGTATATGAGTGTCTATACACATGTATGTATATCTATACATATATATATTCAAAATAATCATATTGATCTGGGCCCTTGTTACTCCTATGAAGAAGTATTTCCCTTATTCTCAGGTGCTCACAGCACAGCAGGAAGATTTCAGGACCGTAATGCATTCAGACACCACGTTAGTTACACATTAAAAATCTGAGCACCCATTTTTATCTGAGATAGAATTCACACACAAAGCCAAATGATTCAAATCAGATTCCATCATCCTACGCTTTTCATTGAACAGTACTTGAAATTAAATTACCTTGCTTTAGCCTAAAGCACAGCCTGGCTCTGAGTATTTCCTTTAAAAGGCCACCTCTAATGTATGGAGATGTTCTAATTTCCCCTTTATAGATGCTGCTTGTCATCGGCAATGTGCTTTCCCCAAGCAGTAGAATTGCCAGCCTGCTAGACAGGGTCAGCCTTCCACGGAGCAGGTGGTAAAGTATTTGTTGATTGTTGGGAAACTGCACCAGGGCTCATTTTTCAAAACCTGATCTAGTGAAACGGACGGGTCATTGTGAGGTCTTTCAATTATTAATGGACAAAATGATTAGATAAACAGTTCCAGTCATTGTTGTGTCTCTCATACCAGGGGTGGCTTTTTAAAAATATTGTTTCTTAATGCTAGAAATGGCAAGGAGGAGTGGTATAGGGAAAGGACTTAAAAGTACAGCTTGTTTATGTTGATATATTTTCCTTTTGTGCCTATACAGTTTAGATGTGAATTTCTATTTTACCTGATTATTCACATGGCCTTAGTTTCCATGAGTGCTATAGCTAGCATAGGTTGAATGGGCTTTGCTCCAGCGCTATAAATTTCGAAGCCACTGTCAGCACTTTCAGTCCTTTAGCACAATAGAATCAACTGAAATAACATCTGAGTAAAAAGAATAATTTGTTAGCTAAGAAGTGAGCAGATTTTCCTAAAGTGCAAGTCTGACCATGTCATGTTTCCTGCCTCATTCTCCAATAAATAAATTCCAGTGGTTCCCTATCAGGATCAAATACCAAATCCTCTGTTTGGCATTTAAGGTCTTCATAGACTACCCTGACCCCTTTTGCAGTCGCCTTACACCTTACAATATTTTTCATCCATAGACAATGGTCTCTTTGCTATTCCTTGAACAAGACATCTCTTGGTTCTGTATTTGTTTTAACTGTTATCCATGACTGGAATACTCTCCCTCCTTATCCCCACCTTCCTTGACTTCCTTCAAGTCCCAGGTAAAATCTCATTATTTACAGGAAGTCTTTTCCAACCTCCTTTAATTTTTAGTGTCTTCCCTCTGTTGATTATTTTCTTTTTTTCCTGCATATAACTTGCTTGTACCTGTTTGCATGCTGTCTCTCCCATTCTTTTAGGGTAAGAATTATCTTTTGCTTTTTTTGGTATTCCCATTGGTTAACACTGTGCACATAATAGGGTCTTAATAAATGCTTATTGGCTGAAAAATTGTAGGTGGGAGTAAGTAATCTTCTTTTGCTCTCACCTGCTCCCTCTCTACAATCAAGAGCATGTTTCACACGACTTGTCCTAGGCACAGTTAATAGTATTTGCCCCAGGTAAAAAAAAAAAACTCCTAGTTTTAGCTCTAGGAAAAAAAGGTAAGCATTTATAACTCGAGAAAAAGTCTCATGTTAACAGACTTGAAAATCCAGTCACATGAATAGTCAAATTTAAATTCCACTAAAACTATTAATTAGAGCATAGACAGTCTCCATTTTGCTCAGTTGAATTGTACTTGGCAAACTGTGTGAAACATTCCTAAAGATGTTTCTGAACAAACTATCCATTTGAGATAGAACACCAAGACATATTGTAGACTGGATATGACAACAGCCCTGAGGCATTCAATGGGAGAAAGGAATTAATCTGGTTTGGATGACTGAACCAAATCCAATTTTTACATTGGTTTGAGAACAGAGGATCACCACAGGTTAGTTTTGAAGACTTCGTATACTTTTCCAGTTGCAAACATATGACCAGGCAATATCATACACTGTGAGATAACAAGGCTAGGAAGGAAAATCCATCTCACATGTGAAATTGATCTGGGTATTTATAGCAGATCTGAAATGGCAAAATCTTTTTGTCAACTTTAGAGGCCATTTCAATTGCCTGGGATGCTGGGAATAGATATGTCTTCTTAAAATCACAACTTGCATCAGAATTGTAAACTGCATAGGGCTTGAAGGGACCTTAAATAGCATCCAGCTCAGGCCTAGCAAGAAGCATTTTATCCTCCCCAAAATTAATGATGATACCAAAGAGATATTATTTCTATGGATTATATCTTCTGATATTTTATAAAATTTTTAATGTCAGTATTTTTATAAAAATAATTTTGACCTTGTGGACCCCTGAAAGGCTCTCAGGGACTCCCAGAGGTCCTTAGATCAAACTTTGATAACTACTGATCTAACCCAATATCCTCTTTTTTATAAATGATATAAGCATGTGCTTAAAAAGAAATCAAGTAACCAGCCTTGGAGTCAGGGAAATCTAAATTCAAATCTGGCCTTAGATTATTAGCTATGTGACTCTGGGCAAGTGACTTAAACCCAATGGCAGAAGAAGGAAGGAAGGAAGGAAGGAAGGAAGGAAGGAAGGAAGGAAGGAAAGAAAGAAAGAAAGAAAGAAAGAAGGAAGGAAGGAAATCAAGTTAGGCTTTCAATGTGTATTACAGATTGATTACATTATCATATTTTTTTCTAATTGTATCCTTATCTGTGAGGAGTAATATTGTTTGGTGAATTGAGAGCTGACCTGAGTTAGAAAGACCTGGTTTGAGTCTGACCTCTGACACATATTGAATGTGTGATGCTGGGCAAGTCACTTTACATCCTAGTGCTTCAAGGCAACAGGCTAAAGCTGTAAGTTGTAGAAAACTGCCAATCTCTACTGGTAGGAGTTTTGTCCCTTGAAGTTCTGCACAGTGTTAAAAACACAGCTCCAGATCTCCCCATCCCCACCCATCCCAAAAGATCCCTTTGTATATAGAACAATTAGGTTTGCACAAATTTCTCATAGTCATACTTGAGAGTGTGAAAATCCAGAAATTATTCTCTTGAGTCAAAAGAACTGCTTGAGCTCTAGTACTTGAAAAATATATGTTATAATACAAAGAACTATAGATTTGAAGTAAAAAAAAATTCACAAATTCTCTAGAAGTCTGAGAAACCAAATACTTGAGCTCACTTTGAGAAGCGTAGTCAGCTGCTGCTCCTTTCAATTTGAAGTTATGCAACAGGCTGTTGGGATGTAACAGTCACAAATGAGCTTTCTCTTCATCATTGTCATGCGGCATGTCCAAAGGGGTATTTTTAAAGTCCAAAGGAAGAAGAAAACTCTCCAGAGGTCTCCAAGTGATGACATCCCTACACAAAAGAAAAGAATTTACCATAAGCTTGAAACCATTACCTTGAATCCAAAATCCATAGAATCCAAGGATTCTTTTCTAAAAACTCTGTCATGGATCCTTTGGACAGTCTGATGAAGTCCATGGACTTCTCAGAATATTGTTTTTAAAAGCATAAATTGGAATATATAAAATCTAAAATGAAATCAATTATATTAAAATAAAGATGTATTTTTTTCCCATCTAAGTTCAAAGACCCTCTGAAATCTGTCCATGAAGCCCAAGGTGAGAACTCCTAGATCTTCAGTGTAGACAGTGCCAGCAACCTGTTACCTTTGAAATATGGAACTGACCATGCTATTTTCCAGCACCTGCTGCCACATTTGAGCTTCTTTGAATGCCACTCCAAGCAGTAGCTTCTGAATATGAAGTAAAACCTCAGACTGAGTATGGAGCTATTATATTTTTTTAAATGGGCCTCAACATCAGGGGAATTATTGGTACTTCTGCCATTGTGGCATCCATCTGTCTCATCACCTTGTTTACTGGTATAAGAGACCACACAGGGATACCTATTGAACAGGAAGTCTTCCAAGCTTTTCAGTTGATTCCCCTGTTGATGGGAAATTTCTGTTCTTTTCAGAAAAATCAGGCTGCCCTGGAGGTGGTTACTAAAGTAGAAACCAAGACACTAAAAACAAACAAACAAATAAATATATGGAGAAAGAAATATTCTTTTCATAAAAGGAGCTACAAGTTTGCTCCATTCAGAAGAGCTATCCATAGGGGTGATACTTAGTAGTGAAGATAATCCTTGACCAAGGTCATCCACTATATGGTAGGGTCATCCCCCATCCTCCTGACTTTTGTCTTGCCAATGGACTTCAGTGACTCTGGAGCAGAGAGTGAGACTGACAATTTTGTGCAGCTCTGCTTCACTTAAGTCCAACTTATGAGTAAGTTAAGTCATCACTCTTATGATGTCATTGTTCCCCTCAAGAATGAAGGGGGAATAACAACAAGAAAATTATCCTTGGACTTTTAGGTCCTAAGATAAATTATACTATATGTCTTCCCCCAATCACAACCTGGCCACTCCCAAAATGCTTTTTTATAAGTGATAGCAAGTGTATATGAACATCCATGGTAGTATAAAAAAAAAAGCTCGGTAAATATGCAGTAAGAGGGGAGTGTACAGGATGGGCAGGCAGTTCCACCTCTTTTGTTCTGGTGATGGATTAATTGTATATCCCTAAAATCATGAGGTGATGTCTTGACATAAATTGAATTTAAATGAGTCACACAAAGTCGTCAGCCTCACTCTGTCTTCCAGAGTTGTTGTAGTTCAGTGGCAAGGTAAACCTCCAGGAGACTGGTAATGGCTCAGGATACAGTGGATAATCTTGGCTTCTTCCATGCCTGACCAAGTTCTAAACACTCCATAGCACCTGCTTCAGCTGTCCTCATGTACATTGGGACAAATTGTTCTCATCTACCCGTTCTGCAGGATAAAGTGTTCACATGCTTGGGGGAGACATTCCCCTGACTCACCAATGGGTTTGAAGTCTGTCAGTTAGCCTCAACCTAGTTTAGCCCATCTGCCCAGATAGTTTTACCAGCCATTGTTTATGCTACAACTTCTTGGAGCCAGAGGTGGATGAGCTCTGAAAAGGGACTACATTCTGAAACCTGTGCACTAGTGGATGTATGCCTGACTGAGACATTTCTTAAGAAGCCCTTACCATGCTATTCTCTTCACTCCAGGATGAGCTCATTCTCTGAATTATACGACTTACCCATAACCTGCCTTGTTAGCTCCTACATGTGCTCTTTGTAGAACTAGTATTTTATGGAAAGGAGGTAAAGGCTTAGATACAAAGCTTCAGGTACTCCTTCACCCTAAAAAATGAAATAGCAATCAGAAGTTAGCTTGAATCTAAAAATCACATCAGCTAGACTAACAGTGAGAGTGCATAGACATAATTTTATTTCGGTATTCACTCTCTTTGAGGAGAGCATAAAGGTGTCCTCTGGCTGAAATCTCCTGTTACCTCCTTGAAGAAAATAGTCTCTACTTGATAGAAGAAGCTAGAGATGCCTCCCTTTGAGCCACACAATGACACTCCTATGGTATTCCTGGGCATCAATTATATATGAGGACAACTTCAACTCTCTCTCTCTCTCTCTCTCTCTCTCTCTCTCTCTCTTACTCTCTCTCTCTCCCTCTCTCTCTGTCTTTCTGTCTCTGTCTTTGCCTCTCTCTGTCTCTCTCTCTCTCTCATATAATTTTCAACTACTCTCAGAATGCAGAAATATAGGAGATCAGTATGGTCTTGAGTTGGAAGAGGATATATAGGAATGCGGAGAACAGTGGCAGGGATTGAAGGAGAAAGGAACCAAAGATCTATGAACAAAGCTATGAAGGTAGGGCAGAACAAGTGCACACAGGAAACACCTGGGGAAAATGGTTACTATAGAATAGTAGTAGAACATTATCCCCAGAAAGGAAGTGTAAGACAAGATTATGGAGGGTCTTGAATTCTAGGATAATGAATTTGAAACCCATCTTGTAGACACAGGGGAGCCATTGAAAGTTTTTGAGTTGAGAATGACAAAATGAAAATGAAAATAATTCTATAAGTCATGTAGCCCAAAATTTCAACTTCTGAGTTGATGCCAATGTGTATTGAATTACTCATGAGTGATGACTTATTAATGTATATGAATATCTCCAAACTTAGCTCTTCCATCATTTAAGAAGATTGGCTTACTTTGCTATTCTGCACATTTGGAGTCCAGATGTTCAGATTACTGGACCTGATATATTCACATAGTCCCTTTCAGAATGACATCAATACTAATTGCAGGCATCATGCATCTTTCCACAATGCACCATTACTTTGTCTAAAGTGGTCACCAAAGTTTCCCACTTGTATCTGCCATTCATTTCTTTGTTGGTCAATAATCATCTGCCATTACTTGAATCAAGAAAAATCAAGAATACTGTAATAAGTTATCAAATGTTTTTCCCCCAATTACAGATTTTTAGGGAAGTAGAGTCAATGGTTGGAGATAAGTAGCAGTACTCGATGAGACTTGTTTCATCGAAGTATAAACTTGGAAGATTCTAAGATATTTCTTGCAATGTTCCCAGGAGAAAGAAAGAAAGAAAGAAAGAAAGAAAGAAAGAAAGAAAGAAAGGAAGGAAGGAAGGAAGGAAGGAAGGAAGGAAGGAAGGAAGGAAAACAGTATTTTTCTTTTGGGTCTTAAAGCTAAGAATCACAAGGCCTGCTGCTCTTCCTATCTTATTTAGATCAAAGTCTCAGAATATAGCACCTAAATTTAATAAGGGTAGGATCGGGTGAGGTGGCTGGGCAGGCAGTCTTGCAACGGAATTATTTTCTTGATTCGCACTGACCGGACTCTTGGAGACACAAAGAGCAAAGAGAATGCATTGGTATTTCTTTGAAATACTGGGCGAGATGATTCATGGAGAGAGGGAGGGTGAGAGAAATAAGATTTACTTCTGGGTGCCACAGTCATTATTTTGTAGTAAGAGACCCTGGACTAACTTGGCTGCAGGCGAAAGAAAACCAAAGAGGTAACATCAAATACATAGGAATTTGATGCTGAACGTATGTCAGTTTCTTAAGTGGGCATTATGTTCATCAGTTGGCTATTGTGAAGATCAAGGATCGTGCCCTCCTAAGCTGGAGACATTTTCAATAACTGTGTAGATCACAGTATATTTTCTTCTTTGTCTCTGCATTAGAAAGACGCCCCGTCGTGACCTCCGCACTTACACTACCTGGAAATAATACAGTCATGTTTTGTTGGTGGAGTTGTGTCACTGACCAGCTCTACTCTTGAGCATTTTCAATACCTATCCATTTTTTGTAAACTCAGAAATAAGTTGTACATTTTGTCTGTGAAATAGAAAGGAAATCATTGAAAAAGCCCATTTAAAAAAATATATATGAACATTGCTAGCATATTTATTTATATATACACATGGTACAGTATCAGGACATTTTCACCTTGTTCTCCTTTTGATAAAACTATTGATCATATCAAGCCCATTTTGAAAGGTCTTCTGACTGTTTTATTATTTTTGTCCTTCTACCCCCAAGCCATGTTCCTCCATCTTTCCAGGAGGGAACATCTCCTAAATAAAATACTTTGAAACCACCACTCCCAGGAATCCCCTCCTTACCATCAGTTCATCTACAGCCCTTTCTCTCATTATAGCTTCTCTTGACTATTGTAATAGCCTACTAAGTTGACCCTGCTTCCAGTCTCTTCTGTTCTGCAATTCATCTTCCACACCACTGCCAACATAATATTCTTAATGCATAGGTCTTACCATGTCACTCTCTGACTCAAAAACTTTCTGGGGCTCCCTATCAACAATAAGATAAAATACAGAGTCCTTAGTTTTAACATCTAAGCCCTGCTATGGACTGCCCCTCAACCACTACTACTTTTCTAGCCTTATTTCACATTCTTTTGTGAATTCTATGTTCCAATCAAAGTGCATTTCTAATTCTTCCCCATACTTGCTTTCCTGCCTTAGTTTTACACACATATACACACACACATACACATACACAAATGTACTACATCATATATATATATGTGTATGTATGTGTATATATATATGTATGTATGTATGTATCTATATCTAATAGGATGCTTGTCATCTTTCAAAGTTGGGTTCAGGTGCTACTTCCTACACAGAGATTTCCCCAGTCCTCTAAGATGTTAGTGCTTTCTTGCTCCTTAGTTTTTCTTCTGTTTATTTGTGTGCATGTAGTATTTACCCAACTTTTCTCCCTACTCCAGGAAATGTAAAGTCATTAAGATCAGGCACTAATTTGGTTTTGCCCTTATAGTCTCAGGACTGGCACTGATTGTATAAATAGAACAGGCACTCAATAAATGCTTGTGAGTTGAATTGAACTATACTACTTAGTATTATATCCTTTGTTTGAAACAAACATATGAAGGAAAATGATTTCCAGAGGAAAGTACAGCTATCCCTTCCACATCGTGATTTTCCCCATAGCAGTTTCAATGTATCGTGGGTCAACATAAGAAATGAAATTTGGGGTAAGTTTTGAGGAAGCCACAGATGACACATAAAGACCAGAAGACAACACAAAAAAAGTTTAGAAATTCAGAAATGCATAAATTGCATAATATCAACATATTTTAATACCATAATAATTCAGTCTTCTTCTCTGGTATGAAGGGAAGGCCAAGAATCTTTATGTGAATTTTCACCCTTAACCCCTGAGATGTGGAAGAGATAATGGTAACTGGTATCTTAAATATATGGGCAAAGTTTAGTTGGATCATCTCTGTCTATCTCTCCTCATGATCCTCAGTAAACATTCTCACCTTATGAGAGTTCTCTATTCTCTCATATTTTCATTACTAAGGGATTTCCTGTAGGTTCCTTTAAAAGAATTTCGTCAAGCAAAGCCTACTTAAGGATTTACCAGGTATGTTGAAGAAAGGATCCTTGTCCAGTTACAGGTTAAACTAATGACCTATATACATATGTATATGTGTGCATGTGAGTATGTCTGTGTGTATACATATATATATGTATATATATATATATATATACATATACATGTATATATGTAATTACAGAATCACAGAAAACTTTCAGGCTTTTCTGAGGACTATGAACAAGTAATCTGCCTAATTAGATGGACATAGGTACAGGACAACTTAATGACCAATACCAATGTGTGCACAAGACCTATAAAGTCTAGAAATGCAACTCTTCTGATAGCAGACAATTATGAAGGGAAGACACTGGATACAGTCATATCCCCCACATCAATTATTTAAGGTCAGTAAAAAATAATTTGTTCCAGATGAACTGACTCTGCTCTGTGGAGTTGAGCTTCGGCTGAAAGTTTATGCAGCCTTTATGAGATAACTGTTCTAATTTGACTGATGGTCTATTGGAGTCCTGAATTATGAAATGAATTCTAGAGAAGCTCAGAGGGAGACAAAAGAACTGAGAATTTTACCTTTGTCAAAATACTTGATATTCTGTACCATTCATTTCGTAGATAGATGGGACTGCTCAAAGTTGAAATATTTTCACTTTTGATTAAAATCTGGTAGTCAGTCCATCAATAAACCTACTACTATAATTAAGCACTTATTATGTGCCAGGCTCCATTGCCTAATTTTACTAGTAGTAAATCTTTACCAGAGAGATTATATAAGCTATTAAAGGGATTCTTTCTTCAGTAGTCTTTTTCTTAGGAAGAATTGGCTATCAAAATATAATTAATAACTTCTTGAAAGTCATATGTAATCTCTTGATTCCCCCTTAAATTGTAAACTAGTTCATATAATTGCAATAAATGGCTTGAGATAATCAATGTAGTTTTGCCAGGGGAGATAGCCCTAGATGAGAAGTTGGTGAAACCAAGCTTTCTTCATCCATGGCTCTTTATCTGTCTTACTTTGTCAGGTATTCAGGCCTAGTCTCTTTTTGCTTTGTAGCTCAGTTTCATCATGGCACAAATTGGAAAAAAAACCTTTCCTCACTTACTTTGAGGGTTAATGACAATATTGGAATACTTGTAGCACTTGGCCCCAAAAGACCCCAGTTGCATAGGACTCTCTTCACTGGTGGAGATTGATTATTCTGTGTCTAATGTCTGCATGGGGAGGCAGGGATAGGTAATGTTGGTGGGTGCAAGAGAAAACAGGGACCTGATCTCTTCTGGCTTCCAACTTCAAGAGAGAAGATGTACGATTCTATGTCTTGAACATAAACGGAGAAAGACTCTGGGAAGAAGCCAACATTTAGAATTTCCATCATGTCCTATTTCCAACCTGTTACACCAAAGACTTTGAGCAATTTCCCCTTGAGTGAGATTGCTGTGTTTTATTGAGCTGAGTTATCTTATTATGAAAGGGAGAGTTCATTCAGTCTAGGTTGTCTGGCATATATTCTTACATGTACACTTTCTCTGATTTCTGTTTTGCTCCTGACTGGGATAAATGAGTTTATTTGCTATTTCCTGTATATGATCGTTGTGGAACTGGCATCTGACAGGAAAGGGGTCAAGTCTTGGATATAGGCCTAGGGATATTCCTTCCCCATTAAGGAACAAGTCAGGAGTTCAGCATGGGAGTAGTACTTGGCCTATGTGACTATCCTTCTCTACTCCCATACTTTTCTTTGATGACACCCTTTTACTATGATTGTCCCTCACCATGACTTGTACAGTCTATTCAAAATAACATGTGCTTTATTATTAAGTCACATTCGTGTAGTATAGGATTACAGGGATCATGGATTTAGAGTCAAAAGGAATGTCGGAGGCTATCTTGACCAACCTTCTCATTTTATGGGTGAGGACACTCAAGTCTAAGAAAGTTAAGTGACTTGCCCAAAGTCACACAGGTAAGAATTTGAACTTAAGTCTTATGTTTTCAAGATGAGTCATCTTTACCACATTGCCTGTTGAGAAGGCAAGCTATCTTGAAAGGAAGGATAACAGTTGGGTCCATATTTAGCAACTAAACTTAAACAATAGGGACCTAGGATATAGCCTTTCTTAAGTGTCATTGACATTTCTGCATGGCTCTGAAGGTTGCATATAAAATTAATGTTTCTGTCATCAGAGGTAATTTAAGTGTTATGATGAAAATGATTCTTTTTCCTCTAAATTGAATTTGTTGGTGCATTATGGTACAGAGATAGCCTAATGAAGTGAATCACAGCTTGGCAAATCATTCTAGAAATAATAAAAGGAATTAAAAGAACAACAAAGACTTTTTTGGGAAAGTGAGAAGAATGTTAGCTAATCCTAAATAACTTCCTTTCCACAGAAAATAAATAAAATATGGAGAACTAAAAAGGTGAAAACTTCATACATGAAATTTCTAATTAGATGACTCCAAACTCCTTTTCCTAAGAGGAGAAGAATCAGTAACTGGAGAAAGTTTTAAGTGTTTTCCTGATTCCAAATGCTAATCGTTCTACGCTACAAAATCCTACTTTATTACATTTCTTCCTGGCACAGAATTTATCTATTATTGCTCAGGTTGAGAAAACATCCTAATACTAGATTTAGGCCTGTGTATTTTTCCACGGGCTTTTACACTCCCCTGGCTTGCTTTTTTTGCTAGCATACTGTAGACAGTCATCATATTGCCATAATTGTAACTAAACCACGTTTTTTATTAGTCCCCAACCCAGGGCTCCCATCTATACCCGGTATTTTAACTTACTATGCAGAGATGTAAAATATATCTCCATGAGTCAACAGTAGTATCATAAATAGTCCATTATGGGATATTAATGAAAGGGACTGCCAAGGTATCCATCATGGTAGTACAGCAAAGGGCCCGTAAAAAGATAATAAATCAAGAACTCTTAATGGCCGATCCATAGCACTTCCTATTATAAAAACGTGACCCAGGTTAGATATATTGTTCTAGGTTCTAAAGGAACCACCAGAATGCTGATACACTGAGCAGAAGCAGCCACCATAAGGGCTGTGAAGACTGCCTACTTCCCCTGATGAACTCCTGACACCTTTATGTGCAGAGGAGATCCCTGGCATCACCAATACACATCTGTTAGCTTAGTAATGTTCCTTTCCATATGGTCTATGAAAAGATGGGGGAGGAGGGGAGAGTGAACAAGTTCACTGTAGATAGCGGTGGCTTTGAGAAGACCGAAGGTTGGCACATTCTGAACAATGGTTGGCATTGTCATGCCCCCAAAAGTACTCATTTGTCACACTGTGTATGAACTCGACTAAGCAAGCAGTTGGATGATCAGTCTGCAAATGATAACTCCCCAAGGTCAGTCCCTGCTTTGTGCTTAAAGCTATGTTCGTGTTCCCTGGTCCAGGTAGGAAATGTCTATTCCACACACAGCACCTTTCACTCTTCTGTGAAGCAGCCAAAGCAGGGTTTCATGGTCTGGCATTTCCTTGGAAGGAGAGCCTTTTTAGAAAGCTCAGAATGAGACACCATGGGGAATTTTAGCCTCTGGATGGGTTATAAAATAAATACTTCAACAAAGACTATTTGCATAATGAAACTGTATCATCCACGGGAGATTTGGAAAATAATTGTCATGTATAAAACTAAACTACAGCTTAAAAACATGTTTTAGGGGGCAGATAAGGGAGAATTCCTAAATCCACATAGGGTCTTTCTGCTTGCCTTGGCTCCATTTCAGAATCCAGTGAGCTCATTAGAAAACAAAAGCTGTTTGCTCTTTCATCTGTGGACCGATTTTCATGATTTATCGAAGGTACCCTCTGATCTCCCTCTGGTCTCCCCCTCCCTTCCCCCTGCCTTTACCTCGTAACCCATATTTCTAGATGCTTTTGTAACCTGCGCTGTGGCAGTTAGTCATTAGGGAGCCATGAGTCTCAGTCACACCTACTGACATGCAGGGATGACTGGCTGGTTCAGTCACCACTGACCTCTCCTTTATAGGTAAGCAGTCCTTTCTTAAACAGATTAGATTCTCCCTGATCTTTCTTCTACTCCAACTAGACCAAGACAAAAAGTCTGAAGCAGAATTATATGGCTTCCCCTCTGTGTTTTCTTAATTATGGTTGGTACCATGTGAGGAACTTTGGATGAGATTTCTAAAGGGTAAACAGTTTTTTAAAAGACATTCAAACTTTTGCTCTCTGGATTTTCAATGGATTGCAATGACTGTTAGGGTCCTTACAGCTTATTCCAAGTTGATTTTCTGAAAAATAGGAAATTCTTTATTGTAATTTATAGGATCATAGATTAAGAGCTACAAGGGACCTTAGGGGTCATCTATTCCAACCCCTTTGTTTTATAGATGAGGAAACTGAGATCCATCATGGTAAAATGACTTGCTAAAGGTCACAGAGATAGTAAATGATAGGGGAAGGATTCAAACTCAGGTCCTTTCACTCCAAATCCAGTCTGCTTTTCCATAGTTTCACACTGCACTAGAGTATGCAGATTAAAATTAAAGCGTAGTTTTAAGTGTAAATTTTATATTAGAATTGAATTAGATTTCATTTAATTGGAATGGAAAGTGTTCAGGATTCTACTAAACTGCACAATTGATGTAATTTCAGTAAATATTTCTGACTACTTAGTCTGGAAGGAGGACCTAAGTGCAAATCCAGCCTCAGACACTTACCGGTTGTGTGATCCTGTTTGTTTCAGTTACCTCATCTATAAAATGAGCTAGTGAAGGAAATGGCAAACCACTCCAATATGTAAGGAAAGCCCAAATGGGTTTATAGAGAGTTGGACATGACAGAAAACGACTCAACAGAAACAAGAAACAGTCTTGGACTGACCTTCTGGGGCACGATTCTGAGCCCCGTTACAGAGGCATTCTCACATAGCAGAGTCAGGCGAGAATCATGTTTGAAATCCAGTCCTTATATTATGACTGCAAATAACTAAACCCGTCAGAGCCTCAGTTTCCTTAGCTGTGAAAAGGGAATTAGTACTTCAAATACCTATCTCATAGGATTGTTATTCAAAAAAAAGTGCTTTGCAAACCTTAAAGGGAGATAAATATGCATGTATGTATAAACACATGCATATGTATATGCACATGTACATATATATGTATCTATCTATCTATATGCACATATATTTTATTATTACAGTCTTCACTCATCATCATCCTAAAAACACTGACATAATTGTGTGCAAGGTTTTAGATTAAGTGCTTAAATACCACCATCATCGACCTCAGGAAGTACGCACCTTGTGAGCAGAGCTTTGAGCTCATTTTTAACATGCAGAGTAGAGCTCCTTCAAGTAATTGGTCATTATGATATATTTAAAGTTATTCATTTTATTATTAGGGGTACTGAAGATGTAGCTAATATCCAATTATGGATGTGCTTTAAATTAGAATTGTTTGCTATAAGCTGCTAAGTTGGCCTAGCATGGTCTAATGGAAAGAACACTAAGAGATAAGTTCTAACTCATCCTCTACTGTTGATTTGCTATATTATATAGGACAATTCAGTTAAAGAAAACAATTAACTATGTGCCCTTTATGTCTATCCCACTGTACTTGATGCTGGAGACATACAAAAATGAATATAACTAGATGCTTGTCCTCTTAGAACTTAAAGTCTGCTTACTAGTATCCTTTTCTCTGCCCATACTTGATAATGTGGTAGAAATGATGAAGGGTTCCAATCTATCAGAGGGAGGAGTGTTGTAAGATGTCCCCAGTTCTTCATTCTGTTTGGTTATGTCACGTTATTAAATGACTCCTTATAGCTGTGTTTTCAACTCTACTGTCTTTCCAAAACATCATATAACCATAGCTGGTTATAGATCAATTCCTTTAAGACTGATAGATTTCATTACTAAGCTAAGAATTCCCTTATAGGTCAGGGGTTCTTAATCTTGTTTGTGAGTCATAGACCCCTTTGATAATCTAGTGAAAACTATGGACCTCTTATTAGAGTGATGGTTTTAAATGAATAATATAGAACACATAAAGTTACAAAAGAAATCAATTTTATTGAAATCCAGTTACCAAAATATTTTAAAAAACAAAATCACATACCCCCTCATTAAGAGCTTCTACCTTATAATCTATGATCTCTCTGTAGCCTAGATAACAACACTATGTGGTGATTTTGTTGGTTTAGCTTTGCTGGCATGCCAAAATCAAGGCCAAAGATCCTAGAAATTCTGGCATCCCAATATATTTAGGGGTGCAACAGTCTCACACAACAGTACCCACCAGTGGAGGAAGTTGCCCCCTTGGTTCTAGGCTACTGAAGCGTTTTAATATCTCCTAGCCTTATTCATATGCAGGATAGTAAGTCATTAAAAGATTACTCAGAAGAGAGCTGATAGATGAAATCCAGAAATATTAAATTCAGCACAGACACACTGTATTGTTTCCTCTTTCTCCCACAAACTATACTTAGTTAATACTAGAAGCATCTAGGGAGTTCAGGGGATAGAGTGATGCTCTTGGGGTCAAGAACACTTGAGTTCAAATATGAACATTTACTAACTGTGTGACCCTAGACAAGTCATCTCACCTGCCAGCCTCAATTTCCCCATCTGTAAAATAGGGACAGTGATAACATCTACTTCTTAGGATTTTCATGAGGATAAAATGATTAAATATTTGTAAAGCACTTTGCAGGCCCTAAAGCATTATGCAAATGCTAACTACTGTTTATTATATTATATATAATTTATTATTTACATAATTGTAATTGTTGCATTTTGTTGTTGATATTCCGCTTTGTTTCCGCGCAGTATGATGAGAGCTCCCTGACCTTGTTCTGGCTGAAGAGTTCATCATACCCCTATTTTTTGGCTTGTTTCTTGAGTAACTGTTTGCAGCGGGCCATTGGAGTTGAAGTCCCTCATTAACCTCCTGGCAGCAGACTCCAACGATCCCTTCCCGTTGACTCTCCTGACTTTCTCAGTAGGCTCTGTAGCTCAGCCCCTGACCATTCCTTCCATTTCTTTGCAAAAATTATCTGGATAAATGAGGATAACTATAAAAATAATGATGGCAAAAATGAAGAAAGTGATGATTTATATAACATTTATATAACATTTACCATGTGCCCGGCTAAGGCCTTTACAAAGATCTCATTTAATCCTAATGATAACTCTAGGAGAAAGGGGCTACTAGTACTCTCATTTTAGAGTTGAGGAAACTGAGGCAAAGTGACTTGCCCAGGGTCACACAGTTAGTAAATGCCAGAAGTCTGGATTGGAACTCAGACCTTCAGACCTCCAGACCCAGTGCTCTATCCATTGCACCACCTGGCACAGAAATGAATTGCTAGACTTTTTGTTATGTCAGTGCCCCCCTAATACTGGGCAGGGCTAGATGATACTAGAAGGAAAACAATGTAGTATTAATTCTTTGTCCTTTTCAAATTTAAAAAAAAAACTGAATTTCTAGTCAAAAGATTGACATTCAGATCTTTTCTGTGCTGCTGATTTCCTGTGTAATCTTGGGAAAAAGACTTCACCAAGAAATGATATGAATTGACTATGGTCACACAGTAAGTCAGCAGCAGAGATCCTTCGTAAAATGATATTGGACTAATTAATATCTAAGGTCTTTTTTGAGTTCCACATCCTACAAAACTTCTGTTGGTTAGAAACCAGAGTTGATAATACATTGTTCTCTATTTTATATGTGTGCATGAACAGGTCCTTGGGTTTAGAGACAGGGAGCCATTTCTTTTTTTTTTTAGTTTTCACAGCACAGAGTGGAGTCCTGGCCTCCTGATAAATATTTAACAAATTCAAGTTGAGTTAAATGGAATTATTATTCTTTTCCAACAGAAATCTAAATTCTCAGTCACCGTATGCTGCTATCATAATCAGATCCAGATATAAATCTTTGCTTCTCCCTTTTCCTAGCTGTCATTCAATCAGGAAAGTGGTGGAATTTATAGAAATTTATATAAAACTCCATTCTTTCACAAGCCCAGTTAGTGTATGTATCTTTGGATTATGTCCCAGGGAACCACTAGCTTTACAAGCCCAGTATGGCTTTTTAGCAGGTATGAGCTGGATGTTTTTCCTTTATGTCATCAGAGGCTATCATTTGGACAAATATCTCCTTGATATAAAACCAGAGAAAGAGGGCTATTGACAATATCACAATATAAAACTAAGGCAAAATATTAAGTGAAAGTGAAAGCAAAGAGAACAATAGGAATATATTTTACAATGTTCCTCATGACCAGATTTGATTAAAACTAGAGAAAAATAAGAAATGTGAATCAACTAAAAACAAAAATGAAAATCAAATGATTACTTCAATAGTCACCAAAAAAGCCTTTGACAAAACATAGTACTCATTTCTGTTAAAACACAAAAAAAGCAAAAATCTTGGCACAAAGAATCATTTCTTAATATTTCTGAAGGTATCTGTGCATACACACAGAAATATATGTGTGTGTGTTGGTCTCTACTGATAGACCAGGTCCAAACTAAAGGTTGCCCATTGAACTACTCATCATAATCTAGTCTAGTGGTGTCAACCTCACATAGAAACTGGGAACCACTAAACCATGCATCAAGATCCCTGTAAGCAGCATTATTGACTTAGAGTATTTTTCAATCATAGTTTAATTTTGTCCAGCCCTAATCGAGAGTGTTGTGGATCATTGACTGTTGGACACTTCTGGTCTAGACAATAGGTATTCTTATTCCACTTGGTTTTTCCCATGGGACAATTAGGCAAAATTCTTGGAATAATTATACTTCTCATTTAAGAGACTCTGCACTATTACTGGATTTCATGTACTCAGCAGAACACCGTCTGCAAACAAGAATCTCTGTAGTAACCCATTTTTCAGGAAATACTCTTCAACATGACCTCTATAATAGATATTCTGCATAGCAGTATAGCAAACACCTCTTGCAAATATGCATCTATATTTTATGCAGTATCTAATAGTAATGTTCGAAGTGATATTAAAGTTATTTGTAGTATTTTATATTTCAAGGAATGTTGAACAAGCTTAATTTGTAAAAAGAAATTATGAAGATAAGAGCAGAAATAAATAGAAAAGCAATTAAATTGATAAATAAAGCTACTACAAATCTACTTTTTTTAAAAAGAGAGAAAATGTGAATTTGAAAAATTATATATGGGAAATGAGGTTAAAATTTTTGTAAATAGATTTTTTTTAAATTACAAAGGAATTTTTATCCATAGCTACATTCTAACATATGGTAAAATTTAAAGGAAATTGTAATTATCTGCAAAAAATATAAATGACCAAGCTTGACATCACAGAAAAGGAACATTTGTAAGTAGACCAATCTCTAAAAGGAATTGAGACAAGTCATTAAAAAATCACCATGTTAAGCAAAAAGGAAAACCTGGGAATATTCAAGTTCACAGCAGAATTCTTTCAAACTTTGAAGAACAATATCCCTATGTGACATATATTATTCATAAATATAGAGAAAGCCAAGGGGAGAAATGTGTTGTTGATTTTAAAATGAAGCAAAAACAACACTAAAAAGAATTTGTAGTACAATATTGCCAATATAAGTGCAAAAATATTAAGCAAAGTATGAGTCAATAGAATATAACAATGCATGAAGAAGTATTCATCATGACCAAGTAGAGTTGAAATCAGACATGCAACACTGATCCAATGTCAAAAAAACTATGAATATAATCCCCCAAAAAAGATGGTAAGAAACTAAAAAAAAGTACAACCATATGGTCGTATTTCAAAAGACATATGAAAGCCTTTAATAAAATTCAATATTCATTCATAATCAAAGATAAAAACTGATAGTTTATTAAGGGTGTTTTCCCCTTAAGATAATGAAAAATGTATTAGCCTTAATCCAGCATCCAACATGATGTACAGTTGAGAAACATTAGGAACAGTTCTTGTAAAAAAAATAAGTATAAAGTAAAGATTCCCATACTCACTGGTTCAATTTAATACATTATTGGAAATTCTAGCAATTGCAGCAAGACAGGAAAAATATATTAGCAGGATTAATATTGGAAATAAAGATGTCAAAATGGCATCATTTACAAAAGACATGACAATGTAACATGAAAATCCAATCATTTCAGCCTAAAAAATTAAGAGATAGCAAATGAATTCAGATTAATACAGAAAAATAATTGACATTCTTATTTAATCATAATAAAAATAAAGAAAATATAATAAAAAAGAATGAAGTTCACAAGAGTAATAAAAACCCTAATATTTGGAAATTAACCTACATGGGAATATGCAGAACCTGTACAAAAAGAACTATAAAACTACAATGACCATCATAAAGGAAGATCTAAACATCTGGAGACACATTAAATGTTCACATTAAATGGGTTGGATTTTTTTCCAACTAAGCTTGTGATTTTATTGGTATAGGGAACTTCCCATACCAAAATCTTACTTTCCCAATACAGATTGGTATCCACCTTGAAATTTATAATTGTAGAAAATTGCCTTGGGTACTGAAAGTTTACTGACATGGTCACCCAGCCTAGACAAATTCATAATGAAAATTATATTGAAAACAAATGAATAACAAGAATATTAAGGAGTTATATTGAAAAGAAAAACTGATGAAGGTGATCATGCATTATGAGATTTTAATATGTTACAAAATGACTATAATTAAAACTATCTGTTCTAGGGAAGAAATAAAAAAATAAATAAATGAAATTAAATATATATGTATGCATGTGTGTATATGTGTGGTGTGTGTATGTGTTGAACATTCAATCCAATTGATAAAAAATGTTTGACAAGCCTTTAGAAAATAAAAAACTAAGTGGAAAAATGTATTATTTAACAAATTTACTTGAGAAAATTGGTTTGCAATTTTGATGAGAAAAGGATTTGGACCCAAATCTTATATCATTTACCTCAATGAATTCCAGAAGAATGAGAAATTTAAAGATTTTCAAAGAACTATAAAAATGGAAAAATATGAAATAAAATATTTTTCTTCATTGTGAAGTGGTGCCTTTTTATCCAGCAACTGAAAGGATTTATTGGGGACAAGATCATTGTACTTGACTACATTACAATTAAAAAAGATATAAAATGAACAATTTAATTAAAAGGAAAAAAGAATGGATTAGGGAAAATGTCTATGCCCAACACAACAGAGTAAACGTTGATACATGAAATATATGAGAAACTATTATGAAATTAGAATTATAACTCCCAGTTCACAATGGTTAAATGGCTAAGGGATATAAACAGATTATTTTCAAAAGTTAAAGCACAAATGATTAATAATCACTTGGAAAAATGATCAAATTCACTAATAAAGAGAAGAGAGAATAACTTTAAGGAAACATCTCAGGAAGCAACATAATATAATAAGAAGAGTGGTGACTAAAGCCAACTGATGCATATCTTCTTGTCTCTGTCACTTAACTTTTCTTGGCCTGAGCTTCCTCATTTGTAAAATGGGATTGGAACAGATGACTTCAGAGGTCCTCTCCAGATGTAAATCTATGATTCTATAAACTCACACTAATTAAATAGAAAAAAATAACAAAAGGTATTAACTTAAATGCTAGGATGGGGAGGCTGTGAAGAAATAGGTACAACCATTCACTGCTGGTAGATTTTTTTTAGAAAACAATCAAGAAATATCTATTTTGAGTAATCAAAATATTATACCCTTTCACCTATTAACTCTCCTGTTGGTATTATATCATGACTGTTTTCAAAAACAAAACCAAAACAGTTTTCTATTCAAATATGTTTATGGCAATTGAAAAAGAAAACCAGGAAGCCATCTCCATATCCAGCAGTAGGGGGACAGCTAGGTAAATTGTGGTATAGGGATGTGATTTAATGTAACAGAACCCTGTAATTCAAATTATATGGATAAGTATGAGGTATAAGACTTTTATGAAATAATGTCAAGTAAAACAAAAAGTATGTAGTATACACTAAATACTGTCATCTGAGAAAAGTGAATTAGAATTAATTGACAACCCAAATTAAAATTTAGAGGGACAGATGACATTCCTTCTGGTTTTTCTGAAATAAAAGGAAGCCATGAGCTGAATTAAGAAAGAAATTGTAATGGTGATTGGTCTTACAAAGAAGGTCAGGTATTTAATGTGGAGAAATAATAGGCAAATGAAGAAAAAGGGAAGAACTCTCTATTGGAAGATTTTATTTCTAGTTTCTGTGAGAGAAAGTTGTAGGAAAAGGAGGAAAAGAAATTATGAGGATTTACCTAGAAGAGAAGAGAGAATTTGTGAAAGTGATTATTACAGATCTTAGACCTGTGAATAATACAGAGAACGAATTCATGTGAAGAGAAACTTTGGACAACTTAAAGATTAGATGAAGGAATGCCTTGAACTGTAGGAGAATTCAATGTCTAGGAACAATCAAAATGATGAAAGAAAAGGAGTAACAATTAAAAACCTGAAGAGATGAATTTTCAGGTAGGGTGGCTGGGTAGAGAGAGAAAAGGTAGTTGCCAAAACAAGTAAGAAAACCTAAGTAAGACAAGGAAGTAAAGTAGTTAGTAGAAGAAACAAGAAGAGAAAATGAAATAGGACTTCCCTGGAAAGCTGAAGTTGCATCCAAAGAAAGGATTCTAGGTGTGGCTTTCAATTTTTTAGATGATAAGAAGTTGAAAAGGTCTTAAAGAAATATTTAGGAAGTTATACATAAACATTCACATTAGGTTTTCCGAAACAATGACGTGTTCTTTACTTTAAAAAGAAGAAACAGGAGGAAGAGGAGGAGGAAGAGAGGAGGAGGAGAAAAAGAAAGAGGAGGAAGAAGATGAGGAAGAAAAGGAGAAGAAAGAGGAGGAGAAGAAGGAGGAGAAGGAGAAGAAGGAGGAGGAGAAGAAGAGGATGAAGAAGACAGAATACAATGGAAGGGTAAAAAGATCAGAAATCACAAATTGTAAATAGTCCTCAAGAAAAAGTGAGAGAATAGAAAAATGTCCCAGAGCGGGAGAGGGAAAGAAAAGTACAAATGTTCCCTTGGGGCTAAAAACACAAAATCAAATTTCAACCTCTTCCTGAAGATGTGATTGAAGTCTGAGAAGTCTGTTGTTTGCCTTCCAAAGAATGATAAAATAAAGAGAGAAAATAAGAATCAGAAAGAAAATCAGAGAGAATATAAGTTCCTACCAGCTCAGTCATTTATTTGTATCACTACTCCTAACACAGTGCCTGGGACATATCACTTGTTGACTGACGGACTGATTGATTGATTAAGGAAAGATAATTAGTAAGAATCCAAGAAAGAAAGGAGGAATACTCTTTACTCTACAGAGATCTGTTGTCTTCTTGGACACGTATACAGGAAATAATTACTATGACTTCATTAGATTGTAAGTTTTAGAACAGGGATTCCAAATCTTTGTACCCCTAGTTTAGTACTGTGTGTGTAACTTAGCAGGCACTAGCTAAATGTTTGATTGATTGGTTGATGGACTTGTCAAAATGAATAACTACTAACCCCTTCTGGTGATTCATGTGGATACAAATTCTTCTTACAGGAGAAAAAAGAGAAAGAATTGCCAAAGTTTATAAGTCTTGGGCAAGAAACTGAGAACTATAGGGCGCAGATGATGTTTTCCTCATTACTGTCTATTAAAGACAAGGGATGCAGAAGGGAGAAAACGTGTTTTTTTTAAGTGAATAGCTAGAAGAAGGTTATGTCTGAGAATGGGAATTTGGACCATGGCCTAAAATACTGGAATGAAATACTCTTGGCCAACGGAGAAGTGTGCCTAACAAAGGATGAAAAAGAAGGTAAGAGATAGAAAGAGAAATTCTAGTTAAAATAACTGTGGACAATACAAGATACTTGGAAGTTGAGCTGCCAAGACAAAGTCAGAAACTATCTGAACACAACTTTAAAATACTTTTCATACAAAAAAAGTCATATCTAAACAATTGAAAAATATGAATTGCTCTTGGATAGCTGATATAAAAAAAATGATAGTATCTAAACTAATCTATTTATTCAGTGCCGCACCAATCAAGCTATCAAAAAATTATTTTAAAAGCTAGAAAAAAATAACAAAATTCATCTAGAAGAACAACACCTCAAGAATATCAAGGACATCAGTGAAAAATATTCTAAAGAAAATTGTCTAGCTGTATCAAATCTCAAAATGTATTATAAAGCAGTAATTATCAAAACAATCTCTTACTGGCTAAGAAATATAATGGTGGATCAGGTAATAGATTAGGTACAAGTTATATTACAGTAAATGACCATGATAATCTAGTAAGCCCAAAGATCCAAACTTTTGGAACAAAAACTCAATATTTGACTAAAACTGAAGGAAAAATTGGAAAACAGAATGTTAGAAATTAGATATTGACCAACATCTCACATCATACAGCCAGAATGGGCACATGATTTACACAGAAATGGTGATACCATAAGCAAATCAAGAGAGCATGGAATAATTTATCTGTCAGATATATGAATAAGGGAAGAGTTTAGAACCAAAGAAGAGATAGAGAACATTACAAAATGTAAATCATTGTATAAAATTACAAGGTTTTTGCACAGAAAAACCAATGCAAAAAAAATATACTGAAAGCCAAAAACTGGGGGAAATTTTTGCAACAAGTATTTCTGATAAAGGCCTGATTTCTCAAATAATAGAGAACCAGGTCAAATGTATAAAAATAAAAGTCATTCCTCAAATAATAAATGGTCAAAGGATATGAACAGACAGTTTTCAGACAAAGAAATCAAAGCTATCTATAGTCATATGAAAACATATTCTAAATAATTATCAGAGAAATGCAAATTAAAACAACTCTGAGGTCCAACCTTATACCTCATTGTCTATCAGATCAACTAATATGAGAGAAAAACAAATTGGTGAATGTTAGAGGGTCTATGGGGAAACTGGGACACTAATGTACTATTGGTGGAGTTGTGAATTGATCCAACCATTCTGGAAAGTAAATTGGAACCATGACCAAAGGACTATAAAACTGTGCCTACCTTTTGATCCAGCAACACCACTGCTAGATGTATATCCCAAAGACATTCCAAAAAAATGGAAAAAGGAGCTATTTGTACAAAAATATTGATATCAGCTGTTTTTGTGGTGGCTAAGAATTGGAAATCAAAGGGATACCCATCAATTGGGAATGGCTAAACAAACTGTGGTATATGGTTATAATGGAATATTATTGTACTGTGAGAAATGATACACCTGGAAGCACTTCCATGAATTGATGTATAGTGAAGTGAACAGAGTGTTGTACACAGTAACAGCCCTATTGTTCAATGAAGAACTGTGAATGACTTAGCTATCCTCGGCAACACAATGATCCAAGGCAATCCCAAGGATTAGTGATGAAGCATTCTATCTGCCTCCAGAGAAAGAATTGATATTGATTGAATATAGACTGAAGCACGCTATTTTTCACTTTCTTTTTTTCCCTTTCATTTGAGTCTTCTTGTACAAAATGACTAATATGAAAATGCTTTATATAATTACACAAATATAATGTATATCTGATTATTTATCATCTCAGGGCGGGGGGAGGTAAAGAAGGGATAAAATTTGGAACTTAAAATTTTAAATAAAATTATTAACAAATGGGAGAGGGAGAAGGTAACTGTCTGGAGTCTTGTAAATCGAATCAAAAGGATTTTAAACTAAAAAGTGTGGCAGAAGGAAAAATACCTATGTATCTCTCTCAGGTTGGATAACAGAGAGAATAACTATAATGAAGGGGAAAAAAATTATCAATTGAGACACCAGGAAGGGCCAAGAAAGAAGACAGTATGAAAAGTCATGGCATCACTCTTTAGTCATCTCCAGACCATGTTTCCCTGAGTTGGGCCAACATCCTCACCTCACTCCTAGAACCACATTGGTTCTGCTATGTGATCTTTACCTTTCCCATATCTAGCCTTTGACCTTGCTTCCCTGGGCCATTTGCAGACCAAGCAGCCTTAGCTCAGGGGTGGGCTTTCTAGGCCGTTGAGTGTGGCTTTTTGACTGAGTCCAAGTTTTACAGAACAAATCCTTTTATTAAGGGGATTTGTCCTGTGAAGTTTGAAGGGCCATTTGTTTGAGCACCTACAGGGATTCCCCACCCCTTCCTTAGCTCCTTATTACTCCCTTTCCCTAGCCTCCCAATGTTTTGACTTCCTCTATTTGAATATGCTCTCCTTGAAGGTAGGAACTGTCATGTTTGCTTATTATTTATATCCAGAGCTTAGGAAGCACATAATAAATATTCTTTCTATCTACGATCCCCACATACAAATGTCCAAAGTTTAATCAGCAAGCAAGAAGAACTAGAAATCCTAATATAAGGGAGCATTTGACCTCACAGATATATGCAAGTATGGGTAGAATGAAACTAATGACTGAGGTTCTGGATGGCTGTACTTTACTCAAAAGAAATATGATGAATAAAAAGGAGGGTAGGGTTGCACTGCACTTTTGGAAGATATCTACTCATTTTGCTGTTATTGATTCTACCTTTATAACATCTCTCATATATTTCCTTTATGACCTTTCTCCTGGACTATCGTGTTGTCCTTCAGTTATGTCTGATTCTTCTTGACACATTTTGGGGTTTTCTTGGCAAAGATACATTCTCTTCTCTTGTTCATATTACAGATGAAGAAACTGAGGCAAACAGGGGTAAGTGATTGCCCAGGGTCACCCAGCCAAAAAGTGTCTGAGGCTGGATTTGAACTCAGAAGACTCATCTTCCTGATTCCAGGTCTGGTGCTCTATCCAGAGTGCCACCTGGTTGCTCAAAGATCCTGGAGTAGTTTGCCATTTCCTTTTCCAGTAAGGCAAAAAGAGATTAAGTCACTTGCTAAAGGTCACACAGCTAGTAATTGTCTAAGACTGGATTTGAACTTAAGTCTTTCTGACTCAAAGCCCAGCGCTCTATCTACCTCACTGCAGGACTGTTATAAAAACCTGCAGATTGCTTTCTTTGCCTCAAGATTCTCCCTTCTCTAATACAGCCTTCATTCAACTGCCAAAATGATATTCCGAAAGCATAGATAAACCATGTTGTTTCCCCACCCAATAAGCTCCAGTGGCACACTATAACCTCTGGGAAAACATACAAAAAATTCTGTTAGACATTTAAAAGTAATGTGAAGCTACTGGGGTTTATTGAACAAGAGAATGATAATATTAGACCTGTACATTAAAAAAAAATCACTTTGGCACTGACATGTAAGCTGTATTGGAGTAGGGAGAAACTTGGGGCATGAAAACTAACTAGAAACCTATTATAACAATAGTGCAGGGAAAAGTGAACAGGATCTGACTAAGGTGCTGGCAACATAAGTGGAGAGAAAGTGATAGACATGAAAGATACTCTAGCAATGGTAACAGCAGTCTGGCAACCAACTGGATATGTGAGATGAGTCGAAATGAGGTATCTGGAAGGATGGTGATCCCCTTGATAGAAATAGGGGAGTTCAGGAGAGAGTTGGATTTTGGAGGATGAAATAACGAATCCTCTTTTAGATATTTTGAGTTTGAGATGTCTACAGGACATTCAGTTTGAACAGATAATTGATGAGTTGCAGCCGGAATTTTGAAGAAAGTTTGGGCCTGAATATGTAAGTTTTAAACTAGGGGAAAACTGCATTAAGAATTTCAAGATGCCACATAAAAATTCAGCATAGAAATCATAATTAAACACATGAGAACTGATGAGGTTACCGAGAGAGTATAGAAAGAGAAGGCTCAGGACAGAGCCTTGTGATACTCCTATGATTAAGGTATGTCTATGTATGATGATCCAACAAAGGAGCCTTAGAAGGAACAGAATAAGTAGGAGAAAGAATGAGGGAAATCAGTGCCACAAAAACCAAGAGAAAATAACATATTTAGGAGTAATACATGGTCAATGGCAGTGAAATGCTATAGAGAGGTCAAGAAGGACGAGGATTGGAAGCAGTCTATTAGATTTTGGAAAAGAGATCATTAGTAATTTTGGAGAGCAATTTTAGTTGAGTGATGAAACTGGAAGGCAGATTAGAAAGGGAAAATAACATTTTCGTTGCAAAAAAACAGACTAAAAATGGCCAAAAGGAAGTTCATACTCAAAGACAAGTAAAGAGGTAATTAGAGAACTAACTGCCTTTGAGGAATTCCTATTACCTAGCTTAGAGGAACTATATCCTTAAAGGCCAAAAGAACTGGCAGATGTAATTGCTGAACGACTGTCAGTGATGCTTGAAGGATTGGGGGACATGGAAACGGCATCATACAACTAGAGAAAGGCAAAGGCGCCACCTTGCAAAGAAGTTAAGAGAATTGCATCTGTGCCAATTTTAATGGCACATAGCTGTAATTTCCCTTCATAGAAGAGGCTGAGGCAGTTCCTCTTAAATTAAATTAAACTTCTTAAATTTAAGAAGTCCACGTTGCTGTAGGGCTAAATCTTTGGACTGTTGGGCACAACTAGGGTGAATCTTTGGAATGGGGCATGCCAAAGGCTGTTTAGGGAGGGGCATACCAACCCAAATCAGAAAGAAAACAGATCAAAGCTTCCTTGGCAATCACAGTGGAGATGAGTTGGGTGAGTTGCTTTTGTACTTCTTGCTTGAGCAATGCAGGGAAACCCAATGTGAGAAAGGGGGGGAGAGAGAGACTTACAGACTAAGAGAAAGAGAGAGTCAGAAATAGAGACAGAGAGACAGAGAATACCATCTGTCAACTACAAACCAATAACTTGACTTTGGTTCCTTAAAAATTCTGTTGTAATCACAAAAGGAAAGATTAATGTTGGACTAACTTTATTTCCCTAAGTAATCAGGAAGATGCCAAAACACAGTATACCTAAATTTTAGCAAAGTTATTTGAAAACATATAACACACTATTCTTATTGTATGAAAAATAAAGCTATAGATTAGAAAGTAATCCAAGTAGACGGATTCTGAACTGGTTTAATGTTTGGACTCAAAGAGTGACTATTAACAGTTCCATATCAACATGCAGGAGGTCTCCAAGGGAATGCACCAGAGATCTTTGCTTACTTCTGGAAGGTTTACTACTTTAAAAAAAATCAGTGACTTAAATAAAGGTATAGATAGAATGCTTATTGAATTTCCAAATAAGAAAACGCTAGGAGACATAGCTATCTGGATGACCCACCTGGATTACGTGAGTTGAAAAATGATGAAACTTTGTTGATGGATATGCTTTACAATCATTTGATTAGCCTTTCAAGCTGTTTCTAAAGCTTGTCAGCATTTATGAAATCTCTCTGTGGTCACTTCTATCTTTATGTCAAAATTCTGCATTCTCTGAATACATTTGGGTGATTTAGTAATCAATGAGTCTAAATAAGTAAGACTTATTATGTATGTTTTAATCAAGGCTTAGTTGGCTGCACAATGATCCAATTTGAGGGGAAGGGGGAAGGCCAGAACCCTAAGATCAAACAGATGCTTATATGTGAGTTAGGCAAGGGAACAGGAGGGAGTCAGAAATTTGCTCATTAGGCATCCTGGGACAGGAAAAGTCAGAGGGATCCATCAGCAGGTAACAGAAAATACTCCCAGTAACTGGGGTTCAAAGACAGAATTTTAGTCAAGCAGGAAGCTTTTATTAAGTGTATGCCTTGCCCAATTCTGGGGATACAAACACAAATGATGAAATAATCCCTTCTTTCAAGAAACTTGCATTCTAATAGTCTCCTGAAAGGTACCTTGGAAGGTAAGGGAAGACTAAAATCTCAAAGAAATTAGAGTGCCAGTCAGACAGCCAAGGCATCATATGCAAGGGGACAAGACTGAAATGCAGCTATTAAAATCATAGTACAAAGTTAGAGACTGATCATGAAGCAAAAACACAAAACCCTGGTAATGAATCATAAGGTTGGAATAGGACACGTAGTAGGGCTATCTTATCACTGAACTCTGACTTGGTGTTAAACTGTTGATTGAGGTTTCTTCTATTGCTCCTGTCCAAGGAAAGGTCCTGGAAACTAACAGATACAGATTAAGTGGCTACCACTGTGAAGCTTAGGGGACTAGAAGTCAAACAGATTATTATAGGAGATAACTCTAGGAAGATAAGTAGGGCCAGGTTGGAGGGAGGGAGGTTAAGTCATTAGAGATTTGTAGGCAGGAAGCAACACCCTAAAACCACTCTTTTTCTAGGGATTAACCTGTTGGCAGCGAGCAAAATAAATACAGTAGATAAATAACAACAGAAAAAAAAATAGATCCTGGATTCTCCATGTCATTGTCATTAGGAGTTTATACATGCAAGTACAATTTCCTTTACAAAGTCACAAAGCCCAAACTTATAAACCAAAACAAAAAAATCCCAAACTCCTGGCTTACTATCGCCAAAAAGGAGCATGATAAAGAGAAATCAGCAGCTACCAGGGAGGTGGAGTGATGGTGATGGTGGTGGTGGTAGTGGTGGAGAGTATGACTGATGCATATTCTTTATTTTTAAAAAACAGGTTAATTTTTAAAAATCTTGGGAAAAAATGAGAGAGAAGAAAATAGGAACTCAAAATTATTATATTTTAGTTCTTAAGAGATGCCTGATTTTCACTAATGGAAACTTTGGGATTCCAGAATTTAAATGAGTGAAATATTCTTAATAAGTAGTTATAAAAACAAAAGGAAAGGTTAAAAAAAACTAAAGACAGTGTTCCTTTTTTTTCTTCCAGAAAGTTCTTTATTCTTAGGAGAAAAGACTATATAATTTATAAAGACAAAACTTTAAAAAAAATAATGGTTTTGCCTTCTCTGTCTTCAGGTAGAGAAACGTGAGCTTGACTGTGCTACGATGCTTTCAGATGTGTCATTCTTATTGATCTTTAACCTAATACAGTACAGGAATTGCCTTAGATACTCCAGTTTTCTCTTACATTTTAATTATATCAGAGTTCCCAGACTTCTTTTGCTGAAGAAGGTCACACTGCCACACATATAATCATCTGCTTAAAAAACCTTCAGTTCAAGTGTTATAAGTACAGTGTTTTTATCTTCTAATGGGATGACTTGAGATGGATACAAGAAGTATTTTTTTTTAACTGTCACTTAATCTTTTGCAGCTAATAAGCAACCATTCCACAAGATCACTGGTGAACACACACAAGGCCATGCAATTCATCTTAAAGCCATGTAGCATTTGGTTTTGCTTCAATAGGAGTTAAGTGATGCAAACTAAATGCAGAAGGCTCAAGTGTTTAGAATACAACAATGTAAGACCTTAACAGCAATTAATTTAAGGCTACAAACAAAAGCTTTAAGGACACACTCCAATTTACTTTAAAATAAATCAAACCAAACATTTCTATACAGCCAACAAACATTTACCCTAGGCTTTGAAGTTATTGTTTGCTAGTTTGTTTGTTTAGTTGTTTGATAAACAGATCATATTTTATTGCTTTCAGCCAAAGACAAGATTAACAGAAAAAGTAGTGATGAAGTACCACGTGATCTCCAGAGCACATGATAGACTTAGAATTTCTGACTTGGAAACCAGATGATATTTCAGGGGTCATTTCAAAAATGTGATTATTGTACCAATACATTATCATATCAACTTAACTGTGCTCTTTAAAATATATCTTCCTTTAATATTTGAGGCAGCTGGTCCAGAAAGACATTTTAAAATTACAGTCTTTATCAGACAATAAGTAACTTGATTTTTTTAAGACTGTAGACTATTCCAGAAGACTCTCATTTATTTTTCACAAATGCTTCCTTCCAGATATCAAGATGGGGATCATTGAGTCAATCTATCAATTACTTCACCTGAATTCAAGTGATAGGATGTCACGTCCTGATACTTTAACCACTTGAGAGATTGTATCAATTGATCAAAGACTTTAGCCTAAGTGTGAAAAGCTGATGATCAATTTAGATGCCTTTCAAAGCCATGGATAAACTGCAGTTTTGTTACACACACCTGTGATTGGTTTAGTTGAGGAAATTTAGTCATGCCCTGTGCATCATTCAATAAAACGGTGAGTCACTTTGTAACAGAAGGATTTAAAACAAGTGGTGAGCTATATGGAAGCCTTCCAATCAAGTTTCTTCCTTCCCCCTCCTGCTTACCCATTCTACTTTAGCCAGAGGAGTATCCTGTGAACTCAAATGAGCTGGAGTATTTAGATTTTTCGTTGTCTTATAAGCAGCATTTCTGAGACAAGAGCATCCTGAGATAATGCAGTATCTACACTAGGAGCTGAAAATAGATGGGGCACAATGAGGAAAGACAGATTCAAGGAACACTGCAGAAAAGCTACAGTACTATTCCTAAGGAATATGATCTAAGGACTATCCTTAAAAGGGGACAAGCGAATGTCCAATAACCAGAGTTTGTGAGTTACTTCTCTGTTGTATTATACTCTCTTTAATTCTGAGTTGATTTCCTCCTGAAATTCCATATTTGCTTGTGGGAAAGTGTGGTCACAGTTTAGGGAGATTTTTTAGGGTACAAATTATCCTACCTCAATAAATTTCCATTTCTAATAGTTAATGTCTGATTAACTAATTGAAATCAATTGATTACCATAGGTTACATTTATCACTGGGGACTTGAGCCCTAATTAATATTAAAAAGCCACTCCAACGTGTAGAATGATTTTACATGTATATACACACACACACACACACACACACACACACGCAAAAACACGCACACACACACATACATGTATAGTTGTGTCTCATGGTAGCCATCTCTATGGTGGAGTGGAGGAGGGAAGGAAAAAAGAAAAAAGAAATTTATATGATAAGTTTATTATATATTTTAAAGGAATTGCAAGTTGTACATAAGAGTTTTTCAATTTTGTGTGCAATCTATTTTTTATTATACTATATTATGGAAAGGCTTGTTTTATTCCATAAATTAAAAATAAATCAGTACAAATTTAAAGGAAAAATGTTCCTACGCTACCTCTGAATTCTGAGGAAAGATTTAGGTGGCTACCCATGAGAACTTGAAGTAATAGTCTAAATAGCATTGGGGGAGTAAATCCAGAACATGAAAGAAGTCAAAAGGCCCTAGACATGGTGAGCACCAAACAACATCTTTAAAAATTATATTGACTAAACATTAATTTAAAAAAAAGAAATTACTGGTTTGTGATGTGGGAATCATATTGGAAATAACTGTTTCTGTGGAGTCAGACCTTCAACTATATAGAACAAAGGTCAGAATCAATATATAATTTTAAAGAAAGGCTAAAGATGAAAAGACACTATGAACAAGGTCAATATCTTCAACCTGGCAGGTTCAAGTAAGCTATCAATAGTAAAAATTTGAAATTAAAAAAAGGAAAATTGTTCATCTTGATAATCAATATTTCTTGAAAAAGTTAAATCAATTTAAATAGCCTCTGTGATGAAAAACATGAAGAAGACCAGAAATCACCTTAGTCAACAAACACTTGATTTCTTCTTTATCAAATAAGTAGAGAGATGTGACAGGCAAGGGAAGCATCTATTTAGAATACAAACTCATTGGTGAAAAACTAAAACAGAAGAGACTGGCAGAAAATGATGAACAATATCATGTTTTAAAGGTGGAAAGCAAGAGACGGTCAAACAAGTTTACATAAAAGCTTCATGTGCAACCCAAATGAGGAAAACTGTCCCAGTTTTCTTTAGATTCAAATAATATTTCAATAATTAAAAAAAAGATACTTTAAGGAAACTAATGCTGAAAGCCAGACATCTTAAAGGTATTGTTATTGAGGAACTGCTTCCCAAATTATTTCAAGGAGAGCAAGATATCCAAAGGCATCCCCTCTAAAATATCCAGCAAGTAATCATCCGGCATCTCCTTGATAACATTTAGTGAGAGGGAACTTCCCAGGGCAGTCCAGCAAAATGAAGAACCTCTCTAGACTTTGTGTACTGAAAAAATAACTCAGAGTTTCCATTTTCATTTAGGGATAGTTGAAACAATTAATGGGCTTCTCAGTGAGTTCATAACAGTGACCCAGAAAGGCAAGCATCTATGAGACCAAGTGGACAAAATGACAAGCCTAAATAAACCCTAGCATTAGGTTCCTGGATCATTGATAAAGTCAAAAGCACAGTATTGAAAGAATTCCTGGGAAAGAACACAAAAAGAGGTTAATCTAGTTTCCTACCTCTGCCAGGAGCCCTGGTGTTACTCATTAAAAAAGAAAAGTCCTGAATACTGGGGACCAGTATCCCTTATATATCTGATTTGTTTGCAGACTGACCACTTTGCAAGAGTGGCAATATTTGAAAAAATCTGAGTCCCATACAGCTTAGTCCGTATATGAAAGAATCAAAGATAGCTTTCTAGATATATTTTTCGAGTCTTATGTTTACTAGGCTATGACAGTTTGGTTGAATGGTGTTCCAATGGTTTTTCAGATGTTCATGAAGTCAGAACTTCCAAGATTTACTGGATGAGCAAAGGGTAGTATTTAGATAATTATATACTAATCTGTTCTTGAGACTGTCCTCAGGACAACAGACTGGTCCAAATCATCCTCAAGTATCTACATGAGTAATAGTTATTTACCAAATCAAAGCTCTGAAGAGGTCCAGGAAGAACTTTTGAGGCAATTGTATTCCTGTAGCCTTACGTGTATGTAAAACAAAACCTAAGTAGGATCAGCCACAGTCAGACACACTGAAATTACACTTTATCATGGTGATGTCATTTTGTTCCCCTTTGAAGACAAAGGACAATAACTGTGTGTATGCATATATTATTATTATACATATACATTATATATATTATACATACACATCATATATATTATACATATATATTATATACATATATTATATAACATAATTATATAATACATACATATATTATATATATTATTATACATTATACATATATATACATATACATTATACATATATACATTATATACGTTATACATATACATTATTATGCATATTTATAATTTTATTTGTGTTTTGTTTGTTGTTTTTTTTTTTAGCCAAGCTACTAGAGTGGTTTGTCATTTCCTCCTTTGGGTCTTTTTTTTACAGACATGAAAACTGAGGCAAGCATGGTTAAGTGACTTGCTCAGGGTCACACAACTAGTAAGTCTCTGAGGCCATATTTGAATTAATGAAGATGAATGATAGAGCCCAGTGCTCTATCCATTGCTCCACCAACAGTGATTTATCCCTGAATAAATGTCTTGGTATACATAAATTCTGTATATGCATCATAGTTTCATTTCTCTAGTATGTTGGCAACCAATAGATGATAGAAAATATATAACTATAGATATAGCTATATATACAAATGTAGAGATAGATGAGCCCTGCCCTGGTTCCCTCTGACTCAACCACTTCTAAGTATAAGTCAGAGACCTGCATCTGTCCATTATTAATGAAGTTCTAATATGCAATTTCATTTAGTTAGAGGAGTCCCTTTGATCACTGCAGGAAATGATCCAAAAATGTATTGGCATAAAGGTTTATTTCAGCTTTGAAATGTAGCTATGGGAACAGGCATCTATCTTGATCTCCTTTAATTATCTTGAATTACCTGCAAATATTTGCATATAACATAACCAGCCTACAGGACAGAACATTTTGATCAAATGTCCAAATGCAGAGACTATACTTATTCATATGATAGACTATCATCCATAATAGAAAAGAAAGATTAGTCATAGTAGTTGTATATCAGTTTTATTGTTCTACAGCTGGACATAGAAAAATTTCCACAAATATTTCTCAGAAAAATCAGGATTGTTAAGATATCTAATCGTTGTCGTATTGTAAGCACAGAGTAATGAATTTTTGAAGGAAGAGAGTGAAATAGCCTCAAGCAAAGAAAGCATTAAACAGCACCAATACTTAAAGACTTGTCAAGACAGATAAAGTTGAGAACAGAATTTGCTTAGGTTTATGTTTGTTTGTTTGTTTTTGCCCCCCACCATTACCTAGCATAATGCCTGGCACATTAATTGATGCTTAAATACCTGTTTCAATCTATTAACATTTATTAAATGTATTCTATAGACTAAGCACTGAGAAAGGCACTGGAGACACAAATAGGAAGAATGAAATAATTCCTACCCACTTTAATGATGTATAATCTCTGTTTAACCCCTTACAATCTGGTCTCCGATCTCATCATTCTCCTGAAAATGCTCTCACCAAAGTTACTAATGATCTCTTAGTTGCCAGATCCAATTTTCTCAATCCTTGACCTCTTTGCAACCTTGGACACTGTTGATCACTCTCTCCTCCTTGATACTGTCTTCTCGCCATGTTTTCTCTCCTAGTTTTCCTCTTACTCATATGACTGTTTCTTCTCTGTCTCCTCAGCTGGGCACTCTTATAGATTAAAGTTAGTGTCTATCATGGGTTCTCTTCTCTTCTCCCTCTATACTACTTCACTTGGTGACCTCATCAGCTTACAGGGATTTAATTATCATCTTGATGCTGATGATTCTCCAATCTACCTTTGCTGCCCCAGTGTCTCTGCTGACCTCCAATCTCACATCTCCAAGTACCTTTCAAATATTTCAAAATGGATGTCTCATAGGTATCTTAAACACAACCGATTGTCTCTCCCCCTAAACCTTCTCCCACTTCTACCTTCTCTGTTACTGTAGAGGACAAAACCATTCTTCTAATGCCCCAGGCTCACAATCTAGGAATCATCCTGGATTCCAAAGAGGAAATAGAATATCTAAATAGACCTATTTTAGAAAAATAAATTAAACACACCATAAATGAACTTCCTAAGAAAAAAGCACCAAGACGAGATGGATTTATAAGTGAATTTTATCAAACATTTAAAGATCAACTAATTACACATTAAATAAATTATTTGGAATAATAGATAAATAAGGGATCCTACCAAATACTTTTTATAAAACAAATATAATACTGATACCAAAACTAAGAGGAGTAAAAACAGAGAAAGAAAACTTTAGACCAATTTTATTAATGAATATGGATGCAAAAATCCTAAATAAAACATTACTTAAAAGATTACAACACTATATTGCAAAGATTATACATTATGACCAAATGGGATTTGTACCAGGAATGCCAAGATTGTTTAACATAAGGAAAACTGTTAACACAATTGATTATATCAATAATAAAAGTTTAAAAATCATGATTATGTCAATGTATTCCTCATTGTCTTATCACCCTTCCCCCCAATATTCAAGCTATTGCCAAGGCTGTCAATTTCACTTTACAAGATATTTTGAGTATGCCCCCTTCTCTCCTCTGATCCTGCCACTATTCTAGTGCAGGCCATCAGTCACTTCTATCCTTGATTACTACAATAGCCTGCTGGTAGGATTGCCTTCTTTAAGTCTTTTTCTACTCCAAGCCATTCTCCATGCAGTCAATATAGTCATTTTCCTAAAACACAGGTCTGATCACGTCTCCCTCTACTCAATAAACTCCATTGGTTTTCCATTGCCTTCAGGAGCACATACAAAATGCTTTGTTTGGCATTCAAAGTCCTTTACAACCTAGCCTGGTCCTACCTGTCCAGAATTCTTACTCTATGCTCCTGACAACCACCCTGATTCATTGACTCTGGCTTCCTGTCTATTTCACAAACAAGATGCTACAACTCTTGACTCCCGGCATTTTCTCTGGCTGTCCCACATACTAGAGCACATTTTCCTCCTCCATTCTCACTACTGATCTCCCTGGTTTCCTTGAAGTCCCAACTAAAATTTTACCTTCTACAGGAAGCCTTCCCTAACACCTCTTCATTCAGGTGCCTTCTCTCTATCAATTATTTCTTATTTACCCCGAATAGAGTTTGCTTTACACATATTTATTTACATGTTGTCTCTCCCCTATTAGATTCTGAGTTCCTTGAGGGCAGGGTTTGTCTTTTCTTTATTTTTTCTTTTCTTGTATCCCTAGAACTTAGCACAATACCTAGCACATAGTAAGCATTTAATAAATGTTTATTGATTAATCCATACAGAATAAACGTAAGGAGAATACATACAAATAAAATGAAAGTAGTGAAACAGAAGGTAGATTTTATGAAAGGGACCTAGCAGTTGAGAGGATCAGAAAAAATACTAGGGCTCTGTGTTCAAGGAAGAGAAGGAGTCTATGAGTTGGAGGTCTTGAAAGAATGAATTCCAGAATGAATCCATGAGGGATGACCAGTGTGAAGGCACAGAGATAGGAGGAGGGTGATATCTAAGGAAGAAGCCAGTTTGATGAGATTACAAAATGTGAAGGGGGAATAATATTTGATGAATTCGAAATTAGTTTGGGGCCAGTTTGTAAAAACCCTTATGAATTTCTTGTTCATCCTAAAGGTGATAGGGTGCAATTATAGTGGTTGGGTAAAGGAGTGTCAGGATCAAGTCTGCATGTAAGGAAAATCATTTTGACAGCAGTGTGGAGGATACACCAGATGAGTGAAAGACTTGGAAGGTTAGTCATGAAGCTATTGGAATAAACAGACAAGAAGTGATAAAGACCTGAACTAAGGAGGTAACTATGAGTGGAGAGAAGCATCTGCAAGATAAGCAGGAATGGCAAGATTAGCAACCACTGGACAAGTGAACTAAAGACATTAATTGCAATGGACCTGAAATACTGGGAGCATGATGGTGCTTCTGACAGAAATAGGGAAATTTGAAAGAGGGGAAGGTTGGGGGTGTGGGAAGATAACGAATTCAGTTTGGACATGTTGAATTTGAGATGTCTCCAGGACATCCAGTTTGAATTGTCCAACAGACATGTGGCAATGCAGAACCGAAGCTCAGGTTAGAAACTGGGGCTGTTGTACATGTGGACCTTTGATTCGTCTGCATAAAGATGATAGTTAAACTCATGGGAAACAATGAGATTCTAAGAGACAGTGTGAAAAGGGAGAAGTGAAAGCCTAGCACAGAACCTTGAGGGAACACTTGGGTGACATGACATGGATGAAGCAGCAAATAAGACTGAGAATGAACACTCAGACAGGTGGGAGGAGAACCAGTTAAGAGATAATTGGTAACTTTAGAAAGAGCAGTTTTAGTTGAGTAATGAGATCAAAAACCAAATTGCAGAGGATTAAGGAGTAAGAGAGTGGCACAGAAAAGGAAGCAGCAAATGTAGACAAGTTTTTCAAGGAGTTTGGCTGGAAAGAAATGATAAAGGAGAGATAGAGGATAATTGCTGAGGGGATGGCAAGATTGACTGAAGGGTTGGTTTGTTTCTAGCATGGGGAGGGGGGAGACTTGGGCCTGCTTGAAGACAGTGGGAAACAAATGAGTTGTCTAGGGAGGAATTGAAGGCTCAAGTAGGATTGTGATTTAAATTTGTTGGGGAGGATAGGAGAAGATGAAATCAAGCACACATGTAGAAGGATTGGCCTTGGCAGGGAGAAGGGTATTAATCAGAGACTCAAGAAATAAGAAGAGAGCGAGGGATGACATCAAGTGATTTTGAAATGAAAAAAAAGAGGAAAGAGACCTCAACTTCAATGGCCTCAATTTACTCAAGAGAGTAAAAGGCAAAGTCCCTAGCAGGAATGAAGGGGATGGAGAGGAATGACAAGGGAAGAGGACGCTAGCTGGCACAGTGGATAGAGTGCCAGGTCTGGAGTCAGGAAGACTTAGCTTCCTGAGTTCAAATCTAGCCTCAGACACTTTGTAGCTGTGTGACGACCCTGGGCAAGTCTTCATTTCTCATCTGTAAAATGAGCTAGAGATGAAAATGACAAACCACTCTGGTATCTTTGCCTAAAGAACCCCATATGGGTTCATGAAGTGTCAGACTGACACTGAAACAACTGAAGCAGTGTAACACAAGTGGGAAGATTGCGGTGGAAAAACCAGAATGGGAATAGTTTCTGTGGGGAGTGAGACAGGAAAGCAAGTAAAAGAGGAATAAAAGCACTTTCTTGTTTCACTTTTGGAGGTGCTAACATTAGCTCCATCCAGAAACATGTTGCCAAAGAAATAAAGGATGTTGTCTGCCTTTTTCTATATTTATTGAGGTTTGATTAAATAAATAAATTATACATATATACATACATACATATATATATGTGATATAATTATAAATATTTTGGTTTCGCTAAATAAATACAATATATATAATTGTGTGTATATACATATAGACATACTATATATACATACATATATGTATCTACACATATACACACATGCGTGTATAATATATAAATATATGATATATTTAAAATAAACAGTGTTAGAACAAGGCATTCAATCCCTGATTGATTTGTAATCAGGTGAGGCCATCAAGAATTGCACCACAGCATGGTCATGGAGATCTGGGATTCTTAGTTATTTCCTTTTTTACTTTGGCTCATACATGTATATACCTCCCTTCACATTTGTATGAGCCTGTGCTTATGCTCCTCCAGAGCCTGAGCACAGATGTCATCAAAAGTGAAGATGAGCCATGTCCCAGATTCAATCTAAGATTTTGCCAGCTAAGTTCACTCCCCTTTCCCTAGGGAGAAGAATTCTCCTGCAGGCACTGGGAGATCACACAGAGGAACATGCACATTGCTTTAGGAGAGTCCAATTTATGCCTGCATCAGAGCCGCCAGGGTAATGGAATGCAAAAAGGAGAGGATGTTTAAGAAAAAGAAATAAAAAAAACCATTTTGTAAGGTTTCCAACTTTGCAATACGTTCATATCATCGCAGCCTTAGCTGCTTTATGGGAAGTAAGATTTCAGAGCACAGCCAATGTAGTTTCTATATCTAGCTATATTAATAGTAGCATTCAATTCTTGTTCTGGTTGATAAAAATAACGTCTCAATTTTTATTCGATTCTTTTGTTGCTTAGAATGCTCAGTCCTATCAGTTGCACTTCTTTACCAGAGTCTGAATCCACATTTCAACTCTAATAGTGCTATGGGGAAATGTTCTGTACTAAATGGTCCAAAAAGCCTGCACAATGAAAGGCAGCAAGATGGCAAGTGTTATAGTCAGCTTTTTTCAATATGTCTTTTCATTGCATGTTTTTTAACTTCTTCAGAAGGGAAAGAGAACATCAGACATTCAACTCAAGACCAATTCTTCACATTTGATATCACTGTTAGAATGAAGAAAACAGATTGTTAGTGCCTAGAAAATTTGAAACTAAATAGGGAGCTGGACGCAGATGTACTTGGCCTGTAATCTCTGCTGATGGAGGAGACTGAGTTTCATGAGTTTCTTAAATTTTGAGTTCTGAGCCGCAGCAGGCAGGGGTGTTATGAGGCTCAAACAAAATAATGTATGAAAAGTACTTTGCAAACCTTAAAGTGCTACATAAATGCCAGTTACCATTATTAGCCTACATCATATATTTGCCATTTCCTTCTCCAGCTCATCTTATAGATGAGGAAACTGAAGAAAACAAAGTTAAGTGACTTTGCTGGGGTCTCTCACCTAGCAATGCTAGATTTGAATTTAGGTCTTCTTGACTTCAGGTGCAATGTTCTATCTACTGTACCACCTTGCTGCCCAAAGATGGCCCAACGAGCTGCAAATAACTAGTCAGAGCTAGTGGCACTGAGAGACTTCTAGCTGATGTCTCCAAGTGGAAGAGAATTCTCTGAGTCCCCAGTGCAGTTACATCCTTGTTATTTTAGTGAGTTTTTTTTTCCAGAATAAAAAGCAATCAACTTCCACAGTGAATGATGGATTCCCATCATAGAGTGTTCATCTTGCCCTATAAGTCATGTGACATTTGCTTGGCTTAAAAAGCCCACTGCACTGAAGATTTCTTTGACCCAAAGTTTTATATATCCTTTTCTGTTTGATCGACAAGTGGAGGAAAGTGTGTGTGCCTTCAGAGGACAAACAACACACATTCTTCCCCTTTAAGATATCATCATGGGGGCAGGGCTGATAGGCTTCTGTAAACCATCATTTGTTTTCAAAAGTGCTCTTCCTTCTGAGTAATGACATCTCTTTATTTAGGGACCTATTTACCATGCTGGCCACACAGCTTTCTCTTTCTTGGGCCCCAGGGCCCCCTGAATTGCTCATGATTAGAAGTGATGAGCTTTAGTTAACCAAAAATCCCAGAGGTGATAGGATTTCGTTAAGTGCTATGATCAGACCCTGGCTATCTCATTCTCCTCTTATTCTATATTCAGTGTCAGGCTCTTGCTGCAAATCTTTGTTACTTTATGATTGGATAGTTTTCTCAAGAGACCTAGGCTTCCATGGAAAGAATTAAATGTGCATTAGCTAGTCTGACCCTTTAGGGTATATTTACCCTAAGACTATTGGTTCTTGGATAAAATCTGTATGAGTCAGAGCAGGAATTAAGATTTCATATATAGACCTCATTTTCTTAGGGCAGTGCTAATCATTAAAACTTTCCTCAAGGGTTAGGTTGGTTGGTCAGTCTAGATTCCACTGGCTTTGTATGCCATTATAAATTTTACAGGTGTGGTTTGGATATAGATATGAAACAAGGTGTGTGTTTTTTATCCAGATGACATTTACTAATTATAACTATGTGAAAATCAATAGCTTAAGGCTTCAGTTCAAAGCTCACCACTACTAGTTGGGAGGCTATTGGCAAATTGCTTAACCTCTTCATGACTGAGATGCCTCATCTGTAAAATAAAGGGGTGAGACTAGATGTTCTCTGAAGTTCCTTTCAACCTTCAATCTACAAACCATTTTGCCTGATCTTCACAAACACTGGATTGCTGTTATGAGGGGCACGTCATCTCTCCCCACCTTGAGAGATCCATTGCTAAAATTTTCAATGCAGGTACTGTCATTTTGGAAATTGACTCTGCTAAAAATTAGATCTTGATTTATTGTTAGGTTGTTTTTCATTTAGAAAGTGTTTAGCGATAGACCTTAAACTTAAAAGCAACTTTGCCAAGAAAACCCAAGTGGGTTCATGAAGAGTTAGACATGACTGAGACAACTGAACAACAATGATATGATACAGTAAGCTCTTGGAGTCAGAAGACTTGAATTCAAATCTGACCTCTAACACTGCTACATGTATGACCCTAGTTAGCCAAATCACATAATTTGGCCAAGTCTCAATTACTTGATTTATAAAATGAAAAGGGCGAGATCTGTTCTTACTAGAACATCTTGTTCTATATGTATGATCCTATTTCTAAGACCCAATTACTACACAATTCCCCTATTTGATTCTAAAAATGTATCAAATCTTCTCACCAAACATGACAATCTGGGATACATCTACTTTCTAAATGACAGAATTTAGAAAGTTTATCTCAAGGCTCACATAAAAGTTGTTGCCATCAAAAATGAGCACTTTGACACCTAGATGTACTTTATTGTTTCTCAAAATCACAAAGAAAAAATGAAGACTTGTTTAACTTAAGGATGGATATAGGGACTGGACCAGTGATTTCATATGAAGAGGGAAGTTCTTCCACCAATGCAGGTTGGAATTTTCTCTTCACTTTATAATCACAAAGAGTAACCTAGACCAGTGAGAAATTAAGTGAGTCAGAGATGGGACTTGATACCAGGTCCTCCTCCTCACTTTTGGATCAACTCTCTCTCCATTAAAATATCACATTGCTTCCCTCATTTAACTTAATAGAATTCATTTTTTTTTCTCTGCATGGGCAAGTTAGCCTGCATACACTTGCAATGAATGGCAATCATGGATTGAAATGAGGGGGGAAATCTCAACTCCACACTCACCTAAATAGAAACCACTTTTCTATGGTCTTCCTACAAGCCCAGAAAATCATACTGTAAGTCTCCTAGACACCAAGGAGAGGACTAAACTCAATGACATTTACATAACTCCTCCAATTTTTCTTTCAAATTGAGCCTTGTGCCAATTAATAGAGACTATACCAATCCATTACTGCACTATACTGTGACAGTCACCAGTGTGATGGGATATATTCAAATTCTTGTTATAAATTGTCTGTTAAAAACACCCAAGCTTTCCTTCCAACATGGCTGGTGAGAGAACAAGTGAAGGGAGGAATACTACTATATACCACAGCCATACTACTAGGGTGCAGGAGTGGAAGTCGTACCTTGCCTTCAAAGATGTTGCTTCACACTAGCAATGCGGGTGTTGTTGTGGTTCCTGCAGAGCTGTGATTTCATTGATATGTGGAATTCTATTAATGAAATATTTTTTACTATTATAAATAGATGACTATTTTGAAATTGACAGTATTATTAGCGAGTTTGTCTGGAGTGATTGGAAGATATTAAATGATTAATCAGGGTCACACAGCCAGCGAAATTTGATCCTTAGTTATCTCAACTCTGAGGCAGCTCCTCTAGAGTATTAATAATTTTGGATATGTGGGTGTATGTTTCATTTTATATGTATACCTACCTTTTATTAGATATTTTGAGGGGAAAATGGGATTCTTGTTCTTGTGGACACAGAGACAAGACATCTAATCTACATAAGAAACAACCAGAGAGTCTTTCAAAGCAACATCTAAGCAAAAGCAATATTGCAAAGCAACATCTAAGCAAAAGCAATGTTACATATTGAAAATATACATACGAAAGGAGAGTATGAGGTTAGAAGGCAGAAGAAAATGTTTCTTGATATCTTAGTACTTTATTATCAGGACCAGTGGCTTACAGACAAATTTTGGCTTGATGTTGAAAAAATCCCTGACATTCAGAGTTAATCGGAAGTGGAATAAGCAAACTTGAGAGGCTGTGGGTTTCCCTTCTCTGGAAATCTGTAAGCAAAGACCAGACAACTATTCATTGGATATCTTCCATTGGAAATATTTTTTTTCTAGTGTAGGTTGGACTAAATATCCATTAAGATCCCTTCCAACTCTAAAGTTGTAGTTCTGCAAAAGTAAATCATCCAAGGTTGATAGTACCTCCATTTATCCCAACCACATTCAGGTTTTGGTTTCCTTTTTTTCCCCTAAGATTTGTTTCAATAGAACATTGCATATTCTAATGGATTGGTCAAAGTATTTCTTCATGTCACTTATTTGCCCCAGGGGCAGTGTCTCCTACTTCACACCCCTTGTAGCCCAGGTGGCTCTTAAGATCTGCCAAGATACTTGCCCTGGGTGTGTGGCTGCAACGATGTTCAATCATTTATTCATTTAGCCAATGTTACAGTTGATGGATACTCTCCTGGTTATTTTTAATTAGCATTTTGTAATGTCTTCTGCATCAGACCAGATGACTTCTTTTGTGCAGGAAAAGATTGACATTGAATCCCTAAGATCTATTCAATTGTCCAACAAAGGCAAGCAATTTCCCAAGTCTCTAAGATGCAAAATAATTTTCAAATTATAAATTCCATTCTGTTTAAGAAAACTAGAACAGCTTGGTGTGTTTATTCCCCAGAGTTCACTTTGTTTCTGTCAAAGGTAATGCATTTTTAATACACAATTAAATGTTATGATAAAAAATACATAAGCACATAATTCTGAACTTTCCTATAGCAGAGTTCATTGTAACTCCATTTTCAATAGATATTTCACTAATAATTGTAAAATTAAAGAGTCTATTGAAAATTACTAGATTATCTGCCCTCAGTGATAAAAGAGTCACCAAAAAGTGTATATTTACTTACTAATTATTTACATAACCAACATCATAACTAAATTATTTGAGTTCTAGCTTTGTTTGAGCCAATTTTTAATGAATAGGGAAACATTGATTTAAATGGGTCTTTGAATGGATTCCTTAACCAACCCAATATCTGTCTCACCCACAGATCAGAGAACAGATTCAAGTGAAACAACCTATGGATGATTACTCTCAAAATATTTATTCAGGAGGAGGGAAGCAAGGTGTATGTAAGCAAATACTGCTCTTTGAAGCCACTCAACTCATCTCTTCCCTATGAGACAAGTTCCTGACTGGGTGAATTATTGACAAGTGTGTTCCCAAGCATCTCCTGGGGACACAGCAATAGTTCTTTGGACAGTGGTCCACTATTCTTTTATGTCACTCTCAGAACAATGTATAACAATATCTTGGTGTACATCTTGCTAGCAGCAGAATGCAAGTTTCCTTTCAAATAAAGTTTAGGGTTCTTGCTTCAAAAAATAGTTATTAGTATCTTTTGTATTTATATCCCATTTTCCCCCAATATATCCCTCCTTTCCCTAGAAAGCATTACCTTATAACTAATAATAGCAAAGAAAGAGGGAAATACACAGTTCAACAAAACTAATCAACATTCACCAAGGCTAACATGCCAACACGGTATGCAATGTCCCACACCCATAATCTGAAAAGAAAGAAGAGAGGTACATTCTTATATTTCTTGCCTGGGACAAAGTTTGGTCAGGACAATTTCATGGTATTCAGTTTTAATTTTTGTTATTTCTATTCTTTCCTTTTCCATTGCTGTAGTCATCATGTATATTGTTTTTATAGTTCTGTTTACTTCACATTGCATTAATTCAAATATGTTTTCTCACAGGTATATTTCCGATACTGAATTGTTGAATTAACTGTAAACTTTCCATGCAAAGGTGACAAGTCCATTGCCTGCAAGTTTGGAAACCTTGGTTCAAGCTCCAGTTTTTGCCAGGAATATGCTGGATAATATTGAGTCTGTCATAAAAACTCTCTGCATCTCAGTTTTTTACTCAAAATGGAGAGGTGTTGGATTCAGTGATCCCTAGTCCTTTCTAGTTCTATGACCTATTTTTAGTATGGAAAAAGACTAAATGTTTATGGTTATTTTGAGGTAAGAATGAGAAATGGAATATGTATTACACTTCAAAAAGCATTTCAAGGGTTTGTGAGGATCAGTATGGAGATTCTCTCCACTAATACAGTTCTCAACCCCTCTCTAATGTAGTAAATTGTCTTTAAGAGTTACTGTGGTCAAATTGTCAATGCCCCTCACCTATTTCTGATAGAGTTGGTCTGTTAAGAAGTAAAAAAGTAAGGAAGAAACTGGAAACCAAACTCTGTGTGTGTTTGTATATGTATGTACATGTCTATATATTTATGCATGCGTATATTGTATAAATTAACATACCAATTACACTTAATATTATATTATATAATAAGATTACCAATGCATTTGTATTATAATTGTTATAGAATGTAGTCATATATCAAAATGTATGTGACATATATACTTACAGACATAGAGAGGTCCCCTGTGCCTGAAAGACTCTCCCTCTTCCACTCTGACTACTGACTTTCCTGGCTTCCTTTAAGGGCCAACTAAAATCTCACCTTCTATAGAAAACCTTCTCAAATCTCTCTTAATTCCAATGATTTCCCTCTTTTAATTATATCACATTTATTCCATATATTATAGCTTGTTTTGCATATATTTATTTGCACACTGTCACCCTCCTCTAAATTGTAAATTCCTTGAGAGCAGGGATTGTCTTTTACTTCTTTTTGTATCCCTAGCACTTAGTGCAGAGCCTGGCAGAGTAGACACTTAATAATGTTTATTGAATGAATGAATGGATAGTGATAAGTTATATAGTGATCGAGGTGGACAGTGAAAGTGAAAATAATAGTGATAGTGAAAGCGATGGTGAAGACAATGATGGTGAACACAATACTAGCTGTGTGACCATGGGTAAGACATTTAGTCTCTTAGTTTTCCAGGAAATTCTCTCTCAGTTGCAGGGCAGGTGCTAATCCTCAGTTCCGATACACTAAGAATCTCCATCCCCACCCTAACCCACATATATTTTTACATTCTCCATGAAAGGATACCTCATCATGGCATGGAGAAGATTCTAGCTTCTTAACCCCACATGGCCAACCTCTGGAATTTGTTACTAAGTTAGACAAGATTTACCCTTCAAAGTGCAATGGTTGACTATATATCTACCCTTTTAGACTGCCTTGGGTTTCTCCTCTAGTGTAGACCAAAGGACCTACCAGACATTATAGTGACCCAGGCCCAGTAGTTCACAAAGGAACCAGAAATCCTTTGTTATTTTGACCAAGAAAATGCCATGATACAAGAAATTTTCTAAAAGGATATGATGTGGGTGTGCACATACGGAAATATCTAATAAATGTACACTTTTACATGAAGTCAAACATCATTCAAAATAAGTTTCTAGGATTGTGGTCAAACATTACGGCTGAAATAATCATATGTGAAGGATTAAGGTTTTCTAATGGGAAATGCTGACAGATACTCACATAACAAGGAGGAGATTTCATCATAAAGATGAACAAAATAGACAGAAAACCAACATAATTGTGGCTGGCCATTTACATGCACAAACTGCACCTGCCAAGGGGCAGCATTAATTCCTGCTCTGGGCAAACATAAACGATGACTTCTTTACAGACTCTTCTCTGTTTATCCTCCCTGGAATCTTTGCTTCATTTTCTCAGTCTCCTACCTTGGTTGCAAATGGACAAGGTTTCTTTTTGTCTCTGTCTGGGTGCATCCTTCATTATGAAAGAGAAATACAATGGGGCTTCTCTTTATGCCTCCTTTAAACCATTTTGGCCTGGTTATCTGGAATCTGTGCCAATGATCCAAGCACAGGGAAAGATAATGAGGTTATAACAAAAAGATTAACAGTCACATCAAGGATGAACAGAGACTTAACGTGTTGGAAATAATCAGAGGCTCTGACAAACAGAGCTGTACGACGGAGTGATTCTGTGAAGAAAAGAAATATTTATCAGTCACTCCATTCTCAGCCTATTAATACTTATCACCCAAAGGGTGCATGGTACTTTATTAGGGTCTCTATGCTATGAGCTCAGAATAATTAAAGGGGTGCTTTTTATCATAAATAAACAGAAAAATGGAACACTCCCCAACCATGCATATATAGGTCACAAAAGAGAGGGGAGACTATAGACACAGGAGAAATAGAACCTCATTATCAGAGCTAAGCAGGACCTGTACTTGCTATGAAATTCATGGTCATCCAACAAAGAAAGATAATAGGAAAGTCAACCAATAAATTGCCCTATAAGGTTAGCAAATAGAGGGAAAAGAGGGTTCTGGGGGAAAATACATGCATTATGAGAAAGTTAAAGTAATTGAATAATGAGTGATCAGAAATGTTTGCTTAATTATGGCTTTAATATTGCCTTAGGAAACAGAAATGAGGGTACTTGCTTAAATGTGTGAGGAATATCACAGCACTCTGATGCTAAGAGCAGCACGGTAGAAAGGCAAGAAAGAACCTCCAAGTCAGAATGACCTGTGTTGAGTGTCACCCCCAACACATCCTGCCTGTGTGAGCCTGAGCAAGACACTTGAAATTTCAATGTGCCATGCAACGTTTTAAGATTTCCATATGGGAATATGTTTTGCATGATGGCACATGTATAACCTATATCAAATTGCTTACTTTCTTAGGGAAAAGGGAGGGGAAAGAGGAAGGAAGAAAAAATTGGAACTCAAAATCTTATAAAAAATGAACATTAAAAATTATTCTTACATGCAAGTGAAAAAATAAGATACAATTAAAAAACAAAGTATGTAAATTACAGAGTTAAAAAAAATTTCCATGATGTAGAACAGAGACTAGTCTGAATTATAAGGGGGCTTTTCTTTATTGGAAGTTGCTTGTACATGCATCCCTGTCATAGTTCCAAACCAAAACTAACATCAAAATAAAAATAAATTCTCCTACAAGTAGGAGGTTTATATGCAGTGTTAGATTTCATTTGAATGACAGTGACATGTGACATTAACAAAGTAGTTGACATAAATACTACCTAATTTCAGTCCTAAAAATCTGAAGAAACAACTTAGTAGAAATTTATTCAGATTTATTCGTTATTTTGTTAGGCATTTTAAAAGATGAACTTCAGCAGAAATGATATCCACAACTTTTTTCCTAATCCAAAGTAGCCACATGCAATGGAGGAAAAAACTCTTTAAAAGGTGACATGTGGAGATGACCTGCAGAAAACATGTCCCCTCAACTTTTGATTGTCCTTCCATACCACCATGGTGCCACACTTAATTCGTCTCCAAGAGTGACGCCAAAATAAACAGGCGGAGCATCTGCATGAATGAATGTCTCATTTCTCCTCTCTCCAAGACTATATAGTATTCTGATTTTCCCCAAGGTGAGAACCCAAGCCCTGTGCCCTACTATGGTCAAAACATTAGAGTTAGTCCCTGAAAACTCATACTGGTTGTATTGGAATCTCTCCTTCATCTTCAGCATCTTAAATCTCTGTTGTAAATGAACAGCTTTCCTAGACATGCTCCTGATGGTTCCGGCCTCCTTAAGGCCTTGCAACCTTGTAAAGGGCTTCACAAACCTAGAAAGATGCTGGCTATGATTAAATGATGATAGAAAAATAACAGTGAAAAGAACAAGATAAATGACAATAACGACAAGAAACTTGGGAGACATCTCATTCAATCCTCACAACAACTCTGAAAATGAAGCTATTAGTATCATCTCTATCTCTTTAGGCTCAGAAAGATTAGGTGTCTTGCCTGGATTACAGTTATCAAGTATCTGGTGTGAGATTCCAACCCAAGTCTTCTGCCTTGAAATCCAGCGCTTCATCCACTATCCATACTTAACCTCAGTACCTGAAGAGGGTCTGGCAACACCTTGATTGACTCTTCTAGTATCTTTCTTTGTTAAATGATGATGTAATACATAAAAAGTTCAAGCCCTGGTTATTTCTGACACAGAAATTGATTTCCCATTCGTCCCCTCACCCCCAAACTGCAGAGTATTGAAGCATGGTGATAGAGGTTAGAGAGATTTCAGCTTAATATGAGGAAAAGCATTCTAACATTTGGAGGTGTCTGAGTAGAATAGAATGTTTTAGAGACCAGTAAATTCCTCAGAGGATCATAGATTTTGAGCTAGAAAGGAAATGAGTGATCCTATAGCTCAGTCTCCAACATTTAAAACAGGTACAGACTCATGAAAATAATGAGATTTGCCCCAAATCACGTACATAGTAGATAGTAGAACCAAGATTTAAAGTATGGTACTATAATAATTAAACATAATGAGGAAGAGGAGGGAGAGAACTTAAAATAGCAATAATAGACTTTTATGTATCACTGTAAAGCTTTCACAGCATTTCACCTACCTTGTTTTGTTTGAGCTTTATAATAACCACATAGAGCAGAAAAAAAAAATATTCTCTTTCATTTTTACAGGTATGCAAACAGGTTCAGTGACCAACACCACACAGAAAATGGCAGGAGTAATTCTTTCCATTACATTGCTTCTCCTTGTTGTAGGTCTTCAAGAAGATATGAGTTGAGTACTTATTGACTATATTTCTACAATGACTCCAGTTAGATAGACCAGATAATCAATGGGGTCCCTACTGTCTTTGAGACCCTAGGATTGATTCTAAATGTGATTTGGCTAGGTTCCAAACAACATGCCCTCTCTCTATCTTACTGCCTCATGCATGGCTCCACCTCACAAAAGCACAGAACTAAATAATTATGCCACATTGTTTAATTTACTTTAACTTTTGAATCTGTATTTTATACAGTCAAGAAATTTCCAATCAGACACCAGATCAAACCAAATAGGATCTAGAAATATAATCCAAATTGTGACCTTGAACTCTAGAAGCCAAAACAACAAATCTATATACATACTTTGTCTAGTCAGGAGATGGCAAATTACTCTGCCACATAGAGGATACCTTTCCTCCAAAGAGCTCAAGAGACAGTTCAAAAGGCTTGAAAAATTATATTTTAAAATATTCCAATCATAGAAATATTTTGAGAGATTTGGGGCAAGAGATAAGAAAGAAAGAAGAGTTTGCAAAAGGAAGAGAAAGTCACAAAAAGGAAGCATATAAAATATATATGTACAGGTCACCCAGCTTGTCAAGACCAACATTGGTTACTAATGGAGAAACCAAACCTCTCAGGACTCAGGTTTTCATTCCTTCTGCCTTGGACCACTCATCCTAACTGAACCTTTGCCCTTTGAAGATGGACTTGTGAGATATGATAGAAGGTGACCAGGGGTATAGAAAGGGACATGCTAAATGGATTTCTGGAAAAGAAATATGGTGAGAGTAAGAATGGCACCAAAACTAAAACGGAGGCAAAAAGAAGATTCTGACAAATCCCAGTAACAATACTTCAAAGAACAACTTGGGAGAAAAAAAGACTCATATCATCACATGAACAGGCCACTTCAGACTTCATCTGAGAGGTACCAACTCTTGGACCCAGTGTCCATATGTCACCATTTTGACTGTGATCCCTTGGCACTAGAATTCGAAAACCTTACATGCAAATATTCTCTAGGAAGAGGAGTGCTAAAAAGTTCTCAATCTGAAACAAAAAATCATTTCATTTTGCTCTTTTCCTCATAATGTAGACATGTGGTGGTGGTAAAGAAGTGTTAGGGGGAGAAGTGGAAGAGGTGAGAGTGGCATGGCCAATCAACTTCCATAAATGCCAAATGCTGACAAGATTAATGCATTCAAATCCTTTGGTTATCTGTATGAATCAAAAACAACTCATTTAACATGTAATTTTGCATGTGATTAATCTATCATCTGGTCTGATTGCCGGTGGTACTGTTTAAAATTATAAATTGAATGGAAAGTAGAGATAATTCAAATAATCTGATTGGCCAATGCACGGGGCATTAATTCAGTTTGTAATAGCAATAGTGACCTCAGCCCAGGACATTTCCAGGCAATTAATGACTGGTTGGGGCTAATGGCCCACGGTACAGCCAAGGACCATCAGCTCCTCCCAGCTGGCCATCAATCCTCAGAAAATGCCCAGTGCTTTTAGCACAGGCAAAGCCTTTATAGAGCGTCCCACTTATCCCAGTCCTATTTCAAGGAAGGCTCATAACACTTTAGTTTGGGACTAAATACTTGTTTTTGCTGTAAACCATGAGAAAATGATAGATACTGTTTCTGAATTATAAATAAATTTATTCATGAAACACAATAGGTCTAGCAACAAAATCTTATATTAGCATTATACATTAAAGAACATGTAATATTGAAAATGCAGTACAGGCCCCAAATAAAAGAAAATTGCATTTTTCAAAGAAACTAAGGGCCCCAAAGCAACCATGTGGAGAGCCACAGATAAAGAGGCTGTCCTGGAAAGCCTGGATTTAGAGCTCCCTTTGTGATGAGCTCATTTCTACCCTTTCCAGTAAGATCAAAGCAGATTTAATCAGCAAATATCTTCCATTTGCTCCTTAGCAAGGATATGCTGTGCTGTCTGAGTCTGACTTTCCTATACCTGGGATGGTTAGAAAGGAGGCAGAAAGAAAAGAAAGACATGACACCAAATTTGCTGTGCAAAGCAAGGCAATGTAACGGCATCATCAGTCATTTCCAACTTCTCTAGAGTGCATACTATATTTTTTCTTCTCCTACCGGAGGCATATGAAACAGATGACCTGGAGCACCAGAATGGTGGACAGAGGCTCTTTGCAAGTCATTCAAGCGGAGACAAGGAGTCAGGCCAACCAGCCTCTATCTCCTCAGGAGCCAGTAAGAATCCTGGCCCTTTTGGAATTGCAGCCCTTACAAGGTCCTGGGAGCACTAGAAAAACAATTGCATTTTTCATTGACTTTGCCTCCCATCAGTTTTCATTTCCCCAATCAGTGATAAAAAGTGAAAAAGTGAGAAAGTCACAGAAAGGCAGTATGTAAAATATTATGTATGACTTGATTCACCAACTTATCAAGACTCATCTTGCTTACTAATGGAGAAGCCGTACCCTTCAGGACTTAGGTTTTCATGACTGCTGCCTTGGACCAGTCATCCCAACAGAACATTTGCTCTTCATCTATTACCTACAGACTATGAACCATAGGGGCTTTAGGGGCACCTCGGAGGCAGACCTAGAGTCAGGAAAACCTGAGTTCCCATCCAGCCTCAAATACTAGCGACTTCACCTTAGACAAGCTACTTATCCTCTGTGCTCTAGTTTTCTTATCTGTAAGATGGAGATAGCAATAACAGCAGTTACCTCCCAGAGTTGCCGTGAGAACAAATGAGATATTTGTAAAACACGTAGCACAGTACTTGACCCATAGTAAGTGACATATAAATGTTAGCTATAGTGAGCTAGTATTATTTTTTCTTCATGTTCATGACTACCTTTTGGTTGGTCATTTATCTAAATTAATTATATTAGTTGATATTTGGTGAAACAGGCTTCATGTAGGCTATACTTAGTCATAGTAAATAGTCATGTTTTTCTAAAACTCCAAGTTCTCCATACCTCCTCCAAAGGAGGGCAGTCTCTCTTGTCTACTCATCCAGGAGGACCTGAGACATTCCATTGCTTGAGGTAAAGAGACCTAGATAGTATCCTGCTTATCCTAAGATAAGTTCTGTTATTCAGCCTTTCTTTTTTGTTTCTATCAAAGCAATTTTCCATATAAATAACAAACAAAATCAATCTCAGTGACATTTGAAACTGTGTACTATGAAACACAGTCTTTTCACACATATTTTGACTAAAAGACCATTACCACCTGTAGGTCAAGTGCTTTGTGAATCTTAAGTCATTGCATAAATGTCAGTATCATTCATATACTAGAGAGTCAATGGTGAGGAACTCTGCTAAGGGACTGAGGAGTGGTCACTCTCATCTCTAACTCTAGGGTGGGCCAAAATATTTCTGTCCAGGCCTTCAGTACCTTCAGTCTCTCCTCTGAGGCATGACTTTTTCTGCTGGCATTGAACCTCTATCAATGTGTTCCTCACTGATAATTAATTAGCCTGAACTAATTACTTTTTGAAAATGGGTGTTTACCAAGGTGTTATAGTAAAAAAAAGAGTTGATATAAAACACTCTCCCAAGCTGAGAGCACACTTTCACACAAGCCACCAGGGGAAGATGAGCTTAAACTTAGAGAGCCTTGTGACCAAAGGATAAATTCACATCTCTGCATTATTAGATCTCATTTCTTTCTTCATGGAGTCCTCCTAATGTCCCCCTGAGGGATGACTTTCTCTGGGCACCATAGTTGGTGCCTTTGTAGCCCATAGCTATGTTTCCTTCTCCCACAAAGCAACTGTAGTTATTTTATAGGTTCCATCTGGATGTAAGGCACTTTTTGTTATATTTGAGTATTCTTGGGGAGGTGTGGGTGTTACCTGTTATCAGCCTTTCCTGTTGCCTGTTTAGTGATGTATACTTCTTCCAAAATTATTTTCACAGATTTTTCATAGTCAATAGTAGGGAGTGGGAGGGGAGAATGTGACATTCCCTCTATGTTTACTCTTTCTCCTCCCTCCTCTGACTGACCTCTGGTTCAGATCTGCCTTTTCCAGAAGCCTGACTACTTTCCTGCTCAAATTTTTTCTCTTCTACACCCAGACCTAGAAATGGGTCTAAATTTGAAGATTACGAGTATTTGAAAGGATGATATTCTTAAAGAAAACATTATTTCCTGATGATTATGGGCACTAATTCAGTGTGAGATAGTATCAGTTGACGTCTCCAGAACATTTATTTATCTCTGTATTTATAGTGCAGACATTTGTCATCAGTCAGTCCATGAAAGATAACAAGCTTCTGGCGTATAATTTTATTCACCAGGTCGTGTCTTCAAGGGTATTCAGTAGGTGATAAAGTTTTACAGTCTTCAACGATGTGTCACATTGTACCCCCCATTTCCTTGCATTAGCTACACTGATCACTAAGTCCAAGTTTCTTAAAGGTAACCCTTCTGTGGTTTCTGGAAGTGAAGACCTGGTCCTGAATCACCACTATCAATCAATAAGCCTCTCCATTTTTCACAACCAAGTCTGCACGACTCCACCATTTGAAAAGAGCTTCTTTGGTGATATACAGTTGACTAAGTCATTGTAGATGGTACCTATAAAAGGATTTTAGATTCCACTCTTGGATTACAGTCATTTCATAGGCTCCATCTGGATGTAAGCCACTTTTTGTTATATTTGACTACTTTGGGGGAGGTGTGGATGTTACCTGTTATCAGCTTTTCCTGTTGCCAGTTTAGTGATGTCTATTTCTTCCAAAATTATTTTTGCAGATTTTTCATGTTTGTCATTTGTTTTAAAAAATGTTTATTAGTCTTCTTTCTCCTTTTTGGCATGAACTAGTTCATCTTTGTATTGTTGCCTTCAGGCCAGCGTCCACTCGGATGTGTTAGTATTGTATGAGTTTTGATACAAAATGACATCAAAATCTCAACTTATTTTGAAAACGAGATGGAGAAGATTGGAATCAGCAGAGAGGACAGAGAGAAGGGGCAAGGAATAGCATGAGCAAAAGCATGGAAATCAAAAGCAAAGTATATCATGGTGAGGCAGGAAGGAGTTTACTTGATTTGAAACAGGATATTCATGTTACAGAATAGATGTGGCTGGAAAAGAAGCTGGGGTCCATTAGGAGCTCTGATGAATCACTGAAATAGTGAGATTGTACAAAATACTCTGGAAACCAAGTTGCCACCTGAGCAGAACACACCATCGTCCAGTCATGGAACAGGTATCAGGCCAGCAGGTGCCACAATGGAATAGTCAAGACTAGACAATGGTCATGCAAGCAGATGGCAGTGATGTTTGATCAGGACAGAGGACTGAGATAATGCTCGGTTTAGTGACAAGAAAAAAAGTCTGAGAAATAGGAACCAGATATAGAGAGAAGCTAAGTCAGGTGGCCTAAAGCAGGTATGTAAACCACGACCTCATATCAGAGCCAGCAGATCAGATTGGGGGAAGGTCACCAGCAAGAACTAAGATAGAGAAAGAAACAGTATAAGCAGGTGGTTAACAGACTGTGTTCAGAACTGGAAAAGCCAAGAAGTCTGAGAGGAGATAACTGGGCCGAGGTCATAGGCAACAGCCCAGACTGCCCATAGATGGGCCAGGTGTGCTAAGAGAGGTTATTTTTGAGCAGCTCCACAATTCACTCATTAAAAGTCCATTGGGAGATGCTGGAATCATGGTGAGACAGAGGGTGAAGGAGAAGGGGGAGGCACCTTGTGCCTCTTTAGCTCCTTTTAGCCCGAGAATTATTCTCTATCTTAGTATATTCTCAGAATAGATGAGGATCTCAGACTAAGCATAGTACCTGGCACATAGTAGGTGTTTAACAAATGTTTATTGACTGACTAACCTATTTAGGGGCCCAAAAGAACGTGTACTTTCCAAGTTTCTTGGCGTTACTGCTGCTAATCCATCCCAGGGCCCAGGAGGCTAAGGGGGTTCTAGGGATGCTTTGGTCTGTGGCTCTGCCATCAATAACAGAGCTTCAATATAAATCCACTATGGGTTAAAATACCCACAAAATCCAAAACACACAATTTTGAAAATCTTTCCCAAAGAATATTTAAACATTAATGGCTCCTAGAGCAAGAGTAACTTCTGCAAATAACCTAAGTGGTATGCAAACATTATTACAAAGGTAAGAAGGTAAAGTTATAAGCTTCAACATTTTATTTCCATCAATTTGAGGCTGGGGGCAGGAAGTTCAGTAGGCCTATGTGATCGTATAAGCCTGATAGGTTTAAGGATCCTACTCTTAAGCACCCTAGGCCTAAAGAGTGTTTAACAATATATTCATCTTGCAAGCTCCTATATGTAATTTCCATTAAAATTAAATTATGAGTGCTAATTAACTGACTTCCCCAAACTCGTGAGACTATGATATAAAAGTGATCTCTACCAAAGATTCCGAGCAGCAGACTCCAAGATTATTTTATGTTGAGGAAACAAAACCAAGAAACCTGTGAACTATGAGGTCATGTGTCAAAAGGGTTACTCTCTCTCTCTCTCTCTCTCTCTCTCTCTCTCTTTCTCTCTCTCTCTTTCTTTTAAAATAAATGTTACAGGGAGTTCATACTGGAGGATGTATTAATCTCTTCCCAGTTTACTTGCTAAGCAGAGACAAAATGAACTTCTGAGAAACATTGTTTAGAACCCTGACTTGACTCCACTTTCTAAAGAAGAGAGGTCAAACACCATGATAACTTGGCTTCAAAGATTCCCTCTGAGGAGAAACTTCAAGATTGCTGTAATTAATCAGATCACAGCATGCATAGACATTTCTGAGATATAGACAGATCACTTATTGTTTACTAGGTCTTAATAAGAAAATAAACAAATAAAAAAAGGTGCGGGAAGAAAAGAAATACAGGTCATTAGTCTACCAGCTTACAAATGGATAGTGTTCCAAAAGTTGCATGAAAATTGAAAAACATTTTGTCTCAGAAATATTTCAAATGGTAGGTAGACTTCCTAATTTAGCCCAACTCGCCAATGTCTATTTAACCTATAATATAACTGTAATGTAATGGCTAGTATAGCGTACCACTCCCTTATTTACTACTGAAATTGTGGGCTAGGTTCCCAGCAAGTGGCTAGTGCTCTCTGTCTTGGTGTGTTCAAGCTAACCCCCAGAAGCTGAGTTTCCACTGTGGGGAATTAACCTGTCAGCAGTCCTCCAAGTGTCATCTGGAGAACCCTGAGTGTTCCATGAGACCCTTTTAGTAGATTCACAAGGCTAAAACTATTTTCACAATCTTACTTAGGAGTTTTAATGTCTAATATATTAAATATCATCAATTATAATTCAACATAAACAAAAGTTCTTTTTGGGGTTCTTAATGATTTTAAAAGATAGAAAGGGGTCTCGAGACCAAAAAGTTAGAGAGTTGTCAACCCAAGAAGAATTTCATGAGGACCACAAGTTAGCCTGAATGGCCTCTGATCTCCCTCAACTCTGAGATTCTGTGTCATTGTGTCCATTAAAAAGAAATGACCCCGACCAGCCTCGGGTGATCCCCCAAGCATTGGTGAGCCTGTACTGGGTTCATGGAGGAGCCCTGAGTTTCAAGGCAGCCTAGTAGGGTGGAAAGAATTCATCTAAAACCTCTGATTCAAAATCACTATTGCTAACACTCTAAATGTTAGAGTGCATCAAGGCATACAAAGCTTTATTCCTCACAATAGCACCAGGAGGGAAGCATTAAAAAGAGTAAGGTGCTGCACTTTGTAGATGAGGAAACTGAGGCTCTGAGAAGTTGGATACCTTGCTTGTGTCTGAAAGACAATTTCAAACAAGCCTCTCTGCCTTTATGCAGTTTAGTTAAAATTCCAATGTCCTTTAATATTGTCTTAAGGCCAAATATCCTTTAATTTCTACTTCATCCTGCTAAATGAAAAAGGAGTCAATCCTTCCTTCTGCATCTTTGGGCTGTCAAGTACAGATCCACAGGTTTTATAGACTTCCGGGCAGAAAGGAAGAGAAAATGTTGCTTAGCCCAGTTCCCTTATTTTATAGTGGGGAAAACTGTCACAAAGCTAGGAAATGCTTTTCTCAGGTACTACAGGTACAGCTGAGATGGGGGCATCAAATTTCACTTCTCTGACCAGGCTATCTCAAGACCTACTTTGCACCAGATTTCTGTGCCAGGAGCAGTGGATTTAATAAACAGCAAATCCTTACTGTGGGAAGATCACTATGCTAAATCCTGGAGAAGAGAAAAGAGGCCTTTTCAGGCCTCTCAAAATGGTAAGTAATGGAACCTAGAATGGGAGGAAGAAGCTTCCTGGGCCTTCAGTATTTCTCAAAAGCTTATTAGAAGCAGAATGCATGATAATGACAAATGAGATAATTGTGTTAGGCTTAGTAAAGTGCCTGTCCATAGGAGGGGCTTAATAAATGCTTATTCCCTTACCCTTCCCTTCCTTCTCCTCTCTTCATTGTGTATTCTCATTAGATAAAAGAATTACAGGATGTCTACTAGAAGGCATGAATTCTTGTGAGAGAAATGGGATTTAGACCGTCTACCATAAGACAAAAAAGAAAAATGTATGTGGAAGTCAAGTAGTTGTCTAGTAACAATGTCTAAGACATGGTGCTGCTAAAAGGAAGTTTTGGATCCTTAACACCAGGAAATAATGACAGCAGATATACTCCCAGATTGAGTTCTTATTCTGAGCAAATATAATTTCAAGGCTTCCATTCTTCAAAAATCTGGTACTAAGATGTACCATCTTTCTGACCCTGAAGCCCCAAGGTTTGCTCTTGGGGTATGTTACTAAAATCTTTTTCCCCTTTCCTGGGTTGTGTCAATGTGTTGCCATCGGAGCTTGAGGATGAGAGTTAGCAGAGAAGAATAAACTTGCATAGCTCTTTTTCTTGTATTATTAACTTGCAGTCCCAGACTGACAAGCCATCTTAGGAAACAGAGTTTAGAGACTCACAACTTATACTATCTGAAAGTTTGGAAAATTGGAGTTTGCTTGATTCATTTTTCCTGTTATATCTTTGGCATTCTATTTTGTGTAAATGCCATTGTCTATAACAAAAGAGGGAGAAAAGAAGGAGAGTAAAAGAGATAGGAGAAAGAGTAGAAGAGAGGAAAAGACAGAGAGAGAGAGAACTTATTGTAGAACTTGACGTTTTTGGTAGGGAATGGCAATTTTGCATCCAACTCTTAGGCTCTAGTTCAAAAACAGAGGTAAGTGTTAGGGGAAGACACATGCAAAGTTAAGAATTAGGGGGAGACACATACAAAGGTAAGTTTTAGGGGAAGACATATAAAAAGTTCTTTATTTTCTTGTAGCCAGGTCAGGGGCTTTCTTATGTGTCAAGAGAGGATCTAATATTTCATCTAATTTCATCCCCTTTTCAGGAATATATAGATCAATAAATTAGAGTTATTGCTTAAAATTGCTCTAAATCAGGGCTTCTTAACCAGGGGTTAACCCATAATGAGCCAATGGAGAGATTTCGGGAGGTCTGTGACCTGGGATGGAAAATAAATTAAAGATTGTATCTTTATTTTCATGAACTTCTAACTGAAATTTAATATTACTTTTGATTATAATTTTTAAAAAAATTCCTTATTCTGAGTAGGAGTCCACTGACTTCATCAGACTGCCAAAAAGGTCCATGACTCTAAAGAGGTTAAGAACCACTGCTATAAATATATAGAATTAAGTTTTAATAGATTTACATATTTGCATTGAACTAGAAATTATCCCCCAAGGTCATGTTCTTGCCAGGGTATATCAAAACCTTGCCCCTAGAATGACACAGTAGAAGGAGTTATCAGAGGGTCAACTAATATCAATCAAGTGTTGTAAAAAATGTGAGCAGAGAGAGTAGGAGATCTAAGTACCACAAAGATGAATCTCAGGTATTTAAAGATCATAGGATTAGAATCATAAGTCTGGTAGAGCAAAGCTCCTTCTAGAAGATCATGCAGTAAAAAGACATGATTAACCCAAAGATCACTGAGGCAGTTATAGAATAGTAGAGCTGACCTCAGGGACAGAAAGATCTAGGCTTGAGTCCCTTCTCTCATACAGTTCCTGGCACACAATAAGCACTTAATAATTGACTGACTGACTGACATCCTAGCTCTGAGGTAAGTTATTCAACCCCTCATTGCACTAAAGCAGGGGTGTCACACTCAAATTAAAATTGGGTCCGTTAGATTGCACTACATATTGATGATTTAATATTATCTCTGTTTCATTGTATTTTTTTATTTTGTTAAATATTTCCAATTACATTTTGTCTGGTTTGGCCCCCTCAGAAGTATTGTGATCCACATGCAGCCCATTGTCCTTGTGTTTGATCCTGTTACTCAAAAGCTCAAAGTCTCCCACAGCATCTGGCCAGTGGCCTTGACCTGTGTCTTGCCACTGGACTCAGATGATTCTGGAGGAGAGAGTGAGGTGGGTGACTTTGCACAGCCCTGCCTCACTTAAATCCAGTTCACTTGCAAGTCAAGACATCATCTTCCTGATATCATCAGTCCTTTTCAGGAATGAAAGATGAACAAAGATGACACCTCTGCTCTAGAAAGCTCTGTGCTTTGGTTAGGGAATTCTCTACATCAGTAACATCAGAAGTCCAGTCCATACTTCTCCAAGTAAAAGGGGACTCCATAATGAAAAACGTAGAAGGCAAGAGATTACTGTCTTTGACGTGATGGAATTTCTCTTCTGAACTCTCTCCTTTCAGTCTTTTTTAAGATATTCTCTCCTTAAGGAGGCTTTGTCTGTAGCCCCCTCTGATTCTAATCTTATGGTCTTTCAATACTTGAAGTCCATTTTTCATAGACTTGAAATCTGATTTTTCTGGTAATACTTTGACAGCATGATTTATGTTAACACATGATAATTTCTTGTGTTATGTCACTCAGATTCAAGGTGTCAAGCTATCTCTTCCTTAATGAAGACTGGTAAGCACATGGACTTTTGGGATAATTTTCTAATTCAATATGAATATGTAAATCTATCAATGGACCATTAGAATCTGGAATGGCGTGACCATTTGTGGCAGCCAGAGACCAGGAGACAATCCATTAGTAGTTTTGGTGAGTACAGTTTGCTCAGAGGAACTGCTTTCTCTGAGAAGCAGGCTGGCTGTCCCTGAGGTACTCATTTCAGAATTGTGTGGACTTGGCCTGAGGAGTGTAAACGGCATAGAAGACCATTGGTAGAGCCCCCGGCCTTTATTCTCCTTTCTTTTGTCTATGTAGTAAACCTACCTTAATTAAGGTAGAGCTAGTGTGCTCACATCAAGGGGATTGTACAAGATTGTCTCACCATTCTAGGAGAAGTCACTGAGCCCAAAGCAGGGAAATCCCATCCTCTCCCTCCTCAGGACAAAAAATCTTGACCCTTTGTACCATAGGTTACCTCTAGTCAAGAGGTTCAGGTCTGTGAATCACTAATCCAAGCACATTTCTGGTGAAACTTCAGAAAGTGTAACAAATTAGAGTGAAAAGACGCCTAAAAGTGGAGGAATCTGGAGGTAAGAGAGACACCATAGGTTTGCCCATTCAGAAGTCAATTCTTTCCTTTCATTAAAAAGTTCCTTTTGGCTTCCAGGATAAAGGTGATAGAGAAGTCTCCATGGTAGGGTAGAGAGAGAGAGGGGCAGGGCCCTTACTTAAAGGTTTGGGTTGTTTTTGAGAATGGGACCACCTTTCAGTGTCTATCTTATGTAAGGGATCAACCTGAGGGACTTACTGACCCCAGAATTTCCATTCCTAAAAAAATGGTTACAGCCTGAAGTCTTTCTTATCTGGGAATAGGCTGGGCTATTTTCCTCTAGAGATAAATGGCACATAGCCTAAGTCTGACATTTTAAGAAGCATGACTGATTTTAAACCACAAAACTTGCGTTAGAACCCATTTTGAACCGATAAAAAACGAAAGGCTATTCGAAATGGCACATAAGGCAGCCTGCCGCAGGAAGGTCAGAGGGACAAAGGCTCTCACTGGATTTGAGAATGAACTAAATAACGCTCTGGTCACTAAGTGTATTTATAGCCCTTCATCATAAGCTAATGATAAGGACAGTTGGGTCCTGAGCCTCTGGACAATAAGAGACTGACCGCAGGAATGATACACGCTTTCTCCTTGCAGCAACATCTTACTGTTTTCCATATGGACATGGCAATCTGCCTCTCCATGGAGGGATTCACAGGGAGTACTAACAAACCAAGTATTCAATTAATAAGCATTTATTAAGCACTGATCAGGTGCCAAGTACCATGCTAGGTGCTAGAGATATAAAGACAAAAATTTAAAATGTACATTGCATTCGGGAACTTTCTCCGAGGGGTACATAACAGATACAGAATAAGGTGTACATTATATAATATATATGTAAATGTATACAGAACAAATACAAAAGAAATACAAAGCAGTTTAATACAAGGATGTTGAAGGGGGAGTACTAGCCCTTGAGGGGGAATGGGAAAGGAGTTACTTGAACTGAGTCTTAAAGAGACTGAGAATATTTGAGGTAGAGATTAGGAGGGAATACATTCCAGGAATAGACAGTGCCAACCCAGATGAATGCTGTATATAAAGGGAATTTCATAAAAGAACATTAGCTGTGTGTGTGTGTGTGTGTGTGTGTGTGTGTGTGTGTGTGTTCATCCTTCATTGCCAAAGAAGACCATGCCATCAGAGAAATAAAGACATGACTTGCACTTGACTTTGTTTTGAGTGAGGGAGGACTGTGCAGGTCACCAGCCTCACTTCTTCTCCAGAGCCATTTGAATCCCATGACCAGATATTCATCAGGATGACTGGAGATGACCCAGGATGAGGCAGTTGGGGTTAAGTGACTTGCCCAAGGTCACACAGCTAGTTAGTAAAAGTGTCTCAGGTGAGATTTGAACTCAGGTCTTCCTGACTCCTACACTGATGCTCTATCCACTGTACCACCTAGCTGCTCCAAAAGGACATTTAATACAGGAAACATGAGTTAACCTTTAGTTACACACCTTTTCTGCATTGTCTTACGACCCTTGTCCTTCAAGTTTGTACCTCCCCTTCCAAAAGACTCCATGTGTATTTTTAGAAGAATGAAACCCAGAATTTCAAGTGGAATATTTTTATTTAATCAACTGTTTTTACTATATCTTCTGGAGTCACTCTACCCCACCAGCTCTTGCCCTCACAGGGTAGGTCCCCAGAAGAGAGAGAGAACTGACCTCAAAGTCAGGAAGATTTGAATTTAAGTTCTGTTTCTTAGGTATGTTGACCCTAAGCAAGTCATTTAACCTCTTAGCCCTCTGTTGGACCCACCTATGTTACTAGAGTGAGGTTCCCTAGCTGGGAGCTCCTTTAAAAATGAAGATCTAGTCCTTGTCTATGTATATATGTATGTAAAGACAGATAAAAACATAGACAGAGATATGTGTGTGAATATACATATACATGCACATATACATATAGCTATATATGTATACATATATACACATATATACATACTTCTGTGTATGTGTGTGTATAAAGCATAGGGCAGCTGGGTGGCACAATGGATAGAGTGACAGGCCTGGAGTCAGGCTGATCTGAGTTCAAATGCAGCCTCAGACGTTTACTAGCTTTATGACCCTGGGCAAATCACTTAATCCTGCTTACCTCAATTTCCTCATCTGTAAAGTAAGCTGGAGAAGAAAATGGAAACCCGTCCAGTATCTTTGCTAAGAATCCCAAAGGAACCATGAAGAGTAAGACATGACTGCACAACAACAATAAAATATAAATATATATATATATATATATATGTGTGTGTGTGTGTGTGTATCTATGTCTGTGAATATGTGTGTGTTTATATATATATGTGTGTATCTATGTATATAAAAATCTCCTTTTCCTTCTCCAGTACACTCTCCATGACCCCATTTGGGGTTTTCTTGGCAAAGATACTGGAGCAGTCTGCCATTTTCTTCTCCAGCTCATTTTATAGATGAGCAAACAGGTGGCAAAACTAAGTTTCTATCCATGATGTGACCAAGCTCCACACTAAGATTCCTCACTGAAAGTTTCCTGATCCAATGAAATCATATTTTATCCCATATTTTATGAAGTCACAAAAACAGTGCATCACCTATGCATATAATTTTTCTAACATGCTATTCTACACTTGTAGCCCTGATTCATCCTACTTTGGCTGGCTCATGGCTCAATATAGATGCATAAGAAAATCCCTTGCTGAATCCGAGGCACCCTCACTCAACACCGTAACCCCCACTGTAGCCTAGGCTGCTTATTTGGGAGCCTGCCCCTTCCTGGTTTATAACTGCCTCCTTAGCTTTCAAATTGCTGTCTTCCACTGTTTCCAACTCCTGTCTCTTCCTGACTCGACTCCTGACTCAACCTCTGCCTTCCCTTCCCTTCTCTTTCAATGCTCCTGTGTCTTTGGGACTCCTACCTGAGACTATCTGATCTACAGTCAATGTTTGCTTATGCTTCCTAACTGCCCAAGGAACCACTGATTCAGAATGTAGCTTCCTGTCACTTCCTCAAACCCCATGCACTCTTCTGTGCCTATACACAGACAGAGTCAATAAATATTTATTCAGTGCCTTCTTGTGCCAGGCACTCTGCTAATAACTAAAACTATAAAGAAAGGCAAACAGCAGTCCCTGCTGTCAGGAAGCTCACATGCAAGCAACTATAGATGAACAAGGACACAGGATTAATTGGAAATAATCAAGAGCAGGAAGGGTCAGTAGAGGCTTCCTGTAGAAGTCCAGTTTTACCTGGGTCTTGAAGGAAGCCAGAAAAGCCAGGAAGCAAAGCTGAGGAGAAAGAGAATTCCAGGCATAGAGGATAGTCAATGAAAATGCCTGCATTCAGAAAAAGTATGTGGTGCAAGAAAGACTAAGAAAGTGTCATTGGATAGAAGGAAGGGGAAAGATGAGGAAGGGCTTTGAATGCCAGACAGAGGGTTTTATATTTGATCCTGGAGGTGATGGGGAGTCACTAAATGTTATTGAATAAAGAGATAACATGGCCAGAGTTGTACTTCAGGAACATTATTTGGATGGAACAGAATGGGGAGAGATGTGTGGCAGGCAGATTAACCAGTAGGCTACTTTCACTTTGAAGTACCCAACTGTGACTTGTCTCTTCCCAGGCAATGAAGCAGGTATGCTCACCTATGTTTCCCTCTGACCCAGTGCTGCATACGTAGAAAATGTTTAAATTGAAAATTACAGAATAAAGACACCCCTCTCTCCCCAACTCTCTTATCTGAATTCAGGCCTACAAATGGTATGTCCTCTAATGAAGGAGGAAGTAGAATGCCCTTGTTTTAGTTAGATCCTAATTGTTAATCTAATGGTTTTCTGTAGTTGATTCCCTTCCTTGTTACTACAGGACAGAAAATTTTAGTAAAAGCCTAAAAAAAAGATGCATATTTCTGGAAATGGTTAATATTCTCCAAGTAAATGTTGGTTTGAAATGGCAGATTCAGCTAAGTACAATATGTCACTGGAAGATTTAGGGAAATGTTTGAATATAGCACAACAAACTAAAACTTTTCACAAACTAATTCAATACAAATCATTTGAACATTTATTAAATGCCTATTGCATGCATGGCACTATGAGTCAATAACATTGCACACAAAAAATGTTAACATTTCTGGAATCTTGTATTCCTGTCCTTATGTATTTCTTCAACTTATATTTCTGAGATTTATTTTTTAATTATAAATTATCTGAATAAATTTTGCAAATTTGATTTTAACATTGGTTATCTTGTAGAAATAATTTATATTAATTATGATATCTTAGTATTCTTGATTGTATAATAGCTACTCAAAGGTTGCTCTCTTCCACTCATGGGTGGGATATAATCATGGAAATGAAAAATAAATTCCAATTTCATTGGATTCTGGATAAAATTCTAACCAATTTATTGATCTCTCCTCTCTGGTGCTGCATCCATATTTTGTTGAATTTAAATTTATGGAAAAAATTCTACAGAAGACAAGCATGAAATTAAAAAATGTAAAATGAGCTGAGGTTTCTACTCTGTCATTTTAAAAAACACAGGAGGTCTCCAATTATCCAATAGAATAGAATTAATAAAAGCCATATATAATGTCATAATAGATTGTATCCTAATAGGACAACATTATTACATCGAGACATAAATCACATGAACATTTTCTGTCTACCAAAACTCAGCAAGGGGTAGAAAAAATCTCCTGGTTTTTAGTATTGCGTGGTTTCTCAAATACCAAAATGTATGAATGGTACATGTTTCTTGTGTCATTAAAATCTTATTACATTATAATGTAGAAATCTAATTCCTCTAAGTTCCTCATTATTTCTCATTTCAACTGCCAAATGCACATATATTTTATTTTGTTAGTGAATTAAGCAGAATCATGCTAACCAGATTGATATTCAGGATTCACTCTGTGACTTAAATCTACTGATTATGGTATAAAATAAGACAAGGAAAAATATGCCTTTTACTGTAGGTCACACCCTGCAGTTTATAATAAAGACTCTATAATAATGTCTCTTCTATGTTGAGAAATTTATTGTATGCAAACAGCTTGCATTTCAAATAATGTTATTTCAAATGAGTATGGATTTTTTGCTTGAGCCAGAGGCTAACCCCAAATACTAGCAACTTCCAAGATAGAACAAACTATGGTTCTTTTTTTTAAACTGAGATGACCACTATGACCTTTCAGCTTCTTAATATTTGCTTTTTAATGGGGGGGACTGGAGAAGGCCAGAGTGATTTTTTTCTAGGTCCTAGTCAACATTTTCTGAAGCAACAGGATAACTTACAAGAACATAATGCATTCACGTTAACAAAGGGTTTTCCTTACAACAACCTGGGAGGTAGGTAGAATAAATATTCCAAATCCCATTTACAGAAAAGAGAATTTAGGCTCCTGAGATGAAACTAGGTCACACAACTAGTAAGTACTAGCCCAACCCAGAATTCTAGCCTATGTTTCCGATTCCAATACTAGTGAGTGTCTTCCACACTGCGTTCCCATATACAACCCAATTAAAACATATTTATTGTTTGAGGAGGCAATGGGAAATGGTCAGATCAGCTGCTTCAGATCACTTACTATTGAAGGTGTTTTCAAGGTGTAAAGCAGATGGCCAGTCAAATTTTGAAAGTAATTTTGAAAATCAGCCTGTCAGTTGCAAATAAGTTCTTCTCTCCTATAGAATATAAATTCCCTGTGGGTAGGAACTGTTTCAACTGGTTCCTGAAACAGATGATTAATAAATTAATTACACTCAATAAATTCTTGTGGATCAATCACATCAGGTGATTTCTTCCACATCTTTTCATTTAACATATGAAGCCCTCATTAGCTTCATACCGTCCACCTCCAGAGTTTGGTCTAAGGAAGACAAACAGAATTGGGCTGTATGACAGTTTATTTCTCTTAAAGTGGGAACACATGTATGCATCGGAGCTGCATTCAGTTACTGAGCTCACCTTGGGGTTAGGCTGCACAGTTGAAGTACCTTTTCAACAAGGCCTAGTGTGACTCCATCATTATTTCACCCTTGGACAGAGAAAATATCTGTATATCAGAACACTCCCATCCTTGGGATATCTAGCTAGGCGAGCCTGCAGACTCTTGGCCACATATGGCCTTCTAGGTCCTCAAGTGTGGTCCTTTGATTGACTCCAGACTTCACAGAACAAATCCCCTTAATAAAAGGATCAAGTTCCCCACTCCAAATCTAGACAAAAGAATCTGTCTCCATCCAAATTTGAGTAGAGTACAATGGGCTTCCCCATTTTAGATTAAATTTCTTGCAAGCTTAGGTGGGACCTGATCAGGTCAAGTTGAACTGCCAAGCATTCAATCCATGCTTCAGAGAACACAACTCTAATGAGCTGGCCATGTTGTTTGAATGTAAAATGTACACTTGCCAAAAAGACTTTTATGGAGAACTCACATGGGGCAGGCGGTCACACGGTGATCAGAAGAAGCAATACAAGGACACTCTCAAGTTCTCTCTTAATAACTTTGAATTTGACTGTGCTACATAGGAGACACTGGCACAGGACTGTTCAGCATGGCATGCCCACATCAGAAAGGGTGCTGTGCTCTATGAGCAAAGCAGAATTGAGAGAGCACAAAATAAACATAGGATGCACAGATTTGGAGTATCCTCCCCAAATATTCATACGGACTATCTGTGCCCAACTTGTGGTAGAGTGTTCCAAGCTCGTGTTGGTTTAATCAGTCACAGTCAGATACACTGAAACTTTACTGTATCATGGTGATGTCATTTAGGTTCTCTTCGAAAACAAAGGACAACAACCAACCATCCAAGCTAGATGTTATTCTCATTATACAAATAAGGAAACTGGGACTCAGAGAATCAACAGAGCTAGAATTTGAGCCCAGGTCTTACCCTGACTCCAAGTTCAATGCTCTTTCCATGATACCACATTGCTTGCCAAAGGTAGTAAAAAATGATATGGAGGCAGGAGTTCAAATCCTGGCTCTGACAAAAATAGCCAAATTCCTCAATCTAGATACTATACATACACATTTCATAGGGCATCATGGTGACTAGGAATCAAGATAAGTTTTAGTCCTTTTCCTACTGCTAAGAAATAATTTATATACTTTTGCCAGAGTTTAGATTCCTCTGGTCTGATAATACCAAAATGCAGTGGAAAAAGTACTAAAGTTCGAGTTGGAAGAGTGAGATAAAGATCCAGCTCTGTCACTTATTTGCTTCTTAACACTGGACTAGAGAACTGACCTTAGTTTCCTTATTTGAGATTACCAGTGCTTGCATTATCTAATTTACCAGTTAGTTGTGAACATTCAACAATGCATCTCAAAGAGCCAGTATTAATCATTTAAAATTCCAGAAGTCTTCTTCAGTTGGATACTTTACCTATTGATACAGGTCATAATTTCTCTAAACATGAGTAAAGAATCTGCACTAATTGCCATAGCACCCATCCAACCCCAAATCTTAAGTCATCACCTGATATCCAGACCTCTGGTAGTGAGCATCTCTGCCCTCAGTCCAGAACTTGGCAACAGATACAGTCCTTTGCAAGGACTACAGTCAAAACTTGCTAGAATACACTGTCAAATTATGCTGTTAGCAGTGTGAATTTGGGCAAGTTCAGTCAACAAACTTTTATTAAAAACTTACAACATGACTGTGCTGTAACTCTGGTAATACAAGAAATATATAGTCCCTGCCTTCAAGGAACTTACCTTCTAATCAGAAAAAAAAAATACAGAAAAGGAAACACACATAAAAGAAGAAGTCTTAGAACTCCTTTGAGCTATGTGATATATAAGAAATTCAAGAGACCTAATTTCTGGGTAATGAATCATTTTATTAATTATGGTGAACAAATAATTATAAAAAGAATCATCATTTGGCTATTTCTTGCAAACAAAATATGGATCATGGTGGCCTATAGAGGTTTATATGCCCTTGGAGGAGTAAGGGTGTTCCCACCAGGCAGCTATCAACTCTGATTGGCTAATAATTAATGAGAAGAATGAATATTACAAAGAAAGGTGGGCTTAATCTAATTAGGGACTGGGGACCTGAATCTGACCACTCAGATGCCTCTAACTAGAATACAATGGGCTGGAATTCATCTAGGCTAAAATATCTTTACTTTCTGATCATGTTATTTTGCAAGTCTTGTTATGAGCCATGTCATAATACTTATTTTACACTGGCTGTTATTCTTGAAAATGAATTTTTCAATTCGTATCTCTACCAACAGTGCAATGGTATGCCCGTTTTTCCATAGACCCATAATCATCTAATTTTATAATTATGAATTAGCCTGGCTAAGTCCAAATTTCTTTCATTTGGATTTATCTGGTTCTTAGAATCTTGAAAAGTTTTTGGTATAATAACAATCTTTTTTACTTCTCATCATGATAATCTTCTTTTTCCCTCTTTGCTTTAATATTTGATTTTTTCATTTATTTCTTTATATGCAGACTTAACTCATCAAATTTGTCGTTTTGTCTTGTTATCTTTTTTAAGTGCTATCAATTTGCATCTGGATACTCCTTGGATAGCCCCCCTACAAATTTTAAAACATTTACGCTTCCATGAGCATTACATATGAGAGAGAGCTTATATCATTATACATCACGATATAGACAAAAAGATAACATTTGCATTTTGCGAACCTTAAACCTTACAAAATAAGCATTGTAAGTGCTAGCTATATATAACTACTGTTAATATTATTATTTTGAGTATAAGGTTACTTTTTTAAACTTCTTTAAACCAGATATTGTTCAATAAATTTTTTTTATTTTTAAGTTGGTTTATACTTTTCCATTATTTTGATAAATCATTTATTAAGCACATATGATATGAGAAAAACTATTCTTGGTGCTGGGAACACAAAAGCAAAAAAGTGAAGCAATCCCCCCAAAAGTTTGCATTTTATTGAGAGAGACATTATGTACATGAATAAGTATATGCAAAACAAATAAATGAATAAATTTTTATCACTGTTAATATCTAATTTATTGTTATGGTCACTGAATGTAGTATCTAAAATCATAACCTTTTCAAACTTAAGATTCTTTATGTCCTAGCACGTTAACTATTTTTGTAAAAGTTCTATGTGTATTTAGAAATCACGAGTACCTTTCCTACCATTTCCAATAAGTTCTTTTCATATACTCATTACATTTGGCTTCTTTTTGTCTCAAACTCAACTTTTGTCTTTTTTAAAATTTCTCATGCTGATAGAAAATTAATAGATTTCAAAACTGTACTATCTATCTCTTATGCAATTGTGAACTTTCTCTTTACATAGTCAATTGCTTTATAATTTGGTACATACATATTTAAAATCGATAAGCTGTCATTACTAATGGCGCATTTAAGCATGATATAATTTCCTTATTTATCTCTCTTAATGCCTCCTGGTTTGAATTTGTGTTAGATATCATCACTGAAGCTCCAGACTTTCTTGATTTAGCTGTAACATGATAAATTTCAGCACATCCTTTTTATCTAAATCTCTGCACATTTGCACAAGTTTGATGTATTTCTTATAGACAGTATAATATTTTTGGATTTCATTTAGTCCATTTCATAATTATTTTTCATTTTTGGGAAGGAGTTCAGTCTCTTCACATGGAATAGTAGTTGGGTTCTGCCACTGACTAGTTGGATGACCATGAGCAAATCATCTAATTTCTCTAAGGTTAAGTTACTCCCTCTACCACTTAGCCTCTTCCTCATCTATAAAACAGAGATAACTCTTTTACTACATAGTACTTGTAAGATGTACTACAAGATTGTTGTGGGGAAAGGAAACTTGAAGATTCTATGTAAATGTAAAATGTTATAGTGATTAAATTTCAATTTATCAAATATTTATTAAGCTCCCTATGTGTATGAGGCTCTATGAAAGAATGGAGACAAAACAATGAAAATGAAATAGTCCCTTGTCTAAAGGAATTTGTAGTTTACTCAGCAAATACAGTATTTGCACAACCGTATAAGTCAATGCATGACAATTAAGCATCAACAAACACAAACATTTGAATACACAAAGAAAAATAAATATGACTACCAAAGAAACTAAACTTCTTTTATAAAATTCATCGCAAGAAGAGGCAGCTAAGTGATCTAATGTATAGAGTACTGGACTTAGAGCCAAGAAAGAATGAATGAATGAATGAATGAATGAAGTGAATGAATGAATGAATGAAGTGAATGAATGAAAAAACTATCCATTAACCGTATGCCCTCCCCGGTAACAAATATGTATAGTGAAGCAAAATAATCTACACATTGACTTTGCCTGAGAATGCCTGATCATTTAAGATTAAGGTATTTATTCCAGGCATGGTGAAGAGCTTAAGCTAAGGAATAGATTTGGTTTATCAAAATGGAGCACATTTTCTTATTTAAATATTTCTGTTCCTTTGCTAAATTTAAAAGGACATTAAATACAACTGAGAAATTTAGTTAACTTTCCTATTACCTCTATCTAAAAATTTCCTTTCCTTTTCATAGAGAACAGTTTTGCCCTAGAATCCTTCCATGCCCCTCTCCTTCACCTGCCTTTCTCCTTGCCTTTATTTATCTGCATTGACCTATTAATTATGCATGTTTCTCTCTTTTTTGTCTTTCTAAACCTGTGTCATTCAAGGATTAGCCAATACATAACTAGAGTTACTGTTATCATGGCTGTGTGGTGATTACATTAAGATAAAAACTAGTTAACTACAGTTGAAAAGAATCTATTGTTATAGAGATTTAATTCTCTTGTGTATTTTTCCAGGTCAGGTATTTTTGAAGCTTCATTTTTCTTTCTATTAAATTTTTTAATGTGCTCTTACTTCCATAGGATCATAACACTGAGCCCCTGAAATATTAGAGAATATTGGACCATGGAATATCTGGCTACTTTTCACACATTCCAATGAGTTTGTTTTCAGTAAGTGATTATGCAAAACATAACCCAAGCCCCTATTCAGTTTTGATATTTTTTATAAGTTCATCATATAAGAGACTCCATCAGAAAAAAATGTATATTTAGTTTAGAGAGGTTAAAACAGTGGAAATAACAAATGAATCAAGGGTTAGAGTCATTCTCTATTCCATACATGCACAAATACATACACTTTTACATTGTTCCTAATACAGTGGCTGATATAGAAATCTCCTAGAGAAAAACTTACAACTGCATAGGAAAAACTCCTCCTCTATACGTGGACAGATAGGGTGAGAAAACCATCAGTAAGGCCATACCTTTCAGTAAGCACTACTGAGATCACTTCATGTCTTGGAGAAGGCTAGAATCATGGCTGTCTAGATTTGGCTGTATTCCTTTCTGCTGGGAAGGGGAGCCATACCCTTCCATCACCCTACTACATTGGCATCTTGCCTCTTAATCTCTGCCCTCTTATGCAGTTCCCTCTGGCAGTTGTATTCTAGTAAAGATCTCTCTACTCACAGCAATTCAGGAATCTTCCAGTTCCTCAGAAGCCGACTCATTATCTCTCCATTTATCCATTCTCACAGCTCCAGTTACCATATTTCTCCTAATTTTGTCCCCTTTCCCTAGAATGTACCTTCTTTGCAAGTTCTGGTAATCCTTTTATGCATGATCCAGGTCCCATGGGAGTCAAGCCTTCTGAAACTTTCTGAAATAAACAGCATCTCCTCTACTTCATGACTGCAGGAAGTAAATGCTTCACTTCAAAGCCTTATCAGTGGCAGGTAATACCTACCCATATTGCAGGGTCATCAACTTTTCACAAGCAGGAAAGGAACTCCAAGGGTATCCCTCAGGTTCCTCATCTTTTTTATTATGATATTACCCCCCCCCTTGCTGGTCAAATGGTAAGGCCCAAGGTCACAAATGTAGTAGGTAAAAGAATTATATTTCTCAAACCTATAGCTGACAAAGGAAAAGTCAGACATTTCTCTGAAAGGAATGCCCCATTTTTTGTACTTACCTGACATGAATGTGTTTGTATTTAAGACAGATTATTAGGGATTAGCCAAGAAACTGATAGAATTAATGGAAAACTGAGCTCACCTACTCAAAATTCATTATTCCTTCTATTATGTCATGTCCATATTTTAAAACAGAATCCTAAACCAGTCTCAGTCACTTGACACCTACTAGTTGGGTGACCTTGGTCACCTGTGTGACCAATTACCTTGCTACACAATGAAAAAATCAAAAAACAACAACAAAAAACCCTAACAGAATCCTTAGATTCTTCAGCAAAAGTGACTCCAGGACCAAGAATCATGTTTCACAATTTTTTCGCGTCATAGTTTACATAATTTAATAATTTTTGAATTTCGTAGTAAAGTCTTGGGAGACTCCAAACTGATTTTTGTCTATGTAGATAATATCTTTCTTCCTTCTGGGAGCTTGAAAGATTATGTTTTCCCTTCTTGCAATGCTGTTATTGGCGTTGGTGACATGCCTGAGTGAGTTGAATTTTGAGTTTCTTCTTCTCTTTCTATTTGTAGGATGCTATTTGTTTTTAATATTTCTGGGAAGGTCTCCTATAACATTTCCTGAAACAATGACCATATTGTTTTCTTGTTCAATATTTTCCAAGACACCAATTATACTATTTTTTCTTTGACTTATTCTCCAAATTCCAGCTGTTTCCTGGGAATTCCACCTCAATGGTATCTTCTTCTACACTCATTTCCAGGTGATCCTAGGGAAGCCAGTAGTTGCCCCCATGAGGTATCTGTTATTTCTGGCTGCCAAGTGTTAGCAATCACCAAGGTGATAATGACTCAATCCTTAAATTCATGCAGCAGAATCTTTCCTACTTCTCATCCCCACTCTTCCCCACAATATTAAATAGCTTGAGAACTGTTCTTTTTTCCAAGTTGAATCCATGCTTGTTTCCCAGTAGCCTTGCATCCTAGGTGACCTTTATCATATTATTAAGGGGTAGGCACTTCCACATGGAAATCTCTGTGCTCCACCTTTTTTCCATCACTGATGCATATTAGCTGTTACCTTTGGTTACCTGAGTCAAATTTAAAATCAAGTTACCTTCTACATTTCATTTTCTTTTTTTCCCCTTTTTGCTGGGACATGAACTTTCATTGGTATAGGTAATTCCCAGCAAGGACCTTCCTTTTTCACATCACATAAACATCTTCTCTGCAACTTAGAGTCTGACAGTTGCCTGGGGGTACTGAGAGGTTATTTGCCTAGTGTCATGATGCCAGTAGGGTAGCTAGGTGGTGTAGAGGATAGTCAGGAGGGCTTGAGTTCAAATTCAGCCTCAGACACATACTAGCTATATGACCCTGGGCAAGTCATTTAACCTGTTTACCTCTGTTTCCTCGTCTGGAAGATCATCTGGAGAAGAAAACAGCAAATTACTGCCCCTGGAGTCAGGAGGACCTGAGTTTAAATTTGGCTTCAGATACTCTCTGGGTGACCCTGGACAAGTCACTTAACCCTGTTTGTTGCAGTTCTCTTATCTGTAAAATGAGCTGGAGAAAGAAATGCCAAATTACTCCAATATCTTGACCACAAAAATACAAAAAGGATCATGGAGAGTTGGACACTACTAAAATGACTCAATGATAACACGATGCCAGTATGTGTGAGATGAGGGACTTGAACCTAGGACACATTAACTCTGAGGCTGTTTCTTTATCCACTAATATCACATTGCCTAGGTTGATATTTATCTTTACTATAAATAAAATAATCTATTGGATTTATAGCTTCTTTTTCCCCCTGATTTTTTTCTCCTCTATTTTCTTTTACTATCTCTCCTTTAATTATCAAGCTTACTTAAGGGACTTTTCACATTCCCTAAAAAACTCTCCACAAAGCAGCTCATCTGCTGTCCTGTGCATTAGACTTAGAGAGTATTTGTGCCTGACATATGAAAAATAAAATGCTGCCTATTAATATTTAGGGATTTTTCTCATCATGGCTTTGATTTTCCATTATGTAATCAAGGCATGGAGTTGTATGACAACTTGTGATATTTTTTCCCTCCTTTAAGTCACCTACTTCCTTTTCAACAAAGGACCCACATCAATAAAAGTGAATTTCATTTTCATCTATGGGGCATCACTCTTTAAGCATTAAAGGCATTCATTTATCTCAAACCCTTTTTTCCCTCTCATGTCAGGTGATTGACCATTTGCAAAGAACTGATAGTTTCTCAGTTAGGAAGAGAATGGCAAATAGGTTTTTCTTCTCACAGACACTGTAAAAGCACATCTATTCCTCATACATGGGCATTTAGCACAGCTGAAAGTCGTATTTGAAAGATGCATATACTATCAACTATTCAATATTATCTTTATTCACATTGCATCCAGACGTTTCTCAGGAAAAATGATTTCAGTGTTGACTTTTAAACCACATGATAAAAATGTATTATAATTTCAAAGTATGCATAATGTGTCACTGCATTCAAATTCATCTCCATTTACAAATATTATAAATGTTTAGTGAATATAAATGCTATAATAAATATCAAACAAATGTGAAAAGTGTTTTGCCTTTACAACAGGGTTTAAATCAGGTAGGATCTCACTGAATTTTTTAAATTCACTACCTTTGCTAAGAGAAATACCTCAGTCTGGCACAAAATTGATACCTTTAGCTGTATAAATATATTTTTAACTAATCTAACTCTGCCTCATATGCCTAAATTGGAATATTTTTCCTAACAATCCATTACATAAGCTCCATTATTAAGGCTGGGTATCTTTAAAAAAGACACATTTCCCAGCAATCCCATGTTGCTGCTGCTTAGAGCCTCAGACTATAATAAATGAGGTAAGGTATTTGGCTCTTTGAAAAAGTACAATGCATCATATAAATGTGAGGTAGTATTAAGAATGATGGCTATTGGTGGCCCACACCTCCAGGCTGGTTTCAGTCAGACATTTCATCTTAGGATCAAGGTAGACCAGGTGAAAAAGAAGCTAGCTAAGCACGATTTCTGACTACTTCTGTAAAGTCTTTGAGTATGGGCCAGGTGATGGATGGCTAATCCAAAGACCAGACTTTGTTTTAAGAGGCTTATCATTGAGCAAGCCATCGTACCTCTTGAAAACTGGTATACAGAGGAGTTGGAGGGCAACAATAGAAAAAAACCATGTATAGTTTGCAAAGTGTTTTACACGCTTTGTTTCACAGAGTTTTACAACCATCTTGTGAAGTACTATAGGAATTTATCATCTTCATTTTAAAGATTATAAAACTGAGGTTCATAGATGTTAAGTAACTTGACCATGGTCAGGTAGAGGCAGAGGCAGATCTTCCGGATCCCAGATTCAGCCTTCTATTCAGTCCACCATCTTATCTAGGAATGCCTCTATCCATCCCCATTTTAAAGGTAACAAAACTGAGGTTCAGAGATGTCAGATGGGAAAGGGAAAGGAAAGAAAGGGAATAAGCATCTCAATAGTGCCTACTATGTGTCTGGCACTGTGCTAAGCACTTGTTGCAAATCAAATTTGACAAATATTATCTCATTTGATCTTTCCAATAACCCAGCAAGTTAAATGTTATCCCCATTTTATAGTTGAGGAAAATGAAGCAAACCAAGCAAACCTTTCTATATGTAAATCTATGATCTTTGAGCTTCTGTTCATAGGTTTGCACATGGGTCACACTGCCATTAAATGTCTGAGAACAGATTTGAACTCAGGTCTTATTTACTCCAGGTCCAGCCCTTTATTCACTGTACCACCAGCTGCATGCTAAGTAATTTGTCCATGGTCAGTTAGTGACAGAGGTAGGATTCAGATCCAGGTCTTCCTAACCCCAGGTACAATCTTTTACTCAGTACACCATTTCACCTCTGCATAAGTAGCTAGAGTACCTATATGAATGAAAACCTAGATTTTTTTTTTCAGTATTAATGTATATGTTTTCCTTCCCAGTAGAACATAAGTTCCTTGAGGGCAGGTGTAGTTTTATTTCTGTCTTTGAACCTATGAACAGAAGCTCAAAGATCATAGATTTACATATAGAAAGGACCTCAGAGACCACCCCTCGGTCCTCATTTTATAAATGTCTTATACCTAGTAGGTGCTTAGTTTGTTGAAACATTAAGTATACTTCATGACAGTTTAGAGATCTAAAGGAAAAGAGGGAAAGCAAATTTACAGAGGATCAAGTCCTATTATAATAACTTGTATTTTACATATTCAATATTTGGTCAGTAAATAAATATTTATTAAGCATTTACAATGGGCTAGTAACTGTACTAAATGGTAGGTAAAAAACACAGTCTGTGCTCAAGGAGATTACATTCTACTGAAGGAAATAATATAGACATAATCCTGTATATTATACATACATTATTCATTATATTACTGTCGTATGTGACATATATAAAATAGATGGATAGCAGTTTCAGAGGGGAAGGCACTGGGTTTGGGGGCTGGGAAAAGGTCTTCTGTATATAGATTTGAGCAAAATCACAAAGGAAGTCAGGAAACCTAAGAGGTAAAAGGAAGGAGGGAGACTCCAGCAATGGGATAAAGTCAGGGTGTGCTGGAGCCAGTACAAACTGGCTTTTAAGCCAATTGTTAAATTTTTAATGCAAGTATTTGCACCTTGGAAATCATCAAAAGCTACAACTCAAGGCTTGGTTTCTTGTTTTGACAATCGTCTAGATTTTTAAAAGTGATGGAAGTAGTATTATTGATACAGATTAAACTTTAAAAGTGTGTTCTATGTATGTTTTTGTTTTGGCAAGTCAATTGTTAAACATTTAGCAGCACACTATAGGAAAAGTTAGCAGGAAGTACATAGATTTAGAAGATGAAGGAAGTATCATGTGCAGGAAACAGTAAGTAGACCAGGATAACTGGATTATAAAGTATGTGGAGGGAAGTAAAGTGAAAGAAAACCTAAGAGGTAAAAAGAGAGCCTGGTGGTAAAGGGCTTTAAGTGGCAAAAGAAGATTTTGGATCCTGGAGATAACACTACAATTTGGACCTAGGAAAGAAATATCCTGACTTGGGTTTTGCAACTTAATCATTCCCCTTCCCTAATATACTTGATCAAATAAGCTTAGCTCTATGGCTGAGATATAACAGGGAGGGAAAATAGAATGTGAGGCAGCCAAGTCGATTTTGGAACCAAAGGTAGAATAAAGAAGAGACAGACACCTAGAAGACTGTAAGAAGAAGTTTATTAAAGCTGAATCCAAACCAGTCATTCACACTACAAATAGATCCCCTCAAGGAACATCACAAAACCAATAGCACAACTAAACTACAAAGGGCTAGAGCGAAACAGAATTCTGTGCCCAGATACATTGAAAATCTCACCAGGAGCAAGTTGCCCTGGGGAACCTGGTAAGACACTCACTGAATTAAGAAAATTTGATTGATCAGAGTCACAGAATTTCCAAGTTGGAAGAGATCTCATTGGCCATTTAGTTTAACTTATTTCTAAGAAAGTATCCCCTCTCTACTATAACCTATTACCTCTCAAAGAGATTTCATTTCTGGCTAGTTCTCATTGTTAACAAGTTTTACTTAGATTAAGAAACTAAAACCTTTTGCTTCTGGTTCTACTTTCTGGGATTAAGAAGAGCAAGTCTAATCTCTCCTCAATGGGACAGTCCTTTGGATATTTGAAGACAATCTTCATATTATCACCCCACCTTCACTCCTTTCTTCTTGGTCCCAAAGGTGTCTTCAGGCACTTCAGTAAATACATGTTTCCTGATTAGGTGAGATATCAAGAGATAGGTAGACTTTGTAAGTTCCTAAGGAAATGCCTATAAGGAATTGAAGGGCATAGAATATACAAGAACTGAACACTACAGAGTAGACCTTTATTGGGACTAGCCCCAGGGAGAGATAAGGAATAACATAGCCTTGACCAGATGAACTAACCACATACTTGTGGGGGGGGTAGCCTTTAAAAAAGATGCAGACTAATTTCTCTTCTCCTTGATGCTTTGTCAAATCATTAAAAGGCTAAATTGAAGGAGAGAAAATGGGAATTTCCATGACTTACTGCCCTAGTTGTTGACCATTTATCCTCTGGCAAAAGATCAATTTTCTTTTGTACAATTCACTATGATGCAGAAGGTTTTGCCCTCTTAAAATTCTTATGATAAATTACAGAGCTCTCCACAATCCCTTTGAAAAGTAATGTATGTGGTTGGTGGGCTTAGCACAATGTCTAGGATGTAGTAGGTTCTTAATAAATTTTATTGAATTAATTCTGATACACATATGTTGGCTTGTATGTGACATGAATAGATACTGACCTGAGATCTGTCTCACACTTTCTCCAAGAGAGACTGCAATATCCACCTTTGCAGAGAGAAAGGGTCATATTTGTACCTCTCACAGTAGAGCAGGAAAGGAGCAGGACATATCAAGGACTGCCATAGTTGAGCAATCTCTCTTTCACTTTCCTACCTCCAAAAGGAGTATCAGGCTAGAATTACAATGATCTACTACATCTCAAATATTTGTAGTCTAATAGTGGGATAGATCTAGTCACTTTCCCTTACAGTTCTCAAGAGAGTAAGACTTAACTTACTAACACAAACCTAGGTCCCTCCTTCAAAATGCTGGTTACACAAAATTCCATCACAATTAGCCAGTAAACCTCTTTATCAAAGGAAGCAACACACAGAAATGGGGGAAGTTATACAGTATAAAGTGGAAAAAAGAATATGCAAGATTCAATATGTTCTTCATTTGGGAATGAAATAAGTCCATGATTCACCCAAGGAGAGAAAGATCTCACAAAGAGAGTCGACCCTTAGCAATCTCTATGGTTGAAGATCCTGTGAATCAAGGCAGGGAGGAGGAAAGAGGGGAGGTAGATTGCCTACATGTCTCCAGCTCCAAGAAGATTCCCTGTTTGTCATTCAAAAGTTCATACTAGCTTTTCACTCTCCCTTTCTTGAACTCCCCCAACTGTTTCTTCCTGCGTATGCATGCAGCACATAACACCATGGAGCTGTCCCTCAGAAAATCATCAAATATGCCTGATATGAGGGTAAGGCTACAGAAATATGATAATTTTTCCTACCAAAAGATGCAACCCTGAATTTCCATTTGAAAAGTTTTGAGACTCCCTGTCTCTCTCTTCAACACTTGACAAATTTGTATTCTTATATCTCTCTTTAATTTCAGTTGTCAGAATCATGAGTGTCAGAGCACCACAAAAAAGTGAGATTATAATATGTTATTCCAAGATTTTGTCAAATAATTAGTTGATTCATTGAAAAGATTTATCACATGGGCTATGTGGGGGTACATACATTTCATTTGTGATACTGAAGGAAACTGAGAATTTTGAACTTTTTTTTTGATTACTTGATTTCAGGAGTTCTGAGTTGTAGGAGGGTCAAAGTTGATTAGATGTCTACACTAATTCCAATAACAATAGGGTGAGCCATGTAGGATGAATAAGCCCCCAAGAACATGGGGCTACCAAGTTGCTTGGCAAGGTAGAGATGAGTGGGACAGGAAGGAGGGAAGAAAAGGAAGGAAGGAAGGAAAGAAAGAAAGAAGGAAGGAAGGAAAAATTTGTCACAAAATTATTTAAATTGTCTAGTTGTTCACCCTTACTAACTATTGGGTCAAAGTATCTGTCTGTAAGCCACTATCCTTTTTTGTGGGGGTTGGGGTATAGGGATCTTAATCTATGATTTCTTTGGGGTGAAGAAACTTCCCTCAGAAATACAATCTCTATCTATAACTTATGGTCATAAGATTGTGTAGGGATATCAACATTATCAAAAATTAAGTGACTTACTTTTTGTCACAAAGTATAACTATGAGAGTCAACACTTGAACTCGGATCTTTCTCATTCCAATGCTGGTCTTCTATTCACTACCCTGTGCCTCCTGTACAAAATATCCTCAAAATACTGGTCTCGCTAGGATTAACAGTGCAGGTGCTATAGTTGACTCAGGATAAGATAATGCTGTGGCTTCCAATTTCTTCACCAGAATTTCATCATTTAAAAAGAAAGAGCTACTTTGATAGATGAATGGCACACTTCTGTTTCACTTTCAAAAGTGGGATTTCAAAATCTTTTTGTCTTATTCTAAGATTAGTAGGCAACTGAAAACATATTTTTATGTCTCAGGCATGAAGACAGCAAAAAATGACCACACTGAAACCTTTCACAAAGATCATAAAATAAATGTTCTGTGTGCTGGGAACTCAAGTAATTCATGTTATAACCTAACAATCAATGATGACATCCAAGCTTCCATGAACATTGTTTAAATACTCATCCATTGAATCATTTTTCTCTAGGTCAATTAGTATGTCTCTCACAATGGGCTCTCCATCCCTCCCAGGAGAATGTCTTGACTTGAGTTGATTGATTGTATTTTTAACTTTATTGGAAATAATGCTTTTTTATGGATGCCAAGCAGCTAATTTCTTCAATTATTTCTATATCAATGTCATTCTTTTCTTGTGTAGCTGTCATTGCCAATACACTTACCAGTGCTCCTTATTACCAGTTCCAAGTATTGTTAGCTTGGATTTCTACTACTTGATGAAAATCTTATTGGCTTTAAATTATTGTACTTACCCCCTCCTTCCATGATTCAGAGCTAGTCACTATTAGTCTTTTGTATTTGTATTATGAGTCTCTATTTTGCTGTGACATTTTGAATTGTTTTTCATAGGTTATATTTTTAGTCATGGGTAGGTTTACTATGTGAAAATAGTGGCTTCCCTGTGCATATGTACAGTATCAGATTATTTATTTTTCGTAAGAGAAGCTCTATCAACTCATTTAGTACTGAGTGCAACAAGGCAGAAAATAATAAAATGCCAAGCCTACTGCTCTCCATTGTCCAAGCTAATGTTAGTCTCTCCTTCAAGGTCATTAGCTTTTGAAAATAACAGTACTAAGTTAGAGATTATATAATTTAGAACCAAAGGAATTATAGAGATTTTAGGATCATAGCTTTAGGAGTTGGAAGGGAACTGAAAGGTTAACTAGTCTAGGATACTCATTTTTATAAATGAGGAATTGAGGTTAAGTGACTTGCCCAAGTCAACAGCTATGTCTAAAATGTGGATCTATCTAGTGATTATAACACATTTGGAAGTAAATTTGATAGGACTGATGCTATGTAGAAACCCCATTAAGCCTGAGCCCACTCTCCCCAGGGAGACATTGGGGAAAGTGTATCCTAGGGAATGGTGGAGGAGAAATATTTGTACTTCTGTCTGTACTGTATCTGTGAAGTAAATATTCCTTTGTTAATTGAGTTAAGTAACACATCTGAATGAGGGCTAATGGCATTAGAAACACTCAGTTCTCGAAGGGTACCACTAAGATGTTAAGGGAAAGATGTAATAGAACCTAAAGATTCATTACATTTTATATAGAGTTTTCATTCAAATTTGATTATTTTCAGCTGCTTTACTGAACTTTGTATTAAACACTAGTGACAATAAATATTTAATGCACAAAATTACACCAATGATTAGAACATAACCCACTTAACATCATCATTCTCAGCACCAGCACTACCATTCATCAACATCTTCTGTGCACACCCAGAATGAGTAGCAGGCCATTATCGTAAGTCCCCAGATATCTAAGAAAAGCATTTGGAAATCTGACACATCTACGAAACAATGATGTCATTCCCAAGAGATAAGTAATTAAAGGCAATGAACTTATGATAGTGAAAAGGGAAACGAAAACTATCATTGAGCATATAAAATATTCAATCACTATTAATAAGTGAAATTTAAATTATAACAACTCTAAAGTTTCATTTCATACCCATCAAATTTGCAAAAATGATAAAATAATGTTAGAGGGATTGTGGAATCACAGACATACTAACAAATTGTTGGTGTAGCTGTGAATTTGTTCAACATCGCTGAAACATGATTTAGAATTATCTGAGCAAAATCACTAAACTGTTTTTGATCATTGACCTTATAGCTGGGTTGCTGGGCATAAATAACCCAAGGTGGCAAAAGATAGCAAGAAAGCTACCATATACACCAAAACGTTAATAGCAGGACTTAATGTACTAGCAAAACCCTAGAAGCAAAGTGGATGCCCACTAACTGTGGAATGACTGAGCAAACTGTGGTATATGAATGCAAAAGACAGGGTGTCCCACAAATCTTAGTGCAATTTCAAGCTACTAAACCTTTAGTATCTTCAAATCCCATTAAAACTTTTGGGACAGTCTTTGTGTGCACAGAAGATGTTGATGAGTGTAGTACTGGTGGTGGTGGTGACAGTTGTAGTGGTACTGATGATGAGTCAATTATGTTCTAATTATTGGTGCGATTTTTGTGCATTGGGGCAGCTAGATGGCACCGTGGATCTCTGAGCATTGGGAATAGAGTCAGGAAGACCTGAGTTCAAATCCAGCCTCAGACACTCAGATGGAAGGAATTCAGAGAAAAACGAGAAGACTTCTTTGAATAAGCACAAACTAAAGGAATAGATGCACGATGCACACAATAACTCTTACTATTAAATTACCACAGCACTATGAGACTACTGAGCTTAACTTCCAATGACCATTCTTGGTCCTGTAACATAGATGATAAAACTAACTTTCCTTTACTTGCTTAGGAAGGTAAATGTTGCCTGTGCTGTGAGATGCTGTTCCTGAGTTGGTTGGTTTTGCTTCATTGGTTTTATTTAATTGCTTTCTATCTTATAAAGAAGGGTTGTTCTAGATCGAGCTTTCTTTAACTTTTCCCACTCACAACCTCTTTTCATCCAAGAAATTTTTATGCAACTCTGAGCATATCGATATATAAAATAGGTATACAAATCAAATTTACTGCTAATAAATCATTAAGAAATTTATTTTAAAAACAATTCCTTGGCATACATATTATTTTACCACTTATTAGAGATGAAAGCAAATTTGCACACTAATGAGATGGGCGTGCTTTTTATTTTTACATAAAGAATTAAATCTTGGCAGAATATTAGATACTGCAGGATGTAGAGCATCTTCAACAGTTTTCAGAGGTGATTGATATTTTGATTTTATGATTGTCAGTGCAGAATACTCAGCATCACATAAAAACATTGTACAAAATGGCAAAAGTATGTTTAGAATCATTTCAGAAATTATTGGAAATTCTGTGCTAAATCTCAAGCCAAAATTCATTTAATGATTTTTTTTTTTTAGGAAACTCAAATTTTAAACCTTGTCTCTTGATAACTCAGCAAATTCTTCTCGAATGCCAGATGACTGAATTTTATTTCAGTTGAATATGGTTTTTGAACCTAACTTAGTTTCTTAGAATCAAAACTTGAAGGAAAGTATTTCTGAAACTGTCTCCAGGAATTTCAGATGATCCATAATAACTCTTGGAATTAAATTTTTGAGAAGGTTATTTTCAATTAGAAAATCATTTGTAACTGTAAACATTCCTAAAGAACCACTTTCCACCCTATTCTTCCATATGTTGAATTTTTAGTAAAACTTTCGATTTAAATTTTAACATAAATATGTGGCAATTTTTCCTTGAAGTGACATGTTTAAATCATTTAGTTTTTCCAAAATATCTGACAAGTAACACAATTTTGAATGTCATAAGTCATTATGAAAAAATTAACAAAATTGATTTTCTGCTCAGTCAAAATATAAGAATTTCATCTTTCAGTTTCAATAGTCTGTTTAAACTTTGCTTTCTTGAGAGATACCTTACTTCTACAAGTTTTTGTAATCAGACTCCATGTCTTTCCAAAGGTCTGAAAAAAATGACTATTAAGTGCATGGCTTTTAATGAAACTAATGATTTTGATAGTATTATGAAGCACAACATCTAACTCTCATGATATTCTTTTGGCTATGAGTGCTTCATGATGGATCATGCAGTGAGGAAAAATGTACTCATTGCCCTCAGCTTTAACTTTTGCTACAAATACAACATTCTCGCCCATCTGGACATGCTCCAGAACCATCTGCACAGTCACCAATGCAATTTTTCCACTGTGAACCTTTATTTGTGAAAAATTCAGTGACTTTAAGATATGTATTTTCCACTCTTATGTACCCTTCCAAAGAGTGACAAATTAATAATTCCTCATGTATGCTTCCTTCATAAACATGTCTAACACAAAGTAACAACTGTGCCATGTTAGAAATGTTAGTCATTTCATCTAACTGAAATGCAAACTTTGTGCTGCCCTTAAAACTAGTAATAAGCTGGTGGAATTGGTCAGTACTGATTTCAGAAAATTTTTTCAAAATAGTATCATTCCATCAAGTAATTTTGTGAGTTTCAATACCCATACATTCTCCCATGAACTATTTCTGACATTTTAATAGCAGCAGGTAGCATGAGATCTTCTCCTATCAATAGGGCCTTTTAGTTTTTGCAATTAAATAAGATACTTTGTAAGCTGCGCATAAGCTGCAACTTTTCGTTGACAGCAACACATTTCTCAAAACATTGTTTTTGAAAGATTTTAAAAGTCATTCAAAATATTCCTTTGGTTTATTGCAGTATATTACATGCTTAATATTAAGATGGCATTTTCGTTTAGCTGGTTTCATGCTCCCTGCAGCCAAAACTTCATTATAAATTAAACAAGGAGGTTTGTCCACACTGTCATCATTATTAGAAGTAAATCTAAATAGCAAAAATGATTTGACATATTTTCTTTTTATTGTCAATTTAGGCATCTTACAGTCTGGTAGCAGACTCTGCCACATTGTTATCAATATTTTTAACCTCTTCTGTCTAGATTTAGCCACTTATCCATAACTGAAAAATATTTTTATCCTAAAATATAAATAAATATTACTAATAATTTCTCAAATAAGTTCTAGGTTTAGTGTATGAAATTATATTTGCTTCTGCTTAATTTTAAAAATTGATGTCCACATTTACATACTTATATACAGTAATGGTGGTGGAGAAATATTATTAAAGGGCTTTTGTCTTTACTTGCTACAATTAAGTACTTGTGTTTCTATAAAAGAAGGAGATAACAGCAATTTTTAAAATCAAACATTTAACACAATACAATCCAAAGATATACTAATTTGATACATGCTGAAGAATAGGTAGGAATAAGTAGGAATGTATTAAAAGTTTTTATTTTCTGTAATTAAATTATTATGTTTCTATTAAGAGCATAAAACTGTATGTAAAGTAAAAACAGTACAATTCATAACATACAATAGTCTCAAATCTGATCCAAGGTGTTGTTTCTGGCAACATTTGTTGGTGTTATGTGGTGTTGATGCAGTTTGAGATGTTCAGGGACCTCCTCGCCCAAAGATCTGAGTACTAGACAGGGTCATCCGGAATGAATTCAAGGACACAAACATTCTTCAAGTCAAAGTAGCAAAAGTTTGTTGTCAATGCCAATATGGCAGGCAGAGCTCCTTAAGGAATTTTCATTCCTTAAGGAACTTGAGATTTAATAGGAATGATACTAAAGTTTATATAGGAAAAGTAGTGGATTACCTGGCAGAGAGGTTAATTTGGGGATAATTTACAACTTTGGTCACAGGAGTCATTCACTACTGGGAACCAGGGGAAGGGGTTTCTCAGGGGTGTGTTTTTGGTCTGTTAAGACTGTAGCAAGATAGCTTTAAGAGTTGATGTCTATAGTTTGACCTCTGGATTGTATACGGTAACTTTGGGAATCAATATATGATAATTCTGCGGTTACAAGATAGTCCTGTTTTTACAAGAGAATTTCTTCAGAGATCAGTTTGTAATTGTGATGGGGAAAGATAATTTATGTTACTGGAGCCCACTCATGAGTAATTGCTAGGCAGAGTGTCCTTGGGCTGGGGAGAAAACTGTTAGGGATAGTATTTTGAAGCTGGGGAGAAATGCGTTCTTGGAATTGGGGTACTAGCAGAAGCACACTATCAGTGTGCCGTGTAAAATGCACATGCTGTGTGCTCAGAACCAAGACTGCAATAAAGTCTGAGGAAGTAACACAAGCAAGCACTGCCAGAAACACCTCACATTCATTGTGTTTGATTCTGAATCAATTTTTGGTCATCGTATGTTCGGAAACCTTTTGTTAAATTTTTCCAGACCCCTACATTCACTTATGCTACCCGACCCAAGGGTTAAGACATGCCACGCTAGAGGGTAGTACACCAAAGTGCACCAATTAAATGACTCCTGGAAAAAATAAAAGGTATCAATGAAATGTTTTAAAAATGCACCTGTCATTCCTATAATGATCATAAATTTTAATGACGGTGAAACTCTTCTTTCTATTCATGAAACTTTTTGGTTTTACTATTTTCTTTGGTTTTTGCACTTAAGTTGTAGGGCAAGCAACGTCCTAACCTTCAAAATCCCTTGAGGGCTGATTTAACGGCACCTACCAAAAATAACATATTTTCTCATTGCTACTCTTCCTTCTACGTAGTTACTAATTGTTTCCATGATTTGGTCTTTTGCCCATTCATCGTGAAGGATATCATTTAGTCTGTGATTTGATTCTACATCTTTTACTTTTCTTCCCTGTATTACTTACCAATTTTATTGCATTATGGACTATAAAGGATGTGTTTATTATTTCCATCATTTTACTTTTATTTAAGATTTCTTTAAGCCCTTACACATAAGCATTTTAAAGGTATTATGTGATGCTGAGAAATTGGAATATTATTTCATATTCTGAATCAGAAAAAGCCATGAGTTTTAAATATCTAGTTTTCCGTGAGTCTAATTCTATTTACTTTTTGCATATTTTTCAGTTAGAATCATGTTAGGCAAACTAAGTACAAAGAGAGACTGAATGAAAGGGAGTTATGATCTGATATCTGGACGTTAAGAGTTTTTTATTTTTGAGGCTTAACTTGTGGATGACGGCAAATTAAGGGTGTGATTATCTCTGAGCATGGCTGAGGTGAAGTGGGAAAGTAAGTCATGGAAGCTGAGTTTGCCAAATGGATTTGTTAGAATATTTGAGGGGACTTCTATAAATGTAGGAGTTGGAATGGAGAGGAACACCATAGGAAAGGGAGTTCTAATGACCATCTTGTCCTAGATATTCTCTTTTCTCTGAATTTTTGTAATATTCTTTTCTCCTTATCTTCTTTCTACTGGTTTAATCACCAGTTTTCAGTCTCTTTTCTTCTATCACCATCCATATCTCATATCCCTTAACTTTAGGTATACCCCAAGACTCTGTCCTAGGCCCTTTTCTCTCTATATATATTCTCTCATTTGGGGACCTCATCACTTCTCTTCATTTTAATTACCATCTGTATTCATATAACTCCCCAGACTATATATTCAATATTCTCTCTCTCTCCTCTCTCTCTCTCTCTCTCTCTCTCTCTCTCTCTCTCTCGCTCGCTCTCGCTCTCACTCTGTCACAATTAGAAACAAGTCATTGGATATTTCCAATTGGAAAAACTGTAGATATTTAAAAACCCAATATATCCAAAACAGAAATCGTTACTGCCCTCCAAATCACTTCCTTTTTAGTGCTGATGGTGCAAGCACCGTACAGTCAGTCACCCAGGTTTACAGCCTTGGATTTATCCTTGATTCTTCACTATATACCACATATGCAATTAGTTTCTAAAGTTTGTCAATTCTATTCTCACTCACCTGCACCCAGTCACTTCCTAATTGGTGTCCTTGCTTCAAAGTGTCTTCCCTCTCTAATCCAACTTCTGCATAGCTGTGAAAGTTATTTTCCCAAAGTAATAGTTTGATCATATCATTTCTTTTACCCCCAAACTCTACTAGCTCCATCTTGCCTGCAGGATCATATATAAATTTTTTTATTTAGTTTTTCAATCCCTTCAAAACGGAGCCTCAAGCAATCTTTCCAACTTTAACAATTCATCATCATAATAAAAGATAGCCTTTATGTAAATACAAAATGTCTTACACATATGACCTTAGTTGATTTTCACAATCACCTTGTGACATTGCTGCTTTTATAATTTCCCAGCCTTTCTAAAGAAAGAGACTTGATAGAAGTGAAGTGACTTCTCCCTTGGCTCATATAGCTAGTAAGTTAATGGGGCAAGATTAAAGTTCAATTTTTCCTAACTCCAACCCTACATACTCTTCTGCTCCAATAAAACTAGATCACATTATACTCCATCTCCCATCTCTGCATCTTTGTGCAACCTCTATGCTCTTTATTCCTAAAATGAACTCTTGACTCACCTCAGTATCTTAGAATCACTTACTTCCTTAAAACTCTGATAGGGTTAAAGTTTCTCTATACAAACAAAATCAGAGGTCTAAACCCTATCCAGTTCCACTTTTTATCTTTTTTTATATACTTATGTATGTTTTGGGGGACAACTGGGTGGTGAAGTAGATGGAGCATTGGGTCAGCAGGCAGGAAGACTCTTCTTCCCGAGTTTAAATCTGGCTTCAGATACTTAACTAATTGTGTGACCCTGAGCAAGCCATTTAACCCTATTTGTCCTCAGTTTCCTCATCTGTAAAATGAACTGGAGAAGAAAAAGGCAAGCCACTCCAATATCTCTGCCAAGAAACCCCAAAGGGGTCACAAAGAGTAGAACATGACCGAAAAATGACACAACAAATTTACACGTTTATTGTTTCTCCCTACAGAATTTATGTTTCTTGAAAACAAGGATTGTTTCATTTTTGTCCTTGTAATCCCACTGCCTAACAGAGTAAAAATGATTAATAGATATTTGAATGGTTAATAAGTGAATGAATATGTCTGGGCAATTTTTTTTTGTATTAACACCTGCTTATGGTATTCAGCATGTTCTTCTGGAAACACTAGGATTCTAAAACTGTGGTTCTGAATCCTATTCTCAAGATCAGAAGTTTTGACTTATTCAGTACTTCCATAATCTCCTAATGCTGCTGTTATTCTACTCTGATTTCTAAAGTATCCTATCTGTATTTTCAAATTTCTTTTCTGCCATTCCTGTTCTCTCTGTTACATCTTTTGAATTTCCTATTGATTCCCTCATTTGTCTTACTGAACTTATTTTGGAGAATTATGATTTCTACCATAGTTTCAGCCCTAATTTATATCCTTACTTTATCTGTTAATATTTTAATTTCTCCTTTGAACTGTTCCAGAGTTTTTCACCATTGTTTTAATTTTTTTTCTGGGAACTTGTATAATTTAGCTTCCTTACTTCTTCACTGGGGGCAATCTGGTCATTTGTAATATCTCTTCGTTGTGTTATGACCTTTTCATATTTCTCTGTTTATTTTATTGACTCTCTTTATAAATCTCTATGCCAGTTCTTTAGCTTAGGAATTAGCTTTATCTCTGGCTTTCTTTGTTCTTCTTCTTACATTTTCCCCTCTCTATTCTCATCAATTAGCTTTATATCAAGTATAGGGCTTATCCGACACCTTCCTCACACTGTTTCTTTTATTTAAATAACCAAGACTGGGTGGTTTCAGATCTTTCTGTAGGTTAAAAACTGGAGAGCTCACTGAGATGTGTAGAACCTGAAGAAAGTCCACAGTTGAATTTATATCTTTTTAGTACTGAAGATCAGTTCTTCCATTCTGGGACTAGTTAACACCACTTGACATGCTCTCAAGTTAAGATATTCAATTAGTATGATATACTTCCTTTTGTAAAGGTATAGACAATTGTGTGGATGGGTTGGGAATCCACATTAGGTTGCTGCAATATACAAGGTGATAGAAGCCTCTATAGTCAAAGCTTGAAGGAAGAAGAAACAATTAGTTGTCCAGGATGACAGGAATTCAATTCTCCCTGAACTTTATACTATCATTTCATATGTTCCATAATTATATGGAAATATTTCCCATTGTTTCCTCTTTTTGCTGCAATTTCAATTACTATCTATCTAGTTTACTACTCGTTGATTCGAGATATTGCTGGGAGTTAAGTTAGGAATATGCCATCATATGATTTTCATGAAACTTCTTAACGATCATTTCTTTAGGTTTATTTCATGAAAACTGCCAGAGGAAATGCCACATACAGGCAATTTTTCATTAGGAATTGTTGAATAAGATTTATAAAAATAAACTTTGGGAAGGACAAAGGTAATACAGACTGAAAGGAATAATTAAGCTTCAAAGTATCTAACATTCATCTTGGTGTCTTGATATTTAAATCTAAAGTAATTATTATTTTTTGTCATTTTACAAGAGAAAAAGCCAGATTATAGTCAAAGGACTAATAACCAGGCTAGACATTCTACTTTCAATAGGATTGTAAGTTTTCCAATTCATTATTTTCTAATCCAGACTCCTGTAGGTCTATGTTTATTTTATGCAATTCTTTTCTTTTTAATTACTTCTCTACTAGCCAGCTGTCTGATCTTAATGAACATTCACAGTCCCATTGTGAACATCTCTTTCCTTCCCAGAGCAATCCTGACCAAAGTTTAAAAAAATAAAAAACAGATTTAACACAAACTAAGAAATGAATGCTGGAGGAATCTCAGAGTAGGGAAAAGGAGGTCTATACATGTTGTTAACACATTGACCCTGACATGGCACTATTCATAATTCACAGGGGCAGCTTCAACAATAAAAAGTAGAGAAATTTAAGAAAGAACTATTTACGAGTATAGTGATGTGGTTGACTTTTCACCAGTACTTCCCGATTCTTCATTACAGTGTTCCAGATCTGTATCCCTTCTTTTCTCTGTCATGACAAGAGTCCATAAGTTATTCAAAAGAGCTTGCTTCCTTTACCCAAAATAGTTTGCTGTGTCAATAAATGGTTTAATAAACCTCTCCCTCTAAGCACAACTTAGAGCTTGGGATTTCCATTTCCTGAATTTAATCTAATGACTAGACTCATAGCAAGAGCAAAGCAAGCAAGGCACTTGTCTCTAGCACAGAAAGTTGGGAGGCAAAGAAATATACATAAAATATACTTTTCCTATCCCAAGTAAGCCATGTCATTAGGAGTAGGGTAGGAGGGAGGGTTAAAATTTTATATTCTTCTCTCAAATACAAATTATTGACTATGTTGCTCATAGATTGAATCAATGAAATTTGTCAACTGTCCTGACATGCAAGTGGTTAATTTTACTAAAAATGAGGTTTTTACCCTAATATATCTATTTGCAAAATATAAATGCTCAAAGTAAATTGTCAGAACATATAATTCTTGTTTATTCTTTTAAAAAAAAAGATGTGTGACGTGTATTTGGGGGGGTTGATGTGGGCACATAGAGTGGTAGGGGTGGGTGGGAAGGATGCCATGTCTGGGTGGGTATGTTTTGTCACTCATTGGATTAGGATAGCTCCATGGATCTTTCACATAGAATAACCACTTGAAAGAAGACATTTCCTAATTGGAAATCTTTGAAAACAGAAACCCCAAACCATGTTCTAAGTAGCAAGATGAATCTTCTTTATATTATTTAATATTTCAAAGGTTTATTTTTGTTTTCTTGAAAAACAGATATATTGCTTTTCATTACAAATGTCATCTCCATTTTATCACCTTATTTATAGCTGGACTGTCCTTGGACATGAATAGCAGGGGGAAGGGAATAAGCAGTTATATAACACCTACTATGTGCCATGCCAGCATTGTGCTAAATGCTTCTTACAAATATTTCATTTGAATTAATTGGATAGGACTTTTATCCGGTCCCACCCCACTCCCAGTCTGGGATGGCATATTATCTGTTTTCTTCATTTTTGTGGACAAGAGCCATTATATAATTTCTGGCCAAACTCCTTTGAAACTGCTTTCCAGAAATAGTTGGAGTTGGAATCTCTTGGCTGCATAAATCCTGGCTCCTTATCTCCCACACTCAAGAAGAGCAAATCTTGGATTTGGTTGGAACATCTAACATGTCAGAACTGTTTTAAAAGGGAAAGATTTTCAGTTCCAATAGCTCAGTCTGACCCCGAACTACATTTTTAAAGTATATAATATAATGGTGGTTACATAAAAGTCAGTTTTAAAATGTAGCTTTATAGTTTTTTTCATTTTCCTTTTTTATTACTTTATTCTATACTCAACAAACAACAAATAAAATAAGCATTATTTAAAAGCACAGAGACAGTTTTACTATGTTTTCTTCAGTTCCAAATTCTCCCTATCCCTTCCTCACCCAATGGGAAGGCAAGAAAAACAAAACCCATTAAAAATGTCTGAGATATATAGATATATACACCTGTACCAATATATGCAAAAGAAAGAGAAAAAATATGATTCAATTTTTACTCTGAGTTCATCAGTCCTCCATCTGGAGGTAGATAGCATTTTTCATCTTGAATTCTTTGAAACTATGGACAGTTATTGTGTTGATCAGAATTACTAAATCTTTCAAAGTTAATTATTTTTACAATATTTTTGTTACCTTGTAGATTGTTCTGATTCAACTCACTTAATTTTGCATCAGTTCATATAAGTCTTCCCAGATTTTTCTAAAACCATCCACTTTATCATTTTTTATATTACAGTAGTATTTTATCAGGCAGGGTAGCTAGATGGCTTAGTAGGTAGAGCACTGGACTTGAAATCAGAGAGATTCATCTTCATGAGTTTAAATCTGGCCACAGACATTTCCTAACTATGTCACCCTGGGCAAATCACTTAACCCTGTTTACCTCAATTCCTCTATTGTAAAATAAGCTGGAGAAGAAAATGGTAAGCTACTCTAGTATCTTTTTGAAGAAAATCCTAAAATTGAGTGATGAAAGGTTGTACACAACTGAAACGACTCAACAACAGTATTTCATCACATTCAATACCACAGATTGTTCAGTCATTCCCCAATTGTTGGGCATTCTCTCAGGTTCCAATTCTTTGCCACCAAAGAAAAATAGGTATTATTAAATACAGTGGTACATATGAGTCCTTTTCCTCTCTTTGATCTATTTGAGAAATAGTCCTAGTAGCAGTATTGTGAGGTCAAATAGCATGATAGTCAATATGTCTGTCAGTGTATGACAGTCAATAGTATGATAGATAATAGTCAAAATAACATTTTGGGCACAGTTCCAAAGTGCTTTTTGGAATGATTTGACTAATTCATAGCTCCACCTATAGTGCATCAGTGTACCTGTTGTCCCACATCCTCTCCATCATTTGTCATTTTTCTTTCTTGATATCTTAGCCAGGCTAATGTATATAAAGTGTTACCTCAGAGATGTTTTAATTTAAAATTTCTGTAATTATTAGTAATTTAGAGCATTTTTATATGGTTATTCATAACTTTGATTTCTTCCTTTGAAAACTGCTTATTGGCCATTTATTCAGTAGGGAATGGCTTTAATTATTTTTCTTTCTGTTATTCTCAACTATGATTACATATATCTGCTTTCTTATTTGTGAAACACAAATGTCCTCTATTGATTTATACCATAAATTAACACTAATTTTATATAATCCTTTGTTTTTAAATATGATGTAACATATAAAATGGCATAATGGAAAGGGTAATGGATTTTCAGTCAAATGATCTGGTTCTGTATTCCAACTCTGCCAAGTATTGAATGTATGATCTTGGACAAATCACATATCCTCTGTGATTATTAAAGTTTTCTTCATCTGAAAAATGAGGTTGTTGGATTGCACAGCCTGTCAGATCCACTTCTATTCTAAATTTATGGTCCATAGTTGCTAGGGTGATAGGGTTGTGATGAGTTTGCACAGTTGTCCTCAGTGCTTCACTGAGGAATTTTGAAGTGACTTTCAAACCCCAGAAAACTAAGTTTCTTGGAGAGAAAGGAAACTCTGCCTCTAAAGATGGTTGATAAACCATCAGGATTAGGATTAATCACTTGTTACAGACGATGACTCTAGTCATCGTCATTACCAAATCCAAGGCAACAGAGTATGTAATGTGTCATTCTTGGAATACATACCAAGGTTCTATTCCTCATAATCCTCTGTTAGGTATAGTTGTCTGGGCCCTGAATATGGTTTATCTTTGACCTCACTCCTTCAGAAGTAATGAGTCATCACTGTGAAGTTTACTTTAGAAATCTCCCAACCCAGCATTTTTGTAGCAAGATCTATGCTTCTCTTTAAATAAAAACACTAGTCATTAACTAGAGAGTGAGATGTTAACTTCTGGGCTTATCTCCAGTAATAACAACTCATATTCATATGAACCTTTTTTAAAAGAACTTTTCTCACAACTGCCTCATGAGATAGAAATTCCAGTATTAGCCCCACCCTACAGGCATGGAACCTGAAGCTCAACGAGATTAAACAGTTTTTCCAAGAACACACAATTAGTAAATGATGGAGTCAGGTCTTTTGATGTCAAACTCAAAGCATTTATCGTTATAGCACACTGCCTAAATAGAATTATAGCATAAGACATGAGGAAGAAATGGGGGTCATTGGATATGGAGTTCCATTATCAGAGAACTAACTTCAAAGTACTTTGTTGGAGTGGTTAATATTAAAAGGAATATAGAGCAAATGATCTAAAAGAAGCCACACTATTAGAAGTTGCTGAGTCAGCCATGTGGCCCCAAAAGGTATACTATCAACAAATATCAATATAGAAGTCTATAGATTCTAGTCTGAAATTGTAAATAATTTTCACAACCTTGGGACAAAATCACTATGCTTGTCTCAAATTTGAGCTTGGATACTATTGGTTGTAACTGGAAGCTTCTTTGTTGGTATCTAATAACCATTGTACAAATTGTGAGGCATTGGGCTAGAGTGGTAGAGTGTATTTCTCAGGTTTCTATAGAATGACGTTGAATAGAGATGATAGAAGATGGGTTGAGGGAGAAGTGCTATCTGCGTCATAACTGGGAATTTTGATGTCCACATAAATGTTCAGAAAACATACTAGGATTAAGCAGCATGAAATTCATCTTCAAATCACCTGTTGAGTCCTTTTGCAGTTGGATCTGACTCTTTGCAACCCTATTTGGGGTTTTCTTGGCAAAGACACTGGAATGGTTTGGCATTTCTTTCTCCAGCTCATGGTACTCAAGGCAAACAGGATTATATGACTTGCCCAGTTACTAAGAATCTGAGGTCTAATTTTAATTTATACAAAGCTATCTTCCTGACTCCAGGCTTAGCACTCTATCCAGTGTATCATGCATCAAATCACCTATTTAAGACAAATTTCATTGTGGAGAGGAAGAAACACAGTAGGAGGTTACCTTGTTGGGAGCAGAAAGACCTTAAGAAATCGAAAAGCCACTGCTAGGAGGCTATCATGTTTGTCATTGTCATTATCCATGTTTTTGTTGTGTTTTGGGAGGAGGAGTAGGGCAATAGAAGGGGCCCTCAGGAAAGAGATTACTGTTATGTAGCCTTCAAGGTTGTGGGTAAGGGGAAAGAGCAAGAATGAGGAAGCATACCATTTACTACCTTCCTATTTTAGCTAGTTATTCATACTAACTAGGAACTAATCTCAATTGTATCCATGTTGCTGAAAAGAGTAACAGCACATTACACATTATGGTGCCCTCAGGAAAGCCTACTCACCACTTCATCTTAATTACAATTCTAAGTGGAATCAAACAGCCTAACAAAGGGATATTGTTTGGTATAACGTGGGGCAGCAGGGAGATGGATACTGTACAGCATTGCATTTAGAGCCTGAGTACCTGACCCAGGTCTTAATTCTAACTCTTCTACTTATTGACTATATGCCATAAGACAAATTACCTACTTCCTCAGTTTACTTATCTATGAAATTAGATAATTAAACCACATGATCTCCAAATTCCCTTCCAGGACACAATTCTATGCTTCTAAGTTGACATATTTCCAAAAATAACTGAAAACTTTCATGTTACAGGTATTCTTGGAATAAGAATTATAATTATTAAAACAAAATTATGGCTATTTATAAACAAACTGCTGTGGACATTTTTTTTTCATAGACTCTGGTATGTTTTTCCTTAAGACCTTCTACTTCCATCATGCCTTGATTTTCAGTTCCTTGAATAAAAATAAGACGCAAAATAAATTCCACTAATAAATCAACATTACAACTACAACACTACAATAGCTTATGGCCACTCTAATAAAATATTATTTTTACTGTCTTCACTTCTAGAATTCTACAACTAGGGAAGTAAAGGAAGGGAGAGAAAATGTAGATCTTTATGCAAAGAGAGTTTATTTAACCTTGATTTCTTGCAGCGCATAATAAAGCAAATAAAAAAGGCAATCATGAGACTGCCATGAGACTTCCAAAATAAGATACATTGCAATGTGCCTTTCTCTCATCATTATTCAAATTATTTCTGCTTTTGCCCTGAAAAGGATGTTTTAAGTAAAATTAGATTTTTCCTGATTTGGGAATAGTTGCGTGATCTCACTGGTAAGTGAAAAACAGAAGAGTAATACAATGATATATTTTCGAACTTGAAAAACATCATATAATGGATTTGAGAAGTCATACCAAACTCCTTGTCACCTAAAAAAAAAAAGGATATGTGTAAGACTGGTTTGGGATAATATGGTTATTAGTACCTTTACAAAACCGCAGTGAGCCATGAATTGAACTCTTTGTCTCTTCTTTGTGTAAGTGTCCAATGCCCATCTCATGTTATTTTCAGCATTTACTTCAAATAATAGAAGTCATTTTGTTAGAAGGATGAAGAAAAGATACTCCTTCAGAAAAATGGCATAAATTTCAACATTATTATTTCTACATTTCTTGTGGGTTTCTGTGCCTCTCCTGCAATAAATAATTTACTCTAATAAAAAATTTACTACACTAAAACTATTATTGGGGTCACTGAAAAAATAAATCATAATTTTTACAATGTGTGCCTTACTAACCAGTTTTACTGCCTGGCTTATTTGTGTGTGTGTATGTGTGTGTTTCCGTGTCTGTTCATGTGGATGTTGGGGGGGAATCTGCATCAGAAGAGTAGGTGATAACTGAATTAGTAAAATTGAGAGAGAAGGAAGGAAGGAAGGAGGATTCTTCACCTTTGGTAGAGAAAGAGGAAATTCTTTATGAGACAGGTTTCCTGACTTGCTTACACACAAAACTTAAGTGATCTCCTTGAAAATATGAACACCCAGGGTTCTGAAAGGAAAAAGAAAAGATGTGATATTATCCAATAAGACTTTACAAATATGGCAGGTTGGAAGTCTTTTCTCTTTCCTTCTCACTTACTTTCTTTAAAATCATGAAAGAAAACCCTTTTCAACTTCTGACTTTATTGACTATTAGAAGGCCCATTTGCATAGGACTACAAATTTAAACGGACATTTTTCAATAAATGTCTGTGAAAAATTCCCTTATCAGTAATGGTAACTACTATAGATACCCAGTTCCTCTTCCATCAACCATCCAATTATCAAAATCCAAAATGAGATTTAATTTGAAATATCACCAAACATGTAATAAGGGTACCTTATGTATGAAACATGAACTTTATGAAATCTGTCAGTAAAAAAATATGCAAATATTCAAATATTTAGGATATTTTTTACCTGCAAAAATACTTTGGGATCATCATTCCTCAAAATAATTTTTTAAATATCATTTCTTTTATCTATATTAAGACTATGTCAAAAGTCAGTCATCTCCCCTTCCCCCAACAAACAACCTCAATTATTTAAAGTTCACTACTACAGTATCTCAAATTTCATAACAGGCCCTGATGCTCTGGGTTTCCATGGACTAGTTTCAATCTTCTGGACTTTTTACTAAATAAAATCTTTATGGCTCATGCCCCACTGGGAGTTTACTCTGTAGCCTCACATTTAGGTAGCATCTAAGTTTTCACCAAAATTGAAAAAGGTCCTCAAACTCAAGTATTCAGTCCTTAAATTCTCAATACATTCCTCAAATATTGAAGGTAACAAATTATTAAATGTAAATAAATGGAAGGTAATAAACTATCAAATGTAAAATGGGATTTATTTATTTATTGATAACAGAATCTGATACTTTTATTTTATTCCCATGCTGACTTTTAAAAAATTTATTTAGTTTTTAGTTTATGGAATAAAACAAGCACTTCCATAATGTGTGTGTGTGTGTTCGTCCTTTGTTGCTGAAGAAGACATTGTACCTGGACAATTGTCTTCCTCTTGTTGCAATAAATATCCTCAATCACTTCATTCAACTTCCAGGGCATATATGTATGTATGTACACATGTATGTATACACATGTATGTTTTACATGTATGTACATATGCACATTTATTAGGTATACACACATATTTAGATATGCATTGTGTAAACATTTATATATATACATGAAAATACACTGTGTATATGTGTATATCTATGTATAACTGGATACATACAAAACATATGAATTCAAGTATGTTGGACTATTATACATCACATCATTAAAGATTTTAGAGCTGCGAGGGATATTAAACATTGATTTATCAGAGTCATGGAAAGCAAAAGTGGAAAAAAAACCTTAGAGGTTATCTTCAAACACCCTGATTTTATAGATAAAAAAATAGAGGCACCACAGATTATCCAAAGTCACTATTGAATTCATGTTACAGTCAGGACTACAGTCAAGTTTTCTGATAGTCTAATGATCCTTCAGTACGTCACCAACTCCCTCATTTTACAGATTAGGAAACTGATCCCTAAGGAAGTACAATCAGAACTAGAATCCAGTAGCATAAAAAGATTTGATATGTTTGAGATTGTACAGATTTTGTTTTACTTGATAGTGTGAATCTTTTAGGGTAGCTAGATGGTGCTGTGGATAGAGCTGCAGGCCTGGAGTCAGGAAGATTCATCCTCCTGAGTTCAAGTCTGTACCCAGACACATACTAGCTGTGTGACCCTGGGCAAGTCACTTAACCCTGTTTGTCTCAGTTTCCTCATTTGTAAAAGGGGTTGAAGAAGGAAATGGCAAACCACTCTAGTATTTGCTATGAAAACCCCAAATGGTGTCACAAAGAGTTGAACATAACTGAAAAGTGACTAAAAAATAACAACAAAATGCATCTTTTAAAATATGGGAAAATCTACTTCGATTTTTTTTAAATTGCCTATCACTTAATTGCTAGTTTCTGTCCTCTACTGAAGTCATATTCTAGTGCCTTATCATGGTTTGACCATGGCTTATTCTAGGCAATACCAGCAGCTATTACAGGCCTTAACAGTCTGGAAAAATTGGGTATATTGAGCAGCAGATTGCATACCTCCTGCCTAAAGACCCACATCACCAAATTCAGCAGGGTTGGTCACCAGTTAATGAAATTTCCAGTCACAACAACTAACTAAAAGCATCTATTAAGATATAAAGGAACCAAGATCTGGTACCAGTAAAATCCTGGAAATCTCCACTTCCAGATGTTCATCTCAGTCTTTATCAAGTTAAATACATAGATGCTACACTTTATTTTGTCTCCCTTCTCAGGCTTCATCTGTGGCAGCAGGTGCAGAGGAATGAATTCAGTCTTTGGAGTAAAAAGTCCTGGGCGAAAACTTTTCTCTAATGTTTACTACATGAATGAATTTGTTCACCTCCAGAAGTTTCCGTTTCCTTATCTATAAAAAAAAGGAGAGGGTAAAATAGAAGACTTCTAAGTTCCCTTTCAAGTCTCTAAACCTGTGAACTTAGGTTAGAAGTGTCTAGGGCAGGAACCTAGAGGACTGGATTGGAGAATTGTCTTGTAACTGTCATCAAGCCATTTACTGCCTTTGAGCCTCAGTATTCCTGCCTGCCAAAAAGGAAGAATCATAGTTGTAAGAACTGTCTAACAGGGTTTTCGTATGTAAAATGCTTTGTCAACTCTGAACAGTCATTCTGCTCATGTGCACTTACCTTACATACAGTGAAGAACTGTGTATTTATGATCACAGAACACCTCTAAAAATACTCCTGAAAAAATTTCCATTTTTTCACATCCTATCCAGCTATTCACCCATATTTCAATTTTCCCTACTTTTCCACACTATAGACCATTAGCCCTCTAGCACCCATGCACTGAGAGATTTTATCCACTCCATTTGGAGACTCATTGATTCATTCACTCACTCCTTTTGGTTTAATATAAAACTGAAGCCGTATTTCCCATAGGTTTATAGAGTCACAGAATTAGAGTTAGAAAAGATTTCTAACACAACCCATATTCTCCCACCAAATAAAAATCACCTCTTTGATCATTCATCCAACCAATCAATTAATAAACATTTATTTTGTATCCCCAGAGCCTGGGAATTAAAAGACAAAAATACAAAATTCCCTGCCCTTAAGAAACGACATTACAAACGTATAGTTATATATAAAACATACAGACAAGGACTGGATCTATGAATTCATTGGTATAGGGAACTCCCAAATTAAGAAACTCCCTCTACCCATGCAGGTCAGGTCAGCATGTTTTTGTTATTTTTTTGTTGGGTTTTTTTTTTGTTTTTGTTTTTTGCAATTTAGAGTCTTTGAGAATTACCTACAGTATATACTACAATGTGAAGCAACTTGTCCACTGTTATATATCCAATATAGTTCAGACACAGGACTTAAAGCCAAGCTTTCCTTGCTTTGAGGTGACCTCTCATACAAAACAGATGACAGATGATTTTGAAAGGTGGGGAGAGGGGAGGCTCTAGCACCTGCATGGATCTGGAAAGCTGTCATGTACAAGTGGCAAGGGAGGTCAGTATCAAAGAAAACTATAACACATCCAACATGGCATCATCTAACCTTTGTTCAAAGGCCTCCAATAAGAGTTTGGGTCCAGAACCCATTAATTCTGGAAGCAGCCCATTCCACTTTTGGACAATTCCAATTGCTAGGAAGTCATTACCTATCTTCAAAGCCCAACTCTACCTCTGCAACTTGAAGCCATTGTCTTCTAGGGCCTTTGGCATGTGTCTTATTTTTTAAGTTCCTTCTTCTAAAGAAATTCTAGTCTTTTATGCATTCTAATTTGACCCCTACATGTGGCTCCTCATTCCTAGTGAGAATTAGGGGTGATGGATGTAGATTTCTTCTTTGATGACAGGAATACATGGGCCTCTCTGCTACCTGATGATTGTGGTGTGGAAAATACTTGGCCAGCTGTGAAATGCCACACACTGATGGGTTGTTATTTTTGTTCAATCCACAACCTCCACCTTAAGGCAACTTAAAAGCAAAACAATTCCTGATGCTTAGTAAATACAACCCCCACCACAAGACTATCTAGTTTTTCAAAATCTCAGTTAAGGTGGGAAGCTATTGTTAGAAAAATTCAGAGCAAAATTAGAGCCTTTGGAGAAAAAGGCATTTTTGTTGGCAATTCTCATAGGTAAAAAGCTATTTGTATCAAAGTTGACTCTCTACTTATAATAAGCCTTGACTCTTTTCTTTCCTCTTTCTGCTTTCACAGTCCTGTTAAATGTTCTCCTCTTCCCCAAAGAACTGCCTATTCACAGGGAAAAGCTACAATTTTAGGAACTCACAACCCTATAGACTCATTTTATAGCAACTTAAAATTAAGTAGCTTAAAAAAAACAAACGTTTACACAACATAAAAAGGAAACACTGCATATTTTAATTACCCTAATTTTCTAAAACTATATTATTATTGCAATAATCCATTCTGAAGCAGCATATACTAATGAGATAAACACACTCCTTTGGTACTTAAAGGCTCTTGACCTTCACAGAGCAGAGATGTGAGATTGTCTAATTAGGATTCACACCATCACGTGCTACTACATTTATCAAGACAGAGAATACATGTATGGCTCCTTCCTGAAAACAAAATGCCAAGAGCTCAAAGGCCACCAAGTCTCAATAGCGGAAATGAAGTCGAGTGTTGAGTAATTATGTAGCAAATTCAGTCTGTGTAGACAAAATCACTGAGGCTAAAACCATTCATCTTGGGCCCAGAAATATCTAGGATATCTGTTGAGATGCCCCAGTTACCCTCATGGAGACCTGACTGTCAAGTTATATTGACTTGTTAAGGTTAAATAAAACATTTTTATCATTCTTTCCCCCCAATTAAATAAATCCATGCTAACTACTATATGAAAACACAACAGTAACAGTGTAATTGGAAAAATCCTTGAGCTAAATGGCAAGAAAGACATCCTGCAGCATTAACACTAGGTTTTCAATATAACTAAACAAACTTAGACAGTCTCAGTGGTAGAGAAAGTCTATTTTATATTTTCTTTTTGAAATCATCCAACTTGACAAGCTTGCTAACCTAAGAAGAGCTTAATTTTCTAATATCTCTTGAAATACAACATCTACCATTTTGACATTGGGTCAAAGCAGGAGTGTACATGTTTTACATTGACAGTTCCTATAAATACTATTTTCCCTTTGCCTACTTCAGGAAGTACACCACCTGATCTCCAATTAACACTATGATTTACTTGAATGAAAAACCTGAATATTTGTTCCACTGTCATTTATCAGTAGTATTCACAGGCAAGGCAACATTTTTTACCACATCTGAGAAGTGTGTACAATTTTTGAAAAGCTTAAAAAACTGTTGTAAAAAATACCATTCTATCTAGTCTAATTTTTCCAAGAGTGAGCAGGCGTTCTTTATAAGGGATGTGGGGTGGCAAGGGAGAGGGACTAGCTTTTTGCTTTTTCTGCATGATCCTCATTTGAATACATCCAGGTAGAAATGAGGACCAACCTCCCTTTGCCTGTTGGTGCCTTCTGAGTGCACCCCAGGTTCAGTTACACAGTCAACTGTTACAAAGCTAGCCAACCAGAACCAGTTACAGATGGTCTACACATGCTCCAAATCAGAGAGCATGGCACTTCCTTTACATATCATCAAGCCTTTCTGGAAACAAGTTCCCTAACCTCATCCATGGGGCTATTGCCTCAGTTACAGGAGTAAAGTCAGAAGATTCTTGGATTCCCAGAAAACGGAGCTGTATCAGGATCAGATTCAGCATACTGATTTATCCAGTTGAGATCATTAATATAACTTCCAAAGATGTTGGAGAGATAGTAATGAAACTTTCAAAGATGTCTAACCTACAAATAAATACTTCAGAGGACAGTTACCATCTTAAAAGAGAGAGCATGGTACAGTAAATAGAACTTTGAACTCAGAATTGGCAGACCTGAATTTTGTCTAGTACAGTGTTTAGAGTGTTTAACAAAATGTCTTGCACATTTTTAAAATCAGATCTATCATTTCATTGGTATGCAGGACTGTCAGCCAGGAACTCCCTTTCCCAATGAAGATTGGCACCTTCTTTGCAAATTATAGTCTTTTTGTAACCGTACCTTAAGCACAGTGGGTACTTAATAAATGTTTATTTAATGTTTATTAGATTTTATTCAAATACTATCATTTACTAGCTGTGGGACTTTCAGCAAGTCAGGTAATTTATCTAAACTTCACTTTCCCTTTTGGCAAATGAGGATAAGACTTACATGACGGAAATCTCAAAAAACAATTGCAAGTCTATAACCATTGTAATAACAATATGAATAAGAGCTAAAATTCATATAAAATGTATTGTGTACTAGGCACTTTATGAATGTTATGCCACTTGATCTTCAGAACAGGCAGGTGCTACTACTATATCCATCTTGCATTTGGGGAAACTGAGGCAGACAGAAGCTAAGTAATTTGCCCAACATAATACAGCTAATAAGTATCTGAGGACAGATTTGAACTTTAGTCTTCTAACTCCAGACCCAGGGCTCTATCCATTAAGCCACCTAGTAAGATCTCGAGACATCACCTTCCTGACATCACTGGTCATCTTCAAGAATGAAAGACAACAAAATCTCCTTACAATTCATTGTGAGGTCAGGTATATAAAGTGCTTTGTAAAGTCCCATATAGTTATCACCTGTTGTCATTGTCATCTATGGTAAAACAGTTGGTTTTTCTATTTGTGTTTCTCAGTCCATTAAATCTGATGACATGACAGAAAAAGAGTAACCAAAAAGAAATTTTGAGGAGGCAAAATTAGGAAGGGGAACTGATTTCCTTATACAACCAAGTACAAGGGATTCAATGATAAGTGATGTTTCTAAAATAAAGAGAAAAGGCAGTCTCTTCCCTCATGGCCCAGGCAATTCAATGTGTTTTCATGAGAAGCCATTAATACTAGTCTAAATCAAAGTGAGTGGTGTGTATAATATCCCTCCAGTGCCATCATAATCTCGACACTGGCTTATAAATCAATGAAGTCATGGAGTTATGGAACTGGTACAAACCCCAAAACCCACCACTCCTGGAGAGTGCATGCAGTAAGACCAGTGACTCTTCAACAATTTGATTGGTTCACCAGGAACCTCCACCCTCTGCTTCAAATAAGTGCTCATTCCCTTGGTTATTCTTTTAGGCCTCACTGTTAGTAACAGTTGATTCTGTGGCCTTATTCTTCATTCATATGTGACCTACAGGCTGGAGACCTCATGCAATGTAATCACATTACACTGGGACTCCTATTCTTCCACCAATCATCTTTAAAACCTATTTAAAAAGGACAAATTGAGATTGGATGAAGGAGATTGGTGCCTTACCTGTCGTTTATATTGTTAGATGCCTCAAACACTGAAATTGCACACAAAGCCCAAGTATACAAGGACCTGCAGAAAGAACTATCAGAGGCTGAATTAGAACCCATGTGTGACTAGCTTCAAAAATTGGCTCTCTATCCACTATGGCATTTTGCCTCTCTGATAAAATCAGAGAAGATAAGCCAATATCATTTTGTTTCAAGGGGGCAGTCACTAAAATAATTGATATTTGCTTAATATTTTAAAGTACGAAAAGTGCTTTATGTAGATAATTTCTTTGAACCTCATGGTAGCCTACAAAGTAAAAATGCCAGGTACTGCTATCCCCAACTTATAGGAAGGGCCCTGAAGTAACGAGGAGGTATGGCCAAAAAGTCACAGAGTTAATGAGCATCAAAGGCAGGATTTTAATCCAGATCTTCCTGACCCTAAGTCCAGAATTCTACTCACTTTATCTGTACTATTTCTCAAATTTAATTTAATTTAATTAAATTGTTGTTCAGTTGCTTCAGTTGTGTTTGACTCTTCATGGACCCATCTGGGGTTTTCTTAACAAAGATACTAAAGTGTTTTGCCATTTCCTTCTCCAGCTCATTTTACAGATGAGAAAACTGAGACAAGCAGGGTTAATGACTTACCCAAGATCACAAAGCTAGGAAGTGTCCAAGGCCAGATTTGAACCCACATCTACCTGATTCCAGGACAGCATTCTATCCCCTATACCATCTAGATGCCCCCAAATTAAACTGAACACATTTTATTAAATTCCAGTGATATATTAGATAGTCTGCTAGATGCTGGGGTTAAAAAGATTAAAAGAAGAAGAAAAGAAAAGAAAGCATCCCTGACCTTAAGTAGCTTTCATTTTACTTAACTGGGGGCAAAGGAGTGTAGTAGAGCTACATGTAGAAGAGTATGAAATATGTATAACATAATAATTCAATTAAATTATAATACAGTGTATTTTATATTTTTTTATTTTTATTTTTCAGTTAACAAACTTTCAGTACTCTAGAGGGCAAATAATAGGCAGATTAGAAAACATACTATGTAAGAGATGATAGTTCTGTGTTATGTTTTCAAAAAAGCCAGGGGTTCTACAAGGCAAGAGGAAACTCTAGCCATGAAGGGCCACTTCTACAAAGGCCGGGAGATCAGAGGTGGAAAGCTATATACAGACTATAGCTAGCAGGTCAATTGGACTAGAATGGAGAGTACCACAGGATAAGAATAAGAATTAAGACTAGAAAAATGGGTAGGAGCCAAACTGCAAAGAGCTTTGTTGGTCAGGTTGAATGAAGAATGTTATTCTAGAGGTAATAGGAAACCATTGGAGATTTTTGATGGGGAGGGGAAGGGAGGTCCAGGGTACATGGACTGATATTAGCAGATCTGTGCTGTAGGAAAATCAATATGTAGAGGAAGAATTGAAGAAAGACGAGACTGGAGATGGAGACACTTACAAAGAGGCAATTGCAGTGGTCCAAGGCAGAGGTGATGAGGAACTAAAGAAAGGTAGAGTTTGTAAGTACACAGAAGGGAGTAAATATAAGAGATGTAGAGGAAAGATTGGCAAGATTTGGAAATTAATTGCAATAGAGTCAGAATCAACACAAATTATTATTCATATCATTAATAAATATTTAAGTGCCTCCTGTATACCAGGAAATGTGCTAAGTGCTAGGAAGACAAAGTAGAGCAATCCCTGCTATCAGTGAATGCTATCAATAGTCTAAGGAGAGGGGCAAGTTCAGAATCATCTCAAGGTTGCAAACCTAAACAACTAGAAATATGGTGATACCCTCAATAAAAACGGGAAATCTTGGAAGAGAGAAAGATTTGGGCAGAAATATGAGTTCTATTTTAAGACCTGAAATGTCTGTGGGAAAATCAGGTGGGGATGTACAGCAGGCCCTGGGTGCCTGAGGAAATAAGGAGATTTGGAAACCATCTGCATAAAAATAATCATTTAACTTGAGGGAGTTGATAAGAACAGCCAGGGGAAAGAAAAGAAGATAAGGAAAGAGAAAAGAAGGAGAGAAAGGAACAGAAAGAGGACAGAGAGAGAGAAAGAAGAGAGGAAATGCAAGAGAGGAGGGAGAAACAGACACAGAGACAGACAGAAACTTATTTCTTGATTTTCTTTCCTGGGATTCCAGATGTAGTCCAATCTGTTGAGTCTTCAAAAGCAATCGTGAAAGCAGGAGACAAATGTAAGATGCTTAGGAGCAGAGTTGAATTGGGAATCAGTCTGTGATGAGAAGGGAAAAGTGCCATGAGCTTACAAGCACTCTATCAGCAAATATACAGAATTGTGACTTATTGATAGTAGCACTCCAGCTGTTGTGTTCTTAAGTGACAGAGACAGTGAGTAAAAATTTAAAGGGGGTATAACAGTGAACATAAAAGGGGCGACTACTTGCACCTAGAAATGACTGACCCTTGGAAAAGAGTGGTGCTAAGATGGTGTCCTGACAGTCACTAGGGAAAGAAGGAGGTTGGGTTGTGGTTGTAGTTGAATTTTTCTTCTATATATATCTAGGTTTATAACTCCCAGAGAGATTTGAGTACATCTCTGCTTGAGCATTGGCTCATTATATTCTGAACAAAAACTGGAGCAATATGTCCTGCAGGTGCAATGTTTTTCAAGCAAAACCATTAGTCCAGTAGGAGTTGCCCATTAAACTTGTGTCTTTTTACAACCATCTGGATCACTTCCTATTACTCATAACGGGGTTATTTACAAATGAGACACTGAAAGTATAAAGCTGTCTGCTTTCGTCTAGGTAACTTCTCAGGGATTCTGTTCTGTTAAGGGTACATAAGAGTAAGTAACTGAACGGGAGCCCATTTTCTCCCAGTTAATGAGAAGCTGGCTTAGGGCCTGAGGCAAGCCCAGGGCCCTTAACCTAGTCAGTCATTAACTGCTAGGAAATGCCTATGGAGAGGTCAATACAGATAATATAAAGAGTGAACATATAAAACTAGGGGAAATAATTACCTTTGGATGAGTGGGATAGTTACCACTATGAAGAAAATGCACAAGAATGCCAAGCAAAGTTTTTAGCAGCCTATCTGGAGGATGACCAAGGTGGAACATCAACCTCATCACAGTAACAAAAACAACACACATTTATATATGGATTTAATCTCATTTACTCCTCAAAAATAATGAGAAAAAAGTGAATAATACCTCTGTTTTACAGAGGAATACGTAACTTTAGAGATGGAGTGACTTGTCGGCTCACACAGGGCTCTTAAGGGTTTGAGGTGGGATTTAAACCAACATTTTCCTGCCTCCAAATCCAACATTCTTTCTACTTTGCCAGACTTGAAGTAACTATATTAAATAAATGCCACGTCCTATTAGGAATACTTAAAAAAGTTAAGTATACTTAATCTGGAGAAGCATACCAAGAGATATAATACCTGCCAATGTATTTGAAGGATTATCCTGTAGAGGAGGGTTTTTGCTTGATCCCCATTTGGCAGAATTAAGTGGAATGGGTGGAATAGCAGTCACATTGTGAACTGACTAACCTTGATAGACTTAGCTCTTCTCAGCAATGCAAGATCTAAGACAACTCCAAAAGACTCAAGGTGACAAATGCCATTCACATCCAAAGAAAGAAATATGGAGCAGATAGAGGCAAAATATTTGCTCTCTTTTTTTTTGTCATAGTTGCGGGTTTTTTTGTTTTGTTTCTTATGGTTCCTTTCATTCATTCTAATTCTTCTTTCCATCAGGGCTAATGTGAAAATATGCTTAATAAAAATGTATATAGAGAGTCTTTATCAGATAGCATGCTACCTTGGGGAGCGGGGGGAGAAGAGGGAGGCAGAAAAAATTTAAAACCCAAAAAAGTTTATGGAAGGGAATGTTGAAAACTAAAAATAAAAAAATAATTAATAAAAAAAAGTAATGGGTGGAAACTGGAGAGGAGAAATCCTTCAGCTTGATACAAGCATAGCAAACCTTTACCCTCATTGGCGGATCAGATCCCCAGAGGGTAAATGCTATTTGTCCCCTAAAAGTCTAGGGGTAGCCCTGAGGGTATGAGTTGTTTTTCTCTAATATAAACCCTAACTGGAATTTTCCCCTCCATGATTATTGGCTTTATTGGTTTATATCAATTATTCGGACAATTAGCTTTAAGTAAAAGATGTTTATTAAGATGGTAAAATAAGAACAATTGGTATAAAACACACACCCTCTTAAAAAAATGTCCATGACAAACTCATGTTAGTATGTGCAAAGTTTAGAAATAAGTTGGCTTAAGCTTCAAGTACACCATCATCATCATCATCCCTAACATTTATAGAGCACTTACTATGTGCTAAATGCTTTATAGTTATCCATCCAAAAGAGTGTCTCAAAGTTTCTGGCTGCTGACTGTTTTTTTCTCCCCTTTATGGGCATCTCAGGATATTCCCCTTAGATGTGGCAGGTTCTTTGCTTGATTAGAGTCTTTCGAAAAAGAAAGTTGCCATTCCTCTTGCCTAGCTTGTCCTTGGCTTCCAGTACAGATGCTGTGTCAACTATTCCAGGGGCACTGATAGGACCTAAATGTCAATGGAAACTCTAACATCTTCTGATCCTCCAATGTTCATAATGGGCACCTTTAGGAGTGTGGAGATGCCGGAAGACTGAGAACAAGGCTATTCTCCCCAGTCCACCCCAAAGTGATTCCTTCTTCAGGGCCTGACTGGGAAGGATGTTCAAATCTATAGACAATCCACAAGAAATGACCACATTTCTTTAACTAATCCAAACGTGTTTCCTGAGCAACATCACTCCAATTTATTCAATGGCTTTCAAGGATATCAAAATGGTAAAGAATTTCTGCACATTTCCTCAAACATCTGTGATTAATTAATTCAACCCAGAAATATTCTCACCTATTAAAGTATTGGGTATAACATCTTATTAATTTTGTTAATGATAGTAATTGATTTAGTCAGTCTCCACCTTTATATAAGGACAAACTTCCTATTTTGTTGTTTAATCATTTTTTCAGTCATGTCCAACTCTAAATAAATCTGTTTGGGAGGATTTTCTTGGCAAAGATACCAGAGTGGTATGCAATTTCTTTCTCCAGATCATTTTGTAGATGAGGATGACTGGAGATATTCATCTAGAGGAGAAAGTAATGCTGGTGACCTTCCACAGCCCTCCCTCCTCAAATAAAAGTCAATTGCAAGTCATGTCATCATCTCCCTGATGTCATGGTCCTCTTCAAGAACAAGGAGTAACATAACAACTTCATAGATGAGGAAACTGATGCAAATAGGGGTAAGTGAATTGCCCTGGGTCACACAGCTATTATGTGCTTGAGGCCAGATTTGAACTCAAGAAGAAGAGTCTTCAAGACCCCAGGCTTGATACTCTATCCACTCTGCCACCTAGCTGCCTTTCTCCTAAGCATTAACACTCACCAAAATTGGGAGGGACAAATATCTGGAGATAGTGAGTTCCTCATCTCTGGAAACCAACTTTTGGTTTGATGACTGCTTGACAGAGATGTTGTAGGGGAGATTTCTGTTTCATTTAGATGACCTACTTTTGTGTAACAATGTTGTTTGTCCTTTGCTCTGGCAGAGGATCAGTGACATCAGAAGGGTGATGAATTGACTTGCAAGTGAACCAGATTTAACGAGACAGAGCTTTGTAAGGTTATCAAACTCACTCCTTCCTAGAGTCCTAAGACTCCAGGGGCAAGACATAAGTCAGGAAGACAGGAGATGGCACCAGATGCAATGGAACATCTTGGCTTTTAGAGCAAGTAAGCAAAATCCCTCAAAAAAGGGCATATGTTGACATTCCATATTCTGCTTGTGGATCTGTTGCTTTGAATCTAAATAAACCAGTCCTTGAAACAAGAGCCTCTGAAATGTTCCTATCCTACTTAATGCTATACAGCATCGAGAGGGTGTGCACAGAAAGACATGATTGAAATGTAAACCTTTCAACACCTCCACATGTATAAATTTCAGAGTGCTGGTAAATTTCTAGAGTTATTCACAATATGCCATTGCTGTTTCATTAAAAAATATAAAATCCATTTTGATTTGAAATAGCCTTGTGCCTGGAGCTGTTGGTTTGATATATTGTTGCTTGGCTGTAGTTTTCATAGTGTCAGCAGTCGGAGAAACCGGAAAGAAGTGGAATGTGCTATAGGGGTCTGGGAAAAAGGAACCAAGATTTCTACATAGCCTTTGCCACAACCAACAGGCTCTTTCCAGCACTTAGTGGGTTTGGTTGCCTCTCTACTGAGCTCTGATTACATTATTTGGCCCAATATCTGCCATGTTTCTTTCCTATGGAACTCTAACCAGTCATAGTGTCCACCAGAGGTGTTAAATTCATAGCCCTCCATGCAAAACTCTCAAGTAGGGTTAAAATAAAATTAAAATATAATTGAAAAATGCTTAATAAAAGAAAAGAAAAGACAATACAATATAGATAATGTTAATCCGCAGTTTTCTAAGTCAATACTAGCTTCTGGGATCTGTTTCTCTTTGAGTAGGACAACACTGGTCTGCCCCTATCCACAGTGTTATTATTAGTTTTGGAGAAGTAATTAAACATTTTAGTATTCATTTTATTTATCTATTTTATAAATATTTAACAAATCATTTTAACACTGCTTCTTGCTATCCATGTAGGTTTGAGAGAATTATTGATTATCTCAGGGTCTCCATTTGCTCATCTGCAAAATGTGGTTTCACACAATTAACATGCATTTATTAAATCCCTATGTGCTACACACTGTGCTAGATACATGGGCACTCTAAGGGGTATTCTAAGGTCCTTATACTGCAGTCATGTATCAGTTATTCTCTTGATCCTGCTCAACTCTATCTGAATCAGTTCATACAAATCTTCCAAAGTTTCTCTGATTCTTTCCCTCTTGTCATTTCTCATAGCAAAATAACATTCTACTAAATTTATACACCATAATTGATTCAGTCATTCCTTAACTGGTGAGTAACTTCTTGGTTTCTAGTTCTTTGCCACAACAAAAAGAACTGCAATAAGTATTTTTCTACGTAAGGGTTTTTTCTTTTTTTTTTAATCTCTAAGTAAATTTCACGACTTTGGATGTCTAGTTCCAAAATGCTTTCCAGAATGGTTAGAATCATTCCAACATGCAACAGAACATTGGTGTGTCTAACTTCCAATGTTCCTTCCAACCACTGCCACTTCCTCTTTTCTGTCTTTCCTTCCTTCCTTCATTCCTTCCTTCCTTTCTTTGTCTTTCTTTCTTCTTTCCTCTCTTCCTTTTTTCTATTTTTTTCTCTCTTCTGTCAATTTATCTTTCTTTCTGTCAATTCTTTGACAAAAAGTCTGACCTTGAACTCAGGTCTTCCTACCTCCAAGCCTACTCTCTCTATCCAGATACTACTCCACAGCTTCCTCTTGTACAGGAAGAGATCTCTAAAGGGAAGTAAACCATTGGATAAATGAACAACTAATAATAATCACAGAAATACTGTGAACTTACCTAGTAGAAAGTTGTAGGTTTAAACATAGGTCTTCCTGACTCCAAGCCAAAAATTCTACTATGAGGTGGAATCTCGGAATTATTTCGTTTGTATTCCTCTTCTTATGAGTGATTTGGGGAATTTTCACTTACCACATTTTTTACATTTGTCCTTTTCTTCTCTTCTGCCTCAGACAACTCTCCCTTGGACTTCCCATGGTAGGACGGGGATTCTCCTTCACTCCAGCACTGATGACAGCTACTCTCACATCAGTAAAAGTTTATGTCTGTGAATTAGAGGCCGGCTCTCAAAGCTTAAGTGACCCTTTCTGGTTTGTGTTTCCTTCCCTGAGTATATGTGAATAACAGTTATCCTGAGAAATACTTCCAACCTTAGTAACTACCTTTTACATTAAAGTGGTATAGGTTCATTGAGAAATCTAGGTTAATGACACCATGAAGCATTCCCTGAAACAACATAGTGCTTATATGAAGAAAATATGGCACCCAAGAGAAGGTCCAAGCTAATTTATGCTTTGGCTTACCAGAAGAAAAGGATTTTGAGTGAATTTCTCAGATAGTACAGACCTAGGGTGAAATAGCTGTTCATCAAAGTATTTCATGTTTTAATGTTGTAAGTTTCAACCTCCCAGGAGAGTACAAGAGGAGTGATGGGTTTATGTTTTTGTCAATGTATGTTTATGAGTCTTTTATGTATTAAGCATTTCTTTTATGATGAAGGAAATAAACAGTTGTCATATATTTGATCTACTACATACACAGAATGTATTTCTAGAAAGGACCTTGCTAATCTACTCTGAGATATCCTAGAGATGAGTCAAAGCTGAGCTTTGTTTAAGTGATTTTCCCCAGGGTACTATTCTGGAATAGAAGGTGTAATGAGTCAGGTTCAATAAAAAATGATAAATACAAAGAATTATAAGAAATATTGGAAAACTTTTGTGAACTGACACAGTGAAACAAGTAAAAACAGGTCAATATATATAATTATTTTTAAATTTTTATTTATTTTTAAATTATGGAATAAAACAGTTATTTCCATAACAGTATATATTTTTTTAAAAAATTATTATGCATTTTTAAGTGATGGTGGGGGAGGGTTTCAGTCCAGTGATTTCACTAGTGTAGGGCAGAGGTGTCAAATGACCCATAAAATTCGCAGAACCAGGTAAAAATATAATTGGAAAGTATTTGACAAAATAAATAAAAATACAACATAGATGATGTTTATTTGTGGCTTTCTTAGTCCATGGAGTTTGAGGCCAGTGATATAGGGAATTCCTGTTGTGAAGAGCAATCAACCGTTCTTCAGCAATTTATAGTTTTAAAGAGTTGCTTATGGCACTGGGAGATTGATTGCTAGTATGTGCCAGAGTCTGATCTTAAGTCTTCCTACCTCCAAGCCTAATTCTCTATCTAGATACTACTCCACAGCTGCTTCTTATAGATGACAAGATAGAAAGAGACCATAGGGTAGATAAAAACTAATAATGGTAATAGGAATTCTGGGAACTTACCTAGCAGAAAGTTGTAGGTTTGAACACAGGTCTTCCTGACTCCAAGACAAGGACTCAATCCACTAAGTCATATAGCTACCTCTAGGCAGAGGAAGCAGAAGCAATAATATCATCCCTGACATTATCCTGCCTTCAGTCTTCCCGTCAATTCCACATTTCTTTACTAAAGTTACATAGATTCTGCTTTTCCAATAGCTATTTCTGGTAATTTGAATGAAATGGAAAACATTCACTGGCATAAGTGGTTAATATCTATAGCATGTTTTCCAAGCTAGGGAGGGAGGGAGTTGATCAAGGTCAAATTAAAATCTTTGAAATCGTTCAATAATCTTTCTATGTCACTGCTTCAAATGCAGTCAAGTACAGTGATGCCACAGTATGAGCATTCTTGCTTTAGCTCTAGAGAAACAAGCATAGTAGACCACTAGATGAGGGTGATTCCAAAGCCAGGGTGAAAGGAAGTTTGGTTTTCCCAAACTCCAGTTGATTAAGTGGTATGTTGAGCCATGCTGTTTCTCTCTTCTGAGATGTTTTGTCCATTCAAAATTCCACAGTAAGTTAAATGAGACCTGCTCCTCTCCCACTTCAATGAGTATGCTACAGAACCACATATTTGCAAGGTGCCATTCTAGCCAACAAAGGTTCACCACATACCAAAATATTCATAGAAGAATTTCTTTTAAGGATCGCAAATTCAAAATGTAAAATATGCTGTTAGTATTTAGAGGGCATTCAATATTTATAATATCCTTTAAAAATCATTAATTAGTTAAGTCTTTAGCTCCTATTTACGCTAATACTTAGGACATTTTATGTTTTCCATTCTTCAAGTAGACAATTGTCTAGAGCAGTGAGGCCATGCATTCCCCACGCCTGATCTAGAGGATATTATTTACAGAAGTTAAAAATCACCCCAATTTCAGAGGAAGGATTATCTCTAAATATTTCTACTCTATTTTATGCTTCTTGCACTGGTGAAGACTTCTTTTCCTGTTATTTACGTGTAATATTTTAGAAAACAATGGACTTGAAAATAGAATTCATTTTTACACTCTCAACAGAAACAGTAACAAATAGGAAAACCACAGCTTTGGCACAACTTAACATTGTTTCCGCAATCATCATATATTACTTTCTACATGTTAATATAACAATTGACATTTAGACAGTTCTTTTCCATTTATATAAGGCACCACAGATATTAGTTCATGAGAAAACTGTGAGACAAATAGTATGCTTATTATTATTAACCCCTTGTCATAAATGAGTAAACTGAGGCTCAGAATGATTAAAAAACTTACCTTTGGTTACATAGCTAGTGTAATGGCGGTAGGATTGGGCAGCCAGGTGATACAGTAGAGAGCGTGCTTGATCTTGGATTTAAGTGAGGGAGGGCTTGAGGCTGGTGACTTTGCACAGTCCTCCCTCACTTAAATCCAATTCATTTGCGTGTCATAGTGTCACCTCTATGATGTCATGGTCCTCTTAGAGAAAAAAGTACAAATGACAACCCTGTGAACCCAGTCTGGAGTCAGGAAGACCTGAATTCAAATCCTGCCTCAGTAATTTACTAGCTATGTGACCCCGAGCAAATCACTTAATTTGCCTCCGTTTTAAGAGTTTGGAGATAGAAATGGAAAAGGACTTCAGTTTCTCTGCCAAGAAAACCAAAATGAGGTCATGAAGAGTCAGATATGTCTAAAAAAACCGACTGAAGGACAAGGGAAGAAGCAGCCTCGTTATCAGGAGAAACTAAGCAATGTGAGAAGTCTTCTCCTCTTCAACCCCATCAACTTGATGAAATGACATATCTGCTGTAAGTCAACATGGTTGCTGGGGAGGAAGGAACATATCTCCTCTTCCTCTTACTACCCTACTATCTTGAAAGTACAAGAAAGAGAATTCTTAGGAGAGAAAGGAAGAAAGAGCCTGTCAGGAGGTTCTGGGTTTGGATCCTGAGTCAGACCCTGTGTAATCCTCAGCAAGTGACTTAAACTGTCTGACTCAGATGCAGTTTCCTCATCTGTAAAATGGTGATATTAGCGTGCAGCTGTAAGTGCCTAATGAGAATACATAGTAAGCAATTTTGCAAACATTGAAGTGCCATATAAATGGTGATGGTGGTATTATATTTAAAGAGTCATTTCACATCTCACTCATCGAGTTGAGGCACGAGCTTAGACAAAAGTCTGCCCACCATAACTACGGGTCAATATTCATTGGGAGATAGCACCAGGTACTGACCACCAGTTGGAGGAATCCACCACATCATCCTAATGAAGTTTCAGGGCACATATCTAGCTCCAGGAAAGTTACCCCCTACTGACAAAATGAATGTCCTGTAATATCATTCTGTTGGTTGGAGGGAGACAAAAAGATCATAACTTATCACGCAAGGATATCAAAGTCTTCCTGACTCCAGACCTAGTTTTCTATCTATAGGACCAAGCTCGTTGACATTCCTATACATAATAAAATCATTTTCTCTCAGATTTCTACATGAACTTTTAATTTACCACTGCAAGCTGAGTTTTTGGCTCATGTAATCTCACGAGAATCTTAAGCAATTGCTACAGAGAGGAGTTGCAGAATTTTGCAGACAGGTCAGTGAAAAAAGCATTACAGTCTGCTCTCCCTACATACCTAGACCACTGAAACATGGACCACAGCCTGCTTTCCCTACACATGTGTCAACATTCAGCTTAGGTTTTACAAGGAAAGAACTGAATCCCACGGCCTGTTACAAATATACCAGCAAGAATGGGTGACCCCATGTCCAAAGAGTAGACAAAGGCCATAAAGCTGTCTTCTTTAATGTGTTTACAGGAAGAAACAAATGTCAATTTAAAAAAAAAGTCCTCTACATGCTTTTCCATGAGTTATGGCTAGCCACAAAATCAAGCATACAGACTTCTTATGGAATGTCTCTTTACTCTCATGCAATATGGGAAGAATGCAATAAGTCATTTAAAATTCCTGCAAGTGAGGACAACCCCATGTGGAGCAGAAATTAGCCTGTAGAAAGAAGCTCCTTTTATGAACAGAAATTTATAAATGCATAAGGATTTTTTGTGTCCTTGAAATGGCACTAGACTACCATCAGATGGCTTGGGTTCAAGACCTCACTCTACCCTTCACTAGCCATGAGTACATTACTTGACTTCTTAGACTCCCAGTTTTCTCATCTATAAAATGCATATTATAATAATACAAGTGCCACCTACCTCCCCCTCAGCGTTATTATGAAGATCAATTGAGATAATATGTGTGAAAGCACTTTTAAATGTGAGTTATCAATCAATAAGTTGAAAGGAATGCTTATAAATTTTCTGGTGCATCTTTTTAAAATCTCCAGGGAAACAATGTTTCTCCAATATTCTCAAAGTTATTAAGGAAAGAGATCATAATACTGGACTCATTTTTTTCCCAGTGATTAGGGACTAAAAATTAGGGCATGGAGATATGCAGTGGTTAGTTGGTCTCCCTGGCTCATGTCTCCCCACTGCAGTACATCCTTCACTCAGTTATCAAATTAATCTTCCTAAAGTGCACCTCTCACCATGTCATCTCTCTGTTCAGCAAAATCCAGTTTTCTAAAGAGAGTCTGTGTCTACACATGACATAGAAAGTGGATCATTGAAGCAATTATCCAGATAATTCAAGTATAACAACCCCACTTTGCCTCCAGTTCACTGCATAATTGTCACCATTTCCTCCTTCATTGTACATATGTAGATTTGGCCATATGTCATCCCCCAGTTGTAGCCTGAGAGATTCAGGTTTGGAATAAAACTATTCATTTCATTCTATTATACAAACTGTAATGTGGTATAATGTTTCTGCCTGGTAAGAAAACACACTCAGAAAGGACCTATTTAACTCTATTCAAGGTTATAATTCAACAATCACAGTCTCCTGAGGCCTCTAAACCAAGGTCCCTGTGGAGATTCAATTTATGACTTTCTGTCGATCTTTCTTTCAAAACACTATTGACATCGCATCTAAAAATTGGATTCATGAAAATACCCAAAGGTCATGTTGATACCTATTCTAAGATAACCAATGAAATCACCTTCATGAATGTGCTATTCCTATGTCCAGAATTCATTCAGAAAGGTTAATACGGTGTGGAAAAAATTTTAGCCATGATAGAATATAGTTATTAATGTAGCTAAAGACCTCATCAAATGAAAATCTCCTACCTAGTAATTTTTAGCCTTCCTATTGTTTACTTCAAGGCTCTGGTTCACTAGTCCTGACTGCATGACATAATTACTTAAGCTATGTCTTTAATTAAGCATTAATAAAATATAAGTAGGATAATTGTCCTAGCAATTTAATTATATAATTAGTGAATCAGTTAACATGAGGTTGCATTATGAGATTTCATAAGGCAGTTACTACATGCATAAGAATAACTTAATTTAATAGCTATGATCAGCCTCAAAACAAAAATAGGAAGAGCTATTTTGAACATTTTTCACTCGAGTTAGAAATAAGCTACTAGACCACAAGAAGGGAAATCTTTCAATGATTTCCCTGGGAATTTAGAAGGATAAATAAAAAGCTTGACAGTATTTTCTAGAGATAAACAAGAACGAAACCTGGAGGCAGCATGCTTTGAAATAATGAACACTGGACCCAGAGGACCTGAATTCAAGATCCAACCTTTCCTCTTACTAGCTCTGTGTGTGTCTAATCTTGAGAAAGTCATTTGATGCCTCTGACCCTCAGTTTCTCTGTCTATAAAATGAGGGGAATCCACTAAGTAAGAGTTATCCCTTCTACATCTCGACTTGTCCCTTCACAGTTTTAATATGTCTTGGGTTGGCATAAGAAATTAAATGGGAATTTTTTTTAGAGTTTTGCAGAAGCCACAGACAATATATGAAAGCAGATGACACAGGGTCTATTTAGATTTCTTCTCTGTACAAAAGGAAGGCCAAACAATTTACAAGGGTTTTTCAGATGTTGCAGTGCCATAATCCTAAACCCCACAGTGTAGTAGGGATAACTGTATATCAACTTCTTCTGTGAGGACAGAAATTCATAAATCTTAGAACACTATATAAATTCTAGTTAATAGCTATGAGTAGGGCATATATCCAATTGGTCATGAAATTCATCTTAGTAGCAATAAGTAGGGCATATATCCAATTGGCCATGAACTGGTAGCCTGAAATCCCTAGTTGAGCGAGTGAGTACACAACTGGTGAGTTATCCAGATACTAGAACCAATGATCAGTGTTTCAGATTCTGACTGGGAATACACTAATGTTACCTAGTAATCTAGCAGCATCTGTGTTTTCTTCATTTTTTGAAGGCAGGGAATTGTCAGTACAGAAAACTCCTTCTTGAAATCCAGATAAGTAACTCAGGTGTAACTTACAGGCTTACTAGGCTGCTGGGGGGACTAAGAGGTTAAACGACTGGCTTATGGTCACATAATCAGTCTATGTGGGCGGCAAGACTTGGACTCAATCTTTACGGCTCCACGGGTAGCCTTCTAACCATTACACCATGCTATCACTCTATGTACTGACCACGTACAACTTATATTATTTTATTGATTATTAATCCTTATTATTAATAACAACCCACATGGACAGAGTTTGCAAAACCCTTTTTTTTACAGCATCCAAATTAAACCGTTAGTACAAGTATGAATACCTTCAGTTTCCAGATACTCAGAGATTCTAAAGTGAACTCTCTGAACTAAAAACTAACACAATATAACATACAAAACTAACAAATGTCAGACTATATTAAAGGCAGGACTCAAACCTCCAAATACAAATCCAAGCTTCTTTTTACCACACCACACTGCCCTTAATAACCTACATTCACATCACCCTTTTCACAACGCACTTTAACACAGACAATACACTTGACCCTTATAACAATGCTATGACTTAAAGAGGGAGATATTTTTCATATTCTTCAGATAAGGAAATAGTCACAAAGAAGGTTAGATAAAGTGTGCTTGACTCAGTCTTCTGACTCACAACATACTCAGATATTCCTTGCACTATACAAAGAGGTCCTGGGATGCTAATCATTTTATTACTTACTAATATAATAAAACATGAGAATACATTAAAAGTTGGTCACATGTTAAACCTGTACCAGGGTAGTACGACTTGATGGAAAGCACCATGGACTTTGAGTCCAGACTCAGGTTCCAGCTTGAGTTTCACTACTCCCTTCTAGTCATGGACAAATCACTTGTTCTCTTTCCACTCCAACTTCACTATCTGTGAAATGGGTATAATAAGTTTTGTAATTCTTGCTGCATAACATTTTACTAGGGAAGAGTTTTGTAAACTTTTAAGCATCATATAAATTACTTTTATTAAAAAGACTATGTTGACAGTAACTGTGGCAGGGGCAGCTAAGTGACACTGACTCCCAAGTCAAGACAGCTTGAGATCAAATTCAACCTCAGATCCTTGCTAGCTGCATAACCCTGGGCAAGTTACTTAATTCGAATTACCTCAGAAAAAAAAAAGCAGTGACTATGACAAATGGGAAAAGCAGTGAGATTACAGTGAAATGAAATTTAAATGAAACAATGTAGAATGATTTTTTAAGAGTGGGTTCTATATCAGTGATCTTGTCATGATAGGGGATTCCTCGTGTGGAAACTCCTTCTATCAATACAAACCAGCCATTTTCCTATAACTTACAATCTTTAAAGAGTTGCTTGAGGGCACTAAGAGGAAAACTGATTTGCACATGGTTCGACAGTGTGCTTGTGTCAGAGGAAGAGTTTGAACTCTGAATCCTGATCCCAAGGTCAGGTCCCTTTTCACAACACAACACACTCCCTCGTATAGTGATTTAGGGAGGGTAAAAAGAAAATAAACTCTACAAATGCAACATGGAAAAATCCTGGCTATTAAAAATGTCATAGGGAAAAGATTTCTGGGCCTGTGCAGACAACAAAGTTAGAATGAGATAGTATTATAGTATTGGAGAGAGCGGGGGGAAAAAGAGGGAGGAAAGACATCGGTCCTGAAGGAAAGAGTGTGAGTGCTTCTCATTTCCTCACTACCAAACCAAGACCATCCCTTCATCATTATCTCGCAGAAATTCTTCATTTGTTGATGTTTTCTCCATCCCTACAACTGGCAATTATCTACCAGCCCACATGTCCTTCTCTCACCTTAAATACTCCATCCTCCCAGTTCCTCAGTCTTCCAAACCATTTCATCTGAGTTATATGTGGGAATGATCACCCCCTTGATGCTACCATCATCCACAAGGTTCCTTCCTTATGATCAAAATTCTAAAATTTCTTTATCAGATTTTTTGTACAATTCCATTTTTTTCTATGCCTTATTTCTCTGAAACATTCTTCCTTCTTACTGTAATACTCAAATTTCACTTTCCTCTTTTCTTAAACTTCAGTATTAGTTAACAGGTTCATTTCTTCACTCATCACTTTTTAAAAATCTCTTGAATTTTTGTCCTATCAGCATTCATGCCTTGCCAACTTCCTACCTTGATTAATCCCACCATCCTACTACTCTGTTCCTATTCACACACTACAGAATAAAACTGGAGGAAATGACATAAAAAAGCTGAGTATATCCAAATGTATATGATCTAATATACTTATTTGTATTACCTAATCTCAGCTGGGTCCTCACTACAGCAGAGCAATCATATGAAACCTTCATAACTGATGCTCTATCCTACTCCCCCACAGAGCCTCTTCCAAAACTTTCCTTCTCAAACTCAGGTACCACTCTCTCCCAACACCCTTTCAGCTCAGTACCCAGCTTCATTTTTGCTGAGAAAGTAAAGACTATTTACTGTAAACTGCCTCTTCTTTTCTTCTCATGTCAAAATCCTTTGGCATCATCTCCAATTCTATATTCCTTTAGTCTCTAATAAAGAGGTGACTTCTTCTCACCCAAGCCAACACTCTATATGTGGCCTTAATCCCATCCCTCCTTCATTTTCTCTAGTTGTTTCTCTGTCACCACCACCACCAACCTCCACCCTCTTCTCTCTAATCTTTAATCTTTTCTTATCTACTGATCAGAAAGGAAGGGAGAGAGGAAGGAAGGAAGAAAGGAGAAAGAGAAAGAGAAGGAAGAAAGGCAAGAAAAGGGGAAGGAAGGGAGGAAAGAAAGAGGGAAGAAAAGAAGGGAAGGAGAGAGAAAGGGAGAAAGAAAGGAAACAATTCATAACACAGAATATGAGAAAGTCACAAGAATTTTTTTAAGTCATACAGATCTTTACTCAAATTGCAGGTCTAGTTTTCTACCTCTATTATATTTCTCAAATGAAACCATAATGCTCTTGGCTATCATGTCATTTGCTTCAAGGGGTTCAACTCTTTGCTGGCTATGGCAGTTTCTATTCTGGAGAACATCCTGCACATTATCTGAATGAAAAAGGAATTCCCCCCAAGTGATGAGGTTTTCCAAATTCTCCTGTCTACAAATGACAAAGAGCTTATTGCATTCCACCAAAAAATACTACAGGTCTTCATCACTGAGAACCATAGTCCAGATGAAGGCATTAGTGTTACAATCTACACAGAAACCAGCTGATAGTTGAATAATACATACAGCACAGATGAACAAATAACATATACTTCAGATGGACAATCTACTGAGTTAGTCTACCAGTACATATTTCATGGATGGGTCCTCCTATTGGTGAGTGAGCCAGGCCCAGAATTGAACTGAAGATAGATAGTGGGCTGGACTGGGGAAAACACATAACTTTTGGTTATACTAAGTTGCCCCTGTAGCAAAAGCCCATCATTTGAACACTATTATTTTTCCGGAATGCTCCATGGCATGAATTAAGGAACACTATGATTTTAGACATTTCATTGTGACCAGAGAACCCAAAGCAGGGATGTACTAGAACCAACCTGAACCATGTTGGAAAAGCCAATTGCTAAAATTTCAGTATGGGCACTTCTACCTTGGAAACTAGAAGGCAAAAAACAGTTCAGGGCTTGATTTATTGTACCGTTGATTGTCTAGACTTAAGAAACTGATGGAGAATATGTTAATAATTCAGATTACATTTAAAAGTGTATCTCAAATACATTTTTCCAGAAGACAGTTGTTAAACATTTATTAGCATATCCCAGTCCATAAGGCAATGAGAAGTGCACATTTGCTCTAAGTAAACTGCAGTATGTCATTAATGATGATTTATGTATGAGAAGTGTTGTAAAAGACAGTGTCAAGGATATGAATGAATGGTAAGAGAGATGAACTAGTCATGTAATAAATGAGGCCTTTTCCTTATTCTTGGCATTAACAGCAAGCAGTTAACTTGAGTAGAAGTTAAACTGTCAAATTTAGAGTCAGGAAGACCCTGGGCAAGTCACTTAACCCTGTTTGACTCAGTTTCCTCATCTGTAAAATGAGCTGGAGAAGGAAATGGCAAATCACTCCAGTATCTTTGGAAAGAAAACCCTCAAAGTGGTCATGAAGATTAGGACACAACTAAAAAATGATTAAGCAACCACAAAAAAGCATTAACAGCTCAAAGAATTTAGAATTGGAAGGAATTTTAGAGATTGTCTAGAACAACTGGTCATTTAATAGGTGAAGAATGACCTAAAGACCATCAAGAAATGACAGAAAAAAAGCAAACTCTCTAATTGAGGATGTAAGTAGGAATTTTTTTTTTTACATTGAACTCAAATGATTGAGGTCCTTGCCATCCTAAGAATCATCTGCTGGGAGGAAGAGTTGGGTGTAGAAGATAAGATAGGTGTATTTTAGGGAGAATATAGTTCTCCTATCCAGGAGAAGGAGAAGTGTTTTTGTAAATTCAAGAACCAGATCAGAAATCACATTATGAAGAAAAATTGTGTTTACATGGATCTTAATCCGACAGGGCAAGAAAGGTTCTAAACTATCCCCCAGGAACTCTTTCCACAGGGGTAGACCTTTCTTTGAGAAGTGAAATTACTTCTGTCAGTCAAGAATATTGTCTGAAGAGTCAAAGCGCTTTAACCCTGCAGAGACTCAGGGTCCAGAGAGGGAGCTGTATTCAATAGATAAGGCACCGAAAGATCAAAAGGAGTTTCTTTGGTCACCTCATGCTTGCCTATTCCTTGTCTTCAGCAGGAAAGGGAGTAGCTCATCTCTCCCTAGCCATTTTTCGAGATCCTTTGAACCTAGTCCCTCCCCCTTTCCTAGGGCCTTTACCAGGACGTGGCTGGTGGAAGGCCACAGGGACAGCAACCTTGAGGCCACTAAAAGAAGAAATCATCACCACTCATCCTGCCATGTTGATGCCTGGGGTAGAGCACTGGTTACACAGATAGCTTCAGTTTTTCTTCTGACTCCAAATTCAGTATCCTTTGAACTACACCATCTGTTTCCCATCTACTATACTACTTCAGCTCATTCTGAGCTCTAGCACTCCTGACAGACTCATCCTCTCTTCTATATTCATCCTCCATTACCTATTTTTGTTTCCATCAGTTTTACTTAGCTTTTGAAAGTATGGTTTGATGTATGAGTTCTGTATGTAACTATATAAATTTTTAACTCCCCATTTTCTTACTCAATGGAATATTTTGTGACTGTCATCAGATTTTTGTTCTTGAGAAATTCCCTGTTTGAACTATTTTCCCTGAAAGGAAATGAGATCTTACTTATTCTTCTACTGAACTCTCTGTAATCTACTTTCCCCAAATTTGAGATATGTGCCAGACTATACCCATATCTTCTCTCATTATTTAATATAATCTCAAAAACCAGAACTTATTTCTTTCCAAGTTTCCCGTGATTTCTTTCTTATCTTCCCAATGGGCCAGAATCAGGTTCCAAACAGCAGTTCTTGTCATTGTTTTCTCCACCTATTTATTCGGGTTTTTCACTGGTAATAATTTGCAAAGGATCCTCTGGATTCCAGTTCTTCAGTAATCCTTCATGCCACCAAACACCAGAGAGCTCTTCTCAGAGGATCTCTGGTGGTGTGTGTTTTATTTCAGTCTCTGGCTTTGTGGGGTGGGTTCAGGGTAGAGTGAGGGCTGGGCATTCCATTATGGCCCTCTCCCTCGGCCCTGAGCCAGGCCTAAAACTGCTGGCACAGTAACCTTAGTAAGACAGAGCAAATTGCTAGCTTGTAGTTATTTGTCTCAGAAGAATACCTAGTAATCTACCCAACTCATTGTTTCATTCCAGGCTCCCCAGTCTCATTGGCATCAGTATCCCTGGCAGTCCTCCTTATTCCTTCTAACTACCTGACCTCCTGCTTCACTCTAAATTACTTGGCTTCTCATCTGAATTTTGTCATTACTTCCTATACACATGCAGAGAATGTCCCCAGCAGGTACTCTTCCCCAGTCTCTTCTATCCCCAACGTTAGCACCCATTAACACATTACCTTGAAATACTTTACTCAATTAGCTAGCTGTCACCTTAGGGATATAGTAGGACTTCCCTTGTGATTCACAAGATAGGGAAATTTCAAAGAAAGATGAAAGAAGGATAAAGGCTTGGGACCATACTTGCTGATCTAGGAAGGACCTATCTGAAGTAAGGATGTCAAAATGAGGAAGTGAGGGTGGGTGGGGAGTGACTGCCACAGCCAGGAAACAAAAAAAAAAAACAACCGTCTGACATGGTGGCAGAAAGACTTAAGAGGAACACTGAAAAGATATGGTAATGAAAAAATTCATATTGTTTGCAGATCTCATTTTTCAGACAGGATTCACCAGTTCACCAGTACCATCCTGTCCTCTTTTGTCTATTGCTGTGTGTAATCTAGGGAGTGACTGTTATTCTTCAGTCATGTCCACCTCTTCTTGATCCCATTTGGTGTTTACTTGGCAAAGATACTATTGCTTTAAAAAATAACACATTCAGAGGACTCTGTTATTCAATTAGAATTTAAGTACACATTAGTCAAGTAGCCATTAAGTGACTGCTTAGATAAATACTTGTAGGTACAAATTGACTCCATAGGGGAACTCATGAATTCTTGTTGAAATTTTGTTTTGGTTCCAATAAAATGCAATAGATGGGAGACACCTAGCTATTTAAACGGAGCCACTATTCTAATTGATTAAATGCATAAGAGCAAAATTATGCCATGTAAACATGCTCACAGCATAATGACATATGCATTAACATAAAATCAACACAGCTCCACTTGCGTTATCTGGTTCAGTTGCATGTCTGGGGAGAAGCGGAGCTCTCTACACAGACGCCCTCACTATAGGCACACTGGGCTCCATTTTGTCATTGTTATTCATAACTGGTTGGTGAGATCACAACAGCCCACAATGAGCATAACCTATAAAAAGCATTAGATTGGCACTAAGAGAATATGAACAGGTTTAGCGCATACTTTTCCACACTTCAAGTTTTCAAATGAGACTCCAAGGCAATTATCAGGGGATTTGCAGTAAGATAACTCTCCCTCTAAACCTTTTCATCCAGGCATGATGAACAAATGTGCAGTCTATGCTTTCCATAATTAAGTAAACCATCCCCTTGCTTCAGAGCTCATACGTGATCTTTCCTAGGGAGTATAAGGGGGGAAAAACAAGACTTATTGGGTAGCAAGCAAACTCCAAGGAAATAGAAATTTTAATTGATTATTCCTGTAGAAAAAATAATTGAGAAAATACTTTCTCTTCATATTTCTTCTTTGAGAGTCATCTTTCTCATTAGTTAAATTGCCAAAAGGCTGCATTCCACTTTGTATTTTTGTCATCTGGACTGAAGAAAAATGCTTGCCTTGGGGAGACCTGTTTAGTCAAAAGAGAATGTGCAGCAGCTGGGGGAAGAAAGTCTCAGTTCCTCATCCAAGAAGCACTGCCACAAGGAGGTATAAGTTGTGATAAAGCCTCCAGATTTTGAAGGAAGAGCAAGGAGGTGGATTACACATTCATTCTGCCAACTCTGGCAAAGGCTGTAAGTGGTAGTTACCTAAAGTGCTAATTGGTTTTGCTAAAAGTTTTAAATAATATAGATTCTGAAGTCTAGCATTCTGTTAACAATATCAGAGCTTCTGTTCATAGGATCATATGTCAGAGAAGAAAGGTACTTAAAAATCATGTAGCCCAACCTCTTTCATTTACAGATTAGGAGACTGAGGCCTAGAAGAATGAATTGCCTTGCCCAAGCTTGTCCACAATATAATTAGTGATCATCAGCTATTATTTTTATATTGATCATTAATTATATATTATATAAAGAAAAATATGTATTAATATCAATACTATTCTATTTATATAGTTTATATTTATTATTATGAATCATAATACAAATCTGGATATGGTTTAGGAGAAATTTAATGTTGAGCATATTTTATGGTAGCCTCTTTTTGGAAAATAAGCAAAACCAGAAATGATGAACAATAACATTTGACTATTTAGCATCCTCAGATGTTCAGAACAGTTCAGAACAGACAAATGCTCCAGATAGCTGAGGGGTAGGATTGCATACTATATTATCCCCAAAACATTTGTAGATTGGATTAGAAGTATAGCATTGTATTGTTAATGTATTTTTGCTTAATTTGAAGATCTTCCCACCCATTAACAGGCCCATGCAAACTGCTTCAATCACATGGAAGCCTGAGTCACATGTGATGGGAGGAACTTGCTGACCAGGTTGGAAAAGAAGGGTGTAACAGATCTGGGAGGAAGTTGGCAAGAGCAGTTAGAGCAGAGGGAGAAAGGGGACACAGGCAGGCAGACAACTAATATTCTGAGTGTTTGCTTGTGGAAAGGCTGGGGGGTGGAAGAGAGAAAGGCTTGGAATTGCCATGGTCCCCTACAATGTTAATGTGTATTGACTTCTTGGTTACTATGATGGATATGACTTTCTGGTGTTGTATTTGGCTTTCTGGTGTCTGAATAAATGTTTTTCTTCCACCTTCTATGTAGAGAGTCTGTTATACTTTGTGATTCAAAACTAGGCCGGAATATTCATAGCCACCCTCAGTATTGTGAATAGTGCCTTGGTGATACATTTGGTGTCATGAACAGGATCACAGGGTCTAAAATCTCTATTTGGAGACAGAAGGGCTTTAGAGGAAGAAACAGATATTCCAGGGTGGGAGGATGTACCTTATTCTTCCCTAGAATGGGAATGGGATAAAAGCACTCTACCTGTGAAAATTGGGAACCACGGTTACAGGAAGGAGAACCTAGAGATTTGGAAAGATGTTTGCAAGGAATACCAATAAAACCAGGGAAAGAATTGGCAGGAATGTGTAGGAGAGGCTGGATTTTATTAACAGGTTATCATATTATATGTAAAAGCAGAGATGAGGTGTTCAAGGAAAAGAAATTCAGATGGAAAAAGAGTTAGGTTGGAATTCTCAGCATTCAGACTCTCCTTTAAAAGAGTAAGTTGAGGGGGGCGGAGCCAAGATGGCGGAGTAGAAAGACTCACCTATGCTAGGTCCGAACCCACAGCCCATAGATTTCCTGTAAAAAGAACTCCTGACAAATTCTGGAGCAGTGGAAGCCGCGCAGAAACACAGT